>CM076573.1:237735911-238471863 GCA_034641835.2 Pinus albicaulis
GTACTATCTTCACATTAAAGCATTGTATAGGTTACCTACTACGAACATCATCTACTTTCTTTGAGCATATTTTTTAAAGACAAATAATTTTTAAAGACAAATAACAAACAAAGATAATATTTGAATTCATAGGCAATTCAAAAAATTCAAAAATAGTTGACTTATTTATTCCTTCACAACAAGTACATTTCCTGCTCAAAAGTTAATTTATTGGAAGTTGCTACTATCTATAACGTCATTTTCTAGGGTTATCCAGTTTATAGAAATGCCAAGTGGGTTGTAGAAGTAGATAATAGATCCAGAAAGAGAGAGTTGGATTTTAAACAACCTTGTGCATGTCATTTCTCCCACAAACTCATAAAGGTGTGAATTTTGACATAACTTCATCAACCAGTACCAGTTGTTTTAGTATGTGCATAAAATAATTTTGCAAAACCATGTAAATGCAATTTCTCCCAAAAACTCATCAAGGTGTGACTTTTGACATAACTTCATCAAAAGCTACCACTATTTTTGTTTTAGTATGTGCATAAAATAATTTTTCAAACCATGCACATGTCATTTCTCCCACAAACTCATCAAGGTGTGACTTTTGACATAACTTAATCAACCACTACCAACTTTTGACATAACTTCATCAACAACTACCACTAGTTATTTTAGTAAGTGCATAAAATAAATTTTCAAACCATGTACATGAAATTTCTTCCACAAACTCATGAAGGTGTGACTTTTGACATAAATTAATCAACCACTACCACTAGTTGTTTACGTAAGTGCATATGACTGTCACTTTAAGGCAAACCATGTACATGTGTCATTTCTCCCATACATGTGTCATTTCTCCCATAATTTTTTAGGAAAAATTTAAGGCATGTGTCATTTTTATGTCATTTCCCTATCATTTCTATGTCATTTCTCCCATAAACTATAAGAAAATGCCATTTCTCCCATATATACTATAAGGAAAACCATGTACATGTTATTTCTCTCCTAAACTCTAGGCAAGACAAACTTTAAGGTGCATGTCATTTCTAGATGTGATTTCTCCCATAAATTTTAAGGGAAACTTTAAGGAAAACCATGCACATGTCGTTTCTCCCAAAAACCAAAGTCTTTCTCCCATCAATTAAAGGAAAAATTTAAGGCCTAAAAACATAACCGAAAGTGGTTGAACTTCCATAGGATTTTAGTGTGTCTCTTGAGAGTTAACTTCTACAAGTTATATAGGCAGAGTCTATAAAGGGCCAGGTAGCCTCTGGATCTCATCTTTTATGAAAGGTGACATATGTAGTAAATGACCCTACAGTCAATCTCTGGAACATATCTGAATAGAAGTTCTTCATTTTAATATCCATAGACCACAACCACTTTAAGGCAAATTGTGTACATGTGGAATTTCTCCCATAAACTCTTAAGGAAAATTTTAAAGCATGTGTCATTGGTTTTTTCCCATTAACTTTAAAGCATATTTCATTTCTCAAGGATTTCTCCCATTAATTCAAGGCAAAATTTAAGGCCTAAAAACTGAAAGTAGCTGAACTTCCATAGGATAGGATCCCCCAAACTCAAGTGGAGTAAAATGTAAACTGTTAAAAGTGGAGTTTTTTATGATGTAATGGATCTTGATAATCTATATTGACATGGATATATTGAACTTCCATAGGATAGGATCCTCCAAACTCAAGTGAATTAAAATGTAAAATGCTAAAAGTGGAGTGTTTTATGATGTAATGGAGCTTAATAATCTAGGTTGACATGGCCGTATTTTATTAATGTACCTAGATTTACACCTTCCATGTTGCTTTATTATTGTAAAAAGTTAAAAGTGGAGTGTTTTATGATGTAATGGATATAAATAATCTAGATTGTGTTTTATGATGTAATGGATCTTAATAATCTAGATTGGCATGGCTGTATTTTATTAATGTACCTAAATTTACACCTTCCATGTTGCTTTATTCTTGTAAAATGTTAAAAGTGGAGTGTATTAATGTACCTAAATTTACACCTTCCATGTTGCTTTATTCTTTTAAAATGCTAAAAGTGGAGTGTTTTATGATGTAATGGATATAAATAATCTAGATTGACATGGCTACAGTGATATGATGATAGTGTAGGTTGATGTTGAAGTTGTAAAATTCTTGTACATATCAAGGATGAATGATAATACAAGACAGAAATGACATTATTATAAATTATTAAAGAATTTGATAAGTGCTAAATCATACTTCTTATTAAGGACATAACTAATTTATGATGATATTGTAGGTTCATGTGGAAGTTGTAAAATTCTTGTACATATCAAGGATGAATGATAGTACAAGCCAAAAATGACATTATTATAAATTATTAAACAATTTGATAAGTGCTAAATCATACTTCTTATTAAGGACGTAACTAATTTGTAAGTTGAAAATTTTTTCTTAATGTTCTTAGCCTATTTATAGATGTCAAAATAAAGGATTCTAGATTTGATTTCTCTCATAAATTTCACGACAAACTAAATTCTAAGGAAAACCCTGTACATGTCATTTCTCCCACAAACTCATAAAGGTGTGACTTTTGACATATGTCATTTCTATGCCATTTCTCCCATATACTATAATGAAAACTTTAAGGAAAAATATGTACATGTCATTTCTATCTTAAACTCTAGGCAAGGAAAACTTGAAGGCATGTCATTTATAGATCTGATTTCTCCCATAAAATTAAGGAAAACCATGGACATGCCATTTTTCCCACAAACTAAATGATTTTTCCCATAAATTGAAGACAAACTTTAAGGCCTAAAAACTTAAGGTCCCTGAACTCCATAGGTTTTTTAACTTAGATAGGATTTTAGTTTGTTTGTTGAGTGTTAACTTCTACAAGTTCTAAAGGCGGAGTTTGTAAAGGGCCAGGTAGCCTCTAGATCTCATCTTTTCTGAAAGGTGACATATCCAGTAAGTTCCCCTACAGTCAATCTCTGGAACATATCTAAATAGAAGTTCTTCATTTTAATATCCATAAACCACAACCGCTTTAAGGCAAATTGTGTACATGTGTCATTTCTCCCATACATGTGTCATTTCTCCCTTAAATTCTTAGGCAAAGTTTTTAAAGCACGTGTCATTGGCTTTCTCCCATTAACTTTAAAGCATGTATTATTTCTCAAGGCTTTATCCCATTAATTCAAGGCAAATTTAAGGCCTAAAAATTGAACCTAAAGTAGTCGAACTTCCATAGGATAGGATCCCCCAAACTCAGGGCTTCCTCCATTTAATTCAATGAAAATTTTAAGGCCTAAAAACTGAACCTAAAGTAGTTGAACTTCCATAGGATAGGATCCCCCAAACTCAAGGCTTTCCCCCATTAATTCAAGGCATACTTTAAGGCCTAAAATTGAACCTAAAGTGGTTGAAATTCCATAGGATTTTTTGTTTGTTTGTTGAGTCTTAACTTCTACAAGTTATAAAGGAGACTGTAAAGGGCCGGGTAGCCTCTGGATCTCATCCTTTCTTAAGGAATGTAAAGTGCCAGGTAGCCTCTGGATCTCATTCTTTCTTAAGGCATGCCATTTCTAGATGTGATTTCTGCCATAAATTTTAAGGCAAACGATGCATTAGCCATGTATATGTGTCATAAATCTCCCTTAAATTATAGGCAATGCAATCTTTAACGCATCTCATTTATCGCACATGTGTCATTTCTCCCATGAATTTGCAATAAATTTTAATTTAATATATTTTATTGAATTTGTTTTTTTCAGGGATAAAAAAAACCCACTAAATATGGTTAAAAATGGACACTATGCATAGATGTTTCTTGCTATCCCAATCCAGGAAAAGAAGTGATTACATATGTGCTTTCTAATATTTCAACTATCAAAGTCGTCCAAAGGAAAATGAATATACCGGGAATAACAACAAACAATGAGGCATATTATATTGCATTGATAGAAGGCTTGGGAACAAGTAGGGAGTATGGATCAAATGGAATTGTAGTTCTCACCAATTCTGAACTTGTGGGAAACCAGATGAAAGGCACACACCAAGTTAAGAAGGAGAGGCTAAAACAACTACATGGAAAAGCAAACAATATTGTTAGCCAATTTCAATTTTATATTATAACACATTGTACAAATGTGAATAAGATGTCTACTGGTCTATTGCGTGGGGCAATGCCAATTCAATATTCATCTATCAAAGATTAAGTAATATATGAATTAGAATTATACGGGGAAATTAAAATGCAAGATCCATCTCTCAAAGATGATATAGTTTTGAGACACTCTTCTTAAAAAATTCAAGATTCATCTCTCAAAGATGAATTAGTGTTGAGACACTCTCTTTCAAAATTTATTGATAGGCATTGTAACATATCTTGGATATGTGTGTGTTTTGTACTTATACATGCATCTTTTTTAATGACCATGTGTTTTTTTCAATTATATACCAAGCGTGCTCCCACCACACCATGTAAAGCACAACTTGGTGAAACTCACATTTGCAACAAGTGGTGAACTTCACATTTTTATAAAATTAAAATGTGACGACTTCAACAAATTTTTGTTTAAATGGAGTTTCATGCTTCTTTTTTAATGACCATGTGTTTTTTTCAATTTTATACCAAGTGTGCTCCCACCATGTTTTCAATTATATAACAAGGGTCCTCCCACCATGTAAAGTGCAATTTGGTGAAATTAACATTTTCATAAAAAAAAATTCTTAAATTGAATTTCACACATCAATTAGTGCTTTGAAAGTTGTGTTTTAGATAATTTGTGTACACTAAATTACATTAATTTTCTGAAATTTATTTTGAATTTATTTTAAATAGTAATTAAAAAAATAATTGTAAATGTCCATTGTAGATATATATATCATGGAGGATGAACAACAAATATCAATAGAATCCCATATCTATACGAGAGAGGGGGATCAGGGATCAAGATATGTTCATGGTATTTAAATATAATCTTAAATATACATACATATATATAAGAATGGAATTGATTTTTTTATCAATTTTGTGAGTTAAATTAGTTGTTAATAAGCTTCATTTTTTATTTTTTATGAGCTAAGAAGACAAGGGTTTCTACTCCATCAATGGAGCATACCCATGCTTCACGCAATCGTGGTATGGTTCACACAATTTAATCAATGAATATGTACATGTATTTATATGTATGAATGTATTTTTGAATTAATTATAAATTCATATTTTTTTATGATGCTTCTCTCCCATCTCGTGAGGTTGGTGGTGATTCAAATTTCCTTGGAAGGCCATCAATAAGTGCTGGCGAATTGCGTGAAGGTAGTGATATGTATTCCCCCAGAGGCCAATCAACGAATGGTCATGTTGGTTCTCAACCAATCGCTAGTCATTCTGGTTCTCAGCATGGTCCTTCTAGTTCTCAATAGTCTCAAGGTGGGAAAGATGCTAGCCAACCACATCGAGGTGGTCATCAATTTGAATATTATTTTCATTCAATTTGTACAAATTTGTTTACATGTGCTTTTTTAATATACAAAATTTTATATATTGATGTAGAGGCTGAAAATGTTGCTCCAAATTTTGCTAAAAAAAGACGTAGGGTAGAACGCATCATTCAAGAAGAAGGTTGTCCACCAACCACGACTTATCCGTCTGAAATTTCCAATATACCTTGGGAAACAAACATGCAGCAATGCACCTTACAAAGGTGTCAACATCTTCATGCAAAATTGAAGAGAGATCTCATGACCTTGACTCTACCTACTGAGAGTCGACAAAGCTTGGAAATAGTTACACACTCTTTAAGAAAACTAGTATATATGTACCTAAAGCTTGGGCCAACCACTAGTACTTTTGTAGAAGTGCTGAGAAAAATAAAGAAAATAGTGATGGGTTCTGATACATGGGAGGTTGTTAAAAAAATATTTACAACAGAAATGGCCAAGTTTATGTTTAATTTCAAAGAAGGGCCAAAAAGAAAGATGCTGAAGGTGCAATATTTCAAGCGCCCTCATATAGCTCACTATTTTTATGATAGACACCTTGTGGCCTATGGAAGACTCCCCTGGAACGACGAGGTTGTGCTTTATTTTGTAAAATTATTTTATGCGGAATTATTTTTGGAAACAAAACCCAATTACAATGACCTTCCCTCTGAATTTTTTGGTCCTAGGAAAGGTCGATTGTGTGATCGTAGGGGCACTAGGTGTGATGTTGAGTTACCTCGCTCTGAGCCAACATTGGTTAGTCGACCTCTTCATGTCGAAACTTTGTGGTCAGAGATGGATGCCACTTCTCAAATTAGTTGAGAAGCAAGGGATGCCATCATTGAAAATGTTCATAGTGGATTGGGTGGAGTTGATGTTTTTCTAAATCGACAAAGAGCACGTGAGAATGCATGCACTAATTTTGTGTATTATACATATGAAGAGATTGACAACGTGAGTGTTGAAGATCTCAAAAAATATGCAAAGAATTGTCGCAATGGTTGGCAGGACCTAATTGTTCATGAGCAAGAGGGCATGGGAACGATATGTGTTAATGGTTAGGGTTAAATTATTTTAACATATGTACAATTTATAATAAATACATATATACATAGATTTATTTGTATACAGTAATCTAACAAAAATGTATCGCTATATGTTAACACCATTTGTAGTTGTCACTCTTGATGAATGTAGAAAATGTTAATATCACAGTCAGAGCCTCCAATTCAAACAATCAAGATGGGTCTCACCATCAATCATATAATCAAGATGGTTTTCACCATCAAGATATGTTGGAAAATGGTAGTGTTTTTTAAGTGAACGCATGATGATGTACAATTATTTTTTATCTATTATTATATATATCGAAACGTGATGAGATATTTTTAAAATAAATAATTGTGCACACACACACACACACACACACATATATATATAATAAAATGATTTAACAGATAATGATTCTGTCCGATTTTTTTGGGATGGCAGTACCTTCTTTTTCCTTGGGATATGCGCCAAATCCACCATCACAAGTATGAACAATTTTTCACTTTAAAATATGTTTTTAAGTTATATATTTCACCTCAAAAAGTTCCATTAAAAAATGAGATATATCTAGATCTTGAGTTATTTTAATTTTTTTTAATTTTAGGTTTTTGGAGATTTTCTTTTCGAGCCACTCTTAGAAGATGTGCCAAATCCACCAATGCAAGTATTCAATTTTTCACTTATATATATGTGTGTGTGTGTGTGTGTTTTTAAGTTATAAGTTATAAATTGAAGTTTAAAAGTTTTATTATAAATTGAGATCTAGAGACCATGAGTTATTTTAATTTTTTTGAATTTTAGGTTTTTGGAGATTTTCTTTTGGAGCCTCTCTTAGGAGATGTGCCAAATCCACCAGCAGAAGTATTCAATTTTTCACTTAAATATATATTTTAAGTTATAAGTTATAAATTGAAGTTCAAAAGTTTTATTATAAATTGAGATCTTGATCTTGAGTTATTTTATACTTTCAATTTTTTTGAATTTTAGGCTCCTATAGAGGATTTCCTTTTCTCCACGGACTCTAGTGATGGAGATAGGAACATCCACACCATTTCAACCATTTGAACAAGTTGTCTAACTTTTTTTTAATATTATTGAAAATAAGTTTATATATGCATTTCATTTAAATATATATATAACTGTACATGTATATTGTATAGTTTACTACTGAAGATGTTCCAATGGGGGAAGTTTTAGTAGACGAGAAACAAATGAAGAGGGAACCTCATGAGATATTGCATGATTTTTCTTAACATTTTTTTTTACATGAAATTCTATATCTTCTCACTTAATTTTAAAACATTAAATTTTAATATTTGTACACATTTTGTACAGGTTCCCCATGCTTCGCAGGATAGTTCGAGGATCGTGACTTTGCTGGGAGAGACACCACATCCATCTATATTTGATGGATGATACACATGTACTATTCGATGGATGATGCACATGCACACGTGCAACATTATATTTTCAATATATTTAGTCTTAAATTTACTTTTTAATATATAGTCTTATCTAGATGTAGTCATATATAACATGATACTTGGTACTTGATACTTGTGAGATCTACAAATTTTGGACATATTTTATGTGAACTACACTTGGTACATGTGAATGTGATATAATGTTTTGTTTTTATTGGATAGTTGAACTACATTTGGCATGTGAAGTAATGTTGTGATCTATAATGTTTTGTTTTTAAAACTCAAGTTTTAGATGGTTGAACTACATTTGGCATGTGAAGCAATGTTGTGTTATAATTTGTTTTGTTTTTAAAACTTAAGTTTTGGATGGTTTAACTACATTTGGCATGTGAAGTAATGTTACAATGTTATATAATTTGTTTTGTTTTTAAAACTCAAGTTTTGGATGGTTGAACTACATTTGGCATGTGATGTGAAGTAATGTTGTGTTATAATTTGTTTATTTTTTAAAACTTAAGTTTTGGATGGTTGAACTACATTTGGCATGTGAAGTAATGTTGTGTTCTATAATTTTTTTTGTTTTTAAAACTCAAGTTTTAGATGGTTGAACCACATTTGGAATGTGATTGCATGATATAATGTTTTGTTTTTATTGGATAGTTGAACTAAATTTGGCATGATATAATGTTTTGTTTTTATTGGATAGTTGAACTACATTTGGCATGTGAAGTAATCTTGTGATATAATTTTTTTTGTTTTTAAAACTCAAGTTTTGGATGGTTGAACTACATTTGGCATGTGATGTGAAGTAATGTTGTGTTATAATTTGTTTTGTTTTTAAAACTTAAGTTTTGGATGGTTGAAATACATTTGGCATGTGAGATAATGTTGTGTTATATAATTTGTTTTGTTTTTAAAACTCAAGTTTTGGATGCTTGAACTACATTTGGCATGTGAAGTAATGTTGTGTTATAATTTGTTTTGTTTTTAAAAGTTATGTTTTGGATGATTGAACTACATTTGGCATGTGAAGTAATGTTATGATATATAATGTTTTTTTTTTTAAACTTAAGTTTTGAATGGTCATACGATTCTAGGTCTTGTTAGATGTGTCAAACAATCATAAAATTTTAAAAATGCATTCTATAATGTATATATATCTAGTACGTGCAACATTTTTCATCAATGCATGTATATAAAAGCTACTTTCAGTTAATTCCATTCTAGAACATCTATAATCCAATTTGTGCAACATTTTTCGTCAATGCACATAGAAAATATACTTTTAGTTAATTGCATTCTAGAACATATATATCGAGTACGTGCAACATTTTTCATCAATGCACATAGAAAAGCTACTTTCAGTTAATTACATTATAGAACATATATATCTAGTACATGCAACATTTTTCATCAAAGCACATAGAAAAGCTACTTTCAGTTAATTTCATTCTAGAACATATATATTATCCAGTACTTGCAACATTTTTCATCAATGCAAATGGAAAAGCTACCTTCAGTTAATTGCATTCTAGAACATATATATCCAGTACATGCAGCATTTTTCATCAATGTATATAGAAAAGATAGCTTCAGTTAATTGCATTCTAGAACATATATATCCAGTGCTTGCAACATTTTTCATCAACGCAAATAGAAAAACTACTTTCAGTTAATTGCATTCTAAAACATATATATCCAGTACGTGAAACATTTTTCATCGATGCACATAGTAAAACTAATTTTAGTTAATTTCATTCTATAATGTATATATATATCCAATATGTGAAACATTTTTCATCAATGCACATAGAAAAGCCACTTTCAGTTAATTTCCTAGAACTTGTATATATCTAGTACGTGCAAAATTTTTCATCAATGCACATAAAAAATCTACTTTTAGTTAATTTCATTATAGAACATATATATCCATTAATTGCAACATTTTTCATGAATTCACATAGAAAAGGTACTTTCAGTTAATTGCATTCTAGAATATATATATATACAATACTTCTAGAACATATATATCCAATACTTGCAAAATTTTTCATCAATGCACATAGAAAAGATACTTTGAGTTAATTTCATTCTAGAACATATATATATCCAATACATGCAACATTTTTCATCAATGCACATAGAAAAGCTACTTTCAGTTGATACTAGTGTGCATGTACCCAAACAATGTACATGTGCAAACACTTGTACAGATAACCTAACAAGGAAGTTCAATTTTTAGTTTAGTTCTGGAAGTTCTAAAACATGAATCCAAAGAGAAGAAATTGTTGGGTATTTCAATTAAAAAAATTCCAATGGAATTCCATCTTCAATGATCCGTTCATGATCGAATTTTGACATTTTTCATTTCTTAATTTTCGTTTTTTTCTTTGATTGAACCTTTATCAACTTTATGCATGTTGCATACACCAAGTGACTATATTGACAACTTATGAAATCAGGTTCATATTTTTCAAAGTAAACAAAATCCCCACTTTGATTAGTTTGTATGAAAAAATAGCCTTTCAGTATAATAGATCCTCTATCATATGGAAACCCATGATCATTATAGTTTTGTAATAATTTCATCTTTCATTCAATACAACGCATCAAATAATACTTCACATTTTCATCGTTGTTAATAGGTGCAATTACAGCAAAAACATCTCCTTCACAATAAAATAAACTTATGTATTTAAATTTAGATCATAATTAAAATGAAAAATTAACTTTAAAATAATTTTAGTATCTATTTCTAGATCTCTATCATTTGAAATCAATTCAAATGTTACCTTCTCTAACAAGATCATAAACTCGATCACAACCAGATGATATTGTAGTCTCCTCTGATTTCATTTCTTCAAACATTGCAACAGGCATTTTCCCCTTTGTATTTAGCTCTATATGTTTCCAATATTTTACATACATTTTTTTTTCACAAACATCATTAGATTCTGTGTTTTCCATGCAAACATGACAAAAACAAGAATTATTTCTTTTATCCAATGCAAACACATTTGTGGACAAATTTTTTTTAATTGAATGCAATTTTCGAGTCCCTTTTATTGTTTCAATGTCATTTCCAATTGATCTATCTACATCTTCGACCCCAATATGCCAAAAAAACCTATATATGGAAAATTCAAAGAAGAATATAAATATTATATCAAAATACCATCAAAGATAATCATTGTGATAAATGTACATTGTTTAAAATTGGATATATCCAATAAAAATTAAATTGAATGTACCTTCGTACTTCCCTTGATCGGTTAGTCTCATGGCTTAGTGCAACGATGCACCATTGAACAAATTATTTAGCGTCCACAGGTCGGTTTGTAGAGGGGTTCATTTGATATCTTCGAAGTGCTCGTTTTATGCATGCCCCTACACCGTCATGTTCTCCTTTTCCATGGCTAGTCTCAAAGAAGTTCCAATAATGTTTAATGCAGGTTTTCTTGTGAAGACAACACAACCAAAATAATGATCGTGAAGATTCTAATTGACTTGCGCATCCATCTGACCATATCCAATGTTGATTTAATTTTATTGCACGACTTTTCAAGGAGTCATAAATCTTTCCAAAACAGTGTTGTACAAAATATGTATCATGTGTACGACCGTCACTGATATAAAACTGATATTCTTTAATAACGTGCCAATTTTCACTGGTGCTTTCTATATGATCAATTTTTTGTTCAGCATATCTATATATAATATGGACGAGAATGGAAACTTGGTCAGAATGATAGTATTCACTCTTAATTTCTTTTCGTTGAACAAGTGTGTAGTTTTCTACAAAATCAATTACTGACAAAATGGTCCCTGGTGGAAAAACTTCACTGGATTTTTTGAATCGCAAGTCGTGCCATCAAGATCTGTGGGAATGCTTGGTGTATTGATAAATTTCTGCCTCAAACTTTCTCAAAAATATATCACAAAAATTTCTTCTTCTTGTAATTCAATTCTTTTAGCACTATTTGAACCTTGAATCAATGGATGGATATATTCATATCTCTTCCATTTCACTTTCATGTTGGACAATGATTGATAATTTATATCATTACGATATTTGTTTTGAAATTTAGTCAGATTTCCACAATCATTGCATTTTTTACCACCAGCACATTTATTTTCGTAAAATAATTCATCGCTTTCTCTGCCACATAGAATTTGAGATATGAAATCATGGATAGTGGAAGGAGGAGGTGAATATTTCCAAAATTTTCTACCAAAATTAAGGAATGTGTCATAATATAACTGAAATTCCACATGATAACGACAAAAACAAGTGTCGTGTACGGTGATAGGTTTTACATACCATGGTTTTTGTTGAACAAAAGCACTGATTGAGACATCAATTTCATGATTCTCCTCTTTGAACTTGTTGAAAAACTCTATCTAAGTGGTGTACAAGAAATATTTTGAATGTTCTTTGTACTGATTTCATGTTATTTTTCTTCCCATCACATCCCTTGCATTTGGCAAAACACGTGAATTTTTCTTCCAATATTCATATATTTCTTTTTTACATTTTATCCAACTCTATCTTTGTATGGTTACCTAAAAATAGCTCTCCAATAAGTGAGTTCATCATTTAAATCTATTTGCAACCGAAATTTATGATGTTTGTGCAAAGTTTTTCGTGAGTTCCTAATGTTCGTGCCATAGATTTTACCAAGAGATTCTCTTTAGTACTTGATGAAACCACTGCCATATGTATTTCTATACGTAAAACTGAAACATTTTTCTCTCTAGATCTTCTAATTGAATTTATAGCACTATTTATATTTTGTATCACATTTTCCTTCATTTTTTTATCTTCTGTTGATTTTCAAATACCCAATAAAATCGTAGCTTCTTTTAATTTACTTAATGATAGGAGACCTTTCAACATGTGGGCTTCAACTTCCACATTTTCCTTTATGAAGTATGTATCAAAAATGTGTACAACACGATATTGTATAACACGGTCAACTCTTTTGTCTCCATATGTGTGAGTGTCAACATTTTCTAACATCTCATCATCGACATTGATTTCATCCGTACATATTCGAATTAATAGTACATAATAATTTTACATATTCAATAAATAAAAAAATGAATAAATATGTATAATTTCAATAATACGTTCATGTGTTCAACATATATATATATATATATATATATATATACCTTGTGATTCAATTTCTTCACTTGAATTTCTTTCATCATTTTCACCATCTTCAATCATTGGTTCAATACCTCTTTCACTTTCTCTTTTAAAATTTTGTATCTCATCATCAATGTTTTGAGGAATATCTCTCTCTGCTTACATTATGAAATATTTTTCAAATTAGTTCATAAAATAAAAATTAAGCTTCACATTTTACACTAGAAAAATTTTAAATATCAAATTCATAATATTTACATTTACATACCTACTTCAACTTCTACTTGAGGGTAATTTTCCCTTTCAATATTTAAGAGTTATTCTCTCTTTATTTTGCGATACTCTCTCCCCTCTTCTCTACATTCCACAGGGTCTTTTATTTGATCATATTTTCTCGTGCAATTGCTTCGATTTCCAATGATAATAGAGTATGAAGTTCAAAAAAAAATCCTTCAAAAAATTAGACAAAAACTCAATTAAAAAAAATAGCACAAAATATTTAATTTAAAAAAAAAATATCATTTTAAAAATTTTGCAAAAAATACATACTTCAATCCAAAACACTTACTTTAAAAAATCCGAGAAAAAAATGTCTTATAAGAATGAAATGAAGCACAAAATATTTCCGTCCAAGTCTTGCAAAAAAATTTCATTTAAAAAGTTAGACAAAAACTCATTTTAAAAAATCATTATAAAAGATTTACTTCAACCCAAAACACGTACTCTAAAAAATGTCACTTCAAAAAATACCTCCAAAAAATGTCCATTGAAAATTAATTCCAACTTCTTAAAAAATGCCACTTCAAAAAATACCTCAAATAAGCCTCTAAAAAAATATCACTTTAAAAAATACGTCCAAAAAATGTCCTTTGAATATTAAGCCTAAAAATAGTCCTTTTGAAATTAAGTCCAAAAAATGTCTTTTGGAAATTAAGCCCAAAAACCTGTAAAAAAAAAATACATCCAAAAAAATGTCCTTTGAAAATTAAGCCCAAAACCTCTAAAAACAATGAAAATTAAGCCAAAAACTTCTAAAAACAAAACACCTTAAAACCCAAAAAAATGTCTTAAAGAACTGTACAGGGTTAAAACCTACAAGACTGACAAGAACCATTTCTCTGTCTCTGTTAGAATCAAAGCATGTATAGTATGTCAATTAGATCGACCAAATATTTTTTATGGAAGTTATGGGTTTATTATGTATATCGCCAAAGAATTTTCATGGTTTTCATATCCACTACAGGAAGCCAATGAAAAACATATTTTGTAGCATTTCATAGTAAGCCTCTAAGTTCTCTATAGCAGATATTAGAGGAAGATATTGTGCAGGAGTAGGAGGAGAGATGACCATGGTAGGGAAGTAGGGGGCTTCAAAAAACAAAAAACTGATAAGGGGATACTAAAATAACTAGTTCATATACCACATTTCTTGTCGTGTAGTATCCTAGATATGAGCCCTAACCATCTTGTTCTCAATGAATATTCTCTGGTCTGAAACTCTACACCTACTATAGCACGAGATTCCAAGCCAAATTCATCCTTGGAGAATATGGACAACTGCTATGATTTTCCAATAGCATAGTCCCCAATAATCACCATCTTCAAAACGTAATTAATCTTCTCTTATTGATGCCCATATCTCATAACCATGACGAGCTACAGACAACTGTCAAATCCAAGCTCTTCAACACTAAAACTATGATAGAGCTTTTGTTTCACATAGGTACTTCCATGGATCGATCCATCTAACCTTTCTTCACTTCATTCAACAGTACACTTGCCACTACAACTATATTTTTTTTAAAGAGACAGTATTGATTAGACGCACTTCCTTTTCACATAGTAAATCAACAGTTTTTCAAGGAACCAGATCCCCAAACACTAAGATTTTTCTGGTCTGGAACTCTTCAGCTACTTCAGCTCGAGATTCCAAGCCAAATTCATCCTTGGATAATCTGGACAGCAGTTGTGATTTTCCCACAGCAGAGTCTCCAATAATCAACATCTTAAAAAAGTTATCAATATTCTCTTCTTGATGCCCATTTTTCATTACCATGAAAAGCTAGAGATAGTTATTGAATCCAAGCTCTTCAACACTGAAACTATGCTAGAACCCTTATTTCATAGAGTTCCTTCCATGGATCGGTCCATCTAACCTTCCTTCACTTCATTCAACACTACGCTTGCCACTATAATTAATTTTTAAAAAGAGATATTATTTCTTAGACCCACTTCCTTTTCACAAAGTAAATCAATAGTTTTTTGAGGACCCATATCGCCAAACACCTATATTGCTAAACCTATTAGTCACAATTATGAAAAAGAGTAATGGGAAATTAGGAATCCGAGGCTTATTATGAAAAAAGTGAGAACCTAATGTTTGGCACCTGTGTAAGAGCTCTTCAATAGTGAAGATGAAAGTAATCGATGGGGTGAAGAGGAACTTAGATCTTTCAAAGTTGTACAATTCTTACACATCCATGCTTCTTTAGGTAAAAGATTTAAACATGGTAAAGTTGTAAACACTCGCATGTATCAACTAGATTCACCATACCAAAATTAACAATATTCCATGGAGGCAGAGAATCAGAAGAAGAGTGCAACCCCATTGCACAGATGACAACTTCAACATTTACTATTGCTTCACTCAGCTTCGTAGCACCCTCTTTCACATTTTCCTTGACAAATTGAATTTTTGCGTCAATGAGGAAATTGTTCTTGGAACTGTCCACATTGAAGACACGAGCCTTGAAATTGAATCCTTTGGATAAGAGTTTGGGAAAAAGTGTTTCCTGTGGCACCTGCAAGGAATACCCTAGTGTAATGTAATGCGTGAGGTATGGCGGATGGGGCTGGACTGACCAGCCAGAAGGAGAAGGTTACAACGTGCCATAAAGGAGTAGATTGTCCAAGATTTTTTGGAGATCTCGAGAAATAGATTATTTCGATGTTTGAACATGTAGTGAGAATAATTGTGTAATTACGCCTCGTTTTTATTTCTTCAGAAGTTTTTTCATGAAATTGGAGTTGTTTATCTTTCTTGTTTTCCCTTCGATACCCCATAATTCAACTTCCTTTCATTCCAAAAAAAAATTCAAGAAAAGTTCTTGAAAATTAAAAGTTATATTTCCCAAAGATTGTAACCATTGGACTCCTAGTATAACATCAAAACCACCCATTGGAATATAAAGCATTGGAATATTCAATACATATTCACCCATGGTTATCATGATATTATGGCACTTTCCCAAGAAATTTATAGTTCCTCCATTTGCAACCATAATTTGACACTCCAATGTTGGATATAGGAACAAATTCAATTCCTTGGTTATCTTACAATGAATAAAATTATGGCTACTACCTAAATCAATCAACACGGTTACCTTTTTACTCTTGATATATCCTTCTATCTCGAGAGTTTGTGGAGTGGTAATTCCTTCCAATGCATTACAATATATGGTTGGATTCATTTCTTCCTTCTTTGGGGTTTGGTCTTGGTGTATATCCTACTCTCGATGTTTCATTCTCCTTTTATTCCTCCTATTCATAGTCTATGTAAAATAATTTCTTCTCAACGCACTTATGACATTAACTGTATTTTCTATCACAACTATAACAAGTCCTTTTTGCTCTTTTTTCCTCCAATTTTTGTGGTGTCAACCTTTTAGGTTGTGGAAGGCTAGGAGTAGCAACATTTCCATATTTATAATTGTGATTGGTAGACTTCCTTGTTTCCATAATTTTTATTTCAACTTTTCTTTCCACCCTGAATGCCTTCTCCAATGAATAAATTTCCCAAAGGTGAACCTCATGTTGGATGTTATCCTTTAAATTCCCTATGAATACATCAATCCTATGCTCCTCTAGAATATATGTTACCCCGATATTAAATTTTTGGAAGTCCTCAATGTGCTATGCCATTGAACCCTTTTGTTTGAGATTTATGAATTGGCTAATGAAGGTGTTGTTATTTATGTACAAACTGATAGGGTTATAAATATAAAGTTGAAATGCTTACCTTTTGTGAGTGTTTCACATCATGGAGACCAAAATATTGCTCCATTTGTAGTATCTATGTTACTGGATCCTTTCCATAAAACTTCATCATATCTATATTTGGAATGTGATGGTTCTTAAATCCAACATTGAATTTTATAAAATCACAATTCATATCCCTTTTGTACTCATCCTGATTTTCATGGATTACCTTGTCACCACCGAGAAGCCTTTCTTGCAACAACTTTGTCAAACCTTCCATGTCTTCTTTCAAACAATCCATGTTAGATTCCATGCCATCCATATTAGATTCCATGCCAACCATATTATATATCATTTATGATTTTAAAGCATCAATGTTTTCTTTTAATCCATACTTAAAATATTCCATTTTTGCTTATATTTCATTTTTTGTTACTCTTTGCGACAACAAAATTTGTTGTACCTGGTCTCGTAATTTTGATATATAATGCTCCAATTATTCCTCTTCATGTGTCATAGTAGAGATTTATGAGGGATTAATGGGTGTGGAATTCTTTTTGGGATGAATTTTAGAACCCAATACTGATATTTATGCTTCAATATTCCATTGGAATCACTTCCAAATGATTTTTCAAATAAAATTTATGCAATTTAAAAAAAAAATTACACACATTTTTCTTGATTTTGAGGAGTTCGGTATTGAACCTAATGTATCTCTATGATTTTGGATCCCCAAGGTTTGAACTTTGGTCTTCTAGTATCCCTATGAGTCTTATTTCCAATGCCATAGTTCAAAACTAATTTGGATTCTTCAATATAAAGTTATGCCCAATCTCCCATGATGACCTGATTATAGACTCATTCAATAGACCGATCTTGTACGAAGTTCCACGTGTCATTGTTTCTACCTTTGGCCCCAAAATTGCTCAATGAAAAAATACAGTCCGTGCACTTTCTGTCACTTTTTACATAATTCAAATCTAATGCCAAACATAAGTTATGACGATTTTACCTAGGTCACCTGTTTGAGATTGAATTTTAGAGCCTGCAAAAACCCTAACTTCCCTGGATCATATCTCCAAAAAATATAGAGAACCAATATCTAAAATTCCAACACGAAGTTCACCACAATTTGTTATCCACGTATTTTCAATTTAAACTTTTGAAGCTTCATAGAAAAAACATTATAGCGAAAATGCTAAGATGTCCTGTTTTAAGAAGCAAAACCCTAGAATGAAAGCTCTGATACCAAATGTTATGCAACCAACTCAATAATAACGCTATGGTGACTACATAGGCACAAAAATAACAATAAGAGGGATACACTAACAATAAAAATAAAGGGATACACTAGTTTTATAGGGACGTAATGCCTTATACATGCAATTAACCAAAAACGTCATAGGAGAACTAATTTCACGTAATTATCAATGATCTAATCTTACAGAATAAAAAATGAAAACCATGTGCACCAGAGCGGTGTAGCATGTCAACAAATAAAATGTATTAAGAAGTTACGTCGGCCAAAAAGAATAACATTACGTAGAAGTCCTTATGAATTTATGGTTACAAAATTGTCAATGTGCTATAGCATGTCTATACAATTGCATGCTCTTTAACTAGAAATGAGACCCATGTGGTCGTGCCCATAACTACAATAAATTATATTTAAACCATTAAAATAATCAGAACCACAGATGTGACAGGCAGAATAACCTCGTCGTTGTGAAGCAGGTGTGTCGTGCAGAGTGGGAACTTGGGGTTTCCAGACTCCGGAGGGAAAGCCTGAGATGTAACATCATCTGTTGGGAAGAAGAGAAAAGGTGTTAGCTCCGTGTATGATAACTTACAAAACGTAGGGCTTAAAACGTAAATTGGAGAGAATATTGAAAACCCATAATTTAAAACGTAAATTGCAGACAATATTGAAAACCCAGAACGTAAAACAAAAATTGCGGAGAATATTGAAAACACAATATCGTACTGGGGTCTGAAAGAAAAAAGGTTAAGCTCCATAAACAAGGCAAGGAAAAACCCTTTCTCTTGCCAAAGATCAAACCCTCCAAGGGAGTCATTGCATAGGAGCCATAAACAGAAATTAAAGAGTATAAATCAACCATGAAAATTGGAGTCTGCACTAGTAAGAATGAGACAGGTAAACGATGGTAAAAGAACAATAGTTTAGCGGTGGAAAACTTAGAAAAAGACAATGGTTTCAGAGCTTACCTATACCATAGAAAGGAGTCAAATGAACCATTGCGGCGACCGGAGGAGGGTTTCGGTTACCTCAACCTCGTCCCTCCTTTCCAGACCATTGATTTCGCAGATACAATGAGGATCTTCTATGAGGGTGATGAATCCAAGGATCGTGATCACAACTGGCAAGCACAGTGATACCCTCAAGAAAGTTTGAAGCGATGGTGAGAGATACACCCACTGACAGTCATATGTGTTTATATGCCTTGGTGATTAATCACCATGTTTATTGGCGAGACTAAAGTTGGCGTAAAAAAATGTATAGGTATACATATAAGTCACAAAAATGTACAACAAAAACCAAAATATGGAACCTTAGAATTCAACATATAATTTAGGTTGGAAAGGAAAAACATAATTCAATTCATATGTTTATAAAGATCGAAATGTAACTTTAACTCATATGTAATGATCATAGTTTACGTTAAGTCTTATAATGGTATTTTTTTTTTTTAATACTTGATAAGTAAACTTGTAATTATTCTTAGAGGATTTTTCATTCAAACAGTACAATAATATATTATGATTATCGTACAAAATCAGGAAACTTTAGCCACTGCACAATAAATATATCAAACATACCTCATATGAAATCAATCAAAGAACTTCAACAAGTGAGTAATAAACGTATCAAACGTAAATGATATGCAATAATAACGGTACTTTCCGCATTTTATTAAAAATTCTGTGTTTATATTTTTTCACGTTTCTTCCACAACAATGTATTTACTTGTGTTCACAAATTAAGTTTACATGTTCACGATCTATTTCAGAAACCATAATGCTATTTTTTATTATGCGATAACATGTTGAGTAATATCATACTATTCACGAGCGATTAACATTTTTATTCCTAAAGAAACATGAGATTTTGTGCTAGAGCTCCGAGGATGAACCCTAAGTTCTTAGCAGTCGAATCCCTTCCACACAGGCCAACACAAGCTAATGAGGATGCACGCAAATTTACGAAGGGAAATGAGAAAATGGCAAGGGTTGGGCTCCTTGCATGCAGCACGCTCACTGAAGCAGATATGGCGGTGGCTTATCTTCACCTGCAGGCCTTCGGCAGACACGCAGAGAGGATGAGAATGACCCCCTGCCCTGATGGATATTCGAAGGACGCCAGGACCCTTTACACATCACTGACAACTTTCCAGACTTCGAGGGCTCCAATCTGACACTGCGCCCCAACAGTTCAAGGATCCAGTGCGACACCTCGGCTCCAACAAATCTATGCAGCTTTCACACCTGGCAAAATGACAATGGAAAATATGTTGCCACAGACTGCAGCGATCCAACTAGGATCATCAGTCGAGCCTGTCAGATACACTCTGGCAGCCAGGGTTTCTTAGATCTCTCATCCCCTGTTTTTCAAATTCGAATCTCACTCCTCTTGGGAAAATCCATGCTTCATTGGGTACGCTCAAAAGATTTAGTGCAGAACCTCTTGCATGCCCTGTAACATAGGTTGAGGATTCCCTCTGATCTTCATAGACTTTTATATGAAGGTAAACAACTAGAGGAATCTCTTCCCTTTTCATTTTACAACGTTGAAAAATATGCTTTTATGGTTTTAACCTTTCGTTTGCGAGGAGGAGCAACTGGGACTGGGCATCCATATTCTGCTCCATCTTTCTCTTACAAGGATGTTATCCATGCACAACTTCCCAAGAAAGCTGCTCAACCCTCTGAAGCTCCCAAGCCTTTTTTGGTTGATAAACTAAAGGAAGTTCCCTCCATAGAAATCTCCCATCCATCTCTTAAAGATCAACTTCAATTATATGCAGAATCTTCCATCATTTTCCGATTCAATGGACTTTGGCCTCACTCCGCATATATATACAAATGGATTCACTCCACGTGGACCAATAATAGCAAGATTATCTTCTGCTCAAAGGGTTTCTTCATAGTTTGTTTGCTGTCAGCAAATATTATCAAAAGGCCTTAACTCAAGGTCCATGTTTTTTGGGAACAATAGGGTTATTCCTCACCCCTTGCTTCCCACACTCCGACCCATCTATGACAGTCATTACCAAGCTTCCTATTTGGGTCAGGCTTCCAAATTTACCTCCGCATTTATGGCACTTTTTTGTCTTCCAATGAATAGGAAACACCTTGGGTCGCTTTCTAGCAACATATCCCTCTAGAGCGGAGAAAGGAATATACGCCTATGACAAATTATGTGCTAAAATAAACATAAGTAAAAGTCTTCCTGACCAAAGCAATCTCAAAATTGGTGATTTACTATGGACAAAGGCCCTGGACTATGAGAACACCGCATTCTGCTGTCGCCACTTCCATAAAATAGGGCACCTTCAGAACTCCTGCATGACGTTCCTTGCCCAAAAGAAGAGAAGCAATCACAAATCAAAATCCAAAAGCTGGAAACCATGTGATGTGGTCCCCTTGGATGATATTGACTCCTTTAGCTCAGATGAGGAGGAGACTAAAGAAGAAGGTGAAGCTACACAGCAGACGAAGGATTCACCCTTGGTTGACCCTAAGGGACCCACAGTTTCTTCGAATACTCAGAAACACACTCATGAGTCCTCTTCCTCTGATTCGGATAGGGATATTCCTCCCACAGTCAAAAACAATCTCCAAGTAGTCATCGCCCATCCACACCTGATTGACTGGGTCAAATTCAACAAAAAGAAAGGAAAAAAATGTGGTATGGAGGATTCGACCCATTCTAGGTAGATCCCAATGACAATCTCCTTTTTGTTTTTGTGTTTAGCTTCGCGGCTCTTTTTCTTATTTCCTGGTTACTTATGAGGACCGAGGTTGATATTTTATCATTTCTAGCTCACCTGTTTTCTTCCTTCTCTTGATTGTAATCTCACTTTTTACTATATGATCTCTTAATAAAATTAGTCTTATTCAAAAAGAAAAAAAATCATAATCTTCACAAGTTAAATTTGTATGTTGAGTAATTTCATACTCTTCACAAGTTAAATTTATATTTAATTTAGTATGTATTTATTGAATATTAAATTTTATAATTAACCATTTTTTATTAATTACTTTTATATTTCTAATAAATTAAATTTATATACTTATGATTTGTGGCCATAAATTATATAGGATAAAATATGTTAATTTTTTAATAAAATAAAAAAGATAAATTTTATGTGTTGATTATGTTCATAAATGTGTTTATTTTGAAATAAAGTTTGGATTTTTTGTTTTTTAATTAAGTGGATGGTAGAGATTTAACCTCTAAAAAATATTCTAGAATATCTATAATAACATTCATAAATCAAATATTGGGAATCATCTTTAAAGTATTTATATCCATTTTGTTTTTTTAATTAAATTTACTAATTAGAAAAATGTGATATGAGCAAATGTCATATAAAATAAGTTGTGTTTTTTTGCCATTAGTATTGATAGGCCATGGTATTAGTTGATAATATTGTTTTTTGGCCATTAGTATTGATGGGTCATGGTATTAGCCCATGATATTGTTACAAAAGTTATTTACAAATTAATAATCTCATGAGAATTGTATCTATATAGTTAATAATCTTGTTACATATTCTATATAAGTATATTTTTAATATAAATATCAAATTTTTTTTATGATTAATAATAATAATAATTTAAAATAAAATTTTAATTTAACTTTAATATAATTTTAATAATAATATTTAAAAAATAATAAACTTTATTTTAAATTTGAGTGATTGATTTGAGAGCATCTTTACCTGAAATCATGATTAGATGTTGCAATTTAACCGATAAATGGAACCTTTTAGTTTCTTTTTCCTTTCCTTTATTTAAAATGTATATGTGAATGAATACATGAATTTGCATTGTTTTAAATTTTTAATTGTTAAATTTTTAGACAAAATATGTGGGAAAATATACTCTAAATATCTGTTTTAAGACAAATGATAAAATTATATGTATAATATTGATTTTTGTTCAATATATATATATATATATATATATATATATATATATATATTGATTGGCTAAATTTTTTAATTTATTTTATTAAAAAAATGCAACTTCCATGCACTCATTTTGGCTTAGTTAATTTATACTTTAGTACTTTAAAATTGGATGAGAATTATCTTTGTCCTGGGTGATAGAGCAAAATTTTGTCATTATATTTGTGTACATTTGAACATGGCTGATAGTTGTTGTTTCAAATTTTGTCATGAAATTTGTGTACATTTGAACATGGCTGATAGTTATTGTTTCTCAGGTGCCATAATGTATTCTACAAAGTGAATTGACCATAAACACCATATAAAACATTTGTAGCCCTGGTTTAAATGTAAAAATTAGTTCATACTTTTAAAAATCCAATAATTAAACTAAACAAAAAAGACTAATAATTCATTTAAAATTTTTAAATTAATTAAAAAAAAACAATTACACATAAATATATGAATTAATTAAAAATTACAATTACACATTTCCACTCCACTCGAAAGTAGAAAAACTATATATTAATAAAAAAAAATCTTTCCAAAAAAAAACAATATTATTTTCGCATTTACTTCCCCACTTTTATGACATAATAGTTTTCCTTTTTTTCATCTTTTAATATTTTTTTAAATTAATTTAATTTTTCCCAAACAAATAAACACTGAACTAATATCTTAAAATTGTTTATTTAAATAATTATTTATTAAGTTTATTTATTATTAGTGTATTAAGTGAATTTTAGATTATTATAATTTGATTAATACTTTTATAGATTTACTTTAATTTCAAATTTACCAAGTGTCAAGAGGGATTAACTTTGTTAAAGTGGAAATCTCTTTTTAAATGAAAAACTTAAAAAAAATGTTTGCACTTCTATAGATTTGATTTCACTCTATACTTAGTAAATATGCAGCTAAGATGAATCTATCTCATTTCTTAATAATACTAATACAACCACATTAAAAATATTAATATGGTTGATATAGTGGAAGACTTCATTTGTATCTATCATTGATAAATATATAACAAAAAAAACTATTGCAACAAAAATATTATTAGTAAATATCGATTTAAGATGAATCTATGTCGTCTATTAAGAATACTAGTACAACCACATTAAAAATATTAATATGGTTGATATAGAAAAATGTTTCATTTGTATCTACCATTGATAAATATATAACCAAAAAAACTATTGTAACAAAAATATTACTATTAACTTTGATTTTAATTAACCTTAAAGAATCCTAGGTCTTGATAAAAAAAACATAAGTGTTGAAGATTTTCTATTCTTTACAACCAACATATAAAAAAATTGTTCTAAAATTATGTGTGTTTTGAAAATCCCTAGCAAATTGGTGGGCTTCCTGTTTGGACATAATTTTTTTTTAATTTATTAAAAAGCAACACAACCTAACAAACTGCATTCATAGGAAGAATTTGTTGAGATTATTCCCTTGAAAATCAATATAGGTCGTGGATTAAGAAAACAAAAATCAACAAATCCTCATCCACCTTAAGGTGAAATAGGAAGCCTTGAGCTAAATATTCATATTTATATAAATTTCACGTCTTAATATATAAAAATATTCTTATTTTTAATTCTATTGATAGACATGTCTATTTTGGAATAGGGCTTTTGATTTAATTATCAACAATTGTTAAGTATATGGTGGGATCTAAACTTCATAGAATATCTTAGAATATCCTTATTAGTATAAAGAAATCAAAAGTGGAGATTTATCTCCAAAGTAGTTATGTTTTTTTTTTCTCTTTTAATTAAATTTATTAATTGAAAAAAGAAATCATATGAACAAGTGTCATACCACATGTGGTATTGGCAAGACATGGTATTGTAACAAATTCTATTAACAAATTAAAAATATTCATGATAAAGTAGGGCAAATATCCATGGTTAAGAATCATGTTTTTTTGTTAATGTTTATATGTTTAACTTATATATTAATTTTTTGTATCAATAAAAAATAATTATATTATTATGTGAGAGGCTCTCTCTAGCCCAATATGGAAGAGATATTGTAATGTTATGATTTGTTATGCAAAAATAAAATAATAAAAATAAAAATAACCTTACATTAAAATAAAAATAACTTTAAACTAAAATATTAAAAATAAAAATTCATGTTAATATGTAATTTATACCCATAGGTTAGGGATAGAGCACTGTAAGTTTGGATTAAAGCATTGATGAAAACATAATTATATATTTCTTAGTATATTATTTTATAATTTATACTTATTGTTAATATGATTTAGTATGATTAATATGCAGAGCATTTTCTTAATATGAATTATAGTTATTGCTTAGGGTTAAAAAACCATAAATTAGGTTTAAAGCACCATACTTCGATAATATATTTGTTAATATAATATTTTATAATTTATAGCTATTTTACAATAAATATCATTTAATATATAAAACATTTATTATAATATATCATTTATATCTATATAATTTAAGATTAAATCACTATAAATTAGTGGTAAAGCATCAATGTGGGTAAGAAGCAGAAGCAATACCTACCATTAAGCTCTGAATGGGACATGTGCTCTGAATGAGACACATGATGCAGACATAATCAATCATTTTTTTATTCACCATGTTTTTACTCTCCTTTTAAATTTCTTCTCCAACGTCTTTGGGTATTTGGAATAGGATTTACAATTTAGTTTTGTGTATATTTGTGGAATGTTTTTTTAGGTTTAGTTTGTGTGTGTTGTTTCACTTTACCTAAAAGTAAAATATATCAATTTCGATAATGTGTCATAAGTAATGGCTATATAAGTTGTTTTAGACTATGTTTATAATCAGGTTTTGAATAAATGATTATTATGTTTACATTCAAATGATAACAATTAAGTGATAAGTGATCAAAACAAACGGGGTAGGAAATGAAAAACCAAAATGATCATTATTATTCACAACTTGAGTCAAATTCCATCCCTAATTTCGAGTGACTATATTGATTAACTTACACTTTAAGTTTCAAATTTGATGAAAATATTTAACTTTTTTATTAAAAAAGTATTTCAAAAAAATGGTATAAAGTTGAAAATTAAGATATATATGAGAAAAAATTTTATTTTCTTGTTTTGTTTATTAAAATTTTCCAATATTTTTATAGATATTAATAGATAGATCCAATTTTAAAATATAAAGTCTTTACCAAATTATTTCAATTTTACTACATTACTCTACTATATGTAATAATTGTATTTTAAAAGATAAAATAAAATTAAAAAATTATAAATTGAAAGGAAAGATAAGGAATTAGTATTAGAGGAATTGTTTATAATTTTATATTCCTAATAAATGAATAAAAATATAATAATAATATATAATATATAAAATTTCACAATATATGCTATCTTATATCAAAAGCAAAAAGGCCAAACTCACTATGGTCATTCACAACTTAGGTAAAATTCCATCCTATAATTCCATCCCCTAGTGATTATGTTAATTAACTTACCATTTACTTTTCAAAATTTCATAAAAGAAATCTAATGTTTCGATTCTCCCCACCCATGTTTAAGTCTCATTAGTCGATCTATTTATACTTTGGAAGAGCATAACTTGTTACCCTCTCAAGTGAGTATATAATTAGGTCTGGCGTAGTACCAAAAATATTTCCATTGCATTGTTTCTAAGAGGGAGGTTGAATTTATTACCCAATACCCAATACCCAAATTTTTTTTATCAATTTTGATTATCTTTGGTGGTTAACTAGAATGGATGTTATTTTCCCCACCTAAGTTCAAATTCCAGCTAGTGACATTATGAATTTTTTTGTTATGACTTCATTCATATCAATATTTTTGTATTGGTTTCGTGCCTTCTAAACGCTTAAGTGAGTATACATGTGGCTAGACCTAGTACCAATAACCTTACTCTAACCCTCAAGTTGAAAGGAAGGCCAATTTCTTTCCATGTAATATATATATATATATATATATATATATATATATATATGGGCATATTTCAAATAGGATATAGAAGGAAGGTTGTTTTATTTCCTTGTAATATATATATAGAGAGAGAGTGAAAATTATATATATGTATATATCTTTGGGCCTATATGGAATAGGATATAGGGTTTAGTTTAGACATATTTGTGAAATGGTATTTTGGGTTTAAGTTTTTTTCTAGGCTCATAATCATGTTAGGAATCAATGATTGCTATGTTTACATTCAAAATGATCATGATTAAATTTATAACTACCTCGATCAAAAGCAATATGGTAATAATTGCAGAACCAAACTGATCATTGTCATTCAAAACTCTAGTCAAATTCTATCCATGATTTCTAGTGACTATGTTAATTAACTTATAACATACATTTTTTATTTTCATTAAAAAAATTAGTATATAGTTGAAAATTGGGGTATATATATATATATATATGTATATATATATATGTATATGTATATGTATATATATATATATATGTATATATATATGTATATGTATATGTATATATATATATATATATATATATGTATATGTATATGTATATGTATATGTATATGTATATGTATATGTATATGTATATGTATATGTATATGTATATGTATATGTATATGTATATATATATATAATCATTATTACCCAATTTTAAGGTCACAACCAAGTGAGATACCAAAGTTAATGTTTTTTAATTATTAATGTAAACAATATATTGTAACATTATTTTCTCTAGGTTATTAATGTTTTGAAAGAGTTTTATAGATATGAATAGAGCCATTAAAATTTATAATATAAACTCTTTACCACATTATTTCACTTTCACTACATTACTCTAATATATGTAATTATTGTATTTTAAAATTTAAAATAGAATTAAAAAATCATAAATTGAAAAAAGGATGAGAGGAACATAGTATTAGAAGACTTTTCCTTTAATTTTATATTCATGAGAGATAGAAATATTAAAATAATAATATATAATATATATTAGCATACATATATATCATCTTGGATCAAAAACTTTCAAGGGGGATTTCAAAACCAAACTAGCCATAATCATCTATGATTTCAAATGGCTGTGTTGGCTAACTTACCATTTACGCTTCAAATTTTCATTAAAAATTTTAAAAGTGTATTATACAGTTTAAAATTGAATATATATATATATATATATATATATATATATATATATATATATATATATATATATATATATATATATATATATATATATATATATATATATATATATATATATATACTTTAGCTTGAGGGGTTGGGCTCAATAATTTTTATCCTCACCAACTAGGATCACTTAGGCTAAGAGGGACTCTACCAAAATTTTGTTGTTAATTGGAATCATCTTGGTGGTTGGGCGGATGGTTCTTATCTTCCATTTTTGTAATGGATTTGTGCCTATAAATATTGTTGTAGAGTAACCTCGCTCTAGTCCTATGATCCAGACTTATGCAGAAACGCAATAAAATATAGAAATACACATAAACATGAAGATGCAACAAAAATAAGACTTTGTTTCATTAATATCACATAACTGTAATATGCTTGCAAACATAATAGAAATAATCTAGCTAGGGTGCTTGTAGCTTATCTCTCAAAAGGGATGTGGTGGTTACATGCCTCTCAACTGTGTTACAATGAGGTTCAAAGGCCTATTTATTATTGGGAAACATTCGACAAACCTAAACATCCAAAAACCTAAACCTAGGAGATGAAACACCAAACTATGGGCCTCATTGTGGTAAATTGGGACATCAATTTCCCAGGGTCATAACTTTGGCATACGGTCTCCATTTCATGCACACGATACCTCATTACAAATATCTATTCAAGGATTAAAACTGATGACAACAAATTTAATTTTCAAAATAAAAATTTTCCAACGTTGATTTTCCAAAAAAAAATCGTTTAGGGCCTCAAAATGGCTCTGGAAGTTCACAACCCAAAAAGCTGCCAAAAATAGTAAATTATGTTACAATTAAGGAAACTGAAAAACTAAAAGAAAAATTGGTGGGGGTCCAAGTGGAATAGGGAGGTGGCCACCAATGTTCACCTAGATCATTCCTCCCCCCTTATGAAGCAATGGTCCCCATTGCATTGAGTTCCTCGATGAGATGAGGAAACTTCTGCTGAACTTGGTCCCTGGTGAGCCACTTGCCCTGGTGAAGGAGTTGGCCGACTTTGATAACTAGATATAGTTGGATCCTTTGTTGTAGGGTTTTATTTATTTATGTGTCCATGATTCGATTATTTGTGGCTTGTTCCATATAGTCCCAGTTTAACTCTATTGGTGTGAGTTGTTCTTCCATGTCGGATGTGTCTAGTAGACATGGAAAGTAGGGCCGAAGGTGGTCCACATTAAACACTAGGTGCAAACCAAGGAATGTCATAATACTAAGCTCAAAGAAAATTTCCCCTAAAACCTTGATGATGGTGTATGGCCCATATTGAAGCAAGTGAAGCTTGCGGTGGGGTCCAATGAGGCGCTCCTTCTGCAAATGTAGCCACATTTTGTCGCCACCTAGAAGTTGTGTGGTACCCAATGCTAATCACGTTGCTGCTTGTACTTGGAATTGGCTCTGACTATTATGTCATGAACCTATTGGTAGATGTTTTGAATGCACTCAATGAAGTTGTTTACCTTGTCAACTTTAGACTACAGATGAGTTGAATCGGCCTAAGTAGCCGCAAATGGCATGGCTATGTTAATCGGGCATAGTGGCTGGATCCCAAGAAAACCTAAAAGGGGATATTGCCTATTGAGCTATGGAGAGCTTGGTTATAGCTGTGATGTAGATAGTGGAGGCTCTCATCCCATGTGCGTGGATGCTTTGAATAGTACATGCGCATAATGTGTACGATAATCCTATTGAAGGCATCTGTCTAGCCATTAGTTTGGGGATGGAAAGTTGTGGACTTGGTGAGCTTGGTGTCCAGTATTGACCAGAGGCTAGAACAAAATGTATTGAGGACCCTATTGTCCCGATCTGAGGTCATAGATTGTGGGATCCAAAAGTGTAACCACACTCATTCAAAGAAGAGTTTAATAGTGGCTTCTATTGTCATATTCTTCATGGAGGCTACCATAATGGCCATCTTCTAGAATCTATCGATGACCACGAAAACATAGTCATTTCCATGCTTAGTATAAGGAAGGCCTGACATGTAATCTATGGACATGGATTCCTAAGGTCGATTAGGCTTAGGCAATGAAGTATAGAGTCCTTTATTATTAATGTTTGCTTTCGCAATGGTGTAGGAAGTGCAGGATCTGATGTACTTCCCAACATCCTGTCGAAGCTTCATACAATAGAAATACTTATGGAGTACTGCCACTGTTTTCTCGAGTCAAAAATTCCCAGAAAACCGACTGTAGTGCACTTCCCAAATAATCTTGGTATGCTTTCTTGAAGGAACAAAAAGGTGTCCCAAGTGACATAGTATTGCAACCTGGAGGTGAAAACTTCGAACTTTCTACCTTCCAAGAGTGTATTGTATCTGCAGCCAAATTATAGAGCACTATTGTAGATAAGTAGCTAATTAGAATTCTCATTCCCCCAAGCGTTGAACATGGTGGTTAGCAACACGATCAGTCGTCAGCTGCGGCAACTTGGATTATTATTGGTGCTACTCTTCTTGTACATGATGTTCAAAAGAAACTATTGTAGATATGTGGACCACTTATGATGGCAACCATTTTGCAACTTCCCTTGTGTTTGTATGAACTGCACAGGTCGGTGGTCTGTGTGGATGATTTTTTCCTTCCCCAAAATGTAATGCTTCTATTGTTGGAAAGCCTGCATAATGGAATACATCTCTTTGTCATAAGTGGGATACTTCTAGACTGTGTCGAAAAATGTCTCACTATGATATTCCATTGGATTCCCATGTTAAGTAAGAACTTCCCCAATAACATAGTCTGAGGCATCTGTCTTGATCTCAAATGGTTTTTGCAAGTCTGTTAATGTGAGTTTTGGGGAAGAGCAGAGGCTATGTTTCAAATCTACGAACACATTATTTAGATATTCAGACCAAAATAGTTATTCTTTTGCTCCTCCCTTGGTGAGTTATCTCAAGGGCTAAGTGATATGAGATAATCCCAACACAAACCTACATTAGCAACTAGAAAGACCCAGAAAGCTTCGGAGCTCTGTTAGAGTGGTTGGGGCTCGCCAATCCCGAATGACTTAGATCTCGGTTGGATCCACATGCACCCCCTACTCATCAATAATATATCTGATATATTGAACCTGGGTCATGCCAAAAGTTCACTTCTCCAAATTATCACATAACTTGTGTTGCCGCAGTGTTTGAAGGACCCATCGAATGTGGTGGAGGTGTTCTTCCCAAGTCTAGTTGAAGATCACGATATCATCCAAGTATACTATGACAAATAAGTTGGTGAATGGAGGCAAGATGTCATCCATCAACCTCATGAAGTTTGTGGGAGCATTCATCAACCCGAAAGGCATGACCAACCATTCGAAAAGTCCCTCGTTGGCTTTGAAGGCAATCTTCCATACATCAGAGGATTTGATTGGTACCTGGTGATAATCAAAAGTCAAGTCGATCTTCCTAAAACATTTTTCAACTTGAGTTGGTCCAAAATATAATAAATCATGGGATTGGGTACCTATTTCAGAAAATGATCTTGTTTAGCACCGGATATTCAATACATAGTCTCCAAGTCCCATCCTTCTTTTGCACCAACATGATCGGGCTCCCACAGGGTGATGAACATGGTCATATGTGATATTTCTGCAAGTGCTCCTAAATCTGCCTCTTGATTTCATAGTTCTCTAGAACAGGGTGCTGATATATTGTTCTATTTGGCAGCGACTCACTTGGGGTCAGATCGATGGCGTGCTTAGCCGAACAATGCAGAGGCACCCATACGGGTGAGGTGAAGATATCCCCATTCTCTTCCACTACCTTCTCCATCTATTTTTCTCGTGCGGAGGAGCCCTATTTGGAGGTCGTGGCCACAATATTATTCTTTCCCTCAAGGCAGATTACCAGGACAAAAAATTCCTGGTTTTGGAAATGAGCTTACTGCACTGTTTTGCACTAACCAAAGAGATGGTAGTAGGCAGTGCTACCTCCAATACCATGTAGAACTTATTGCCCAAAGTAAGATTAACATCATGAACCCAGTACTCATACACAAAATTTCTCTTCCACGAGTATGGTTTTCCTAATAAGAAATCACAAACATCAAGCGTAGCAATGTCACATAATACCTCATTTGTGAAGCTTGATCCTGTACGGAAGGTGATACTGCTGGTTGGCTGACACGAAGATCTCATCCTTGGTGAAGACACCTGATGATGTATGGTTGTGGGTGTGTTGTAGTCAGAAAGCCTAGACGCTTCATGATCTCTGTGAAAATGAGGTTCTTTTAGATCCCATTGTTGACAATGAACTACAGTGGGGAACCCTTTACACACATCTGGGAATGTCACATGTGCTCCCCATCCTCTAGATCTTCTGTTTCCTCCTTCTGGATCTTCATGGTGGCAACAATTGCATTAGGATCTACATCGATAATATAATTCATTTTTTAATTATCCTTGTTGGGTTCTGATTGAGATTCATAGCATGCATCCGATTCAAAATCCTTTAGCTCGACCACTAGTGACTACTTGGCCTGACACTCACTTGTGTTGTGACTGAAGCTGTTATGAAACCGACACCACTTTCTCAGGTCTTTCTTTTTCATCATGGTGTTGTATTTTCTTGCGGCTTTGGCAGGTTATCCTGGGCTGCCCCACCTTGAATTTTTCCTTTATTCTGTGGTTTGGGGGCACCTTTCCCTTGATTCTAATTCGTAGATCCAAATGTTAACAACATTTAGCTTCCCTTTTTTGTAGATTATTTCAAAGTAATACCCAACATCTTTGTGACCCATTTGTTTTTCTTTTATGAAGATAGTATTTGTTCCAAAAAGTGTTTAAGACTATCATGATCAGTTTTTACCTTCAAGTGTCTTCCCATTAGGTAAGTTTTCCATTTCTTTAGTGCATGCAATATTACTAACATTTCCTTCTCATAAATAGGTTTTTGTAAATACTTTCCTTTGATTGGATGACTTTCAAAAACAATGGGTCTTCCTTCTTACATTAAAACAACACCAATTCCATTTCCTGAGGCATCACATTCCACAATAAAGGTTTTTGTGAAGTCTGGTATAGCTAAGACCGGTGCTAGGCACATTGCCTCTTTAAGATGTTCAAAGGCCTTAGTTGCTTCAGGAGTCCATGAAAATGCATATTTCTTCAATAATTTTGTTAGAGGTGTTGCTATTCTCCCATAATTCTTCACAAACTTGTGATAATACCCTGTTAACCCAAGAAATCCTCGCAATTGTTTTATGATTGTGGGGACTTTCCATTCCTTAATGGCTTTAATTTTGTTAGGGTCTACCTTCACACACTCGTGAGATACAATATGACCCAGATATTCCACCTCTTGTACTCCAAAGAAACATTTTGATGTTTTTGCATATAATTATTTCTCCTACAATAGTTTGAGCACCCTTTCAACTTGTTGAACATGATCCTTCCAAGACTTGTTATAGATTAGTATATCATCAAAAAATACTAGCATGAATTTTCTAAGGAAGGGTTTGAAAATGGAATTCATCAACCCTTGAAATGTTGAAGGTGCATTGGTAAGGAAAAATGCATGACCAAAAATTCATAATGACCCTCATGAGTCCGAAATGTTGTTTTCGGAATATCTTCAGTCTTCATTCTAATTTGATGATATCCTGAACAAAGATCCAACTTGGTAAAATAACTTGTTCCATGTAATTCATCCAATAATTCATCAATCATAGGAATGGAAACTTTGTATTTAATGGTGAGCTTATTGAGCTCCCTACAATTCAGACACATGCGCCATGATCCATCCTTCTTGTGTACCAATACTACAACATCAAAGAAAGAACTTTGACTAGGTTGAATTATACCCGCCTCTAACATTTCTTCAATCATATGTTCAATTTCACTCTTTTGGACATAAGGATATGTATAAGGCTAGATGTTTGGAGGAACACTTCTCGGAATCGAATGAATAACATGATCATGATCACGAATAGGTGGGAGTCCTTTGGGAGTTTTAAACACCTTGGAATGATTGTCCAAGACTTTTTGGCGATCTGCAGAAATAGATGATTTTGATGTTGGAACTTCTAGTGAGCATAATTTTGCAATTACACCTCATTTTTCTTTCTTTAGAAGCTTTGTCATGACATTAGAGCTTATTATCTTTCCTGGCTTCCCTGCAATACCCCGTAATTCCACTTCCTTTCCTTTTGAAAACAATTTCAAGAAAAGTTCTTGAAAATTAAAAGCTACCGTCCCCAAAGATTGTAACCATTGTACTCCTAGTACAACTTTAGTACCTCCCATAGGAATGGAAATCATTGGACTATTCAATACATATTCCCCCATGGTTAGCTTGATATTATGGGAATTTCCAGAGAAATTTATAGCTCCTCCATTTGCAACCATCACTTGACATTCTGGTGCTGGGTATAGAAAACAATTCATTCCTTAGCTACCTTACAATGAATAAAATTATGGCTACTACCCGAATCAATCAACAATATTACCTTTTTCTTCTTGATATGTCCTTCTATCTTGAGAGTTTAAGGAGTGGTAATTCCTACCAATGCATTACACGACATGTTCAGACTCATTTCTTCCTCTTCTAGGACTAGTTCCTTGTGTATATCCTCTTCTTTTGAAGATTCTTGTTCATTTTCTTCTTCCTCTTCACAATCTATGTAAAATAATTTCTTCTTAGCACACTTATGACCTTTAGTGTATTTTCTATCACAACTGTAGCAAAGCCATTTTTCTCTTTTTTCTTCCAAATGTTGTGGTGTCAACCTTGTAGGTTGTGGAAATCTAGGAGTAGAAACACTTCCCTCTTTATAGAAGTGAGTGGTAGGCTTCCTTGTCGCCATAATTTTACATTCAATTTTTCTTGCCAACCTGAATGCCTTCTCCAATGAATCAGGTTCCAAAACGCGAACTTCATGTTGGATGCTATCCTTTAAAGTACCTATGAAGAGATCAATCTTGTGTTCCTTTGTAATATCAATTACCCTTATATTCAATTTTTGGAAGTCCTCAATGTGCACCCCCACTAAACCCTTTTGTTTGAGATTTATCAATTGACTAAAGAAGGTGTTGCTCTTTGTATCCTCATAATGTGCTATCATTTCCTCCGTAAAAATTGTGAAGTGACAATTTTTTTACGGGAGAAAAGCCATCGGCTACATTTCGGGGATTTAACACCCTAGAGGTTGGTTGGGATTCAACCTCCACGGAGCAGGGGCGTACTATTTAACAGAGACTCACACGATCATGCACAGTCATGAAAACGAAATAGAGCAGAACGAGAGGTTTACCCGTTGGTCCTACGTTTGAAGTAGATCCACGTGGAGTTCAAACTCCCTGCAACCGTCCTTCCTCTTTCACCTGAAATACAAGAAGAAACCAGCACAAAGGACAAGTTGTACAGTATATTTCTACTCTATATGTTAGTGAGATTCATATAAAACATGAAATAAATCATCGTAAATGCTTGTATAACAAATATTCTTCATACATTAAAGCATACACTAACACGTTTACTTCGGGAACAGCATGATACTTCTGTATTATAAAAATAGTACATACAAAAGTAAGTGGAGAGATCACCTGATCCTTCCAAGGCCTTCGCAGACCGTCGTCCGGATCCGTCCAGCCCTTGCCTCGCTAAGACTCCTTCCAAATGAGTGCATACGAGATAACATATAAAGGGATGTGTATCTCAAGAACAAGGGTTTCTTGAAATGAACTGGGAAAGTGCAGGAGGCACGGGGAATCAGACTTGGATAGGGAACCAACAGAGTATAATAATAATAATTCTCTCTCTCCCTTAGGCCATACAAATGAGGTCCTTTTATAGTCCCTCCAAGTAGTTTCAACAGTTGGAAACAGTTGGCCACGGGCTGGGGTAGTTGAACTACCTGAGTAACTATCAACCCCGCGCGAAATTAGGGATTTTTTATATATTTTTTAACCATTAAAATGGCATACGCGGAAAAGTCTAGCTGTACTAGCGTATACACGCGGAAAAACACGGGCATAGTCGCGTATGAAGGATTTTCCATTGTTTTTAAGTGAATTTGTCCAAGTCTGTAGGAATGGGTGCCCATAAAGCCATGTAGCAATCATGAATCATGTCAAGGTGAGAAATGATGCTATAACAGATGCCCCCTAATATATGAGGTCAGAAGGGGTACATGATGGCCGAAATGTATTATGCACATAGAAAGAACTTCGCAACAACAAGAGAGGACTTCACCAGATTTCAGCCTGCCAAAACCAATGAAAGAAATCAGAGAGTCAACACATGCTGAGGCGGGCATACCCATGCTCAGTCAAAAATACATCATATATATAGAAAGTACTGAATAGATCCAACATGTATACAAGTATAACTGAACCGAAAGTACATAGTGAATCATCTGAGCAGGGCCCGGAAAGACAAGTCTGTATCAATGTCCAAGTATCACATATAGAAAGCTGATCAAAGATAGTGCAACTGGATGTCTGATCAAGTAACTGAATCTCCAAGTACCGGATCATAAGAGGCGGATCAAACAGTACAATCACGCAACTCGGGGATCAACATATAAGATGCTGCTGTGCTGAACTGCAACATATAAGGGTGGACGGCAACACTGGCAGAAACTGAGAGAACTGTCAACAGTGAACCGAGAAATGCTGATGCAACCCAAGGTCTTCACCGATCACAACGGCACAATTCTACACACTGGGAATAAATGAGCTGAAGTCGACCATGTGAGAAATCGTTGGATTACCGGGCAATGATGTTTCCCGTTAACCAACGCGAGACGACCCACCGATAATGATAATGAGTGTGAAGGTGCCCCAGTACAATCTGACAAGTGTGAATGAATGAGTTGAAGTCGAACACTTGAAAGAATCTACCAATCAGGAGGCAATGATGAATCCTCACTGTCGATAGCGAAGAGTCTGCCACTGATGACTGCAAACCCTAAGGTACTGACAAAAAGACTCTAGACCTTATTCCCAGAGCAATGAGTCGGAGTCGATGGAAAAAGATCTGCTGGAAGGAAGGCATTAAGGCATCCCACATCAGTCCAGCGCGAGTGTAACCCGCAGGCCAAGATTTGGAAGGAATCGGACGAAGTAGAGTGACGGAACCAAACCGAAGTACGTTTCCGACATGCACAAGATGAAGCTAGCGCACGGAAGAAACCCTACGAACCAACCAATAATGAAAGCTAACACAGAGGCGAGAAATGCACCAATAGGGTCAAATGGAAATCAAGGTACTACACGAATCCCAAGTGTGATAATGTATGCTAACGTCGAACATAGGGGAAACCACTCAGTCAAAGACCCATAATGATGATCAAATGCTGAGCACAAGGTCACCTATCAATGATGGAAATAGGGCCAAGGTGCGGCTCTAGGTTTGCTCTCGAATGATGTGGTAGTCGATAGAGACAAACCCTTCGGCAAAGTCAATGGAGACCTTCTCAAACCGGCACGACGGAAGATCAAAACTGCTCGATGTGATAGAACATGATCTTGTGAAAGAAAGAGGACGCAGTGAATAATGAGTCGAGACACGCGGGAATGGCCGGCTCGAGCTAGACTTCCGCCAGGCAAGCGACTCTGTGAAGACCATGGCAGTAAAAAGTGACACTGTATAAGTCTGTCCTGCAGGAGGCAAAACAAACTCATATGATTGGAAGAGATAACCAACCGGGGGAGAACTGACAAGTGAAACATGGTAAAGGCTGAACCTAGGTCAAAACTAGAACCATCCCAAATGAAGGAAATATATAAGTATATGTGCTTTGTTCAAGGGCGACAAACTGACTCTGTACTGCCATCAAAATAATGAAGATACATCCCGTTCCCGCTCTTTTTGTTATATTTAATTTTTTTGTCTTTTTCATAATAAGCCTGAAAAAGAATAAAAGAATGCTATGATACAATGGATAGAACGAGTATCAAGAAAGCAGATGCACTAGTTCCTGGGATTGGAACAATCCTATGCTCAATGCAAGGTGGCGAAAACTGGTCAGTGATACTCAGAGGAACGTTCCATCCATGGGTATAAAGGTGTCAAGTCGTGATAGCTAAGTGCATGCAATGGTTAACTTGTACGGAAAGTCAAGGTCAAAAGTTGGCTTAAACATCGAGTCCAAATGAAGCCGGCTAAAGGCCAGGATAAACAAGTAGCCAATATGCAATGCAGTAATACAACTTAACGACACCAAGGAGCCTCTAGGGTATAAGCCAGAAAAATGATAAGTGATGAAGGAGAAGAATGAAGCTTCAACACAGAAGACATGGCGGGACTAAAGAGGACTCCCGAGCCTACATAAAAAGCAGCATGGGCAACAAGTGATAGCGAGGAACTAACTAGGAAGCCCATGTAAAGGAAGGCTCTACCATCAAGTCATGATTTTAAAAAATCGGCGAGTGAAAATGGTATAATACTCATGACCTGATGGGATCGACCCTAAGGCAAGTGATCAGTATGGAGGCTAGAATGCAAGATGCAACGGAAAGTGATTCCCTAACCTATATGCCAGTGAAGATCATCTACCTGCCGTGAAGAGTCTGAACACATGGGCCAAAAACCGGGAAAAATCTCGAAAATGTCAAAATGTACCTGAAATATACCAAACTGGGCACTTCCAAGCAATCGAGTGATACAGCATAAGACAGATCGAAAAAATAAGCACAAGGAAATTTTTACGAAAATTTTCAATTTTTAGCCATAAATACACAAATTACCTCTCAAATGGTTCATTATTGCATAGCTGATTTGGAAAAAGAGCTCTGGAGCTAAAAACTTGTTTCGTCAAACCAGCAACCACCGACCGTCGGAATTCAGCGAAACTTCAGGTAGGCTCCTTATTCATCCTGTTGATTCATTTTGTCCGTTTAAAATTTAAAATTAAGTGGATTTTTACGTGGAAACCCTTATTAAAAAACGCGTACCTGCGCATACGCGGGTTCAAAGAAGGAAAGCCGCGTGTACACGCGGCTGTGCACAGCGAAACTAGCGTATGCGCACGTCCGAATTTTAAAAATGAGTTTCTAATGCAAATTTTAATGAATTTCTTCGGGATGACAATTTCATGGAGGGAACGCGAGCATAGTGCAGTGGACCAAGAGGTCATGGAAGACTGCGCAGCACAAAATGTCCTCCGAAACTGTGGATTATTCAAATTTTTCAAAATGCCCAATATGAAAAGTAATGTGAGATTGCTTGAAATGCTGGTAAATTATTGGGAACCGGATCAGGATTGTTTCATCATTGATCAAATGCCACTACGCATAGAGGTGGAAGATATATACTTCATCACTGGACTCTCCAGAAGGGGAGAACCAGTGGATTTGCACGGAAAGCCCCTGGGAGGGTTAACCGTGGAGGACTATGTCCAACTCTATTGCATAGAAGATTCCAAAAAAGTAGGCACACAGATTGCAATCAGAGATATCAGGGACTTGCACATGAAGATCCTCCTGTTCACCATCGGCAGGGTGGCAGGATCTGCCTCACTGCATCAGGCGTCCAGGGCGCACATGAGCATAGCTGTAGAGTGCTTAATTCATGTGTATGATTGGTGCACTGCCCTGCTACTGAACATGAAACAACAACTGACCTCGATTCGCAAAACACATACAAAACACTTTGGCTATGGAACCATTTTGACTACATTCTTCTTCGAGAGAGTTCCAGCTTCGAGACCCAAAGTCATCTCAACTATCAACAGCCCTCGGGACCCAAGAATTGCCCGTTGGGCAGACATGATGAAGAGACTGGGGGGCAGCGAGGTACCCCGAACTACCTGGGATGATGAGTTCTTCTTATGGTGGAGAGAACAGATCATCGCGGTAGATGACTATCCCTATGCCGGGATGGATTTCCGAGGAGATCCAGATCTAGTACTTCCACCCGGTGCAGCATGGGGAGCAGTCGGTAAGTTTTTTCAAAAATTTTAACTTATATGATTTTTTTTGGATTTTCAAATATGTATGAAAATGAAAAACAAACATGTTTTTGGATTGGATTCATAATGACTGACAAATAAAAATGATCATGTTTCAGATGTTGGACCAGTTCGTCCTGAGGGCCTAGCACGTCCCAAGCGCCGCAGAGGTGAAGCAGAGACAGCGGATTCTGACAGAACCCTCCAGGCCGTGCAGAGAAACTTGGAGGGACTAACCCGCCAAATCCCTCTGGCTGCTGTGGAGGACTTACCAGAAGCCGTCCAGAGACGGGTTGTAGGAGTACCCCGGGACTGGGTTAGACTGTTCCGCCGTGTGGCCACTGCAGTGATGTTCTATAGGAACACTGGGCAGGGTCCTCAGGAGTAGATAGATTTTACATATCAGATGACTGTATATTTTTTGAGACTGAACATGATGGGGCATAAACCCAAGTTTTGTACGGCATTGATGGATCCAAAATTTTGTAAAGTTTTTTGACATACTGATGATATATATACAGCGATATTTTGATGTGATGTGATAAATGTATCAAATGTATGATGTTTTTGATGATTTAGATTTTTATTGTATTGAATGATTAATATGCCAATCTAAAGCTTGATTAGCTAATGAGTCAGCAAACCAATTGTCAGCTCGAGGAATATGAATGAATGTTAAAAAATGAAATGACCTTTGTAACAAACGTACCCTCAAGAACAATCGTAATAAAACTGGATCTCGTACCCGATAAGTGTTGTTCAACTGCGACACCACCAGCTGGGAGTCCAAGAAAACTACCAACGAATCAACACCCAAAGATATTGCCTCTGAGAGTAGATGAATGACTGCAGTGTATTCTGCTACATTATTGGAAGCAGGACCAATGCAGACCCCTCTTGATACCAACAGCTGACCAGAAGGATAATGAAGCACCCAAGCCGCGGAAGCTAAGTTCCGGGTGTGTCTACTAGCACCATCGGCGAAACCATAATGACTCATGACATCAACACAACCTGCCAAAGCAGATCAAAAAAACATCACCATCCCATCAAAAATCGAAAATCAAACAGATATGTACAAGACAAAAAACTACTATATACAAAGCAAAATGCCAGGCCAAAGCCTAGGCATAATACTTCTTGAGATAGAGCCCATTTCGGGGCTCCGACAACTCGTTTCCTTCGAAGTCAACCAAGGTATACGCTCCTTTCTTAAGGACCTTTTTGACGATATAGGGGCCATACCACATCGACTTAAACTTTCCTGCCCCCAAGGCATCCTTTTCTTGGGCATAGACCAAAACAAGGTCACCTTCGGAAAAGACCCTAGGCTTGACTGCCTTATCGTACTGGACTTTGACTCGGTTTTTATGCGCTTCGTTCAACGTGGCGGCATCTCGACGCTGCTCATCAAGATGTTCCAGATGAAGAAGCCGCTCTGCCAGACTAGAAGTGTCGGGAAGAAGCTCAACAGCCAGTTTAAGGGAAGGAATCTCGCATTCAATGGGAAATACGGATTCCACCCCGTGGACTAACTGAAACGGAGTAAAGCCAGTTGCAGTTTTAACTGACGTCCTGTATGCCCAGAGTGCGGGATATAGCATAATGTGCCAGTTGGATCTATGTTTATCAATCGTCCGTTGAAGAATTGTCTTCAAGGACTTATTCACGGCTTCCACTTGGCCATTGGCCTGAGGATAATATGGAGATGAATGCTCCTGCCGGAAACCCAATTTAAGAGCCAACTCAACCATCATACTGTTCTGAAAGTGACTGCCATGGTCAGTGACAATCTCTCTAGGTATACCGAAACGAGCAATGACTTGGTTGAAGAAGAAAAGAGCTGCAGTCTCACCATCGTTCCCAAAAGTAGGCATAGCTTAGACCCACTTCGTAAAGTAGTCTACTGCTACGATAATGTACTTGTGACCTTTTGCCGAAGGCGGGTTACAAGTAGTATAATCCATACCCCACTTTGTAAAGGGGCCGGCAGTAACGACTGGAAAAAGCGGAGCTGGATGAGCGCGCATTTTTCGAGTATACACTTGACAAGGATGACACTTCTTGACCGATTCAATACAATCTTTGAAAATCGAGGGCCAGAAGTAGCCAGCGCGCAAAATCTTTTGGGCTGTAGCAAGCCCCGATAAATGACCCCCACAAGCTCTACCGTGAGAATCATTAAGCACAGCCTCAGCTTCTTCGAAAGTTAAGCAGCGTCTTAGGATTGAATCAACCCCTCGACGGTACAAAGCATCACCAATAATCAGATAACTTTTAGCTAAGTGACGCAGCTTACAACGCTCATCTTTCGAAAAGAAGAGGGAAACTTCGCAGTCTGGAGATATACAATGATGTCCCCATACCAAGGATCTTGTGGAGAGATCAGAAACAAGTGTTCGTCTGGAAAGGACTCATCATAGATCATCGCCTCTCCACAAGGCAACTCGGAGATCAATTCCGCAAAAACTAATGACTTCTTGGATTTGGCAGACATGAACTCTAGATCAAATTCCTGTAAAATCACAATCCATCTATTATATTTGCCCCCGATCACTCGCCTGCTGAGGACAAACTGAAATGGATTGGCAGCTGCCAAGACATAAGTTTTGCGAAGAATAATATAATGCCGGAGTCGCTGCACAGCATGAACTGCTGCTAAGGCTAATTTTTCTATCGGGGTGTATCGTAGTTCAGGTCCTACCAGTCCTCGACTAAGGTGGTAAATAACATGCTCAGCCAGAGCATCATCCTCCTGAACCAGAACCATACCAATGGTAGATTCTGCTGTAGCCAGATACAAAAGAAAATCTCTGCTATAATCGGGTGGACTCAGTAAAGGAGCAGAAGTCAATGCCTTTTTCAAGGCATCGAATGAGCGTTGAGCATAGTCGTCCCAAAGAAAAGGGACTCCTTTCTTCAACAGTCTCATATATCCCTTTGTAATCTCAGCATAGTTAACGATAAACCTCCGAAGAAAGTTAGACTTCCCTTGGAGACTTTGAGGTTGACGGATTGAAGACGGGGGAGGCAACCGAAGTATTGCCTCAACCTTGAAGGGATCTACCCTTATCCCTTCACTAGACACGATAAATCCCAACAGCCGACCGGATGTTACCGCGAAAACGCACTTGTTCGGATTCAAACGAATTTTATAAAAGCGACATCTCTCAAATATTTGCCGGAGGTGTCCTGGATGATCCATCCTCTTTCGAGAATGAGCAGCTAGATCATCTAAGTATGCCTCGATAATTTTCTTGATGTCGTGGAAGGCGTAGGACATGGCCCGCTGAAAAGTGGCTCCAGCATTTTTCAGAACAAAAGGCATTTTCTTATATGCAAACGTACCCCAGGGACAAATAAATGCGGTCTTATGTTGATCTTCTGGACGGATAGTAATTTGATTGTAACCAGAAAAACCGTCCATGAAGGAAAAAATTTCGTTACCGGCACACTCATCAATAATTTGATCAATGAAGGGTGTGGGGTAATTATCTTTAGGACACGCCTTATTCAGGTCTCTGAAATCGATGCACACTCGAATTGTTCCTTGCTTTTTATCAACAGGAACGGGGTTTGAAACCCATTCAGTCAGAGGAACTGGGAAAATGAATCCCGCCTTAAGCGGCTTTTCAACTTCAGCTTTGATAGCTGCTGCCTTCCTAGGATTAACCGGACGAAGTTTTTGCCTGACCGGCTTAGCGTTTTCATACGTCTTGATCTCATGCTGGACAATAGATGGATCTATGCCAGGCATTTCCTCATAAGACCAAGCAAAAGCATCCCTATACTCTTTGAAGAGCTCGGTATAGATTTGAACTTCTTCACGGGAACATTCAGCTCCAATGAAAACGTTCTCAATAATGTTGGGATTCCTGGAGATGTTCACCGGGATAGTTGGAGAGATCACAGCCATGTTCCCTTCAGCATAAACCTGTGCTGGTGCTAAGGGGCTCAAGACTGGGTGAACAGGTCCAGGAGACTGAGGACTTGGAAAACTAGCTTCGACTTCGCTCAAGTCGGGTAGGAAGTAAGACCGATGATGCAAGTCATCCCACGGTCTCTCTATACCTGTCATTGCTTCCAGGATGGCCTCTTCAGATGGAAGAGTGGTATCTAGACAATCCTGGGCGGAAGAAGAAGTAAGCGTCCAAGCCGGAGCCACATCACCATCCAACTCTTCCGGTGAAAGAGGAGCTGGATCAGACTCTGCAGTGTCAACAACAGACTGATATGCAATCTCAGCTGCAGAAATCGGGAATGCCATTCCACCCACTTGCCCTTCCTCCAAAGTGGCAGTTGGGGAAGGTAAGGTCCAAGGGTCAGAAAAATAATGAGTTCGAAAGAACTCTCTTCGAAGGGGAGCCTTGGAGGATGAAATAGCATTGATAGACACCTTAGGAGGAGGAAGATCAAAAGATCCCATCAGGGAAGAATACATTCCAACTCCCAGATTCTCGATAGGTGCCTTAGTATTGTCCAACTTAGGGACAGATGAGTCGGGAGGCGCATCCAGGTCTACAGGAGGACAGTCCAGTTGATCCACCGTAACTATCCTCCCTTCGTGGGGGAAACATACTATCCGAAATAGTGAAGATGCAATGGCATCCATATCATATATCCAGTTTCTCCCCAACAGAAGGTTGTAGTCCAAGGATGCATCTACTACCTCAACCTCTATGTTAACGGTTTTGCCCCCAACACAGATGGGCAAAGCCGGGACAATACCATGGGGCCTATGAGAATGGCCATCGAATGCAGTAAGAATAGTGCTAGATGGAACGGCTTTGGGAGATCCTAGTGTCTTCCAGCATGCGAGAGACATCACGCAAGTAGAAGCACCCTCATCAACGACCGTGCGAAAGATATTAGTCTTCCGGTTCGATGATTTAATATGGAAGGCCATATGATGAGGAAGTCTCTTCTTAAAATTCTTCATATCAAAGGTAATCAGAAGAGAATTTTTCGGATCTATAGCTCCAATGGCAGTGAGCAAAGCACTGCGCTGAGCCGGACAAGATTGGAGTACCTCTAAAGCTGACATAGCACAAGGACTCTGCGCCAGATCTTCTACAATCGAGTAGTTTTGGGCAGCCCTCATGTTCGGATTAATCGTTGACCGCTTAGAGGATGCCTTCGGTATCCGAGGCATAGACTCGACAGTTGGCTTCGTGATATGAAGCGGCTCAGTAGCATCAGGAACTTCCTTAGCTTTTGAAGATTCCTCTCCGCCATAATCACGGGATCTCGTAGCGACATCCACGTGAGCACTCATCATAAAGATATTCGATGGAATTTCCCCTTCCTGGGCACCTCCAGAGGAAGCCCCAGGATTTTGGTTCGCGCCAGCAATTAGTTGCTGCCCTTGGGGAAAAGGGTTTGTTAGCACAGCCTGGGAACTAGAAGAACCCTGCTGAGATAACAGGCGCTGAGCATCCTGAATTTTCGGGCAAAGATGCGTGAGATGGTCTCCGGCACAAAGCTTGCACGGAAACTTAACTTTCTTTTTCTCCTTTTGCCCTTCACCAACACGCTCGTTGGTCTTATTTGCATTGCCCTTCCCATTCTTGCCCTTCTTCTTGTTATTACGTCACTTCTTCTTCCCATCGGACTGTTGATTTCCTTTGGGTTCAGAAGATTGGACAGCATTAATGGACAAAGACTGGGAAGGTGAAGAATCAGCAGGCACAGCCTGACCAGAAGAAGCAGATTGTAAAGACAACTGCTGCAATTGAGAAAGCAGGCTGGCTGTACTACTACTGACCGATCCGACAAGTCCGTCACCATGCGGACCAGGTTTAGGTTTCGATAGATCCAATTTGGAGCGAGGAGCATTAGGCAAATACTTGTAAAGCATGCCAGACTGAGAATAGATCAACTCTAACTGCTGGGCCCTAAAGATGGCCTGCTCCTCGGAATATACCCCTGACATGGATACATCTTTTGAAATATCTGACTGAAGCGATTTCAAAAACCACTCGAGAAGGAACTCACCTGGAATATGGGCTTTGATAAGCCTCTTCCTTCTCCTCCATTCCTGAATATGATCCGAAATGTGAGTTGCCTCATCCTGCTTAAAATTAGCCAGGAGTTCGGTCCCAGCCTCATATCTGACGGGCAACTGAAAATGGTTAAGAAAAGTGACAGCCAGTTCTCCAAATGTGGTGAAACTGCCCCCAGTAAGCTCTATATACCACTTCGCGGCGTTTCCAGTTAAGGTGCGCTGAAATAATCTCAATCTAATCGAATCGTCGATCAGAGAGTTGGATGAACACCATAAGTGGAATGTGGTGACATGGTCTCCCGGATCTTCACCATTCTTACCTTCAAACTTAGGAATGTCTGAAGGAAGTTTGGTTGGAACCGGAGGCCAACCCGGACTATACTGAATCGGGTCATTAGTTAACTTCGCCAAGTCTGGCAAGTTTAACGTTGCCAGAAATGGTAATCGCGGCGGAGCCTGAGAATTCCATCCTTGATGGGATGGATTTCCCACATTCTGAAAAGAATAGCCTGGATTTGATGAGGCACCCGGCTGCCAGAAAGGACCCGTAGAAAACGGAGAAGAACCTCCTCCCCACGCCGAGTTACCAAGACCCAGACTAGTTCCCCCCGCTGAAGTATTGACTGAAGATGTAAGCCCCTGGTAGGGGTTCCATGCATTAGATAGAGGAGAAAAAGACTGATAAGCACTCGATGCAAGGAAAGAAGCATTCCCTGGATGACTCGCGATGAACTGATTTCCTGCCCCCGACGTTGCAAACATAGGATTCCACCCCATAAAAGCAGTCGAACTTGGCCCCTGAGCCCAAGGATTGAAACTTTGGGTCTGGGACGTAAAAGGAAACGACCCTAAAGAAGGATTGGGACTAGGAATATGCCCAGTCCCAAAGGGGAAACCCTGAAAAGAAGCTGATCCACTAGCCATGTTGGACATGAGCGTAGATCCAGCTGCACCGGCGGTAAAGGAAAAAGAGGGATTTCCAGCAATGGACATCCCTGAAACAAAGGGACCAGATTGAGAAGCATATGCTTGGGTGAACCCCGAGCCAAACATAGCAGTGCTAGAAGCACTCGAAGATAGAGCAAGAGTGCCCCCTGCCTCGACAGAAGCAGGGGTCTGAATGCCCGCAGCACTCACGGTAGATGCCGCGTTCCCAGTCGTGGCCATCGAAAGATAAGAAAGATAAGGAAGATCCGGCGGTCTCTCAGACTCCGGTCCGATGTACTCTATAACAAACGGATGATCAAGAGGAAGAGGAGATGGACCTGTAGCCGTAGGCTCAGGTATATCTTCTATCTGAAAATCTTCCTCCTGAGGAAACAATACCCTCGAGGTGAGCGAAACGCTCCTCTCGGAACCGACACCGGAATCAGCAATGAAACCTTGAGACCTTAGTGGAGGATCTCTCTCCACAGCGTCAGACTCTACAGGGTGAAAACCACCTGCTAGATCGCTCCTACTTCGAAGAAGGCTCCGCACTCTCGGGAGATAACCCCCGGACTCTCCTCGAACGTCGAGGCGCTTGATCAGCCACTTTTACAAATTTATTATATTAGACTCAAGAAAAGTGAAAAGCTAGGCAAGCTAGGAGCAAAGAGCACTCACTAAAATCAAAACCCTGAGAAACAGCAAGCAAACAGCCTCCAAGTATTTCCGCTCCGGGTGATGAGGACCGGACACCAAAATACTGGAAAGCGAAGTATAGGACCTTCCGAAAGCAGTCTGGGATGATTAGGGCCCAGAACAACTAGCGAAGGTATCAGAAACAGTTACGCCGACCTCCTAACAACAGCCTTTGCCGGCTCAAGCACCCAAGCTTCGCAAGGGCACCCCCCAGAAGTACTGCTGGAAGTGATGCGACGTCTGCCTCGGGTACCACGGGTATTCCCCCCCGCAGTCACCTGTGTGGAACCTAGGAACAGCAACTATGGACACCAATCCATATCAGAAGCTGGGCGGAACGGTCTTGAGGTTAGATTCAGCTAATCGGAGGGGGGGTATCCCTCTTCATAACCTTCACTTCCCCTCGCGCTTGACTCTCGGATGAGAGCTTTCCCAGTCCACTTCACGGAGTTGGATTTCGCTCAATTAGTAAACTTCTATGTCTGTTTGAGCGGCCTTGGAGAGTTAACTCTCCTCTCTCCTATTCCAAGGCCCTACAACCTAGCTAGTTGGTGATTGACACTAAATAAAACTTGCTAGTTGATTTTAGATTTAATCGCTTATTTTAAGGGCTATTGTATTAAGTCACAAGGATATGGAGTTGAAACCAATGATGTTCTGACGCAAAAGAAATTAATAAAAACCTGACTACATGCACATGCAGTTCTTAGTCTTTCGATGAAGAGCAATTTCTATGTAAGTTCTACGAGGCTAAAAATGTATTTTTCTTTTGAATTACAAACTCACACGCACAAAAATTAAGAAGCTAACTAAATGATTCAATGCACCTAATGCAAATGACCACTAACATGTAAATTCTAAGATGCAGAAAGTCCCTTGAAACAAGGTGAAATTTCCCAAAAGGCTTCTTCAGTTTCAACTAATCTTTTGATATCCAGAAAGCTAATTCTTGCAAACAAGAACTCTTAATATAAGACACCAAAATACTCAACAAGAAAAAGAAGAAATCAAAAGACAACCTCCCTTCACAATCAAGAGGGAAACTAGAAGCAAGAAAATTCACTAAAGTCCCAAAAATGAAGCCAAACGAAAATGAAAAAGGCAACAACAAAAACAAAAACAAGAAACAATGTTTTTTGAGTTTTTGATATGCAAAAAACAAAAAGCAAAACAAATGTTTTTGGGCTTTTTTAGTTTTATAAAACAAGAGCTTCAAGAAAACCAAGAACAACTATCTCAATCCAAGCCAAAATGAGACCGAATTTGAAGCATAAACTCCAACTATGCCCCCAAACCTTATAAAACTAATGATAGCAAGATCAATAAGGGCAACGGAAAACTAAAAACTCAATCAAACAGCCAAGAGAAATAGTGCAAATTTGTTGCAACACAAAACTCCAAAGAAACAAGAAAAGATCTTCAAAAAATGCAACAAAACCCTAGCTTACGAAACTCAAGAAAACCAATCGAAAACAAAGCAAAGAACGCAATGCAAATCACAACACAAAGACAGGAGCGAGTCAGTGAGCAAAAGCTCTCTGTTCTGGTAAAACAGAACAGCCAAGAACGCTCAGAAAGCGATCTTGGAACTCAATCCAGGAGTGCTAGCACCAACAAGAACACTTCGCCAAAAGATCAGTTTTCGGGCAAACGAAAGAGAACCAAGACTGAAAACCACTTTTGTCACACTCCAGTAAGTACAAAGACTCTGCAAACACAGGCTTCCACAGCCAGAAAAGACCAAAAACACCAGAATCTTGAAATTTCAAATTCAACCTAGGTATACGCGACCTTGCAGCTATGCAACAGGCGTGTATACGCGTCTGTGTCGAGGGAAATCCGCGTGTACGCGGATCCTTCTACACAAACTCGCGGGTATACGCGACTGTGTGCAAGAAAAACTGCGTATACAAAGAAAGATAATGAAAAATAAAAAGTACAAGCCTGGAAAAGGTATAAAAGCTTCAAACTGACTGCAAGAAAGCAAACTGGACTGTAAAAGACAGAAGAAACTGTTGGCAACCTACCAAACAGCTGAAACAACCCAACGGGAGAATCACAAAAATGTGATCCCCAGCGGAGTCGCCAGTTCTGTTTCGGGGATTTAACACCCTAGAGGTTGGTTGGGATTCAACCTCCACAGAGCAGGGGCGTACTATTCAACAGAGACTCACACGATCATGCACAGTCATGAAAACGAAATAGAGCAGAACGAGAGGTTTACCCGTTGGTCCTACGTTTGAAGTAGATCCACGTGGAGTTCAAACTCCCTGCAACCGTCCTTCCTCTTTCACCTGAAATCCAAGAAGAAACCAGCACAAAGGACAAGTTGTACAGTATATTTCTACTCTATATGTTAGCGAGATTCATATAAAACATTAAATAAATCATCATAAATGCTCGTATAACAAATATTCTTCACACATTAAAGCATACACTAACACGTTTACTTCGGGAACAGCATGATACTTCTGTATTATAAAAATAGTACGTACAAAAGTAAGTGGAGAGATCACCCGATCCTTCCAAGGCCTTCGCAGACCGTCGTCCGGATCCGTCCAGCCCTTGCCTCGCTAAGACTCCTTCCAAATGAGTGCATACGAGATAACATATAAAGGGATGTGTATCTCAAGGAAACAAGGGTTTCCTGAAATGAACTGGGAAAGTGCAGGAGGCACGGGGAATCAGACTTGGATAGGGAACCAGCAGAGTATAATAATAATAATTCTCTCTCTCCCTTAGGCCATACATATGAGGTCCTTTTATAGTCCCTCCAAGTAGTTTGATTGGAAAACAGTTATTTGCAATTTGAGGTAGTTGAACTTCTGAGAGTAACTATCAACCCAGTCATGAAATTAGGGATTTTTATATATTTTTAATCATTAAAATGGCATACGCGGAAAATTCTAGGTTGTACTAGCGTATACACATACAAATGTATTTTTGTTCTAAATGTAAAGTTGCAATGCGTACCTTTTGTGTGTTTTGCACGTTATGGAGATCAAAATATTGCTCCATCTGTAGTATCCATGTTACAGGATCCTTTCCATCAAACTTCCTCATATCCATTTTTGGAATATGGTGGTTATTCCCGCCAACATTAGATTTTATGAAATCATGATTAACATTTATTTTGTTCTCATCATGAGTTTCCTCTACTATCTTTTCACCATTAGGAAACATTTCTTTTATCAACTTTGTCAAACCTTCCATGTCTGCTTTTAGATCATTCTTCATGTTTTCCATTTTCTCATCGATCTTAGCTTCCATGTCATCCATCTTAGATTCCATGCCAGCTTCCATGCCATTTATCTTAGATTCCATGCCATTCTTCAAACCATCCATCTTAGATTCCACGCCTTTCTTCAAACCATCCATCTTAGTTTCCACGCCTTTCTTCAAAACTTCCATGTCATTTTTTGTTGCTCTTTGCGAGAGCGAAATTTGTTGCACTTGCTCTTGTAATTTTGATATGTCATGTTGTCATTCTTCGTCTTCATGAGTCATAGTAGAGCCTTCTAAAGGCTTAATGGGTGTTGAATTATTTTTAGGGGCCATTTGAGAATCCAATACTGATATCTATTCTATAATATGCCCTTGGAATCAATTCAACTTGATTATTCAAACAACACTTATGCAATTCAAAAAAAAAATACACACCTTTTCCTTGCTTTTGAGGAGCTTGATATTGAAATTGACTCATCTATATATTTGCAAATCCTAAATATCTAAAATTCGGCCATTTAGTAGTCCTCTGAAGCTTCTTTCAAATGCCATAGTTTTGACTTGATTTGGATTCTTTAAGACAAATTCATGTCTAATCTCCCATGACGACCTAATTATAGGCTTGGTTGATAGAGCGAGGTAGCCATGACTTTCCGTGGCTCCTTTGTTTGTTCCTTTGGCTCTAAAATTTATAGACAGGAAAGTACATTCTATGTAATTCTAGTCACTTTTTACAGAATTTCAATCTAATGCTCAGAGACAGAGTTATGAATATTTTTCCACGATCACCTCTTTGAGATGAAATTCGGGAGCCTGAAAAAGACCTAAATTCCACAGATCATATCTCCGAAAATGTTGTGAACTAAGCTCTAAAATTTTGTGACAATTTTCCTCAGGATTTCGGATTCATGCTCTAAACATTTCAGCTTCTGAACTTTTGTAGAAAAAAAATTATAGCGAAAATTCTACGATGACATTTTTAATTGAAATTCAGGAGCCTACAAAAATCCCTAACTTCCATAGATCATATCTCCGAAGATATTTTTAAACAAGCTCTAAAATGTTGTGACAATTTTCCTAAGTATTTCCACTTCATACTCTAAAAATTTCAGCTTCTGAACCTTCGTAGAAAAAAGTTATAGCGAAAATTCCCCGATGACATGTTTGGAGCAGCGAAACCCTAGAATCCAAAGCTCTGATACCAAATGTTGTGAAAACAGCTCCAAAAATAGAACAAAAGAGATATCAACGCCTTATAAATAAGCCACTTCGAGGGGGTAACCTCCAATACATTACATGAATGAACAATTCTTGGATGATACAAATTACAAAACCTCCTTTCTATATATAGGAGTCCATGGGGCCACAACGTAATCCTTCTGGGGCCAAAATGTAGTCCTAGCCGACCTAACAATAATAATTTAAGGGAAAAATAATAACAATATGGGGGTTACAGGGGTACAATAATAGTAATAAGGTGGTTATACTAATAACAATAAGGGACTATAATAGTAATATAGGGACCTAACAAGTGACTACTTGGACCGACACTCCCTTGTGTTGTGAGTGGAGCTGTTATGCAACTCACACAACATTCTCACGTCTTTCTTTGGCTTCATGGTGTTGTATTTTCTTGCGGCTTTGGCAAGTTATCCTGGGCCACCCCACCTTGAATTTTTCCTTTGTCCTGTGGTATGGGGGCACCTTTCCCTTGCTTCTGATTCGTAGATCCAAATCCTCACTTCTTATGGTTGAATTTCTGCTCAATCTTGGCAGCATACCGATATGCTCCACCAAGCGAGGAGATGTCGAGGAAATCCATTTACTCCTTAATGTATCGATGCAGAAAATTGCGGTACTTAGCAGCAAATGTTTCTCTGAATATTTGATACCCATTTTTGTGCGTAGGGTATGGAACATATTCGTTAACTCATGCACATCTTGAACCCTTTACTGTTGTAGCGTAGTCAATTGTTTATACATGTCCTCATAGCTCCCCACGGGATACCATTGTTCCGTGATTACGTCTCAGAAATAATTCCATGTGCGTACAACTGAAAACAGAGAGGGTTCCCTTTCATCCTTTTGCTCACAGTAGGTTTCCCACTAGTTGTTGACATGGTGGGCAGCTTTGAGGAGTGAAAAAATAATCTTTTCCTTATTGGAAAAGTCATGAACCAAGAAATAACATTCTAATATATTGAACCATCTATATATGACCTCTGCATCTATTTGGTCCTCAAATATGGGAATGTCAAATTTTACTTGTGCCTTAAAAGGAGTTATGCCTCCAGAGTAGTTTTTGGATGTAGATGCTACGCTGGTGGGCAGTCATTGAAGGATTTGGAAAAATTTATCCATCATTGCATTCCTTTTTTTTTCTTGAGGGCCTCCTCGATAATTTGTTTGATAAGATATCTTGCTCCCTCATATTTATTTTTGTCCCCCATGAGAATCCCTTAGGGTTTGCGAGGATGATCTTGTAAAGGTTAAACTAGATCAACCCCTAACTTCTTATGCGCTGACCTCATTGGAGACATGCAAAGAAGGATTGAGAAAGAGCAGACCAATCTGATACGACTAATACAGAATTATTCAATAATACAATAAAATAAATAAATACACATAAATAAAGAGATGCAGCAGAAATAAGACTTCATTTTATTAATATCACATAACTGAAATATGCTTATAGACAGAATGGAAATAAACTAGCTAGGGTGTTGGTAGCTTATCTCTAAGAAGATATGTGGCAGCTATAAGCCTCTCAGCTATGTTACAATGAGGTTCAAATGCCTATTTATTATTGAGAAAAAATGGAAAACCATAAACATCCAAAAACCTAACCCAAGGAGATGAAATGCCAAACTATGGGCGTTGTTGGGGTAAATTGGTACATCGATTTCCCTGGGTCGTAACTTTTACATACGATCTTTTTTTGACCCACACGATACCTTGTTAGAAAAATCGATATAAGGACGACAACTACTGACTACAAATATCAAGACAAAAACGAAAATGTGCCGACGGTGATTTTCCAAAAAAAAAATGCCGTTTAGGGCCTCAAAGCGACTCTATAAGTTCAGGACCCGAAAAACTGCCAAAAATAGTAAATTGTGCTACAATTAAGGAGACTAAAAAACTAAAAGAAACAATGGTGGGTGTCGAAGTGGAATAGGCGGGTGGCTGCTAATATCCACCTAGATCATACTAAGGTTGAGAGGGAGGTAACCTCTATATTTGGGCATATTTAGAATAATATATAGGGTTCACTTTTGGGTATATTTGTGAAATTGTTTTTAGGTTTACTTTGTGTTTGTATTGTTTAGCTTTACCCAAAATTAAAATAGATGAAGTTCAATAATAAATCATAAGTGATTTACAAATTTAAATTTAGAACTCGAGTGAGATTTTTTTTTTTTAATTATTAATGTAAATAAAATTTCAAGGTTATTCATATTTTGAACGAGTTTTATAGATATTAAAATAGCCATTAAAAAATAAAGTTTAAAGTTTTATAGATATTAAAAGAGCCATTAAAAAGTATATTTTACTTTTATACATATTAAAAGAGGCATTAAAAATTAAATTGTAATTTTTTTACCACATTATTTAATTTTTAATACATTACTCTGTTATGTCATGATTCTATTTTAAAAGATAAAGGAAAATCAAAAATAATAAATTGAAAAGAAAGATGAGGTACTTAGTATTAGAAAAAATTTTCTTTAATTTTTAAATCCATAGAGAGATAAATAAATATATAATGTATAAATACTAAAATATATATATTATAAACCAACCTAGATCCATCTTAAATTTAGATCTATCAATTACCAAGGGGGATCAAATCTCTCCAGGTGTAGACCTTTACTCAAGTTTTTCACTCAAAAAAGATGTTTGCACCTTCATAAATTTGATCCCTCTTGGCCCAGAGCTAAGATGGACATAGGTTGGTTTTAAATAAAGTTATAATTGTTTCATTTCTTATCATTTTTTTAAATTTAGCAACTAGAGATGTATCATGAAGTAAATATTTGGATGTTCGTTATGGATGTCTATTTACATTTACTAACCATTGAATTTATAAAGTTACACTAGTTTTATTAAATCTCTCTCTCTCTCCCTGTATATATATATATATATTTAAAAAATTATAAAATATGTGAAAGAAAATATATATATATATATATATATCACAATATTTTTTATACATATTTATTAATTAAACTGATTAAGTTTTTATATGTTTGTTATTTATATAATTTGAAATTTTTTTTTTTTTCGTAAGTTGAGTAGTACCAATTTTTTCATTCATTTTCAAAAGGGCAGATTACATGATATAATCTCTTTAAGGCCTCAATCTACCCTGCTAGGAAAAATATCATCCAGCCATCGTAAGGTATTGTAAGCTATCTAAAAAGAAAAAAAATCAATCTAGCATATTCAGCTTTTTGAGCTTCAATGTTGGTGCCTTTGACATAGTTTAACAAACTAGACACAAGCCTACTACTTACATAGTTTAATACGAATGACATAAACATAGATAAAGATAAATAATAAAGACATCAAGACTAAAACTATCTTAGCCCTTTGAGGATTCAATAGGTGTTGTGACTTTAGCACTGGACCGGGCATCTCCATTTGCTGTGGATTCTTCAGAAACTTCTCATTTCTGCTCAATTGGGCATTCTATCATTGGACTTGAAATTTTAATACTAAAAATATCGCTAAATTTCTTGCATTTCTGTATCTAATTTCATAAACTCAGTGTTTTTCATGATCGATTTTTCCACCAAATGTTTCAATCAAAATTATAAATGCATATTTTGTTGATATTGAGCTACTCTGCCTCTATTGTTGCCCGAGACTAGTGAAATCTTCCCCCCATTTAGCAATAACCTTCCACACTTGGGAATGTATTTTATGTATGTACGTGAGGGTTGCTTCTACAGTGTGGTTAGCCTGAGGCTTACGCCCTTACCGTCTAGGAGCCTGCATGGATGATTCTCACTTTCCCTTCAGCTAGCCTCTTTTCCATGTATGTATTTTTTTTACCCCTCATGCTTCCTCCTTCACTGTCTTCACCCATGCCATTTGATACTAATGAACAGTAGTGAGGGATGCTAAAATTCTAGTGGCCCATTCTTTTCCACCAGAGGTCTTACTTTGCCTTTCGGATCTTGTAACAAAGATAGAGCGAATTTTCATAGAACACAGTATTAATAATTCAGTGAAATTCTTATACATTTGACAGACCCAACTCACCATGTATACTCGCGAATGAGACCCGACACCCTTACCCCCCATACCATTGAGATGTCTCCCAAGGTGGTTGCGACAGACCCAAGTAACAGTAAAACCACTCAAGTCTAACTGAGACCCATCCTCCCCAACACAAAGCCCAGGTTTATCAGGATATCCTCCTACAGTGGAATATCATCTTCCCTTACAGGTGTCATGCACCTAGCTAATCACCACCCCTGGAATCCAGAAGACCAGTCGAATTCCTATTTTCAAATCTCCTCTCTAGTTTTTGAGTGGCCAGCCTGGAATTTTTCTGGTCGTCCCAGCCTTCTAATCCCCTATCCATGTCCACATACCCCATCTTACATAGCATAATACTAAACAAAATATAAATTAACTGACATATGCACAGACTTCTCCCTCTGGTATCCCTAGACACCCAGCCATGCAGAGACCCAATGCTTCACATTTCAGTCACCCTATACACTACATTCATCGTGTAGACATTCATTTGATCCATATATAGGGGGATGGAGAAATGTAGAAATTTATATACCCTTGAGCCTCAAAGTGGTGTCACAAGATGCAGATTTCTAGTTCAACCCCTCTAGCCTCCGTCACCCACAGTGTCACCACCTTCCTCACTATGCATCCAAGGAATGGGACATACCGAATAAAATCCCTACAGTTCAGCTTGCCTATTTCATCCTTCTTCCTAGGGTGGAGCCATCCTCAAAAGGAGCACCCCCACCCCCACCCCCACCCCCGTCGCACGTAGCCTCCTTCACCATCGATACCCTGCCATTTTCTCTCCAAGTTGGTCTACCTACCGTACCAGCTTACCCTTACTACCTTCATCATTCTGCGTTTGGATTTTTTCCCTCGCCACACCCTGATCAGGGGATATTTTGAAATATCATGATTACTACCTATATCACAAGAAATACGGTAGGAATTTCAGAACCAAACTGATCATTGTCATCTAAAACTTTAGTCAAATTCCATCCATGATTTCCGGTGACTACGTTAATTAACTTATAACTTACATTTTTTAACTTCATTAAAAAAAATAGTATATAGTCGAAAATTGGGGTGTGTGTGTATATATCTATATATATATATATATATATATATATATATATATATATATAATCCAATTTTAAGGTCACAGCTAAGTGAGACACCAAATTTAATGTTTTTTAATTATTAATGTAAATAATATTTTGTAATATTATTTTGTTTAGGTTATTAATGTTTTCAAAGAGTTTTATAGATATTAATAGAGCCATTAAAATTTAAAATATAAACTCTTTACCACATTATTTCACTTTCACTACATTACTCTAACATATGTAATGATTGTATTTTAAAATATAAAATAGAATTAAAAAATGATAAATTGAAAAAAAGGATAAGAGGGACATAGTATTAGAAGACTTTTCCTTTAATTTTATATTCATGAGAGATAAAAATATTATAATAATAATATATAATATATATTAGCATATATATATATCATCCTAGATCAAAAAATTGCAGGGGGGATTTCAAAACCAAAATAGCCATAATCATCTCTGATTTCAAGTGGCTATGTTGGCTAACTTACCATTTATGCTTCAAATTTTCATTAAAAATTTTAAAGTGTAGTATATATTTTAAAATTATATATATATATATATATATATATATATATATATATATATAATATAGCTTGAGGGGTTGGGCTCAACAATTTTTATCCTCACTACCCAGGATCACTCAGGCTAAGAGGGACTCTGCCAAAATTTTGTTGTTAATTGGACTCATCTTGGGTGGTTGGGTGGCTGGTTGCTATCTTCCATTTTTGTAATGAATTTGTGCTTATGAATATTGATGTCGAGTAACCTCGCTCTAGTCCTCTAATCCATACTTATGCAATAACACAGTAAAATATAGAAATACACATAAATGCAGAGATGCAGCAGAAATAAGACTTCATTTCATTAATATCACATAACTGAAATATGCTTACAAACATAATGGAAAGAAACTATCTAGGGTGTTGGTAGCTTATCTCTCAGAAGTGATGTGGCGGCTACATGCCTCTCAACTATGTTACAATGAGGCTCGAAGGCCTATTTATTATTGAGAAACAATGGAGAACCAAAAACATCCAAAAACCTAACCCTAGGAGATGAAACACCAAACTATCGACCCCATTGGGGTAAATTGGGACATCAATTTACCAGGGTCATAAATTTGTCATACGATCTCCGTTTGACGCATAGGATACCTCATTAGAAATATCTATCCAAGGATTACAACTCAGGACAACAAATTTCAAGTTGAAAATACACATTTTCCGATAGTGATTTAAAAAAAATTGTTTAGGGCCTCGAAATGGCTCTGGAAGTTCAGGACTTGAAAAACTGCCAAAAATAGGAAATTATGTTACAATTAAGGAAGCTGAAAAACTGAAAGAAAAAATGGTGGGGGTCCAAGTGGAATAGAAAGGTGGCCACCAATATCCACCTGGATCATTCCACCCCACTTAGGAAGAAATGGTCCCCATTAGATTGAGTTCCTCCATAAAATGAGGAAGCTTCTGTTGAACTTGGTCCCTGGTGAGCCACTTGCCCTGGTGAAGGAGTTGGCCTGATTTGACAGCTAGATATATTTGGATCCTCTGTTGTAGGGTGTTCTTGATCTATGTGTCCATCATTCGATTAGTTGTGGATTGTTCCATACAGTCTAGGTTTAACTTTGTTGGTGTGAGCTGCTCTGCCATGTCGGATGTGTGTAGTAGAGGTGGAAAATAGGGCCGAAGGTAGACCACATTGAACACTGGATGTAGAAAAAGGAATGTCAGAATACTAAGCTCAAAGGCATTGTCCCCTACAACTTTGGTGATGGTGTATGGACCATGTCGAGGTAGGCGAAGCTTGCGGTGGGGTCTAGTGAGGTGCTCCTTCTGCAAATGTAGCTACACTTTTTCACCCACCTGGAAGTCGTGTGGCACCCAATGCTGATCATGTTGCTGCTTGTACTTGGAATTGGCTCTATCTAATATTTCATGAAACTATTAGTGGATGTTTTGAATGCGCTCAATAAATTTGTTTTCCTTGTCAACTTGAGACTGGAGATGAGCCAAATCAGCCTAAGTAGGCGCAAATGGCATGGCTATGTTAATGGGACATAGTGGCTGGAATACTAAGCCTAGCTGGAAGGAGCTGTGGCCAATTAAGATGTGGAGTGCTCGGTTATATCTATGATGTAGATATTGGAGGCTCTCATCCCATGTGTGTGGATTATTTGAATTGTACATGTGCAGAATGTGTACGATAATCCTATTAACGACCTCTATCTGGCCATCAGTTTGGGGATGGAAAGTTGTGCACTTGGTGAGCTTGGTGTCCAAAATTGACCAGACGCTGGACCAATATGCACTAAGGAACTTGTTGTACCAATCGAAGATGATATATTGTGGGATCCAAAAGTGTACCCACACTCATTCAAAGAAGAGTTTAATAGTAGCTTATATTGTGATATTCTTCTTGGAGGCCACCATAATGGCCATCATCGAGAATATATCGAAGACCACGAAAACACAGTCGTTTCCATGCTTAGGATAAGGAAGGCCTTAAATGTAATCCATGGATATGGATTCCCAAGGTTGACTAGGGGTAGGCAGCAGAGTATAGAATCCTTGATTATGATGTTCGATTTCACAATGGCGCAGGCAGTGAGTGATATTATGTACTTCCCAACATCTTGTCGAAGTTTCATTGAATATAAATACTTCTGGAGTATTGACACTATTTTCTCGAGCCCAAAATGCACAGTGACCCAATTGTAGTGCGCTTCCCAAATCATCTTGGTACACTTGCTTGAAAGAACAAAAAGGTGACCCAAGTGACATAGTAGTGCATCCTGGAGGTGAAAATTTTGAACTTGCTTACCCTCGAAGAGTGTATTGTATGTGTGGCCAAATTATAGATCACTCTTGTAGAGAAGCAACCAGTTAGGAGTCTTGTTCCCACAAGCATTGAGCATGGTGGTTAGTGCCACGATTGGTGGTTATTTGAGGCAATCTGCAACATTATTGGTGATTCCATTCTTGTACTTGATGTTCAAATTAAACTGTTATAGATATGTGGACCACTTATGATGGTGATTGTTTTGCAACTTCCCTTGAGTTTGTATGAACTGCAGGGGCCGTTGGTCTATGTGGATGACCATTTCCTTCCCCAAAATGTAATGCTTCCATTGTTGGCAGGCTTGCATGATGGAATACATCTCTTTTTCTTAAGTGGGATACTTTGGGACTGTGTCAGAAAATGTCTCACTATGATATTCCATTGGATGCCCCTATTGAGTAAGAACTACCCCAATAGCATAATCTGAGGAATTTCTCTCAATCTTAAGAGGTTGTTGCAAGTCTGTTACTGTGAGTAGTGGGGCAGATCAAAGGCTATGTTTCAACTCTACGAATTCATTCTGTAGAGATTCAGACCAAAATAATTATTCTTTCGCTCCTCCCTTGGTGAGTTGGCTCAAGGGCCAAGTGATATGAGTGAATCCTAACACGACCCTATGGTAGAAACTAGCATGACGCAAAAAGCTCCAGAGCTCTGTTACAGTGGTTAGGGCTCGCCAATCCCAAATGAATTGGATCTCAGCTATATCCACATGCACCCCCTTATAATCAATAATGTATCTGAGATACTGAACCTGGGTCATGCCAAAAGTTCACTTCTCCAAATTATCATACAACTTGTGATGCCACAGTGTTTGAAGGCCCTGTCAGATGTGGTGGAGGTGCTCTTCCTAAGTCTAGCTGAAGATCGGGATGTCATCCAAGTACACTACTACAAATGAGTTGGTGAATGGATGAAAGATGTCTTCCATCAGCCTCATCAAGGTCGCGGGAGCATTCATCAACCTGAAATGCATGACCAGCCATTCGAAAAGGCCCTGCATGGCTTTGAAGGTACTCTTCCATACATAAGAGGGTTTTATTGGTACCTGGTGATACTCGGACGTCAAGTCAATCTTGATGAAATATTTTTCCCCCTTCAGTTGGTGAAAAAGGTCATCAATCCATGGGATTGGGTACCTATTCCAGATAATGATCTTGTTCAATGCCCAATATTCAAAACATAGTCTCCAAGTCCCATCCTTCTTCTCCACCAACAAAATCGAGCTCCCACAGGGTGATGAACTTGGTTGGATGTTACCTTTCTACAACATCTCCTAAATCTGGCTCTTGATTTTGTCGTTCTCCAGAATAGAGTGCTGATATATTATTTCATTGGGCAGTGACTCACCTGCGATCAGATCAATGGGGTGATTAACTTGATAGTGCAAAGGCACCCCTACGATTGAGGTGAAGATGTCCCAATACTCCTCCATGACCTTTTCCATCTGTTGTACCATGTTTGGAGGTTGTGGCCTTAGTCTTCTTCTTTCCCTCAGGGAAAATTATCAGGAAAACAAATTTCTCGGTTTTGGTAATGATCTTACTACATTGTTTTGGAGTAACCAAGGAGATGGCGATAGGTGGTGCTACCTCCAATATACTATAGAAATTATTTCCTGAAGTAGCAATAACATCGCAAAGCTGGTACTCATACATAATGTTATCACTCCACCAAATTCCCAAGGTTGAGGAAAGAATCCCAAAAGAGGTAACCACAAACCAAGCTTTTGACTTGATAGCCAGCCCTGTCAAGTCGGAGAGGGCTCTATCCAAAAGGGTCACAACCAGGAGGGCTGGAGAAATTTGGGTTTTAGGCTAGATAACGAGTGCAAGGGGTTGTTCTGATTTGGCTTTGGTTGGGTAAATCAGTGGATAATGAAATTAGGTCAAGGAAAGCTAGGTGAGGGCTATAGAGTTAGGGTTGTAGGGATGAATAGGGCAAGGTAGGTATAATGTCAATAAATTGAGGGAAATGGTTATGTAATGGTTTAGAAATTTAAGGAGGCTTAGGGAAGCATAAGAGATGTATTTCTCTTAGATAGAAGATATGAAACAAAATATGATCAGTTACCCAAAACAGAGCATGGCTAGCATGTATTCTGAATTTCACGCTTATAAAAGATCATAATCATAGACATGAAAAGGAAATGAAAAATACATTCACACATATGTCACTGAAGAAGAAACAATGAAAGACATTTAATACCACAGGTATCCCATAAATATAGTTGCAACTCCTCTTTTATTAATGGCCACAACTGAGTACAAAGTCTCCTTGCTCAAGTAGCAAAATGGAACTGATTCCAAACTTTCCAACCCTTGAAAATGAGTAAAAAATGACATGATATTCACCTCAAACAACCTCTCCCAACCTCAGGGGTCTAATCCATGAGAGGAGGAGCTGATCCATTAAATTCTGAACTGAAACCTAGAGAGTAGGGTGGTCAAAATGACTCAACCCTAACTTTTTGCAAACTAATTCATTACACCTTATATGCTTGATCTACCTATTGTATTTACCCTAGTAAATAGTAAAAACATAATAATTACATTCATATTCATCATTTAAATAGGTAAATTCAACATTTCCCAAAGTAAAAATCAAAACTGGAATAAAACTCAGAAAATTTCTGAAGACTGCAAAAGCACAATTTCCTTATAAATGCACAGCGTTCGAGACAAAAATTATGACCTTTGTTCAAGGCTGAATTTGAGTGCCTTCACGGTATCCAAATCTGCTCCATGATAGCTTGTTGGAAATCCATTTCAGTCTACTTTCCAAAAATACCTCCAGTTTTCAAAATTATGTCCATTTTCCCTATCAAAAAACACTTATCCCAAGACTAGTAAATGTGCAGCGACCAGGCTGAATTTGACGCATAAACATGAATTTTTGATGGTTTTTTTTACTTTTTGATGGATCATTTCTCCTCCAAAAAGTTTGAAAATTCATAGGGTTGATGTCCTCATCATTAGAAATTTGTTGGTGGTGGAAATCTTCCCATTAGATTCCCCAAGAGAGAGCATAGCGTCCAAGGCACTACAGGTTTAGCAAATTTTATGTGTATAAAATAACATCAAAAACATAGAAAGGTACAAAATGCTAAGTATGCCAAAGTTTTGTCAAAATTGTTAGGGTACTTTCTAATTAAGTGTTTTAGGCATGGAGTGACACTTTGGAAAGAATGTCTAACTTCTCTTTCTCTTCTTTCTTGGTCAAAATTTCAAGCATTAGCTCTTTTGAGCTTGGCCAATGCAACTCTCTCTTTCCGGGCATGAAGTTTGACCTTTATCCTCAACAAGTCATTATCCTTGTTGGACTTCTCTAGCAACTTCTCCAAGTGTAGATTGGCTCTATCAAGCCATGGTTCCCTATTCTCACTGATTTCTAGGGCAAGCTAGTCTACTAGCTCAGCTTCCCTTTGTCTCTCTAGGGCTAGAGCTCTTTTCAGTCCCCTAGTCCTAGGTCTTTGTCTTGAAGGCCGTTCCTCATCATCATCAAGTTCACCGAACTTCTGTAATGTTTCCTCAAGCAAGGCTTTAGCCTCCTCTGCCTCTTTCTGTGCTTTGATTAATTTCACCTCATTGATGACCTGTTTGGTCTTCAATTCCCCATTTTCATGCTCAAGGAAGTGAATCACATATTTAGACCTCTCAAGACTAGCTTGGAGCTCACTAATCTTAGCCTCTTTACTGTTGATTACTGCATTGGTGATTTTATCTTCATCCTCCTCATCTAGGTCAATCAGTTGAAATTATTTCTTTGTTTCATGATTTTCCTCCTCATCTAGGTCAATCAATTGAAATTATTTCTTTGTTTCATGATTTTCCTCCTCATCATGAATGGTTGGCTCTATCACCTTTTCCTTACCTTTATCTACATTTTGTGTTAATGAAGAATACATGGCCCCTTTCACTCTAAGTGAAGCAAACACATGTCTATAGCCTCTCTGGTAAGTTTTGGCCAATGGCTCAACCTTAGCCAAACTAGCCCATTTTGCCTCAATGTCCTCATTACTGCTTGATGACTCAGAATCATGATGTGATGATGATGAAGGGTTATAAAATGGTGAATAAGAAGGGTCAATGTGAGGTGGAGGTGAATGAGGTGAAGGGAGTTGATCTGGTAATGATGTATGAATAGTAATGTCTGATGACTTTCCCTCCCTTGTTATATGGCTTTCTCTCTAGTATTTCTTCCTCCTCACTATAACTTATGTTATCCTCATCAAACATGATGTATCTTGGTGTCAAAAACTTTAGGGATGATGGAATGAAATGAATGAATATGGAGTGAAGGGAGGTGCTAGGGATATTAAGGTAATGGGAATATGGAGGGGGAACCTAGGCAAGAGAAACCCTAGGCTTAGGGCTATAAGGGATGAGATATTTTAGGAAATGGGGATAGGGAATTGGGTGAATGTTTTTAGGAATGTGAGGGAGAATGTATGAAAGTTTAGGGATTAGCTTTAGGGTGTGAATTAGGTTTTATTAGAAATTGGGGTTTATTTCTTTATAAATAGGTTTAAATTGACTTGAAGTACATTAATACATCAAGGTGATGAGAATTTTGTTACTTATTGGCAATATAAGCTTTGAAGACTTGTTTTGGAAAAGATATAGCATCAAATGATGGAGTGGCGGGTTGAAAAATGATTTTTGGAACTTTCTGGGTGAACATGTCGCAGCCCAGATAAATGCATAGTGACCCTCCTGAATGCATAGCACCATTTAAATTTTCACTGAGAATTTTCCCAAATGCACAGCGACCCTGCTAAACACGCAATGTCTTTACTGAACACGTAACGACTAGGAGAACGCGCCCTTTGTGTGCAGTACCTTTTTGTAGACCACATTGAGAGGCCTTCCCGGCATCCAAATTGGACCCAGGATAGCTTGCTGGAAATATTATCTTGTTTAATTTCAAAATATACCTTTTCTTTTATTATTGGAGTTTATTTACCTTGTCAAAATTTGATTTTCCTAGGACTGGTCAAAAAGTACAGAATGAGGGTGAAGAAATGCAGAGTGCTATTGCAAGCAACCTTTGGAGGCCTTCCTCAACTCCAAATTGAGCTCATGATAGCTCACTGGAAATTTAGATTTTTCTAATTATCATTTTTCTCATCAATAAAGTCGTTTTGACATTCCAGCTAGGAGAAAACGTTATTTTCCCATGGTCACTCCAGAAGTGCAACAACTCTCCTATGGCACCTGTATTTTGACATTTATCCAAAAACATGAAACATATGTAAAAACTGAAGGAGGTTTTTATTCCTTGACCTATGATGGCCAAAAACCTCTCTCAATCTTCTCAAATTCATCTTTTTTTGGTTAGAAACACAATGATAATAAAAATTGGCCCTATAAGTGGCAAATGACTTGACCCTTGGAATGATTTCTTAAAAAATGATGGATACATGACCTTATTAGTTGGAATGGCCTCATACTTACTGATATGACCTACTTTATGGCTCCTCTACTCAAATTTCTTATTTCCATAGCAAACTCTAGCTGAGTGGGAGAGGAAATTAGGGTTCAGTGCTTGTGAACAATGATGACTTGGGAACCTTTGGGAAAGGACAACTCCCTTTGACATTTGATAAATTGATGAACTAAAAACTCTTTCACTTTGACATTTATGTGTTGTCATGTGGAACTATGAGTTGGAAACCTATGGGAGACTGAATACTTATTACATTTGAATTGACATAAAATTACATGAATAAATAAAAATTACATCTTGGAATGAAACTCGCACTTGAAATCAAATTACAACTTTGGAAACCATCTTGGAGGTCATATTTACATGGTAAAGAGACAATATTTGGATCACTCTCATACTTTTTTGACCTTATGAAAATGAAATGGTGCATTTTTGGACCTTGAACAATGAAACCTAATGACCTAATTGGACCTTGAATGACATGACTTCCATGGTTGACTTTAACTGAAACAAAACATGGTGAAATGATATTTTCATAGGTGTTATTATGCTCAAGAAGACATGAAGGTGAGTCGAAAAATGTGATTTATGAGGGAGAGTGAAGTTTTATTGAGTAGGGCTACCATCAGTGAAACAATTTTTAGCATGAACTAATGGAATGATATAAAAATTTCAGAATTAGACACCGAAAATTATAATTAAATGAGTGATTTTGATCACTGATGGCAGAATGCATATTTTGACACTAACACACAACATTTTGCTTCCACAAGTATGGTTTTTCTAACTATACATCACAAAAATCAAGAGTAGCAATGTCACATAATACCTCATTTGTGAAGGGTTTGATCCTGTAGGGAACACGACACTGCTAGTTGACGTGGAGATTTTGTCCTTGGTGAAGACACCCGATGATGTATAGCTATGGGTGTGTTATCGCCAGAAAGCCTAGCTGCTTTTCGACCTCTGCAGAAATGAGTTTCTTTTGGATCCCATTGTTGAAAATGAATTGTAGTGGGAAACCCTTTACCCACATTTGGGAATGGAACAGGCGCTCCCCCTCTGGATATTATGGTTCCTCCTTTTTAACCTCCATGGTGGAAACAATGGCATTGGGCTCTGCATCGATAATATAATTCCCTTTGTAATTATCCTCGTTGGGTTGTGATTGAGAGTTAGAGCATGCATCTGATTCAAAACCCTTCAGCTCGACCACTAGTGACTACTTGGCCCAACACTCACTTGTGTTGTGACTGAAGCTATTATGAAACTGACACCACTTTCTCAAGTCTTTCTTTGGCTTCATTGTGTTGTATTTGATTGTGCCTTTGGTGGGTTATCCTGGGCTGCCCCACCTTGGATTTTTCCATTGTTCCATGGCTTGGGAACACCTTTACCATGCTTCTGATTTTAAGATCCAAATTATTGCTTCTTGTGTTTGAAATTCTGCAGAATCTTGGCAGCATACTGATATGCTTTTCCAAGCAAGGAGATGTCGAGGAAATCCATTTCCTCCTTAATGTATCTATGCATACACTTGCGGTACTTAAGCACCAAATTTTTCTGCAAATATTTGATACCCATATTTGTGTGTAGGGTATGGAACAGATTCGTCACCTCATGCACATATTGATCCCTTTGCTGTTGCAGCGTAGTCAATTTTTTATACATGTCCTCATACTTCCCCATGGGATACTATTGTTCTTTAATTACGTCTCAGAAATAATTCCAAGTTGGTGCATCCGAAAATAGAGAGGGTTCCCTCTCATCCTTTTTCTCACAGTAGGTTTCCTTCCAGTCCTTTAGATGGGCGGCGGATTTGAGGAGTGAAAAATTAATGTTTTCCCTATTGGAGAAGTCATGAACTGAGAAATATGCTTCTAATAGATTCAACCATCTATCTATGACGTCTACATCTATTTGGTCCTCAAATATGGGAATTTCAAAGTTTATTTCTATCTTAAAAGGAGTTACGCCTCCACAGTAGTTTTTGGATGTAGATTCATCGTTGGTGGGCAGTCGTTGAAGGATCCGGGAAAATTTATCCATCATTGCGTTCCTTTTTTTCTTGAGGGCCTCCTTCAGAAATTTTTTGATAATATCTCTTTCTCCCTCATATTTATTGTTAGCCCCCTTAGGCGGCTTTCGGGGTTTGCAATGATGATCTTGCAAAGGTTAAACCAAATCGAGTCCCAACTCCTTATGCACTGACCTCACTGGCGATATGAAAAGAAGGATTGAGAAAGAGCAGACCAATCTTATACGACTGATCCAAAATTATGCAGGAATGAATTAAAATATAGAAATACACATAAACGAAGAGATGTAGCAAAAATAAGACTTCATTTCATTAATATCACATAACTTAAATATGCTTAGAGACATAGTGGAAATAAACTAGCTAGGGTGATGGTATCTTATATTTGAGAAGATATGTGGAGGCTACAAGCCTCTGAATCGTGTTACAATGAGGCTCAAAGGCCTATTTATTATTAAGAAACAATGGAAAACCATGAACATCCAAAAACCTAACCCTAGGAGATGAAATGCCAAACTATGGGCCCTATTGGGGTAAATTGGTACATCAATTTCCCTGGGTCGTAAAGTTTACATATGATATTTGTTTGATGCACATGATACCTCATTATAAATATATATATAAGGACTACAATTGCTGGTTACAAATATCAAGGAAAAAATCAAAATGCACCGATGGTGATTTTCTAAGAAAACTTCGTTTAGGGCCTCAAAATGACTCTAGAATTTCAGGACTTGAAAAAGTGCCAAAAATAGTAAATTGTACTACAATTAAGGAAACTGAAAGAAAAAATGGCAGGTGTCCAAGTTAAATAGGCGGGTGGCCACTAATATCCACCTAGATCATACTCAGGTTGAGAGGGAGGTAACCTCTATATTTGGGCATATTTAGAATAAGATATAGGGTTCACTTTTGGGTATATTTGTGAAATGGTTTTTTAGGTTTACTTTGTGTTTATATTGTTTATATTTACCAAAAATTAAAATAGATGAAGTTCAATAATAAATCATAAGTGATTTATAAATTTAAATTTAAAACTCGAGTGAGAAAATTGTTTTTTAATTATTAATGTAAATAAAATTTCAAAGTTATTAAAATTTTGAAAGAGTTTTATAGATATTAAAAGAACCATTAAAAATTAAATTTTACTTTTATAGATATTAGTAGAGCCATTAAAAATTTAATTTTACTTTTATACATATTAAAAGAGCCATTAAAAATTAAATTGTAATTTTAGTAGCACATTATTTAACTTTTAATACATTACTCTATTATGTCACGATTCTATTTTAAAAGATAAAACAAAATTAAAAATAATAAATTAGAATAAAATTGAAAATCATAAATTGAAAAGAAAGACAAGGTACTTAGTATTAGAAAAAAAATTATTTAATTTTTAAATCACGAGAGGGATAAATAAAAATTTAATAAATATATATAATGTATAAATATTAAAATATAGATATTATAAACCAACCTACATCCATCTTAAATTTAGATCTATCAATTACCAAGAGGGATCAAATCTCTACAAGTGTATACCTTTACTCAAGTTTTGCACTCAAAAAAGATGTTTGCACCTCGAGAAATTTGATCTGTCTTGGCCCCCAGAGTTAAGATGGATCTACTTTGGTTTTAAAAGTTACAATTTTTTCATTTCTTATAATTTTTTTAAATTTAGCAACTAGAGATGTATGATGAAGTAAATATTTTGATGTTTGTTATGGATGCATATTGACATTTACTAACCATTCAATTTACATAGTTACACTACTTTTCTTAAAGATCTCTCTCTCTCTCTCTCTCTCTCTCTCTCTCTCTCTCTCTATATATATATATATATATATATATATATATATATAAAACTTAGGAAAAATTTTACAGTGAATACAAATTAGTAAATTTAAATATGAAATTTTGAAATATAATAGTTATAAATATGAATTATTAGTTCTATATATATATATATATATATATATATATATATATATATATATATCACAAACTTTTTATATATAAGCTTATTAATTAAATTGATTAATTTTTTATATGTTTGTTAATTATATATTTTTAAATATTATTTTTTTTTGCAAGTTGAGTAGGACTGCTTTTTTCATTAATTTTCAAAAGGGCACATTATATGATATAATCTCTTCCAATGCCTCAACCCACCCTGTTACACTAAAATTTGTCACCATGACATTTAGTTGTCTATATAGGCTCATCATTACCTATTTATTTCTCTCTTAGAGGTCCAAAATCATAAAGTTCCTAAATCAAGTCTTGGAATTAGGAAAAATCTTATTAAAACCCTAAAAAGCCTAACTCCTCACTTTTCCTAGTCATTTCCTGCGATACCACAGTTTATGGCTATAAAACCTGCGGTACATCCCACACGTTTTTCTCATTAAAACTACGGACCCCCATAAAAGGTAAAATAAAAATAAAATTAAGTTCTAGAAACTCAGCTAGTCGATTATTCTCCCATCCGTGGCCTTCTATAAGTGTTATCTAGTTGAGCTTCGCCCGTTCCATTCATGAACCTTTATCCCTTCATAAATGGAGCTATCCCTTGGTTTTTGGAGTTGAAATCCCATGATGAGATGGATTTACCCCTTCCTTATTGGAGCTGAAACTACCTCCCTTCTGTTATAAATTGAGACCATGTTTTGGTCTCAAAAGTACTTCTTAACTTATAGAAGAGAATTGTTGAAGAAATTATACTCTCCACATTTGGCATAATTGGCATGAGAGAGATTACATACTCATAGCCATAGTCTTATGTTGATTCAGAGATTTGGATTCTTGTCAAACTGAGGAAAATGGTTGTTCGAGACCCTGGAAGAACCTGTACAAACATCAAGGCGTCAAGGTTGTAAGGTTTCTTCTTTTTATTCAAAATTAATACAAATGGATTCTACTTTCTCATTGAGTTGTTCATCTATCTTTTGAATAGTTTAATTCTTGGATTTCTTGATCACTAAGATAGATTATTGCTTTTGAATTATCATATCTTGCATATGCTTTTGATATTTTTTTCTTGTCTTTGATTGCAGATCTTATATGCTAGATCGATACCTTCTGGAATGACTGGATTGAAGAACGAGTAAGCATTTGACTTCAGGTAGGAACATCTCTCCATAGAAAATTTGTAATTCTTAAGAAAAATAGTCTAGAGAAAATGGTCTACATCTGTCTGTTTGTTTCTAGATATCCTTAGGATACTAGGGAGATCGCTCTTGTCTGCAATAGGGATTTGTTTGTCTAACAAAATGATGACTCCACTGGGGAAAATCTGAACTTAGTTTTCCTTTTCATTTTCAGTTTGATTTTTGAGATTTCTTTGACATTTATTTGACTTAGATTAGCTCAAAATTGGATTGGGTAGAAAACTCAATAGGATCCCTGACTGTAAATCTGTATTTTTATTTTTTCTCTACTTTTCCTACCTTCCGCACTTTTTGTTTAAAAACAGAGCAGTAGATTCCACATCTTTTTGTGCAATATAGTGCGGTACTGCACCTTATTCCATTAAAAACTGCGGACTTCTGGAAAATTTTAGAAAAATTAGAAACTCTATTTTCTAGAATCCAATTACTTGATTCTTTATTTTTATCTCAATTTGTCTTGACTGTCAAAGACCTCTGTGAAAAGTTCCTTTCAACAATTCTATGGTTAAAGTGATTTTTTCATCTAGTTTTCTTTTATGATTAAATGTTTTCCTTGTCCTCCAGTTGCTCTGAATTAGAAACTTCTGTATACCTTAGCTACTTGGTATGCCATTTTTTTTTTGTTGAGCCATTGAACTTGATGGAATTATTACTCTTATGAAAATTGAATTTTGTTTTCATTAGAAAACTTAGAAAACCTTTAGGATTGATAAGCTCTTAATTTCATTTTAAAAATATTATTGGATGCTTTATTTTCTTGCTGAAATAAGCAGAAAGATCTTGGTTAGATTATAAATTGAGCTAAGATATCCTCCAACTTTTAGATAGAGTTCAAGACTAGAGATTTCTTTTAGTTTTGAATTTTATAGTTTTAAGACTTTTAGTTTTCTTTTGGAAGAAGTTTTATTCTTATTTCTGATCTAAAAAATTATAGGGAATTTTATTTTGAGAAAAGATCTTTTTGAAATTAAGTTCTCTGAATTATCTTCTTTTTGAAGATTCTCATGTAGGAAAGAAACAATTGATATTTTGAAAATTATTGAAATCTTTCAACTCTTTCCTCTAAATAGGTTTCATTGAAAAGAAATGAGTTACTTTTCATATAGATGCACTTTAAGGAATTTTTGAGTTGGGTCATTAAACATCACCAAAGTTTCGTTTCCGTATCTCTTGTCCTAAGAAACTGCCAACTAAAAGTAACGCTTAATTAAAATCAATCTAGAAATTTTATATTTTCTAGGGCTCTTTCCCACCAACATAGCGTAGGCTAGTGTCTTGGAATAGGTTTTAGTTAACTTTCCAAGGCAATAAAAACAAACAAGTAGTCGATCTTGCAGTAGGGAAATTCAATTGTAGCATGTATGCTCTGGGAAGCTCCTCCTAAAGGATTCAAGCACGAGATCATATCCGAACCAGTGAGGTAATCATACCTATCTCATTGGGAATGATAGAAGATGTGCACATATTGTCGAAGAGACTGGGGTCACTTGTCTGTAAACCTTGGATTATGTCAAGGATCCTTCAAGGGGATTGAGCTTGTTACTCTACCCTTGCGTGTATATCGGATCGTAGACTATTCCCCCAGGTATATGTGTTCCCGTTGGTGACCTTAGTGGCCATAAAATTTAGGATTCCTTCCCAAGGTGATGGTGGAGTGAAGGTCCCACTATACCTGGAGTAGACGTCGACTAGACTCACTTGGATTCTCTAGAGGGTTATCTTCACTCGAGATGGTTTAAGTGGAGAAAATTCCACGAATCTATTTCATTAAGAAGGTTGTCGGGGTAACTGTTCCAACCGCCATTTCTGCATTAGAATTCTACGACGTTGGATTTCATCACCAACTAGTGTTTTTATTGTGGGAATATACTATTTGTGTGTGGATTGATATCTTAGATTTTTCTATGTGTGTGATTCATTTGGTTGTTTCATTAGAGACTTTAGGATCTTTATTAAAATTTTCTTTGATTGCGTGTGAATAAAAGTTTGAATCGTGGCTGAATTACCGAGACAATCACGTAGAATGCAGGGGAAACCCCCTAAATATACACCAAGCCAATTATAAATACTTAGATATGAAAGAGGACAAATATCTGAGACTATGTCAACAGAATAGGAATAAACATCTATAATTATTCATCCTGATTACGAAGTAGATCAACCAAAATCAGCAGAGTTTACTCCTCCAAAAATTTCAATTTCCGAATTAGCTGAACATGCTTCTACAACAAGTGAATTATCTTCTATTGAACCTAAAATTTCTGAGCCAGAAACTGAACTTGCTACCTCTGAACCTACTTTAGAGTTTGTTAGTCCAACCCCCTGGTAATACTGATTCAATTAGAGTGAAGACTCAGATCACAAAAGATCTTCCTCCTGGTTTCATTAGTATTGAAGAAGTTACTGACACTGAAGAATAAGTAGTTCTTCCTTTGGGTCAGGAAACTTTAGATATTAGAGAACGTGAATAAATTTTTTATGGTCCTTTTAGACAAGACGCTTGGTATTCTTCATTGATAGAATTTCTACAGAATGTTGGTCTAAATTATTCTCCGCCCCAAATCCCATTTCCTTCTACACTGAGAGTTTATAGATCTCCTTTAAACATGTTTGATGAGTCATCCATATTTTCTAAATCTCTAGAAACATATTTGTATGGAGGTCCTTCAGTTCCTGCAGGATACCAGTCACTCTCTAGTACTTTCTCAGGGGCATCTCCTTTTCCCGATAAATGTACACTATCATCTGGACTACATGAATCAAATACTGGAACTGTAAATGTGGAACAAACTTATATGATGTCTGGAAATATTCCAAACCCTGACCCTCAAGGTAGTAATTTACAGCCTGAGGGGCAACCTCAAGTTAGTAATTTAAAACCTGGGGGGCAACCTCAAATTCATTACATGTCTCAAGGTCAATATCAACCTCAAGGGCAATACGTGCCTCAAGGTCAATACATGCCTCAAGGTTAATATCCACCTCAAGGTCAATATTCAACTCAGGGTCCACAACCTCTATTAGGGCAGCAATTCTACCCGGAACAACAATTGTATCCTGGAGGTGGGAATTATCCAGTAAATTATCCAACTTATGTTCCAAATTATCAGCCTAGTTATGGTCCTTCTTATCCACAACCTTCTATAGGACCTTTGTATCCCGGACCTAATACAGTGTGGGATCCATCTCAAGCTCAACAGAATTTGCAACCTAATATGCAAGTACCTTATTATCAGCCTAGGCAACCGGTTGGTTAAACTGACATTCAACAACCTGTACAACGTGTCCAACCTGTCAAACCTGTTCAACCTACTGTTAAGGTACCTACATCAGGTAGTGTTCAGCAATCTGGTCCGAGTACACCTAGAACTTCAACCCAAACTGTTGCACCAATTTCTGTTTAGCCTACCACACCTATTCCTGGAGTATCTGCAGCTCCTATTTCTACAACTCCTCAGGTATCAGTACCAATTCCTCAATTTTTTTTTCCACATTCTGGACCTACACCCTAGACTACTATTCAGATACCTATAGGAAAACCTGGTACAAATACGGTTATAACAAGCTAGCCTTAGTTTACTTATCAACCTTACCAAGGGTCGTATCAATATGGACCTGTAACACAAAATCCAATATATCAACCATACCCTGGGTATACGTAGCAAATGCCTACTCAACCGTAGTATGGTCTGATTAATCCTGGTTATCCAGGAGGCATTCCGATTCCCAATGCACAGGATATTCTAGGATATCCTGGATATCCTCCTCTTGGAACTGGTATAGTTTTGCAAGACCCTAACCATTGGTTACCATTCATAACAACTTTGGATTTACCCGATTTATCATGCCTTATGAATGATCCAATCTATTATCATCTGTATTGGCTGCTAATGCCGCATAAGTTGCCCAGTGATATCCCAAAGTTTGAAGGAAAACTAGGAGAGGACCCTTCCAACCATGTCATGACTTACCACCTCTGATGTGCATCCAACTCATTAATCAATGATTCTATTCGACTTAGAATTTTTCAGAGAACGTTAATAGGATTAGCTGCCAAATGGTACATTGAACTGCCACGAGACTCTTTTAACAATTTCAACACTCTAGCAACTGCTTTCTTAACTCATTTTTAGTTTCCAGTCAGATACGACAACAACATGGAAATATTAACTTCACTAAAAAAATCCATGTCTACATACATATCAGATCATATACATGAATGGAGACGTAGAAGACGTTTGGTGAAATTTTTTATCCCGGATCAGATATTGGCAGAATGGTTTATCAAATCATTGCTACTGAAAATCACTGAAGATGTAGCTAAAGGAGGGGTTGTTATTGAAGGACAAGTCATCGCTCAAGCTCAATATCTTGACTTGGTATATACCCATTCAAGTACTTTGTACGAGAAAATTTATGATTTATCGTGTCTTGGTCAGATAACAACAACTCCTTCAGGGTCTCATGCCACTGATGGTGTAATTGTTTTAGTTAGTATGGCTGAGAGTAAGAAGAAATCTTGAAAGGTTACTTCTCCCATAATAAATTTACCTAGTTCACGAAAAGGAGAATCTTCCCTGCAAACTTCTGTCGATATTCACATTGTAGATTCATCTACTACAAAGTCAAAATCTGGAAATAGGAAGAAAGGGAAGAATAAAAGTAAACAGACTTCATCTCCCAGGGAAAACATTGATAAAAATGAGCCGACTGATGATAAATGGAAACCTTGTTATCCTTTTCTTATCTATGACGAGGATCATTTCACCAAGGAATGTCCGCATAGGGTTGAGGTATCTAAGTTTGTTAAAGGGTCACCCACTCCTGTTGTCTTGAAGGATCCTTTTCCTGTTCAAGGTAGAAAAATGATTGGATCTTCTTCTAATACATCAAAAGATATTTTTATGATGTCTCAAGTAATGGTTGGGACTCGATCACAAGATTATGGTAGTAAAAATATTGTTGCTGGTAAAGAAGTAGAAATTTCTAATTCTGCACCAGCTACATCTCCTTCAGTTTCTAATCCACTTCACATAGAGAAACCTAATCCTAATTTAGTAAATAAACCTCCTGCTAAAGTTGTGCTTCGTAAATCAGCTTTCAATCCACATGTGAGAGCTGCTCAGAATTACAACATTGTAGAGGATTTAGCAATATCTCCTTCAGCAATGTCGGCCTTAGAAGTGCTGCAATCATGCCCAACACAAAGGCAGATACTCTCATAAAAAATTGGAGTTGTAGATCTTTAGGATTCGAACCTCATTGTCTTCGACTTAGAAATTTTTACACCTCGTCTCCCTCATCAAATGGATTTTCAGATTCCAGTACTAGCCAAAAATAGGCATTGCTTTCGTACTGTAATTGATGAATGAGCATCTATGTGTATCATGTCGTTAAAATATTGGAAATCACTTGGTTCTCCAACCCTTAACCAATCACCAACCATACTCAAAGCTTTTGACGGAAGAGGATTCCATCCATTCGGAATTTTTCAGGATCTACCTATAGAGCTCGAAGGTAAAACCATTAATTTATATGTGGAGGTAGTTGATGGCCCTATAGATTACAACCTTCTTCTAGTTCGAAGCTGGTCTTATGCTATTACTTCTGTCGTGTCATCCGTCTTTCAATTAATCATGTTTCCTCATGAAGGAAAGATTGTGAAAATCGATCAACTCTCATATTATTCGTCTAACCCAGCTTCTACAGATAGTATTCAGCACGCTGGAAAATTGACTATCCCTTATGAGGATGTAGGAGTAGGTTTCATTAAATATTTCTCTTTAATGGGAACTTTTTCTATGCCTCCACCTAACATACCACGTACTATTTCTAATATCAATAAGATTACATCAAGCACTATTCCATTTGATGATCCTTAAGTAGTGCCTTTAGAATCAGAACTAGATTCATTCAATGGTGTGATTCCTTTGGGTCCTTTTGAGTATCACACCAATCAATACAGTCATTTTCCAATCCTTTATCAACTAATAATGATCTAATGAATGTGATCAATGAAGAATCATTTTCACCATCAAGCTCAACTATAACATCAATTCCTGATTCTTTTCAACAAGTGTTTCATATTGATGAAAGTATTCGTGAATTCTTGTCCATAGATCCATGGGATGGTCTCCATCATAGGTCACCATTTTTACCTAAACTTGATAGATTTGAAAATAAATTTTCATCTATATTTCCAATTGACTATGTCAATGAACCTCATAGTCCAATATCAATTGCAAATTCGAATTCTGAAATTAATTTGGGAAATATTTCTTCTACGGTTCCCATTGACATATCCATTAAACGAGGAATTATTGAAAACATTCATATAGGTGCTTCTTGTACATCAAATGAAATTTCTACATATAAAGCCCTATTTCAAGACTTACGTGACATATTTTCCTGGTCTTATGAAGAAATGCCAGGAATTATTCCCAACATTGTCATTCATGAAATAAAGACTTACCTAGATGCTAAACCTGTCAGGCAGAGATTATGTCCGATACATCCACGAAAAGCTGCTGCTATTAAAGTTGAAGTTGAGAAATTATTAAAAGCAAGTTTTATTTATCCAATTCCTTTAATAGATTGGGTATCTAATATCATTCCTGTTACTAAAAAACAAGGAACAATACGATTATGTGTCGACTATAGGGATATTAACAAATATTGTCCTAAAGACAATTATCCAACTCCTTTTATTGACCAAATTATTGATGATTGTGCTGGAAATGAAATGTATTCATTTATGGATGGATTTTTCGGATACAATCAGATCAACACACTCCCTATCGATCAACCAAAAATAGCATTCATTTGTCCTAGGGGAACATTTGATTACTATAAATTACCTTTCGAATTGAAGAATGCTAGGGAAAATTTTCAAAGGGAAATTTCCTATGTTTTTCATGACATTAAACACATTGTGCAACCTTTTCTCGATGATTTACCCGCTCATTCATTCCACAGGGAAGATTATCCTACTCATTTACGAGCGATTTTTATGAGATGTAGGTATTATCAGATTCACTGAATCCACACAAGTGTGTTTTTTGTGTACAATCTAGTAGATTACTAGGATTTTTATTTTCAAAATAAGCCATTCATGTTGACCCTTCAAAGGTTGAGGCTATTATCAATTTACCTCCTCCTTCCACACTTCGCCAACTCCAAAGTTTGCAAGGGAAAGAAAAATTTCTGCGTAGATTTATCCAGAACTATGTTGAGTTAACCAAAGTTTTTACCAGGCTATTGAAACAGAATGTTTATTTTATTTGGGATGAGATCACTGATCGATCATTTTATGCTTTAAAACACGTGTTGACCCATGCACCATTATTGCATCCACCAATTTACAGCCAGGATTACTTTTTATACTTAGCAGCCTCTGATTCCACCATTGGAATGGTATTAGTTCAGGACGATGAATTCCACAACGAGCATGTGATTTACTACCTCAGTTAGAATCTCAATCCAACAGATATTAAATACTCGCATGTGGATAAATTGGCCTTGGCAACAGTTCAAGTTGTCCAACATTTTCGTCATTACATTTTGTTAAAAAAAACAACTGTGATCTCTAATTGCAACCCGATGATGTATATTCTGACTAAAAAATTGCTCGGGGGAAAATACTTTAAATGGATAGTTACCCTTCAAGAGTTTGATTTAGAATTTGAAAAATCCAAATAAAAGAAATCATCGATGTTCGCCGAACTTATGTGTGACTTCCTGAATACTAAGACAGAAACTGTGGTAGAGCATCCGATCGCTGATGAATCTTTGTTTCTTATCAGTACGTTAGATCCTTGGTATGGGGATATCATCATTTATCTCCAAACCCAAGATTTTCGGCCTGAAATTTCACATTCACATCAAAGAAATATCCGTTACCAATCTCAGCAATACAATGTTTTTGGAGACACACTTTATCTTCGTGATGCAGATTCTGTATTTCAACGTTATTTGACTCATGAAGAGGCTGAAATAGTTATGAATGACTGCCATTCTAGAGCGTGTGGAAATCATATGTCTGGGTATGCCATAGCCCAAAATATATTGCGTAGTGGTTATTTTTTGTCGTCATTATTCAAATATTGTATTCTCGCGGTCCGAAAATGCCATAACTATCAGATATTTGATCAGAAGATGCGTGTACCACCATATGCTCTTCACCCCATAATTGTTGCCCGTCCTTTTGCAAAATGGGGCATTTATTTCATTACATGTAACCCTCACTCGATCGGGGGGCATGGGTATATCATTCTCGCAGTAGATTATTTTACCAAATGGGCTGAGGCGATGCCTACATTTGCAGCAGATGGAAAAACTGCAGCTACATTTGTATTCAATCACATGATTGCTCGATTTGGTGCACCTCAAGCTATCATTACTGATCATGTGAGTCATTTCCAAAACATCATGATGACAAAAATTTCTAACCAACTTGGCCTGCGCCATGATAACTCTACTCCATATTATCCGTAGGCTAATGGTCAGGTTGAAGCCGTTAATAAGTTTTTAACCACTATGATTAAAAGGATAATCGGAATTCATAAATATAATTGGCATACTATGCTTTTCTCAGCACTTTGGGCATACCGAACCTCAGCAAAAACTGCAACAGGGTTCACTCCTTTTCAATTGGTCTACGGTTTAGAAGTTGTGTTACCGATTGAATGCAAAATACTATCACTCCAATTATCCATAGAGTTACTACCAGCCACCTCTAAAGAGGAAAAACACCTTTTCTACTTAGCATAATTATATGAGACTCAGCACACCACTGCATTAGCATTCGAAGCTCATAAAAAATGTGTTAAGGCTCAGTACGACTGAAGTGTTAGACCTCGTATTTTTTCAGAAGGTGACCTAGTATTGGTATATGACCAAGCTAACGATAAACTAGGAGCTGGGAAATTTGAACCCATGTGGCATGGTCCTTATATTGTGAAGCGAATGCTTGCAAAAGGGGCTTACAAATTGATTGATTGTGATGGGGTCCCTTTAGATAAACCTAGAAATGGACTTTATCTGAAGAGATATTATGCTTGATTTTTTGTGTGAAGAGAATACCTGTACATTTGTTATTTTTCTAATACTAGTTGCTTTATATTAGGTGAGTGTGTCTATTTTAAGTTTGCGTTGACTACTATCCCTGCTTATCTTGATTACTCTTGATATTGCAGATGTCAACATCCCTTCAAGAATACATTGGTTTTGTTGATGGTTCCTGTCGTAGTACACAGAATATCTCTTCTGTAGCCTGGGTTATCTATTCACCCACTGATGAGTTAGTTTCTATGCATGGGGTGAGCCTTGGTCAAACAACGAATAACGTTGCAGAATATAGCATAGTGATTGAGTTATTATCTGATGCCATTTCATTTGGCATTCAGCACTTGATCGTTAGGCTAGATTCTAAACTCATTGTATTACATTTAAACAGAGTATACACAATTAAAAATCCAGTGTTACTAAGATTATTTTTTAAGGTTCGTGTCTTGGAAAGGTAGTTTGATTACATTGAATATCAACACATTCCAAGAATTTTAAATACATTGGCTGATGAATTAGATAATAATGTTATAAATAGACATTTGCGACATTAAAATAGTAAATCAAAACAGCATTCGATATGTGTTGGACAAGATATCCGGTGAAAGTAGTCATATCATAGATAGAGTTTGTGTGTCAAAAAATATTACATCATCTAGGACCATAGGTTTAAAACACCTTATGATCTGAAAGATAGTGATACAAAAAAAAAATACGATAGTATGCAATGATCATCCACTATCTGTGGTGATGATCATGATAATATACTATCACCCACGCCACCCTATGCAGGTATCTACGAAACTCGCCAGGAACACCAAAAAAATTCTTCTGGAGACGAAGAGGAATATCATCCATTGTCATCTCTGGGATATCTCTAGTCAAAATTTGTAGGTTGTGCTCTAATTCAGTGGGAATATTTGCTGCCTGGTTCTATGGCAGTGCAACAGGATCTATCGGCTTCCTCTTGAAGTGGCGAAGATTGGCTGGTCTTCGTGGACCAACATCTGCATTTTAATTTTTTGTTATCAGTATTGGACGATTGAAAAATAAAATAAAAATTAGATTTAAAAAACATCAAAAAAATTCATTTACTTGATTCATCCCATTGTGTCCCTGGAGGTAAGGACATCTCAGGGTCTCCTCAAAAGTCTATGCCTGCATACAGGAAATCCTCGATAGAAAATATTTGATTCTCTAACCAACAAAAATATGTTGGAGTGAATCGGACTACCATACAACCGTTGCCACCATCATGAGCCATCAGTGCCACCCATCGTACTATACGGGTCTCTCTAAGTTCACCATGGTCAACAGAGATCAATTGAGGGGAAAGGGATGGAATCCTACCCAAAACGAAAGATATTAAGATAGCACCATACCCAAAAATTTTCAACTTTGAGTTCTTCACTCTGGTCAATTGAACCTTCATATTGATCAACACCCCTTCACACCAATTAAAGATAGTGTCTCTGTAGCATTCAATAGTTGTCTGCATTTGTGACTTGGTAGCCACGTGTCGAGTTGCACTTCCACATAATCTGGTAACAGTGAATGAAATGACTTTCAGATCAAGACGTATGATATTTTTTATGTCTATCCGGTTGTGTTTGGGATCAGCTTCTTCATTACAGAATTATTGTTTGTAGCTAGCGATAGGCAAGCCACCTTGCCTAGCTCCAAAAAAATAGATAGGTTCACCTCTTTTTGATAAACCAGTGAGGAAGTATATGTATTCAAGCTCAATTTCTAGCTTGTGATATTCACTAATAAAGCATTGTTCCTGAATGTCCCATTTATTCACCAGCCAGGTCATTAGCTCTACCTATGCCCTCATGCCCTGAATGGCCCAGAATTTGTATAATCTGCAATTTCCCAAAACATGCATTGTTTTTGTATTGTTCATTTCCACATCATCTACCTCTTCATGCTCGCATTCTCGCCACTCCAACATTGTGCAATGACCTGCAAATGGACGCATTTAATGGTTAGAAGTTATTAGAGTGAAAAAATTTATTCGTTTTTGAGAGAATGTATCAAATTTCATTTTCTTATGGCGCCTCCACAATTTTTGTATAGGGACAATGTGGACCCCTACATGCGCCCTTCAAAAAAACTATGGTAGCTCAATAATTTTCCTTTAGGAAAATTATCAGGGTTTGCAAGTAATTAGTGCATGACCCGCGGACCCCCGAGAGCGAAATTTTGAACCTTTTTTCCCCCAAAAGTGAATTTAAAAACTGAAAAAGAGAATGAAAACAAATGAAATGAAGAGAAGAGTGTTTTGGATTACCTAGATTCGACGGATTTCGATTTGAGCAGTCGGTTCTCCCGTTGTTACCTTCGTAATTTTTTTTGCCCAGAGCTCTCAATTTTCAACTCTGAACACAAAAGGTGAAAATGACTTTGTTGAACTACTTTTTATAAGATTTTTTGAATAAATAAAATATTATTTTATTTATTTTCCACTTTAAAAAGTTTTTTTTGAAAGTTTTTACTTATTGGAAATAGATATGTTTAATTTTTTGAGTTTATGTGTAAAAAACAAGATTGTTAGGTGAAAAGGATTATTTTGATGATGAGTACACTTTTATAACTTTTTCGGGCTCTTGAAAATTACGAAAAAGCGAAACCCTAGAGTTCTCTTTCAAGCCCTTTTCAGACTCTCTAAAAATGAAAAGATTTCTGAGTACTTGACTATTCAAACTCGTTAAAGGAAATGAACAGTCGTCCCTTCAGTATAAGTTTACCCCTTTTCCAGACTGAAATGGAATATTTACGAAAAAGGCATATGTTGGCTAATAATGGTCAATAGAGTTCTCTCCTACATTATTTTATCCTTTTTCGGGCTTGAGAGACTAAATTTTACGAAAAAGATCACCCATAAAGTTTTCTTAAGTTTTACTTTTGACTCCCTAAAACTGAAAAACACTGAGTTTCACCTATACTGGACTCGTTAAAACTTAATAGTAAAGGACCTGTCAATTATAAACAGGAAAGAAGCACTCCTTCTTAGGATTATATTTTAATACTAAGTTGGACTCATCCGAAGGATGAGCTTATATAACAAGCAAATGCTATCCTCCTCAAGCTTGTCAAAAATAAAGAGGTACTTGCTAGAAATGGTACGGGAAAAAGAGAGAAGATGAATTTAGTTGTCATACTTCATTCCAAAAAGTAGTATGCCACTCTTGAACACGACACTTTTGTCACATTCATATTTGGGTTGGGAAAATCCTTTGGCCAAACAGTTAATCGAACCACATTGAAAGTCTTCAACTGGTTTCTGGGTATTAGCATTAGGTCAATCATCACCATCTGCAGGGTCATTATGTGTTCAAGAGATCAGTTTAATAAACCATTCATTGCAAACATTTCTCTCCATTCGCATTGACCATCCCCGAGTCAGTCCTTGCAAATATTTCTTCAAAACTTGATCTAATGGTTTCATGTCATGGGCTTTCCTACGATGGATCACTTTCTATCGACGACAACTCATCATCTAGAAAGTTGATCTAGAATCCTACTAGTACCTTGGAATCTCCATGCCTTAATGGCATATTTCTCACCTTCGACGACACGTTACGTCATAGACCTTCGATCGAACGATTTTGTGAAATGTTTGACTTCATATCACAAATTCACATTTCATAGATTGTACTGAGTACTTTGAGAGCCATTTTCATTATTGGTAGTTTCTCTCACACTTGTTAACATTTTACATCATTGACTGGTAATCAAGTGGTTTCTACCATGTTTGACTTCAACACAATCAATCGCATGGATAGAATCGTACTAGTTCAAGAAGCAGAAATCAAGACCCTGGATCTAGTTTCCACCATCCAGGCTGCGAGGAATTTTTAACAGTAGAATACTCATGACAGATAGCTGCATCCATGTTGTGTCTACTATTAATTTAATACTAAAATCATTTTTGTATTAGAAAATGTAGTTAGTTTTGATCTGAGTATGGGAATGCCTACCTCAGCGATGATATACATATATATATTCTTGCATTGAATTTTTTTTCAAGGTTTCAACCGGTGTGCCTGCAGCCCGATCCTCAGAATGACAAATCACTTCACTCTTCAGAACTCTTCAAACTTCGCACTTTAGGGGGCAATATGTTACACTAAAATTTTTCACCATGACATTTATTTGTCTATATGGGTTCATAATTACCTATTTATTGCTCCCTTAGAGGTCCAAAATCATTAAGTTCCTAAATCAAGTCTTGGAATTGTGAAAAAATTTATTAAAACCCTAAAAAGCCTAAATCCACACTTTTCCTATTCATTTCCTGCAGTATCATGATTTATGGCTATAAAAATTGCAGTACATCCCATACGTTATGTTCATTAAGACTGCGGATCCCCATAAAAGGTAAAATAAAAAGAAAAGTAAGTTATAGAAACCTAGCTTGTCAAATATTCTCCCAGCTAGGGCCTTCTAGAAGCGTTATATGGTCGAGCTTCGTCCCTTCCATTCATGAACCTTTATCCCTTCATAAATGGAGCTATCCCTTGGTTTTTGGAGTTGAAATATCATGATAAGAGGGCTTTATCCCTTCCTTATTGGAGATGAAACTACCTCCCTTCTGCTATAAATTGAGACCATGTTTCAGTCTCAAGGGTACTTCTTAACTTATAGAAGAGAATTGCTAAAGAAAGTATACTCTCCACATTTGGCATCATTGGCATGAGAGATATTACATACTCATAGCCATAGTCTTATGCTTATTCAGAGAGTTGGAGTCTTGTCAAACTGAGGAAAATGATTGTTTGAGACCCCAGAAGAACCTGTAAAAACATCAAGGTGTCAAGGTTGTAAGGTTTCTTCTTTTTATTCAAAGTTAATACAAATGGATTCTCTTTTCTCATTGAGTTGTTCATCTATATTTTGAATAATTTAATTCTTGGATTCCTTGATCACTAAGATAGATTATTTCTTTTGAATTATCATATCTTGCAGATGCTTTTGATCTTGTTTGATTGTCTTTGATTGCAGATATTATATGCTGGATCGATACCTTCTGTAACGACTGGATTGAAGACTGCGTAAGCATTAGACTTTAGGTAGGAGCATCTCTCCATAGTTAATTTGTAATTCTTAAAAAAAATAGTCTATAGAAAATGGTCTACATCTATCTGTTTGTTTCTAGATATCCTTAGGATACTAGGGAGATCGCTCTTGTATGCAAGAGAGATTTGTCCGTATAACACACCCTGTTGGGAAACCATATCATTTGGCCACCATAAGGTATTGTAAGCCATCCAAAAATTAAAAACTTTCAGTCTAGCGTATTTAGATTTTAAAGCCTCAATGTTGGTGATTTTGACATAGTTTGACAAACTAGACAGAAGCCTACTACTTACATAGTTTAACATCAAGGACATAAAAATAGATAAATATAAACAGTAAATACATGAGGACTAAAACCAGCTCAGCCCTTTAAGGATTCAATAGGCGACGGGTCTTTAGCACTGGATCCATGCATCTTTATTTGATGTGGGTTCTTTAGAAATCTCTTAATTCTATTAAATTGGGTGTTCTATCGCTGGACTTGAAATTGTAAGAAATGAAACCCCACTAAATTTCTTGCATTGTTGGATCTACTTGCATAAACTCAGTGGTTTGCATGATGGATTTTTCCACCAAATGTTTCATTCGCAAGTATAAATGGAGAGTTTGATGATATTTAGCTACTCTTCCTCTAGTTTTGCCTAGGTCAGGCACTATCGTTTCTCCTTCCAGATTTATTTCCTCCTCCTCGGCTTGACGAGTGAGAGCTTCCCCCCATTTAGCAATAACCTTCCTCACTTGGGAAGGTATTTCCTGTATGCACGTGAGATTTTCTTCTACAATGTGGCCAGCCTGAGGCTCATGCCCTAGCCGTCTAAGAGCCTATGTGGATGATTCTCAATTTTCCTTCTGCTGGCCTCTTTTCCATGTTTGTCGTTTCTTCACCCCTCCTTCTTCCTCCTTCATTGCTGTTTTCCATGCCATTTTATACTGCTCGATATTAGTGAGGGACGTGACAATTCAAGTGGCCCGTTATTTTCCACCAGAGGTCTTGCTTTGCCTTTCGGATGTTGTCACAAAGACAAAGCGAGTTTTCATAGAACATAGTACTAAAAAATTAGTGCAATTCTTATACATTTGAAGGACCCGACTCACTGTGTATACTCCTGAATGAGACCCGATACCCTTACATCCCATACCATGGAGAGGTCTCCTGGGGTGGTTGTGACAGACCCGACTATGATCCAGACCCCTCCTCTTCAACAAAAATCCCAGGTTTATCAGGGTATCCTCCTACAGAGGAACATCATCTTCCCTTACAGGTGCCATGCACCTAGCTAATCACCACCCCTAGAATCCATAAGACCATTTGAATTCCTATTTTCAAATCTCCTCCCCGATTTTCAAGTGGCCAGCCTGGAATTTTTCTAGTCATCCCAGCCTTCTAATACCCTATCCATGTCAGTATCCCCAATCTTACATAGCATAATCCCAAACAAAATATAAATTAACTGACATCTGCACAGACTTCTCCCTCCGGTATCCCCATACACCCAGCTATGTAGCCACCCAATGCTTCGCATTTCAGTCACCCTATACACTACATTCATCGTGCATAACTTAATTTGATCCATATACAAGGGGGATGGAGAAATGTAGAAATTTACATACCCTTGAGCCTCAAAGTGATGTCACAGGATGCAAAAGTCTGGTTCAAGCCATCCAGCCTCTATCACACACAGCTTCACCACCTTCCTCACTATGCATGCAAGGAATGATACATATAGAATGAAAACCGTATGATTCAGCCCTCCTGTTTTATCATTCTTCCTCGTGTGGATTCATCCTCGGAAGGAGGACCCCCCCCCGCGCCCACATCACAGGCGGCCTCCCTCGTCGTCGATACCCTGCCATTTTCTCTCCAGTTTGGTCTGCCCACCGTACCATCTTAAATTAACTACCTTCATCATTCCGCGTTTGGATTTGTGCCCTCACCACACCGTGATCGGGGGATATTTTGAAATATCATGATTACTGTATGAATTATTAATATTTAGATTTATTTTAATCTAATATATCTACATTATTATTTTTAAATTTTATTAATAAAAATAAATTACAATTGAATTGAAGTTGTTTATTATTTTTATTGTGTTATTAATATTTAAATTGAGCTAACATTATATTCTAGTATTATTTTTTATTCATATTACAATATTTTCTCATCTTTAAATGTTTACATTTATTTATTCACACAACAACATATCCTCTATATTAAACTTCACATAATAAAATCAATATTAATTATTTAAATAAAAATAATTTGATAAATAATATTCTTAAAATTATATATATATATATATATATATATATATATATATATCAAATCTAAGAAGGTTATGTGTGTGTGTATGTGTGTGTGCGCATGCACGCGTGTGTGTGTGGAGTACGAAATGGTCTTTTATCGTTAATTTTAATCAAAATATCACAAATATTTTTAAAAAAATAGTTTAGATATTTTAATCTTCATAATTCGAGTGCCCAAGGTTTTCCCAAGGTGTTGAATATATTTATGAATTCAAAACTATATTTTAAACTAAAAAATATTGAAATTGTATTTTTGTAATTTGGTGAATTCCAGTGAAAAAGGCTATCCCGTTTATAAGTTATACTACGCACACACACACACACACACACACATATATATATATTCTTCCAATTTAGTCTCTTAGATGAAATGCTTCTTCTTTTTTAATTTGACATTATAATATGTAGAAAAATTGTGGTTTCTTGTTATTTAAAATGCACTTTTGAATGCATAGATGGAAATTTCAAGAAACTCCAAAATTATATATAGAACAACTCAAACTTATGATTCTTAAAATCTCTATTATATTTTGGGAAAAGTTGACCAAATTTTTTTTGAAAAGAGGCCATTTGTATATTAATTAAATTATGTATTAATTAAATTTCTAACAGGTACAACCTAACTTATAGATGAAATGACATTTTCACCAGAATCTAGTGATACAATTTCAAGCAAGTTTGTGATTTTTTTTTGTCTAAAATATATTTTTGAATGCATAATTAGATTCATTACTCTGGAAAACCACCTCGGTCACTCAATTTCTATAGATTAAATAACTTAAAATAAAAAAATTTAAAAATGTTTTCCAAATTTTAGTAAAATTAACCAGAAAAATCTTGGAATTTATACTTACATGTGTGTTACATGTGTATTATAGGTTTTTCTTGTGATTTGTAATTGTAATTTTATAGGTTACTATATTTACTCAATCAGATCCACTTTCTTAAGATCTAGATTGGTCAAATTTCTAATTTATAAGTTATATATAACCTTTACTATTAATGCGTTATAGCATAATTTCTATTTGGTGTTCAAATAATGCCCACTCTCATTTTTTTTAAGTTGGTACCAGAGCATGTTCAACCCTCTCTCTAAAAAGAAGGCTTTTGATCGCATCAATTATGCAAGTTTAAATCCTTGTACATATATTAGCATAGCATGTGAGATCAGATTAGTATAGTGTGATATTTATGTGTGTATGTGTGTTGTTTTGCAGTTGTTAGGAATAAGTTGTATGCCAACATGAATATGTTTTCATGTTAAGTCTCATATTCTTCAACGAATGTTATTATTCTCTATGTTACAATGATTGCACATGAGATAGGACTTATATCAGTATTCTATTTTTCCTATATAGCCTTTGGAAGGACTTACCTCATAAAGTAAAATAGAAGGATGAGGGTGTTGTTCAAGATATATTGACATTCATTTCTAGAACAAATTTTTAAATTCACTTCTCGACATATTAGAGACACCAAAGACAAAAAATACTTTGGAATGGGAGTTTAACATCAAAGGCTAGGTTATTATTCATTGGGGGAGCTCAAAATAGAAAGGACCATGCTGATCTAATGACTTCAAAGGTGGTGAAAAATAATCCCAATGTCGTATTTATCATAGGCTCAATCCCAGATCTCGGTGGAACATATGTATGGTATATATGTGTGGTTGTTTTATGTGGATCTCCACTTTCTCTATCTAATTATTATGTGTGTATCTCTCAGTAAAAGAATGTTTTTTAACATCTCTATCCATATTTTTTGTGTGATTTGGTTTAGATTTTTCTTATTTTGTAGTATGCTAAATTATCATTATTATTATTGAAGTGTGGAAATATAAAATAACGAATCATTCAATGAATATAGTAACATAATTAACTTGGTAGTTCTCGAAGCCCTGCAAGCATAACATTGATTTAATTACGACTAAAGTCTATTATAATCTGGTAGTCTCGATTACAAAATTTTTTGGTGTGTGTGAAGGATTGGTGGTTCTTGATATAATTTGGAAGCCCTGGTTTCAGGAACATTAGTTCTTATGTTTGTGTGTTTAAGAGGTCAAGTGGTATGGTTTACTTCTGAATACATTTAGTATCCAAATTTCCTTCCTAGAAATTGACACATAATAGAAAGATATGTATCCAATAGATGGAGGTATTTCCATTGAATGATTCATTTAATTAACAAATTTTATTATGGAAGCCTCGGCAAGTTGAGTATGTCAATATTATCAATTCTTCAAGTACATCAATCATGGCCAAAATCAATTATATTTGAATGGGTCAAGTGGTATCTCGAGGTTTCTAATGAAGAGAGAGCAATGTCTATGATGTTTCAGAGTGGATGTAAGTGTTAATGAAGAGCAACCGGAAAAATATCAATATTTTTATTGTAATTTGTGATTTGAATATTTTTAATGTAATATTAAGGGATACACCTAGAATTAATGCTTACATGTGTGTTACATGTGTATTATAGGTTGTGATTGTGAGTTTCTAGGTTATTATATTTACCTAACTAGATCATTTCTTAGGATCTAGATTGCTATAAATTCATAATCTATAAGCTATATGTAACTTCTACTTGTCTATGAAATATAGTGTGATTTATGTTTCATGTGTGAATAATGCTCACTCTATCATTTTTCTAAATAAAACGCCAAAAAAAAGCAAAAGGTCATTTCAACTATTGGTTAAACCATGAATTTATAAAATACTAATAGCTATACTAATAAATTGTATTTCAAAAACATAAATAAAATTACCCAAATTCCAATAACCATACTAATAAATTATATTGAAATTTTTTTAACTCCGATACCTATAGCAATGAAATACAAACAAGAGTGACACATCCTAGTTGGAATTTCATTGCTTTTAATTTTGGCAAATGACCATTCAAACAAGATGTATTGAGAGTGACATTTATTACTTGTTTGGCTATATTCAAAATATAATAATTACTTTTTTGGAATTCTTATGGAACTCCAATAGCTATACTAATGAAGTATAAATATTAGTACATAAAAAAATATAGTACAAATAGTGGTAATCAAGAATGCACAATGAAGATAATATATTTATAGTTTATTTGTATATAGAGTTTATATAAATCAATTTTCTAAGTTATAATTTTGTTTGGGTACATGGTAAGAAAATTTATCATAATTTAATTATTAAATTAGTACTAGGATATGCATCACTAGCTATTATTCAATAATGCAAGTTCGCTAATCATCGTTAGTCAAGGAAAACCATGCCACCTGGAATTACCTGCTAGTGGTCTTTAAGGGGGTAGGCCTTCACTTTTGCAAAGTGTCTTTAAGTCTTGAACCGTTAACTCATTTCTTTACATCCAAAAAATATTAGCTCTTAGCCAAACAAAAGCACTTTTAAAATATAAAATAAATACAGATCCATGACTATAATTTTATTTATTATTTAATGTAAAAAATAAACAAATTTATTAATAATAAAGATATCAATGTAAAAGTCAAAATACTTTAATATTAGAATTTCCATTAATTAAAAATTAAATAAGTTTAATAATGATGATTAACGTCCACTAAGACCAATGTGATCTATCGAACCTTAAGAAGAAGAAGAATCTAATTGTGATTATTTAGAATATTATTTCTATGATTAAAAACAAGGGAAGTAAGTGCACCTGGATTACTATAGATGGGTTGAGTTAACAAGTCAAGATGATTGAAAGTGTGACAGATGTTAGCGAAATGAGAGCGGATGTGAGTAAGGACTAGACAATCTAAAAGAAAGTGTTTTCCATCCTCTACATTCTTAGTATCACAAAGCTGACAAATTATATCATCCAAGGGAGTGTTGGGAGTAGACAACCACTTGGTTTCACTTCAAAGCTCATGAGAATTAGTTCTAATCTTAGAAATGTTCATTTGTTTCTCGGCGTTGGTCAAAATAGAAAGATAATTCTGGTTCTCAAGGGTGGGGTTGATCACCTCCTTATAATATATTATCTTCCTTTTACCCTCTAGCTCCTTATCATCCCATAGCTTATCCTTAGATTTGGAGGTGATAGTATCTTTGACACTATCCTTGCTTCCCAGGATGATCTCCTCATTTATCCCCAAATGGTTGAGCCAATACTGGGCATCCTTATGCCACCCACAATTGAGGCGAAGGTGGGTGTTTTGACTAAAGCTAGAATCAATTTTAGGAAGTCTCTTAGATCCCATTTTGTAAAGCTTCTTCTGATACATTATATCTTCTTATACATTATATAATTAAACAAAGCCTTGCTTTCAATAGGGGAGAGGCCAACGTCAATTAGGAGGATAGGATAGGGGATATCTCCCTTGATCTTAAGATTATAGGTTATGAATTTATTTTGAATCATCTCAATCTTTCTCCACACCTCTCTAGATATACTACCACCCCTGACTTAACAACTGTATAAGACAACATGTATGATGAGGGTCTCAAAGAGGAACCTTTTTTTACTCCATATACAAAGATCGACATCCTTATAATTTTTTTTAATCTCATAGTAAGATTTGCAGCCTCCACTAATCCTTTTCTTAATGTTTTAATTCTAATTTATCTTATAAGGAATGTTAATACCAAAATATTTATAAGAAGAGACCCATTCCAAGAAATTGTTATCATAAACGAAATTTCCATCGGTGATCCTTTTGTATTTAATTATCATGATTTTAGTCTTGTCAGTATTAACCGTCATACCCATCTTGGAGCAATAGTCATGAAGAGTCTTAAGTTTCCTGTAGAGGCCCTCACGGCTTCTAGCTAGAAGAACGATATCATCAGTATAGAGGAGAAGAGTAATGATAATACCAGCAAGCTTGATCCCCTTGTACGCTGTGATTTCCAAACACTCCTCTATCTTATTGATGTAAATACCAAAAAGAGTATGGGAAAGGGGACACCTTGCTTAACCTTGATATTGTTTTTAATATCCTTAGACCACCCTTAATTGGTATTAAGTTTGGTAACAATTGTCTCATAGAGGTGAATCACAAAAATCTTTAAATCAAGATGAATCATGATCGCATCAAGTCTTTTCCAAAGATTATCCCGAGGAACAGTGTCAAAGGATTTTCTAAATCCCACAAAGAAACAAAAGAAATCAACTTTACTATTACGGCATTCTTCAGAACTGATCCCGAGAGTGACAAGATGGATGATAGTTGAGTGGTATATCCTAAAACCAGCTTTCCCTTTAGCTCCTTTATCATGGGTTTCAAGCCAATGGCTAATATTATTATCCAAAATAAGACCATAAATATTGGCTAAGATGTGTTTGATTAAAATATTTATTTATTTAAAAATTCCTAATTTTGTTAGTATGTGAGAAGATGACTATACTATAGCATCGTTTTTAAATTTGATTACACAATCAAGATTTTGCTATTAAAATATTATTTTACCACCACTACAATACAAAGGGGGGTTTTAAGAAAACATTTAAGACAATTTTGGGTTAAATTGCCTTAACTTGAGACAAAATAAAACTTGTGTATTATCGTAAATATTGTCTTTAAGCAGGTGTCCCAAATTAAATTGTCTTAAAATATTGTCTCTATAAAGACAATATATAACACAATAATTTTTGTCTTTCGAGAGACAATTTCATTTTTGTCTCTATAGAGACAATAGCTGGGATTAAGGACATATTATCTTTAAAGAGACAATGTCTTTTATCCTAACTATTATCTCTGTAGAGACAATAAAAAATTACATTCAAAGATAATACAACATCACTTTTATCCCTTTAGAGACAATATAAAATAATAAATCTAGATGAAAATCTCACCATTGAAATAAATCAATATATAAAATATATAAAATAAGATAAACTACAATAACTACAATATCATTAATTAATTCATGTTAGGGCACATTGGAATCAAACCACTGACCTCTTGCTTATAATGCAGGTGCTCTTCCATTGAGCTAGCACCCTTTAAAGACTTATGATTAGCGATGTTAAAGGGATCAAAAAGTAGCTTGTAAAGACTGTCTAGTCCTATCCATACTTCACTACACTAGAAATCGTCTGGTAATTGGTCATTGTCAATCATCATCATGAGTTTTTCCTACCAACCTGCTATCTTCAGTCTATTGAGATTAGCATCGAAGTCTGTTCTAGATTGACTTTTTCTGAAAGTAATAGTATCCAGTGCCATTTTTGAATCACTATACATGATACTCTTTTATTTCTTTGATGGCCAATTCTATCTTTTCTCTTCATTCTCCAATTTCGACAATTTTTCCCATTGTTGGTTCAAAATTTGTCTCATTTCTCTTAGGGAAAGCCTTGCTTGGAAATTCAACACAAAATATCTCAACCCACATAATTATTCATAAAATAAATTCCCTAATAATATTACTAGAAAAACATATATTTTCATTACATTATATAAAATAATTTTGTGTGGCAGATGCAATACCTGCCCACAACAATGCACAATAAATAATTTAAATTCTTAAGTATGTAAAAAGTTTAATTTATAACCAAATATCATTAAGGCTATAAAGAAAACTAAATCTAAGGGTTATGGATGGATAGAGTATGATCCAGACCTGTAGTGATATAATATTTCATTGAAAGTACTACGGAGCCTCAAGACTGCCTCAATTTTGACATCCATTTTCACTATCTTTGCCTCTTTTTGACAGCTCCATGAGCCCAAACGAGTATTAAAATGAAAATTTCAGCTTGGTAAGGTATCTTAATGATCTTATTTTTTATATTTTTAGATGTTTTTTGTTATTAGAATAAAATTTGTATTTATCCAGAGAATTAATGCAATTTTGCATCTAAAATTTGTTTCTGTAGCCACCACCATGATTCAACAGGTTATAAGGACTGAATGAAGAAGCGAAACATATGGGCAATTGATGAATGATCTGGTTATGGATCCTATCCTATCTATTTGTCTAGAATCAAGGAAGAAAGCACTTAATATCTAGGTCAAAGGGTCGGTCAAAACAAGAATCGAAACAAGCGAGCGAGAAGAATGGAGGCTTCACGATTTTCTCTCCACGTAGCAAATCTTGAAGCAGTGAAATTCATATTTATGTAAAGAGTTTTATACATATTTTTCTTAGTCTTTGAAGGTGTAAAAGCCTCAAACATTTAATGCAAGACTGCTATAAATATCAGGTTGTGTAATTACGAAACAAGTGGGAATTATTGCGAGATTGTTATGTTCTAAAACTATATTTTTATTCACTAATTGAAGAAGAAAGTGTTCTGGAATCATGATGCGTAACTAGTAAAACGTAGATCAGAAACCATTATTTTATGAAGGGCCCCTACACAGAAGAGGTTTATTTGTTTAATTTTATGTTCTTTCATAGATCAATTTCTTATGCTTTCGTTGTATTTTTCATATAGATACATGCTCTGTCTCTGCTGTGATTTATGACATAGAAATACTATGTCTTCATTTTCATTTTGTAGCTTGAATACATGCTTTTCTTTCATACTGTAGACATATGCTCTGTTTTCATTTACATTGAAATTTTTTTCGGATTTCTATAGTGTATATGATCAGGTTTATCATTGTTATTTCATTGTTTGGTATCTTCATTTGCAGAATATCGTTGTGTTAAGATAGATGCTTTGTTTATGATTGAGTATACCTAGAGATAATTTATCATAGTGACCGACATATATTGATTTAGTATAGCTTATTATTCATCATTCAGATTAATTTATTTTCATGCAAGATAGGTTTATCATAGATTAGTTTCCTTTCTTAAATAAACATTTCCTTTTATTCCTTCTTACAAGTTTTATCCTCCCATCATTAAAATATTTCTTTAAGTATGAATAATCTTTATTGATTTATTTTTTTAAATTTCATTCATATAAATTTCTAAAAGAATATAAAAAGATTGAAGTTCCTTCTTGTTTTTAGAACTTTAATTTCTTTTCTCAAAATAAAATCCTTAACTATTAACAAGCTAAAGATAGGATTTTCACCATATTTTTGGAAATTATGTTGAATTTAGATTTCATTTCAAAAATCATAATTCTTATTTTCTCAATTCCATTTAGACATTCAAAATAAACACAAAATCTTTAAAAAAACCTTAAACATACAAAATCAACACAATGAATTAAGAAAGAAAAGGCTTCTAGCATATATAGTGCACTTGTACTTTATAAGATTACTAACTCCAGTCAATAATTTGTGATAGCAATTTAAGACATTGAATTGAACAAAAATTTTGGTGTTGTTGCTGGGGAAGTTTAAATATGAGCCTTATCTCTTAATCTAAAAAACAAATAATGTAAAAACAAAAAAAACATAAAAAATGACATGCCTAGAGAAAGATATTCTAGGGGTAGAAGTTTGATCCAAAAAACACCACTCACTCCATCAAGACCTTGTAGTGCCACACCATCCACTCAAAACTGCATAACATTCTTAGCAGTTAGACATAAAATTCCTGAAGCCTTAAGATTAGAAATTAAACCTAGAGACTCTCCAGCTTCCTCAACTGAAGAATTTGTATAACAAGAAGACCCTAGATCCCCAATAAAAGGATTAATATTTCTAACCTCTACTAGAGAACAACTCTCATCCTAGGAGCTATAAATACCTAGTGAGGAAGAAGAATAAGACTTCTTTAATATACCATTGATAGAGGAACCAAAAGAATAAGAAGAGGAAGAAACGATACCAAATTTAGAATCCTATATTAGTTCTGAGGAATCTACAATAGGTGGAGAAGGGGAAGGAGAAGTACATAATGTGAATTATGACAAATTAAGACTAGGAGGAGGTGGACCTAGGATTGGAGGTGGAGGATGAGGAAGAGGTAGAGGAAGAGAAGGTAGAGGAGAAGTATATTCTGTCGGATTTCCTATACTTGATGAAGATACTACTAGCACAATGAAGAATATCTCACCCTCCATCTTTCCCAATTTTCATGGATTAAAAAGTGAAGATCCTAACATATTTCTATTTGAATTCAAAGTTTTATTTAGATCATATGACTAATTACTTGATTCTCAAAAACTTAAATTGCTTCCTCTAACTCTTAAGGATGTAGCATTAAAATGGTTCATGGGTTTAATAACACATTTTATTAGGACATGGGAAGGAATGAAGAGTTAATTACTACAAAAATATAAGTATTACTGCACACCTCATAATAAAAAATATGAAGTTTTTAAGAGGATCCAAAGAGAAGATGAAAACTTGGAGGATCTGATTTAGAGATTCAGTTACAATCTTAAAAGGGCTAAGACGGAAAATTTGGATGAAGATACTTTAAAATCTCTCCTATTAGAAGAAATTAGAGATGAATGTATAGATATTATTAATATGATGGGAAAGGGAGATATTTCTCAGCTATCATTGCATGACATCTATTAATTATGCATACATCTTTCAAGAGGAAAGTCAATAATTGGGAGGAGTTCAAGAGATCCTATTATCTCTAGAGCTAATAAATCTACAGCTAAAACAGTAAGTAGGGTTGAAATAAGAAATTTTCTTGATGAGTTCAAAACATGTATTTTAGGGAGTCTTATTGAACAAATAGGCAGCTTGAAGTTACAAAACAAGCAAAGAACTGAAATTGATGTGTTATCTATCTTTTTTCCTAAGTGTAGAAAGAAACATGCCTTAAGAGAATGCCCCCTTGATTTAAAAATCCTAGAAACTTGTGTCATATGTATAGAAAATCATGAAACAAATAAATTTCCTTCCATTCTAAGTCTTAAATCCATTTACCAAGAGGAAATAGCTTCAAACCAGATAGATCCTCTTTGTTTCGGTGCCAGAAGACCATGGCAAGGACCACAAACTCAAGGTTTCAACACTCAAATCTATACTTAGCCCCCACTGAATCATTGGGGGAATTTTGGGGTCTAAAATGGGCCTCATAAGGAAATTATAAAATAATAGTGGAAATAATAAAATAAGTTTTAATTACATCATCAAATTTTAGAGAGAAAAAAGAAAAAACTACTTTTTCAACTCATATTTTGAACTTATCTCCCAAATTATTTACTCAAATTTCCTGCAGGAGTACTTGTTGGATGCAAAATTTAATTCCTCATCCAAGGATTACCCATGTTGCATACTTTTGATGGGTCTTTCTACACAAAAAATGAGAAATACTTGAAAAATGTGATTGTAATCACGTTTTTTATGTATTTCTCATTTTTCGTGTAGTAGGGTCCATCGAAAGTATGCAACATGGGTACTCCTTGGATGGGGAATTAAATTTTGCATCCAACAAGTACTCCCACTCAAAATTTAAGTAATAAATTTGGGAGATAAGTTGAAAATACGAGTTGAAACAACATTTTTATTATTTTATTATTTTTAATCTTTTTACCCTTTTACTTAAATAATGGTGAATCATCCCCCATGGTTGAGATCATCATCTTGAATCCTATATATTCTTATAAAGTCTATTTTTGTTGTACATTTTTCTTAGGAGGCCCATTTTAGACCTCAAAATTCCCATAATGAAATGGAATGCATCAATGTCATGGTAGCAGCCCTAGTCTCAACCCTAACCTTGGATACAAGGATTGAAAAATCCTTATTGTATACATTCTCAATATCACCAATATCCAGAATCTTATCCAAACTTTCCACCACAACATTTTCCTCAAACCAGTCAACAAAATTAATTTCAAAATCAAAACCCACAACTTTCAATACCAATTCCACAAAGGCCAAACCAACTACCTGCTCAACCACTTCCAAACCCAAACAATAAAAATGCACAACCTATTTATAACATGGAGGGGAACAATTTTCAGAATTATATGATAAATCCACTCTTAGATCTGGTAGAATATTAGAAAATAAATTTCCTTCTATTATTATTCAGGAAAAAGAAAAAGTTGATAATTCTGATGAGGATATTTTTCCTCATCAAGATAAAAAACTTCAAAATAAAAATAATCTTTCAGAAGAAGGGATATCTCTTCATCAGAATCAAAAATTTCAAAATCAAACACAAGACAATATAATAAACTCAACTCCTATCATAAAGAAACCTTCGGTATCTATACCAAAACCTCCTTTCCCTGAAAGATTACAAATTAATAAAGGGGTATAAAAACAAATCATGTTGCCTAACTATGATATATTAGATGAATCAATTTTTTTTTTTATTATTGAAATTCCTTTACTACAAGCCATTAAATAATTTCCAATCTTTGCAAAAACAATAATAGAGTTGAGTGTAAAGAAATCTGGAAGAAAAACAAAGGAAGTAAAAAGAATACAGTTAGTAGGGAAAATTGCAAATATCATGATGGGAAAAAAAACCATACATAAATATTTTGATCCAGGAAGTCCCATTGTAAAAAAACATCAATGGTATCAAAAACCCAAACACATTGATTGACTTACGGTCAGCCATAAACATCATGAGTAAACAAACTATGGAACAAATAAAACTTCTAAATCCTCAATATACACAAACATTGTTACAACTAGCAGATGGATCTATAATTAAACATGATGGTGTATTAGAAATCATTTATGTATCCTTAAATTCTTGGGAATATCCAGTTGAATTTATGATCTTAACTCCCAAGAATAACTTAGGAGGGCATCCATTAATATTAGGAATAACTTGGTTAGCAAGAGTTGATGCTTTCATCAGTTATAGATCTAGTGACATGTTTATCTCTGATGGAAGTTCAACAAAGAAATTAACATTATACCCTCCAAAAAAAATAATGATAGACGTAGAAAATTAAGAATGGATGGATGATGACATTGAAATACAACCTATTTTTACTATCTCACAAATTAGTGAATAAAATAAAATTCTAAATTCAATAGAAAATCATGAATTATATTCACAATACGAGAGTAGTCAAAATTTTCAGGGACAATGTAATATTGAAGACTTATCATTCAGAAAAATGTATTTATATTCTATGGAAGAATTTGGTGATTCTTCAACTTAAATATTTCCAGGTAAAACTTTGAATATTAACAAAAATCTATAAAATTTTCAAAATAAAAACATTGCAAAAACATTCTTCTACATACACATGGAAATACACTGACGTGAAGGAATCAACCTGAAACTTGCATACATCACATCTATATTGAGGATAATTATAAACCAATTTGACAACCTCAAAGAAGAATGAATCCAAATCTTAGGGTAATTGTAAAGGAAGAACTACAAGAATTGTTAAATGTAAATTTTATTTATCCAATATCAAACAGTCAATGGGTTTCACCTTTAGTAATTGTCCCTAAAAGGAATGGAAAATGGAGAGTGTGTATTTATTATAGGGAATTGAATAAATCTACTTTAAAGGAACATTTTCCATTACCTTTCATAGATCAAGTTTTAGATACAGTAGTAGGGAAGAAATATTTTTCATTCTTGGATGATTTTAGTGATATAATCAAATTCAGGTAACATCAAAATATTAAGAGAAAACCACCTTTACCTGTCCATGGGTAACTTTTGTGTACCAAGTACTTCCTTTTGGATTATCCAATGCACCTGTAACATTCCAAAGAGCAGTATTAGTTATTTTCTCTGATTTAATTCATGCCTGTGTGGAAGCGTATATGGATTATTTTACACTCTATGGAAATTATTTTGAATAAGCCCTTGAAAATTTGGAAAAAATTATCATAATATGTAAGGAAGAAAATCTATCATTAAGTCATGAAAATTTTTTCATGATGTTTAAGGAAGGAATTTTTTTGGGACACCATATTTCAAGAAATGGAATTAAGTGGAATCATTTAAAGCTGAAGTTATTTCCAAATTAGCAACCCAAATTGTCAAAAATATGTTAGGAGTTTTCTTCGTTTCACATGATACTATAGAATATTTATAGAAAAATTCATAAAAATTGCATCTCCACTCTTCAAATTTCTCACAAAGGATTGTGAATTTAATTGGAATCCTGAGTGCCAAAAGGAATTTGAAACTTTGAAAGAAAACATTTCTGAATCACCCATCCTAAGAGGACCAAACTGGAAATTGCATTTTCATATCTCAACTGATGCTTCAGAGACATTTATCGGATTTGTATTGAGAAAAAAAATCTTGAAACCTTATGCCATTTACTATACAAGTGAAAATTGACTCCAGTAGAGTTAAATTATATTGTTACCAAAAAGAGTTTTTAGTTGTTGTCCATGCCATTAACAAATTCAGACATTACATCATTCTCTATGAAACTTTCGTTCATACAAATCATTTTCCAATTAGATATATAATGAATAAATCAACTACTAATGGAAGAATCACAAGATGGTTACTACTATTGCAAGAATTTAATATCACCATTTTAGATAGACCTGGAAAACAAAACACAGTTGCTGACTTTTTGACTGGAATTAAAAATGATAACAATGATACACCAGTAGAAGATAGATTTCCCGATGCATATATTTTTCCAATATCTACTAAATCTCCATGGTTTGCAGACATTGCTAATTATTTAGCCACAGGAAAACTACCATCATATTTGTTTTCTAGAGAAAAGAGGAAGACAATTCAAATGATTTCATCTTATTTAGCGGTAAGTGAAGAATTGTACAAGACAGGTCCAGATCTCATCATTAGGAGATGTGTACGAGAGGATGAAATACCTAATAAACTAAAGGCATGTCATGATGAGCCATGTGAAAGAAACTTTGCAGACAAGAGAAATAACTACAAAATCCTTCTCTTAGGATATTATTGGCCTTCCCTTTTCAAGGATGCCAAGGACTATGTTAAAATATGTGATAGTTTCCAGAGAATGGTGAAACTTGTTCCTTCAGATGAAATTCCCTTACAACCACAGGTACTCATCGAACCCTTTGAAAAATGGGCTCACGATTTTTTTTTACCAATCAATCCACCATCGAGACAAAATAGGTATATTCTTGTGTGCATTGATAATGTCTCTAAATGGGTAGAGGCTAAAGCACTTTCCCTTGTTAATGAAAATGATGTAATTTCATTTATTTTTGGGGATATTTTTACTCATTTTGGTGTCCCAAGGGAAATTGTGACAGATCAAGGAATTCAGTTTACATGTAGAACGGTGCAAAATATCATGGAAGAATACAAAATCAAGCATAGAAAGTCCACTCCATACCATCCACAGGAAAATGGACAAGTAGAGTCTACTAATAAAGTGATTGAATCAATCCTCACAAAGACTCTACATTTTCATAGGAGGGATTGGGAATAAACGCTTCGAGAAGCTTTATTGGCCTACCATACCACATGAAGAAGTAAAACAGGACATATTCCCTATGAACTTGTTTCTGGGAAGCAAGTCTTGTTTCCAACAAAGTTACAAATAAAATGCTTTAAAACAACAACAAAATTGGGGCTTGACTTGTCAGAGGAAGAAAGGCATAGAATATAATAACTCAACTAGCTTGATGAGATCGGGCAAGATCCAATTAAAAAGAACAACCTAGTTCAACAATATACATCGAGATGGCATGGAAAATACATCAAAGAGAGAAAATTTCAAGAAGGAGATTGGGTAGTTATTTTTTATTCAAAATTCAAATATTTTCAAGGGAAATTTCAAACTCATTGGCTTGGGCCTTATGAGATTGAGAGAGTCTTTTATAATGGAGTAGTCATGATTAGAAATATTGATGAAGAAAAAGTTATTCTCCTTGTAAATGGACATCGACTGAGAATTTATCACAAGCCATTGACAAAAGAGGAATTTTTCAAGATTTTTCAAGATAATACTGATATGAAGTTGGTTAAGAAGAATTTTTCTTCTTCTCCAACTTATAAGTGTTCTTTTTATCACCTCATGAAATATATATATATATATATATATATATATATATTGTATAATTATGAGAACCAATCATTGATTGGCATTCTTATGCAAAAAATATAAGGTGAAAACTAGAGATTTGTTTTTTGCAACTTACATTTTCTTTATTTTTGTTCTAAAAAATTCCCAATTATTTATATTCCCTGTATTTTTTAGAAAATAAAAATATAGCTATAGAATTGATGAGTTTTTGTAGCCCTCATAAAATTCTACAGCTCTTATAAATTTATGCATCTCAGATACAACATGACATTCTTTTTTACTGAAGCAGCTAAAGATTACACTGAAGAATACGTTGGAGGACACCTGAAGAACAAAGACAAGAAGAAATAATTGAAGGTTAGCAAAATATAAGGTATACAAATAAAAAAAGTTATTTAATAATAAGGTTGCAAACATTGATATATGAATTAGATGATCATTTTATACCACCAGCTCAAATTTCATTATTAAAAGGACTAATCACGTCAAATCAAATTCCAATTTCACATTCTACCACTAAATCCTCATCATTTACACGATATCAGCAATGTTAATTTTTATTTCATTGGTTAATAATCCAAACGGTCATTTACCATTTTAAAACCCCACTCACGCTCTTAATAACCCTGAAGCCTTGTTCATTCACTCATTCATCCACACGTATCAACCATTTTGCAGTATAATTCATCCACGATCCCAAACTAATACTGAAACCCGCAATATACCCTGTCAAAAGAGGCAGTCATCAAGGTGAAGCTTCTCGATACCTATTGGATCAATTGTGAGGACAGAGCCTCTAGGGAGAAATTTTATGGAAGTTTGCCCACAAATGAAGAAGATGTTATAGAAAGAACACTGGCTCAGTTTTGTGGATAAATTAGAAGGGTTTCATAGAGAAGTTACTAAGTCCTTCGCTAGAGATTTTGATGGAGTACAAGTTGAAACTGGAGATATCAAGCTTATAATCATAAAATCCTTCATAACAGAAGCTACTAGACTACAGAAGATAGGAGAAATATGGTTTTAAAATATAGGAATCAAAGAAGAAGGATGGAAAAGCTTCCTAAAGAACCCAGGTATGGATACTATACTTTTCAGAAAAGGAATTTCTATAACAACTCTTAAATGAAAATGGAGAAATATGTTATTGATAATCCAGAAATGGGTTACCTGTGAGGGAATGTTCTGATGTATGTTATTTTATCATGCTAGGTTATTAATGAATTTTCCTGAAGATAGGGAAATAAATATTCCATACTTTTTATTGAATATCTTGAGGAAGACGGTAGGAACTTTTCAGAAGAGAATTCAATTCATAGATAATACAATGTATCATCATGGATTAATAAAAATTCTTATTGAATTCCATCTTAAAATCCTAGGGGACACTTGAGAAATTTTCTTAATCCGAAATCATTTCCAAGTAAAAGAACAAGAAAAACATAGTGGTAATAAGGAAAAAAGAGGAAGAAATATAAAATTTGAAAGCTTTGTTGAGAATGAATAATAATCTCAGGAACTGTCAAAAGATGAAATCCCCATTGCAGATATTTTGGGAAACTTCAAAAAGATATTTGATAAAAGGAATGAGGATAGCATGAAAGGAAAGGAAAAAATCATAAACAAAAAAAAGGCAAAAAATCATAGTCCTTTGCGACCAGTAAGAAGAAGGTCTAGACTTAGTAAAACAGTAAAAGAACCACCTTCAAATGAAACATAAATTGTCGATTTAGAATAAAGTATTAGGGTGCCATCACCTACTATTATTTCACCCATGTAGGTTCCAAGTCGAAGAAATCTAGAGATTGATCTTGTGTATCAGGAAATATATGATTATATTGAATATTTAGAGAAAAGATATGCAAGAAGAACATCAAGTTTTGAATAATAACCTTATATTCCACAAGAACCTCTAGTTGTGAATACTTGAAAACAAGAAATATGTAACCTAGAGACACGGAATAGGCATATAAAACGTGAACATGAAGCTCTGAAGTTGAAAAATCAAATTGAGAAGACCATAAATGATAACACTCTTTTACATCTGGGTTTATGGCTCAAGAAGAACAGAGAATTGAAAAAGAAGAATAAACAGCTAAACAAGCATATCATAAAATTCTAATGAGGAAGCCAAGAGTAGCTATAACCACAAGGAAGACAAAGAATATGAAATTATATGTCTTGGAAGAAGTATCAGGGTAGATGTAGTAACATGATGAAGTATCACAATTTTTTGTTTGCATGAGGACATGTAATGGTCTCCTAATGGGGGTATGTGGAGCCTCAAGACGACCTCAATTTTGACATCCATTTTCACTATCTTTCCGTCATTTTGACAACTTTATGAGCCTAAAAAAGTATAAAAATGAACACTTCAACTTGGTAAGATATCTTAATGATATATTTTTTATATTTTCTAATGTTTCTTATTATTAGAATAAAAATTGTATTTAGCGAGAGAATTAATGCAATTCTGCAACTAAATTCAGTTTATGTAGCCACCGCCATGATTCAATAGGTTCCGAGGTCTAATTGAAGAAGAAAAACATATGGGAAGTTGATAAATGATCTGGTTATGGATCCTATCATATCTACTTGTCCAGAATCAAGGAAGAAAGCGCCTAAGATCACAGTCAAAGGGTCCATCAAAACAGGAACTGGATCAACCGAGCGTGAAGAATGGAGGCTTCAAGATTTGCTCTCCACATCGAAAATCGTGAATCAATGAAATTAATATTTCTTTTTAGATTTTCATACATAGTTTTCTTAGTCTCCAAAGGCATGAAAGCCTCAAACATTTATTGCAAGACTATTATAAATACCAGGTTGTTTAATTATGAAACAAGTGGTAATTATTGAGAGATTGTTATGTTTTGAAACTTTTTTTTTATTCAGTAATTGAAGAAGGAAGCATTATGGAATATTGATGCGTAACTAGTAAAACATAGATCATAAACAATTATGTTGTGGAGAGCCCCTCCTGAGTTTCTTATTCTTTCACTATATTTTTCATATAGATACATGCTCTGTCTCCATTATGATTTATGACATAGAAATACTTTGTCTTCATTTGCATTTAGTAGCTCGAATACATGCTTTTCTTTTATATTGTAGACATATGCTTTTTTTTCATTTACATTCAAATTTTTTTTGGATTTCTATAGTGTAGATGATTAGGTTTATCATTGTTATTTCACTATTTTGGTATCTTCATTTGCAGAATATCCATGTGTTAAGATAGATGCTTTGTTTATGATTTGAGTATATTTAGAGATGATTTATCATAGTGGCCGACATATATTTATTTATTATAGCCTAGGATTCATCATTCATATTAATTTATTTTCATGTAATATAGGTTTATCATAGATTAGTTTCCTTTCTTAAATAAACATTTCTTTTATTCCTTCTTACAAGTTTTATCTTTCAATCATTAAAATATTTCTTTAAGTATGAATAATCTTTAGTGATTTCTTGTTTTAAATTTCATTCATGTAAATTTCAAAAAGAATATAAAAAGATTGAAGTTCCTTATTGTTTTTATAACTTTAGTTTCTTTTTCTCAAAATCAAATTCTTAAATATTAACAAGCTAAAGATAGGATTTTCATCATAGTTTTGGAACTTAAGTTGAATTTAGATTTCATTTCAAAAATTATAAGTCTTAGTTTCTCAATACCATTTAGACATTCAAAATAAACAAAAAATATTAAAAAAAAATTAAACATAAAAAATCAACAAAATGAATTAAGAAAGAAAAGGCTTCTAGCATATATAGTGCACTTTCACTTCATAAGATTACTAACTCTGGTCGATAATTTATGATAGCAATTTAAGACATTAAATTGACTAAACAAATACCCTTAATTGAACGGCCACTACCATACTTAGTTCAGTCCTAATTTATTTTATCCTATTTTTCTAGCTTCTTATCTTTGACTAACTGTCAACTACCCAACCTTTTCATTAGAAACTATGTTTTTGTTTCTGGAAATGTGTATATATATATATGCTACTAAAAAATTAACTCTATAATAATGACAAATACTAAAATCTTGCCAGACATAAGGTTAAATTGTAACCAAGGGTAGTAACTAGTCTCATGTATGGGGCTAAGGCTAGATGCTACTTCCAAGCTTATGACCTCATTGTTGTAGCCTTAATAATGATAATATAAGATACTATCTTTCTTGCAAATATTAACTTGGCTGAAACTGCCTTTTGGTCTTGGAGTATGAACTAAAACTTTCTCTGGTTGGCTAAGAGCTTATCTTTTTCAAATTTAAAGAAACAAATTAACCACCCAAAACTCAAAGGCATTTGGAAAATGTGGAATATTTCCCATTTTGGACCACTATTGGATCATTTCATGTGACCAAGTTGTCTACACAAGATGATGTTACTGCATGATAAGGTCTTCGGATTGTATCATACGTAAAATGTTTTTATTTTATATAATTTTGTAACTATGATATCATATTAAAAGTAGCAAATGAATACATGTGTTAATAACATCATAACGTTTGACATATAACAACAACATCATTACCTCAGTACATTGGGAGTGTGTCCCTTGGTTAGTGGGAAGAGAGCCAAGGCATCTTTCCGATCATTCTAAGGCATTCCATTCATGCACTAATGAGCATACACTATTTTTATTTTATATAATTTTATAACTTCGATATCAAATTAAAAATAGCAAACCAACTGAGTCGTTAATCGCCATAACATTTTACATATACTAGCAACCTCATTTCCTTAGTCAATTGGGTAATGTGTCCCTTGGAAAGTGAGAAGAGAGCCAAGACATATTTCCAATCATTCCAAGACATTCCATCCATGCACTAACAGAGGGGCATCACTAACAAGGAAATATAATATCACATTCGTTCATATTGGGATATAAAAAATGAAAAAAAACATAAAACAATATAATGGCTATATAAAAAAGGGTAAAAGAGTTTTAATATGTTATATATATATATATTATAACGTATTTTTTATTGCATATATGGGCCAAGCAGAGGCCAAATAGAGGCAGGAGTATCATGTGAGTAGAGAGCACATCAAACTTGGCCAAACTCGAGAGCCACACTATTGAGTTCCATTCCTGAGCATAGAGAACATGGTGACAATTTGAAGCCACATCTTCCAAGTCTATTTCCTATCTCTAGATAGGGTGTTTTACAAAAATCCTCGTCTCTGGATTTTTCCTGTCATGTTCCCATCACACTAGTTCCCATCAATAATTATTTTGTTTTTATGTCTTTGATATTTGGTGGCCAAGTTTGTTTTAGAATGGTTGGGCCAAGATGAAGAGCGTTTGTTCAACTTGGTTAAGGTTCTCCCCCTTATAACAGAATTGGTGAAGCTCAATGAAGATTGGGATAACTCATTTATCTTCGATTGGGGTGCTGGTGAAATTTTCCTCTAGAGTATCGAGAGTGCGAAAAAATTCGGGTTATTTCCTATATCAATCAGTGAGAAACATTCATCTATTTGAGGTGTGGCAGTAAGGGTATTTAGCATCTATCCTTAGGAGTATCTAGAGCGTAATGAACTTTGGGTTACTTCCTCAGACAATCAGTGAGGAAAAATTCATAAATTTGTGGCATGGAAACAAGGGCATTTTGCATCTGTCTGGGCAGTGACTTATCATCCAAATGTCTTCTGAGGAAGTGAGATTGGGCTGAGGTTCAGTTGGAGGCAGTAAGGGTTTATGTACTTTCTGAGGTTGGTGCAGAGGTTTATTGTCCCTGCGAAAGCAGGAAGGCTGGAAATGCTTGTAGCTAGATACTTTATGGCAGTAGCTCACACTTTGGGTCAAATCAAAGTTCTGTTGAAAGCAGTGATCCACTAAACCCTCTTGAGGTCTAGTCTAGGTAGCGAGGTTTTGTTTAGGGAAATCTAGGGTGATTCAAGAACAACTTCATCACCTATGTAACCTTCTCCAAGGAGTTCCATGGCAGGATATTGAGATCGAGGCATGATCTGGGCATCAGATCACCTCTGTGGGTTTTGTGGTAGCAGAAAAATTCTGAGGTGTGTATGTAGCATCATAACACCTATGTGGTATGAACTATGGAAAAAACAGTCTGGCTGGTTGGACAGAGGCAACAAAGATGCAATAATTACTAAGGTTGGTTGGCTTTTAACTGTAAATCTGTTCTCTCACTCTCCCAAAATTTGTAGGTTTAAAATTGATAGGTCAAACTAACAATATTAGGATAATAGGGTTTGCTAATAATTTAGAAATTTTTGTGTATCTAATACTAGTTAGAATATAAATCCACTATGTTTTCCAAGCATGTCACAAAAAAAAATATCCCCTTATGTTTGGAAATCTAATTTCCACTTGGTTACCAACTATATTAACTCTCCAGACACAACATAAAATCCCTTTTCATATGTCACTCTAGAGTGTAATACTGCCTCACATTATGTGTCTACCACATCCAAGAGATTCCACTCCCATAGACTCATTTTTCTTTATTGGCATAATAGATCCTATGATATTCTTTCTTGATGTGTTATGGTAAAATAAGAAACTAAATGCTTTAGTACTCAATGAAACTACTACAGAACTCTTATAATCATATTTGTAAGATTATCCTAAATCCTTTACAAGGCAACTAGAACATGACAAACTATTATTCTATGATTGCCTACAACTGTTGCTTGTCTCTCCCTTTGTTGATGGGACTAATATGTAGTGTCAATAATAACTGGCTCCATACAATGAAAATATTTGTAACCATATATTGAATATTGCAATGAATATTTTTCAACTGACCTTGACATGTGCTCTTTCCAACATTTTACCCTAAGGGATGTTTCATTAGCTAGTAATTCTTGCACTGGCCTATTATCCCTTTCTCCCACTTCTCTATTATTTTCTAGACATGATTTTTCCTTTACATCACATTCCTCTACCCCAAGAACTAGCTGTAGGGGATTTGATGGGGCCATGGGAAGGATTGCCCTTTCACTCTAAGATTAAGCTCCAGGGCTTCATAGATGTTCAATATTGTTTTTACCAACTCTTTCACTAGAGTTAGTGGGTGAGGCTATTGTGATCTCATCTTCCTTTTTTAAAATGGATTGTTCTGATCTCATCTCTTGCTATCTTTTTATGTTTTGAGATTTTTTTTTGGCGTGTTGGAGATTCTACAACTGGTTTTCATAAGTGTATGTTTTCATGTTTTTTCATTTCAGAAACCTATTCTTTGATGTCTAGTACCTCTGAATGGATCTTCTTGTTTTCATTCTCAAGAAATTCTATTCTCTGCAAAAAATTATTGAATTCTGATATCCAATATTGAGAGTTCATGCACCATGTTAATATGAATGGGGCTATATATTTTTCCTTGGTTTTTGTTACAATTGCTGAGGGTCTAGTCCTATGTCTCATTTGTTAATTTTTCCTTGAGAAGAGATGATGTTTGTTGAGCGTTGAAAAAGGTATGAATTCACCATGTATTTTATCATTATTTTCCTTTAAACATAACTCTTTTATTCTAGAAAGGTGATTTATTATAGAATTGTGATAGAATCACAAAGACTTATGTTTATTGTAAAAAGTAACTAAAAACTGCCATTTATTGTCAAAAACAGGAATCAAACGAGGTGAACAACTATACCAAAGGAGAGGCTAAAGAAGGAGTAACTGTTGTTCCTCCAGTGATAGACCATATCCTGTCAAAGAGAAGAAAATCAGAACGCATTGCCAAGAGAAGGTAGGGAACAACACGATTTCAGTCCAATAAGATCAAGTGATAGCTAAAGAAAGAAAGGAAGCTAATCCCTCAGGATCATTTGATTCTGAGGGATCGTTGTTAAAATCTTATCTCGTTCCTTGTCTTATCCGTCGAAGTTGTTATATAAGGCAATGCCTTTAGAGATTGATGAGTCGAATCATTTTGATTAATTATTCTCTGTATAACTCTGTATTTCCTTATTAAACTCTTGTAATCAGAAAGTGATCGTTGTAAACACTATTTATGTTTGATTAATACAAAGACGTGTTTCCACTCCATTTCTTAGGCTCTGAAGTAAGTCGGCAGTGTTTCACTGGTGCTAAGGGCCCGGCCCTAGTGGAATCGATCTGCTATTTTTATTTCTATCCTTTAATTACTGTTGTGTGATAATTGTGTTTGGTTTTATTACATTTGCAAAGTTAATTAGTTGCTGTTGAATTTCCTATTGGTATTGCTGTGTTGCGTTAATGAATTTCATTGTTGTTCCATTTCAACAAGGATCTGAATTCCTGTATTATTCATCTTTTTATTGCTTATAAAGCTTTGTTGTTCAATATTTAACTCTATTTTCTATTCTGTTGGATTGTTTTTCATTTCGATTACTACTTAATAATGTTTGTTGTCGACAGGGTTTGGTGTTCAACAGAGTTCGTTAGTTGATTTTATTAAGTTAATATTTGATTCATTAGTTAGCAATTGTTGTTTAATTCCAGTGTATTGTTCATTTCCAATTCATTGATTTCCAGATTGTAGAAAGCTTTCTTTTAAAGAGTTCTTCCTAGTTTCAATAGCAGTTAGTTCAATTTCTATCTCCCTTTGATTGCTTAAAATAAAGACTATCAACTGTAGAGAACACTAGTTATTTCTTCCAAGTTCCCAGATTGATTGCCTTGTTCCATTTTTATTTCAATTGCATCAATTTCTAAAGGAATGAGTTATTGCTACTGTATCCTTGATTGATGTTTGCAAATTGAATAGTTGAATTTCAGAGCATTTGAGTTCATGTTAATGTAATTAGATTTATTTTCCAAGCATCCATTTACTCTTGTATTTATAATACTGTGCTACATCTTACAAAGCATTACTCTTAGCTTGAATTGCAGCCTCAGACAGAGTACACTCTTGAAATAAAAAGTCGTTACTGGATTGACAATTAATGTAGGATAAATAGGTGTTAAAATATACCTTTTATACCTCAACATTTTGGTGCCGTTTCCGGGGAGAGTGTATGTTGTTTAGAAGGAGTGATGCACATTTGACTTTTTCTTCTGCTTGGGAAGAATTGGATATTAAAGACGGAAGGTAAGAACCTGCACACTGAGCAAGAAACATACTTTCTCACGGCCTGCTTCATAGCAGAACTAGGTAAGTTCTCTTTTTTTAGGTAGGAATGAAGGCTTTTTTTTTTGAATGAATAGAAAAGCTAAACAAAACAAAATTCCTCCTAAACCCGAAAAACCTAAGGGACCGGTGACCCTTGGGAAAACAACTTTCATTGACAAAATCCTTAAGAAAACTGAATCTCAACCATTAGTAGGACCTAGGAAAGTTATTTCTAGACAACCTACTAGTTCCCTTCAAGCCACAGAGTCACCATCTATAGCCTTAGCTGAGATACATAGTCAAACAAAAGGAATTGAGCAAGATTCCCAAGAAATTGAGAATTCTCGCCTAATTTCTCCACAAGAAGGGAACTCTAGTAATATCCATGAAGGAGAAGGGGAAACAGGGGAAACAAAAGAACCAAAATCTCCTTTTGAAGTAATCCAAACAGTGCGTAACCCAGATAAGGGAAGTGCTATCAACATCCTTCAAAACAAAGGACGTGAATCTCCTCAAATAGTAAGCCATCAGTGAACACTTATTCCAGATCAAGGGAGTGTTGTCAAGGTCATTCCTATTCCTTCTAGTCATCCTAGGAATTCCCTTGAGATCCCAGAAGGATATTGGCACATATTTTATCAAATGGCCCAAAACCAGAACCGGCAAACACCTCAACAAACTTCCACACTGCAATATCCCATTGTGGACACTGCAGTTAATGCACCTATGAAAGTCATTCCTCTTCAACATATTCCTACATTTCATGGCTTGAAATTGGAATATCTAGATGCATTTCTATTTGAATTCAATGTATTATGCAGGGGGTATGACTATACCACTGATCCCCAAAAATTAAAATTATTTCCTTCCACATTAAAAGGATCAGCTTTACGATGGTTTATGGGATTAGGTGGAGGTGTTATAAATGATTGGGATCAGATGAAAGCTGCATTTCTAAAGAAATATTAGGATTATTGCAGGTCTCGGGAACTAAAATATGAAATATTTCAGATGACAGCAAAACTCAATGAAACTCTGGAAGAATATGTGGAACAATTTCAATACAACCTCCAGAGATCTCCTTATGCATCTTTACCCTTACCTGATAATGTGCTGAAAACTACATTAATTAGGGGGATGAAGGATCAATGGGTTGAAACATTAAATATTATGGGAAAAGATGATATATATCAAGAAATTTATGCTAACTTTATTGATTTGTGTATCAGGAGTTCGAGAGGCAGCACAAGGCTAAAATCAACAGAACGTGATATGATCACAAGGGATAATAAGACCTCCAATGAAGGTGTAACTCGTGCAGAGATTGGTAATCTGATAGAACATTTTAAAATAGATATTCTAGGGACTCTAACAATGTAGTTCGACATTATGCAAGCCAAACAAAAGCAAGCAGAAGCCGAACAAAACTTGGCAATATTCTGTCCTAAGTGCAGGAAGAAACACAGCCACAAAGAGTGCTCGCTGGATATAATCAAATTTTGTGCCATCTGCACAAAATATCACCCCACAGAAGGATTTCCCTCGCTTCCTGGTTTAAAATCAGTCTATAAAGAGGCAGAAGAATAATCAAAAGTGGTATGCTTACTTAATCAGCATCGACAATGGTAGCCATGAAAATCAGGTATTCCAACTGATCCATTCTCTTCTTTTCAGTTTCCTCAGAATAATGCTCAGCAATATAATGGAATGTGGCAAAATTAGCCACCTTTCCCCAATTGGTCACAACAGCCATGTCCTACATCACCATGGCCAAATCAAACAAACCAAACTAATTGGCCAAATTTTCCTTTCAGCCCACCGTTTTGGCAAAACAATGCCTATCCAACATAATGGACCCCCTCCACTTCGCAGAGTCAAACCTGGCAGTCAAACTAGGAAAGGCCTACAAATCAGCCATCTGGAACAATTCCCCTCTCTCAACCTACACTGCTAGCTCCCTATACATTGCCACAAAACCCCCAGACCAATTTAAGACCACAACTCCCAGCCCAACCCAACCCAAACCCAAATAATGGGCTAGTTCATTCTGTCCAAATAATAAAACCACTAGAATTAGAAACTGAACTAAGGGAGTGTAATGACCTTCAATTGAGATCTGGGCATATTGTAGAAACAAAGGGAGACAAAAATTTTCACACTAAAGATCCGTTACCTATAGAACAAACATTGCAAAAAGAAAAGGTGGTTCAACAAACTCAACATCAAACTCCACAACAAGCAACCACCTCTTCTCCACCATTCCCGGAATGATTAATCATACCTTGACCAATAGAATATCCCGATTTTGATCTTCTGGGAGAATTAAAAAATTTGTTTATAAAAATTCCTCTCCTCCAAGCTATCCAAGACATTCATATTTATGCAAAAACCATTAAGGAATTATGTATAAAGAAGCCAAAGAGGAGAACAACAACTAACCCAACTGTCCAAGTAGTCGGTACTCTATCTGACTTATTATCAAGAATGGAAACACTTGTAAAATATGAAGACCCAGGAAATCCTATAGTGACAGTGCAAATAAACAAGCAATTGTTTCTAAATGCCTTAGTTGATTTGGGAGATGCAATAAATATCCTAACAAACACCACTTGTCAAAAAATTGGCATTACATCATTAGATCCAACAACAACCTTATTGGAATTGGCTGACCAATCGGTGGTCAAACCAGAAGGTACACTACAGGATGTAATGGTATCCGTAGATTCCTGGGAGTACCCTACTAACTTCCTGGTTATCAACCCAAATAACCGGCTAGATGGACACCTGCTAATCCTAGGTAGACCTTGGTTGGCAACTGTCGATGCCTAAATTGGCTACGGACAAGGCAACATGACAATAACAAGGGGAAACTATGTCAAGAACTTAGCTTTATATCCCCCAGTCCAACCAAGCCTATCAATAATCAAAACAAAGAAGCAAACTGTATCATATCTTATGGAAAATATGAGATCACCACTAACCATAGAAGATGCCCTCAATTTTAAAGATCAAAAAGAGGATGATATCATTAACAGTTTCATTAACAAACCACAAATTAGATCCCATCTACAATGTCACATGATCAAGGCAGCATTTTATAATAAAGAAGAAGAAGATCTTCTGAAAGACATACATGATCAATCAATACCCACTACCTCTGTGTACAATAGTAAGATTGTGGAAATTGAACTAGGAAAAAAATTAAACTTTAAGAAAAACCTGACTGCTAAACAAGAAAAGAAGACGGTCCAATTACTACGAAAATATAAGGGAGCCTTTGCATGGGATTATCCAAACATGAAGGGAATTGACCCTCAATTATGTACACACCACATCTATACAGAAAAATATGCTAGACCCATTCGCTAACCCCAACGAAGATTAAACCCTCACCTTAAATATATTGTGAAAGCTGAATTACAAAAGCTGTTGGATGTCAATTTCATCTACCCAATATCTGATAGCAAGTGGGTCTCTCCATTAGTAGTGGTGCCAAAGAAGAACGAAAAGTGGAGAATATGCATAGATTACCAAGAACTGAAAAAATCAACCCATAAAGACCACTTTCCCCTTCCCTTCATTGATCATGTATTGGACACACTGGCAGGAAAGAAATTCTTTTCTTTCCTAGATGGCTTCAGTGGGTACAATCAAATTCAGATTTCCCCTGAAGACCAAGACAAAACTACTTTTACCTGTCCTTGGGGGACATTTGCCTATCGAGTCTTACCCTTTGGCCTATGCAATGCCCCTGCTACATTTCAAAGGGCCATTCTCAAAATATTTTCAGATTTAATAAATGAAGGGCTTGAAGTATACATGGATGACTTCACACTTTACGGGGAGGATTTTGAGCCAACATTAGAAAACTTAGAAAAGGTGTTGCAAAGATGTATCGACACCAGGCTTTGTTTAAGCCATGAAAAGTGTCATATGATGATGACCTAAGGACTCATCCTAGGTCATTATATTTCAACAGCTGGAATTCAGGTAGATCCAGCTAAAATTCAGATAATTTTGTTAATACCTACTCCTACCACACAAACAGAGGTACATAGCTTTCTCGGATTTTTTGGTTATTATAGAAGATTTATAGAACATTATTCTCAAATAGTTGCACCTTTATATGCACTAACAGGAAATGTTGATTTCATTTGGACAGATAAATGTGACCATGCTTTCAAGTATCTGAAAAAGCTTGTATCAATAGCCCCAGTGCTGAGGGGCCCAAATTGGGATTTGCCATTCTAAATTTCGTCTAATGCCTCAGACACAGCCATTGGAGTAGTGCTTGGGCAGGAAGAGGATAAGAAACCATATGCAATCTATTATATCAGCAAAAATCTGTCTCCTACTGAATTAAACTATACTGTGACTAAGAAGGAATTTTTAGCTGTAATTCATGCTGTAAATAAGTTTAGACATTATATAACTGGGTATCCTGTAGTTTTATATACCGATCACTCTGCCATTAAATTTTTAGCAAGTAAACCTGTTACAAATGGAAGAGTGACAAGATGGTTGATTTTATTGTAGGAATTCGATATCACAATTAAAGATCGACCTGGAAAAGAGAACCCTATAGTTGATTTCCTGTCACGAATGCCAAAACCAATAGATGCAGCAATAGTAGAAGATCACTTCCCAAATGAGCATTTGTTCGTTGTTACTGTCAGAACCCCATGGTATGCTGATATAGAAAATTATTTGGAAATAGGTAAATTACCTAAACATCTAACACATAGTTCCCGATTCTCTTGGATTGGGGGCTACCTGTTTCATACAGGGTCAGATATGCAAATTAGGAGATGCATCTGAGAAGATGAAGTATTTGATATTCTGAAAGCATGCCATGATGGGCCGTGTGGAAGAAATTTTTCATATCATAGAACTTCCCATAAGGTTTTACAGACAGGATACTATTGGCCTACCAATTTTAAAGACGCTAAAAAATTTGTGCAGGCCTGTGATAGCTGCCAAAGGGCGGGTCGCCCTGGACAGTCCGACGAATTCCCTTGAAACCAAAATTGTTAATTAAACCATTTTAACGTCGGGCACTTGATTTTTTTGGTGCCATTAACCCCCCATCAAACCAAAGAACATACATCCTAGTTGCAACTGAGTATGTCACTAAATGGGTTGAAGCAGAGGCACTTTCAAAAGCTACAGAAGACTCTATCATACACTTTCTTTTCCAGATATTTATGCGATATGGCCTCCCAAGGGACATAATTACAGATGGAGGACCACAGTTTGTAGGTAATAAACTCGCTAAAACCTTAGAGAATTACCACATTCAACACAAAATCACAACTCCATACCACCCACAGGAAAATGGCCAGGTAGAGAGCACGAATAAAGTGATTGAATCTATACTGACAAAAACAGTTGCCTCACACAGACGTGACTAGGCTTACAGATTTCCAGAAGGTTTGTGGGCATACCGGACAACATGGAGAAGTACCACGGGGTATTGACCGTATCAATTGGTATTTGGAAAAGAGCCCATCTTCCCGATAGAATTTGAAATTCAGACATTACGAACAACCCTGGAGGTGGGTTTAGACTTAAATGAATCACAGGTCAGAAGATTACAGTAAATCAATGAGTTGGATGAAATAAGGCTCTCTTCTCTTCAGCACACTGCATTAATTCCACGATGCCCTCATCAAAGATAAAATCTTCCACGAAGGAGATTGGGCACTCCTATATGATTCCAGGTTTCAGTATTTCCCAGGGAAACTCCAGACACGATGGCTTGGACCTTACGAGATACAAAAGGTGCATGATAATGGCACCATCACATTAACTACCATTGATGAATCTAGACATTCCTTCAAAGTAAATGGTCATTGAGTATGACTTTATCATAAACCGCTTACTCAGGAACCCTTTTACCAACAATTACGGGAAGATTCTACCATGCAAGTTCTTGCTGGGGGAGATAACTCCTCCTGGGCACCCATTCATTGAATCATTTATTTATTTTGAAACCTGTACATAAATTTTTTTTCTTTTCTTGTTTTTTGTATAGATGTTCTTACTTTTCTTGTTGCGAATTTTTTTTGTTCCTTTCCAAAGGAAAAACACTTTTTGTTGTTCCTTTCGAAAGGAAGATCAACATTGTTGCGAGTGCTTTTTTTATTCCTTTCGAAAGGAACAACAGTTTGGCTGATTGTTTTTGCTGTTCCTTTCAAAAGGAACAACACTTTTGCAGATTGTTTCTGTTGCTCCTTTCTAAAGGAACAACACTTTTGAGTGCATTTTTCTTGATTTTGAACAACGTTTTGAGAGTTTTTCTGAATTCTTCGTGACTCCTTAAAAATAAATCATATAATTTATGCAAGGGTACACAAATGAGATATTACTGAAATCAGCAAATCAAGACAAATTGTTATTTTTTTTAAGAATTTTTTTTGCAATGATAAGTGAAAATAAGGGACAACCATTTATATTACTTTGATGTCCTTATTCGCATTTAAATTAATATGATCGAGTATCTTTATCATGTTGGTTCTTCCGTAAACTTTCATAACTCTCTTTGAATTTTATTTATTGAATAAAGAATAAAGGCATATTTTCTCTATTGAGATGTTTAGACTTCTTCCACCATCCCTACTCTTAAGGAGTGTTGAGCCATCCTCTATATATAAGTAGGGAAGTGCTATATATGAAAAAAGAGGATCAAAGAAAAATACTAATATGATTGCTAACAATTCTATGATATGACAGATGGAGGATGGGGGGTCTCATCAAGAGCTAGCCTACCATGATCATAAGGAAGAAGTGAAGTGGCATTCCTGTTATGGCCACCACACCAGGGATATGGTCCAATGGGAAACTCAGAAAAAATAATAAAAAATTCCTTGGAACAGGAGCTCTCATCACGAGCCAACCTGTCCACTTTTCACTCCTTCCTGGTGAATGGCATTATGGATCATCTAGTTCCCAAGCCAGCACAGTGGCCTCCATCATGACATTATAAAGAACTTCCCTAGGCATAAATAAAGGATAATGGTTCCAAGGGTGAAAAGAAACTTTGTCAAGGTTATGGACACCTGTGAGCAACAAAACTCTGTTGATGGTATTGGAGTCACACTTTTCAAATCAATAGTAATGATGAACCTTTTTTCCTTATATCCTTATATAAGATCAAATGAAAGTATATCCTTAAACCCCTTGTTTTGAACCTATTATACATGAAAATTATTCATAACTCAATCATAATAGTTTATGAGAACAATGACCACATGAGTACTTGTGTTTACATAAGCTCTTCCTTCCATTATCTTCAAATCATTGTATGAAAATTTCCATATCTATTCGCAATTTAATATATGCATCGATTTCAATAATGTAGTCATTTGTGATTGTATCATAAGTGTGTATGTTGTTCAATTGTTGTATCACTGTTGTGCAGTACTTTGCTCGCTCATTTGACGGTCGAGGACGACCTATCATCCCTCGGGGTGGGCGTGAATGCCTCTTAATGTCTACATGCGGGTTAAATGCTTATATTCTTGGTAATAGTGAAGGCTTAATGGTATTATTCCGATATACTGCATTGTGTTGTTCCATTGCATTTTTGTGCATTTGTAAGGAATTAAAAGTATGCAGGTAAAATGGGAGGATGACCAATTCGTAGTGAGCCGCAGGTGATGGTTGTTTCAAGTGATGTGTTGGCACTTGAATTGGACCCCAGGCTACAAAAGGAAAATCAGGGTAACAACTAAACCATGCTCTCTCCGTAAAAGAATATTCAAAGGAATACAATAAATGGACTGATATTAGGCTAGATAAAATGATAGGGATAAAAGGTTTTAATAAAATGAGTAAATGAATGAATTTCAGGGATGTGTGGGATATAAAGGGACAGTTGAAACCGGGAATTAAATCAGGACACAAGGTACTTCATGGGGCAAAATAGGCAGGAAAATTAGCAATTAAAATTTAATGAGGATGGGATGGAAAGACTGGTGAGGAGCTGAAAAGGGCACAATAAATGGATCCTTTTCAAATAGAAGAAAAATGCAGAGCATGAATGATTTCCCAAGGCAGAGCATATAGAGATGGATTCTACCTTTCTATCTTGAAAGCATTCAAAAGGAAATGTTTATGTATGAATGGAACACATAACAATTCACATATGAAACAAAGAAGAAAAACAAATGCTAACTCTCATACCACATGGATCCCACAAATCAGAGCTGCATCTCTTATTAATTCCTGTCAAACTGTACAATGTAGCGCAGATATGTTCTTCCACATTATTCCCCTACTTTCTGAGTTACTAAACTATTCAGACTATTTCAGACCACTTTACAAATGATTTACAATGACATTAAATAGGCTGAAAGTGGGAACATAGATCCATAAGAAATGGGAGTTGTTTTAACAACTGAAGAATTGAAATACAATCATAGAAAGAAATGCAACAATCTGCCCCTGAAAATAAGGGACAGCATTGCATTTGACCACTTTGGAGATTTCGCTATTATGCTGTATGAACGAAAATAGGTAATCCGATGAACAGATCTCCTATTTTGCTGCTTGCTGTAACAATATTTGTCTTAAATAAGCTCTCGGCCCTTTGGCTGTTTCTTTCTGTTATTTCTTTATTCTCTGACTTTTTAATAAAATACCATTGCAATAAAATAAATTGAACTTATGCCTTTCGTGAAGGGAAAATTTATTTTTAAATGGGAAAAGGGAAGGGAAATGGGGCGGAAATCATATGAAAATCGCAATCGCAATCGGAATGGGAGTGAAGAGATATATATATGAAACAATAGTGTAATCACAATCGGAATGGACAGGCAGAGGAGATATGACATATAATAACATATTTTGCGATGCGATTGAAATATTTTAAATAAAAACGATTTATCGCATTAACAAAGGGAAAAACCCATTTAATTGGGAAAAGGCGGAAGGACCTGTGGTGGGTCTAGGGATTATCATCGCAATCGGAAATCGGAGGGGGCTGCGATCGGGGAAAGTTGTGATTGGAGGATCGGAGGAGGGGATGCGATAGGGTGATCGGAGGAAGACTTGCGATCGGGTAATCAGAAGGGGGGTGCGATCGGAGGAGGGGCACAAGACTTGTAATGCGATCAATCACATCGGAGATATTTGCGATTGGATTGATCGGGGCATTTCAAATAAAACACACGATTTGAAAAGGTTTGCGATTGCGATGGGGGGTTTATAATATAAAACTTTATTATAAAGTTTTATTATAAAGTGTGGTGGGGAAGTGGTTGGGAACGGAGGGGTTATATATATAACATAAACTTTATTATAAATTTTACGGGTGATGGAAAGGGGAAGTGGTTTATAACAATGAGACTTTATAATATAAAGCTTTTTATTATAAAGTCCTAAGGCATGGAGGGGAAGTGATTAACATATAAATCGCAATTTTATTAAATGATTTATAATGCGAATTTATAATCGGAAAGGGGGAAAAGGGGTTTTTAAAGGGATATAAAACTTTAATTAAACAAAGTTTAAGGGAAAAAAAAGGGAAAAAGGGGAAGGATTAGGATATAGAGGGCTTTTACTTCACTTAGGCATAAAATTCAATCCAGAAGTCAGTTTTAAGAGTGAAGTATACCGTTGGAAAGCTCTTTTTGGGCTCTTTCTGATGGATCTGCTTGGAATATGATCTGGTGCTGAACATGCTGCAGAAAACTCTTCTAAAGGCAGGGACATCACTTTGTGGAGATAACAGCTTCCGAATTGTGACTTATTACACATGATGATATAGAATTACATAATGAATGATAACAAAGGAAAAATATCACGTTTTCACCTCAAAACATGGTTTTGAGGTGAAAATTACATCAAGTCATATAAAATGTCTCTTTGATCTTCCAGGTGCCATGACTTTGAATTTATTGACTTCCTCATGACCTTGCTGATATTTATTGACATTTGACTCATTAATTTGACCATGGTGAGACCCTAGAAACTAATGAGACCCATCCTATGACCTACTAATATGATTTTAAGAATGAAAGTGAATAATGACTGAAGAGCATAGAGAGGAAAATCAGCAAGTTTCACATGAGGGAAAACTGACGAAGAATTACTACCATCAATGAATCCATGACCTAACGAAATGGTGAAATTTATTCAGTATGAGACACCTAATATGCAAATGCAAAAGAGCAGTTTTGATCACTGATGGGAGTATGACTAGACTGACACTAACATGCTGCACGAGAAATTCAGGAAAAATTGGGATGGATTACATACCTCACAAGGCTACAACAACCTCACGAAATAGTAGCTATCGAGTTTTTACAGAATTTGTAGGAAGGTTACTCCATGGTTAGAGGTAGATAGATAACAATAACAAATGAAATAATTGCATAGGTGTCTGGTCTACCAATGGAAGGAGCCATATGGACCCATAAGAAGGTGAAACTCTAAGATGCCATGAACCTTTTCCGAGATGAAGGGAAGAACCTGGTTGTCAAAGGGAAGGGAGTTCAGCCAGCGTCATTGGGAGAACCATGGATAGAGTTGGAAAAAGTAGTCTAGGCCTACATAACATGCGATGGGAGGAAATATGTGGTAGGATCTCGCCACCTTAAGCTATTAGCAGTGTTAAATCAGAAATGTACCATAAAGCTCCCTACATTTTTAAATTCTTTATTGCATGATGTTGCCCGTAGTATAAGAAAATCTCGTCACACAGACATGGTGGTAAGCCACCATTTCTTAATCAAATTGATCGTAAGTTACAGCCTTGCCCAACAACATACCAGTTGGGAAGAAGTGATATTTTGATTGATGGAGGATTAGCCCTACCTACCCCAAAACGCAAGAGAATGGCTAGCACAGCATCAGAGCCATCAAAATGTAGACAATCCTCCCAGTTAAAAGGAAGTAGGGGGATGATAGAAGGCCTTCAGGGTAGCAGTAGCCAACCCTTGGAATTTCCTAGCTCAGAGGATGAACAGCCCCCACAACTTGAAGGAGGGAGTCACCGCATTGATGAGGATGAAGAATAAATAAGTCACCACACTAGTGGTGAGGAACGAAGCAGCGCAGGAGAAGGAAATGATGAAGAATAGGGAATTGAAGAAGAAAAAGGAAGTCCTCATACTAGTGTAGAGGAAGAGATTCGCTACTCTGATGAGGAGGAAAGTAGTTACCATACCTATGAAGAGGAAGAAGATAATCGCAGCAGTGAGAACGAAAGAGAGGGAGCAGAGCCTCCCGAATCCACCACTTCAAATTCACCACAAAGCCCTTTGCAAGAGGACAAATTGGCCCAAATTTTGGCCAACATGAGTGAATATGTGCAGCCTCGCAGCCCATTGAACCTTAATGTTGATATCAACCAATTACAGGAGCAAGCTGTTACCAATAAAGAGATGGTTGAGGGAATTCCGGATGAGACAGAAAGAGGAAACCCTAATGGAACAGTAGAATCAACTAGGGTTACTTCCCTTGAGAAGTGTTGACAGGAAGAGGTGAACACTGAAGCAGTGTTCCAAACTAAAAATTCTCAGGGAACAGCAGAGCCAATTGGGGTTATTACCCCTGAAGAATGCAGCCGGGAGCATATGAATACTAAAGAAGTGCTCCATACAGAAAATGGAGAAGCAAGCCCAACCGAAGGCATGACTGCTGAGAAGAAAACCCCAGCTGAGCAATTGGGTTCAGAAAAAGGAACAGTGACTCCAACAAGGAGGAGAAAGAAAGTAACAGAAATTGAGAAACTTCATAGGGAACGGCAGAAGCTTCAAAATATAGTGGAACAACTTAGGCAGACTATTAGGGTTCTTAAAATTAAGCAAATGCCCAAACGAACCCAAAAGAAGAGAAGCATAGTCCCCAAACGAGCCCTGAAAAAGAGGAAAGTGGCCACTAAAACAAAGCCCCAAGTTGTACAGACTATGACCCAGGCTGAGCCTAATCATGAGCATATGGAACAACAGGGAGCAGTTCTAGATACAGTTGTTCCAGATGAAACAACCTCAAATGAAAGTGCACAAGCCTGTAGTCAAAACACCTTTAGTGATCCTAATATAGCCAAACTCCAAGAGGAGTTCACACAGGGTCGACAGGAAAGGGAAAAACTTGAAAAGGATATTGTCCCTAGAAGAAAATACCAGGAGTTGCAGTAGCAAATAAAGAACATCCATGTAGTAGAGGCTGAAGCCTATGAGAAGTGTCAGAAGGCAGAGGAGAAGGCTGAAAAGGTAACGAATAAATTAAAAATAGCCCAGAATCGAATGGATACTCTCTTCTCATTATACACAGATGTTTTAGCTTGTAGATGCCCTGCCAAGAATTATGCCTTATTTTTATTAGAGAGATATTTACAGTTAAAAATTAAAGCAGTTAGGGAAGGAAAGTATATAGAGTTAAACATTGTAGATGATTTTGTAAAATGCTTCAAACTCTATGGGATTAAGGTACAGCACCTCCTTTGTGAGTTCTATTTGCACAATTTCGTATTGGAAAATGATATTGAGACAAATCCCAGCACTTTTGTGGGTGACATCCAATATCAAGCTTTTATTTCATTTGTTGTCAATCAATTGAAATGGCCCTGTTGGAAATTTTGTCATTGATGGCAAAGGAAATGACAAAGGAGGAGCACTTGAAACAGAAACAAGGCAAAGAGAGCATGAAACATGAAGCTGAGGCAGTTTTAGAAGGGTCAGTTGATTGGAGATCTGGAAAGGCAGCAGAGACATCAGAGGAAACAGAGGCAAAAGAGAAAAGAAAAGTAGCAGAGAACAGAGGCAGCAGAGAGGAGGTAGAGGCAGCATATAAGGAAAAAAGGCAGCAAAAGACAGATGGCAGTAGAATAGGGCCATTTAAAGAAGCAAGGAGCAGCATTAGACAAGAAATAGAGCAGTGAGGAAAAAGGGCCACTGAGTTGAAGATCTGGCCATAACAAGGAGGTTGTGTAAAGAAATTTCAGCTGCGTATGTAGAAGGATTGGTTTCAGTATGACATGGATAATGTTGACCTAAATTCTATCAGAAGGAGCTTTGATTTCAGTGAGAAACTGTATGGCTCTTTAGCAGACGTTACGGTGTGCAATCACCTATGCACAGATCACATATGTGAGTCGATCAGGGTCTATAAACTGTTCTTGAATAAACCATGTGGCAAGCATTCAAAATTAAAGATTCGGTGTACAAATTGAAGGAATCAATGGTTGCAGATATATGATGGTTTTGAATGTAGCAAAAATTATAGTTGTGATGGACAATAGTACAGTGATTAGGTTGTGGAATCAAGAACTTGAGTGTGCAGTTAGAAGCGGAACTATGACAGGGTAGAACCCTAAAAATGAAATGGAAGGTTGATATATTATATATCATAGCAGAATTGTAGATAGAATGGCATGGTGTTGCGTTGAGGTCAGAAGGCAGCAACCAGTGTAAATAATTCGTGTTAAAAGACACAAATGAAATCGTGAACAAAGCGTTAAACTTAGCGATGGAACTGTAATGAAAAGAAAAACATTGAAGCGGAATTCATAAATAATAAAGGCGGATGGAACCCTGAGGTAAGAAGCGGAACCGTGACTAGAGTGAACAGTAAAGGCGGGTTTCCGGTTTTCATCGCACCGCCTTCGTCGGGCAAGTGGTATTCAACATTTCAGAGCGATTCCATACGATGTTTGACACGTGGCTTCAAGTGATTTCGGAAAACCACTCTCATCGCGCATTATTGTTTGTGCATTTAAGCCAAGCGATATCCGTCGGATCACATGGGGCAAGGCGACGTGCTCTCAGTCGTTAGATGAGAAGGGAAGTTTAAGCGCTAGAGCCCAGTCCATCACACAACTATGGAATATTAACCCTCGTGAAAGTTAACCGCGCAATTTCCATAGGATCAGAGGTTGAAAGAGCGATGAATTATCCACCATTGGATCATGAATGAAGTTGCAAGGTGAACAAAATGGAGAGCGAAAGTCAATTTAATTGAGCTTCGTGAATCCAATGTAATTTAGTGGGTCTATTCAAAGGTTGCCTCCACGTATGCCTGAAGCATTGAGGTTTATTTTAAACCATACACAGTTGAATATAAAATCCCAAGTCGAAGATTGAGATATGAAGTTTAGAATAAGTTAAGTTGGTGATATTTGCCATGGTCGAGCTCAGAAATTGTAACCAGAGTGCGGACTAAAAGAAGTGTTGAAGGTTAGAATGCAAGGTCATCCTTTTTAATAAAGGGAGAGTTAAGAAAAAAATCACCATATATGTGATGTGTGGAAACCTGGTCATTTAACCAATGCTAAATTGATTGGTCCGAGTTGATTCGACTATGGTTTAAGCCATAGATTCTTCAAGGAGGAAACTTCAGCATAAATTCGAAATTGCTCAAATTGGAAATTGGGTTAAGTACGAAATTGAGTGCAGGTGATTTTATGTGCAAGTAAGTTTTAATTATTTAAATTGCCAGCCCAGAGAATAGAGTATTGAAATTTCCAAGATCGACAGTTGGATCGAGTACAAATTCGCTGTATCCATTTTATATGCACATAGAAAGAGGAAGTACGAGGCCCGACAGAGGTAAACAAAGATTGCAGAGTTAAAGAGATGTACAGAAAGGGATTCAAAAGAGCAGTGAACGGGTGGAATATGCAGATGACAATGAACAAAGAGTATGTAGAATAGTTTCTTAACAACAGCAGAAAAAGACAAAACCAGCAAAGCCAAAGGACAGAAAATGAGCTGAGTGAAATTGTTTTTATGTAACCAAAAAGGTGAAATGTAGATGTTTCAATTGATTTATATTGTTGTGATGCATTGGCAAGTCTCCGGAAGAGAAAAAATATCCCACTGTAATGTTAAATTGGTACCTACAGTTATATTTTTCTGAATGAGTTAATAAAATAAATGAGGAGACAGAAGGCAAAGAGACATGGCTGTCCAGTTCGAATTCCTAGTAGAATGAAAATAGCCATGATGCTAATTTTTATAAAATAGGTAATATCCAAAGGGAAAATGTTATGAAAATAAAGTGAGAGAAGAAGAGAGTGTGCAGCAGAATTGAAGAGAGTTGAAGAAAATAAGAAAGCTGCAAGAGGTTAGAGAGAGTGAGTATAGAGAATGCAGAGTATGTAATTGAGGTAGAGAAGATAAGAAGAAGGAGGAGCAGAACGAGATGCTGTGAAAAGTCAGAGAATGCAGAAATGAAGCAGTGAGGCAGAGTAGAATGAGGAGCTGAGCAAAGAAGAAGGAGAAGCTGATAGTGAATCTGAGAAGATGCAGAAATGATATAAGGACAGATATGAGGACTGTTGAATAGCATAAGAGAAGGTACAGAATAGAGCTGATATCCAAGGTAAATTAGCAAGTGTTTTTCTTTTGAAAGAGTAAGGAAGTTGGAGCTTCCCTATCAAGTTGTAGCTTGATATATGTCAGTTATAGCTGACTGAGGTAGGAACCTCCTGTAGGTTGGTGCCTGCAGAAAATAGATGGGATTTTGTGCTTCCACATCAAGTTCTAGCTTGATAAAATTTCAGTTGTCATTGACTGAGGTTGGAGCCTCCTGTAGGTTGGTACCTGCAGAAAATTAATGGGAGTTGGAGCTTCCTTGCAAGTTTTAGCTTGCATAATTGAGGTAGGAGCCTCCTGTAGGTTGGTACCTACATAAAATCAGTGGTGAGAGGCAGTTGGAGCTTGCCTTTGCATCACAACAATAATAAGATGTGGTTTTCTCCCTTTATGGGTTTCCACTTATATCTGGTGTCTCTGCGCATGATGTCTATGTGTTGATGTGGTTTATCTAATCTGCTTAATACTTGTTGCTCACATACTAAGACTGTTGTTACATTAACATATCTGCTTGATACTTGCTGCTCACAAATTAAGATTGCTCACATATTAAGTTGATCATGAAATGAAGGTGTAAATAAGTTTTAAGGGAAAAGTTTTTAAAAATCCATGTATGTGTTAAACTGATTCACCCCCCCCCCCCCCTCTCAGTTTAACTAAGGGTTCAAAAATTGGTATCGGAGCAGGTTCCTTTGGTGTAAGCTTAATAGCTTGAAGGAGATCTGGTTGAGTCATGGACTATCAAAATGTACCTGTGCTAAATACAACAAACTTTCCTGAATGGAGAGATAAGGTTAAAACAGGTTTAATGGCTGATGAACCTGAGGTATGGAAGCTTGTTTGTGATGGTTACTGTACAGACTCCCCCACGATAAAAGAACAACAGAGGAATGCCAAGGCAAAATGTGTGATATATAACAATCTTCATAACAAGGATCTAGAGTTAATAATGGATTTAACTTCAGCAAAAGAAATCTTGGACAGACTGCATTTCATGCATGGAGTAGACACTGAGGATTTCATTGTAAAAAAGGAGAAGAGAATTAAGAAAAAGAGAAATTCATGTCAAAAAGAAGATGTTCAAATAAATGAGGTACCTGCTAGTGTGAATGGTAGTAAGAGCCATGAAGAAATTGCAGTTGAAGAAAAAGCCAAACTTGACACAACTCTGACTGAAATAGAAAAATTGAAGAATGAAAACAAAGACCTTAAGAGATTGGTACAAATATGTGATGAGAAAGAATATGAAGATAGGAAAGAAATTATTGGCCAGAAGACACAGCTTGAAGAGGCAAAGAAAGTAGAAGACACTCTGCTGCAACAAATGAGAGAAAAAATTCAGGAATGTGAAAGATTGGAAGAAGAAGTAGTGAGCCTAAGAAAGAACCTAGAAAAATCCTAAAGAGAACTATTAATGAATACACCTCTAATGAAAGGCTCTGGACAATTGGACCAGATTCTAAATGCACAAAGTTCACCTCTCATAAAGACTAGGATAGGATATGAAGGAGAAACCAGTAAGTCCAAGGTAGAAGATAACAAGAAAATCATCTTTGTAAAATCTGTAAAGGAAAATGAAGTAGCTTAGAAGATTCCCACAGAAGAAGAAGCCAACAAGAACAAGATTTGTAAAGAAACAAACAGAATCAAGCAGCAACATGAAAGAACAGAGAATGAGAGGATGAAACAATCAGCTGAAAAAGACTCATACACTCATGAGGATGAACTGAATAAATTTGGAAGATGTCAAAGGAGGTTCTTCCCTCCTATGAAAAATAGCACATGTTTCTCTTGTCATAAACCAGGACATAATGCAGCACAATGTAAGAGAAGGCCTATCAACTTCAACCAACAAAAGATGCAGCAAATGAGAAGACTACCTCAAGCAAGAAAATGGAAAAGACAATCCTTCACCAGGTACACAAATTATTTCCATGGCTACTGTTATGCATGTAATAATTTTGGACATAAATCTGTTGAATGTAAAATGTATTCAAGAAGGGGAACAAAGTATTATACATCAACTCAAATGTACTATGATAGAATAAGATGTTATGTATGCCTCAAACTTGGTCACAAAGAAAAGGAATGTAATCTACCATATACATTAAATAACTCTAGACAGATGATGGGATCAAAATAGATCAATCAAAACTATGAATCCAAAAGAAGAGAAAACATTATGATGAACCCCAATAAAGTATGGAAGGAAAAGAGAAAGGGGGAGCCTATTATCTCAATAACATAATGAAAACATCATAGTCTCAAGGGGAGCTGCTCTAGAAAACAAAGCAAATATCCAACCAGTGATAAATATGAAGCAACATCCCAGGGGGAGAGAAGTTCATAAATAGTCCCCTCAAAAGTAGTCTAAGAAGAGCTCCTTGGAATAAGGACAGCTATAAGATCAAGAATGCACAGGACAATTTTCTCCAATAGAGAACTATAGAGGAAGAAGAACACATGAAGCACACAATAGCCAACAGGTTGATGGAAGGAGAGAAATCAGCAAGAAGCCTTGGGAGTAGAGAGAACATCAGCCATGAACATCTAAGCTAAGTAGACATCAGCACATTAAATGATGATCACACTGTGCATCACAGTGCTGGAATTAACAATGAATCACATTAAGAAGATTGAGTAAGAAAAGAGTCTACTATATTGATGTCAGTACATCATTGATCTATGAAAATTCCCCTTGGAGGAATGAAGTCAAATAAGTGACAAATCTCTGAGTAATCAGCCCATGAAGATTCATAGTATAGAAATTGAATATGTCCTTCTGAATATCATCATGTCAGAACAGTTGAAGTGGTATATAAAGCAATATAAAGCAGCAATGATTCTAGATCTCTCATAGCAAAGGAAAATGCACTGACATTCATTTGAACAGAATGACAGAATAAGAAAATAGTTAATGATGAAAATATCAGATTGAGGATATTAATGACTGTTGATGTGAACAGTGGAAAGCTCAATAGAAGAATTTATGAAGGATGTCTTAAATTATGGGTAAATGTGCAAGCTAAAGAGAAATCTTTGCATATTTTATCAAGGTAATATCATTTGGTACTTGGCACAAGTAGCATGCCTATCAAAAGAATATCAAGTGTTATCATGGAGCAGCAGCAGTATGGTACAGGTCCTCAGGATCAAAGGACTATGGCAAGAATGCATCAAGGTAAAATTCCCAGGGTTATCTGCATTCAACATGAAAAGGGAAATAGCAGTGCTAAAGGATCAATATCTGATTTACACTTGAAGTAGTATATTAAGCACTGAAGCAATATCTTTTTCTATATATAATTTCATGCCTTCCTAAATTTGGTACATGTATATATTCAAGGCCTCTTTCTTAAGATCAGTTACAAAACTGTGTGAAGTATGTTTGCTAATTTTTCAATTAAACATCTTGAATATGCTTTTGTGGAAGTTCATTCTGATAGAACAGTCAAAGTATCTAAAGAATAAAGGACTAGCTGTGATTACAATATGAAGCTCAATGGTTTTTTTTTAATCCTACTTTAGCACAAAAGATTTGTTGGTAATCCACCTTTAAAGAGAGATTGATTATTGACATACATACCCCATTATGTCATAAATAAAACTGCATGGTTGATAAGTGAAACTAACCAATACATTGAAGGGTTTATTTTGAAAATATAGTGTGCAAGCAGTAAAAGTCATTTGGCCTCTCATATTGAAAGATATTGCCTAATCTCACAATAAGTTGTAAACTCTGGCTTGATTCATTGCTCACATCAACAACAAGAACCTCTCAGTCTTTAAAAGTAATATCCTTGTGAGCATCCTAGCTCATATCATCACCAACAGGAAAGAAATGTGTACGATAGCAATAAAAGATATATTGGCATCATTATCATAATCGAATAGGTGTGGTACTGCAGATGAGTATTGCAGGAGAAGACATATTCCATCTACAATCTTCCTCAACAGAATTTTATTAGCTCACTACATCAGATAGAGACAGAAGTATATTTGAAGCCTTCTAAGTATTTTAGTTTTTGATCCAATAATACATCTCTGATTAGATAAAGCTGGTACAATGTGTTCTATGAAGTGTCATTATCTTCACTTTTAGCTCTATATAAGTGAAAGAAGTATATGCATTTGAATTGTATCCATTTACAGTGTATATTCAAGATCAATAATCCTCAAAAGTGTTCTCTCAATGTACACTAATTTGGAGCAGCAGGGTACAAAGTCAGAAGAAGAAGGCCTAAATACATCTCAGAGAGAGGAAATGAAGAGATAGAAAGCACTCTAGGAAATATGCAACCCTTTGCCATTGATGTCAAAGGGGGAGGAAAAGAAAGTAACAGAAGATAGTGTCTTCTAAAAGAAGCCAGACAGAGGAAGACTTAGAGGAAGCATTGAATTATTGGTGGATGGGTTGCCATCAATGCCAAAGGGGGAGACTGTTGGAAATGTTGTCATTGATGGCAAAGGAAATGACAAAGGAGGAGCACTTGAAACAGAAACAAGGCAAAGAGAGCATGAAACATGAAGCTGGGGCAGTTTTAGAAGGGTCATTTGATTGGAGATCTGGAAAGGCAGCAGAGACATTAGAGGAAACAGAGGCAAAAGAGAAAAGCAAAGTAGCAGAGAACAGAGGCAGCAGAGAGGAGGTAGAGGCAGCATAGAAGGAAAAAAGGCAGCAGAAGATAGATGATAGTAGAATAGGGCAATTTGAAGAAGCAAAGAGTAGCATTAGACAAGAAACAAAGCAGTGAGGAAAAAGGGCCACTGAGTTGAAGATCTGGCCATAACAAGGAGGTTGTGTAAAGAAATTTCAGCTGTGTATGTAGAAGGATTGGTTTCAGTATGACATGGATAATGTTGACCTAAATTATATCAGAAGGAGCTTTGATTTTAGTGAGAAACTGTATGGCTCTTTAGCAGACGTTATGGTGTGCAATCACCTCTGCACATATCACATATGTGAGTTGATCAGGGTCTATAAACAGTTCTTGAATAAACCATATGGCATGCATTCGAAATTAAAGATTCAGTGTATAAATTGAAGGAATCAATGGTTGCAGAGATATGATGGTTTTGAATGTAGCAAAAATTATAGTTGCGATGGACAATAGCACAGTGATTAGGTTGTGGAATCAAGAACTTGAGTGCGCAGTTAGAAGTGGAACTGTGACAGGGTAGAACCCTGAACATGCAATGGAAGGTTGATATATTATATATCATAGCAGAATTGAAGACAGAATGGCATGGTGTTGCGTCGAGGTTGGAAGGCAGCAACCAGTGTAAATAATTCGTCTTAAAAGACACAAACGAAATCATGAACAAAGCGTTAAGCTTAGCGATGGAACTATAATGAAAAGCAAAACATTGAAGCGGAATTCATAAATAAGAAAGGCAGATGGAACCCTGAGGTAAGAAGCGGAACCGTGACTAGAGTGAACAGTAAAGGCAGGTTTCCAGTTTTCATCGCACCACCTTTGTTGGGCAAGCGGTATTCAAGATTTCAAAGCAATTCCATACGCTGTCTGACACGTGGCTTCAAGTGATTTCGAAAAACCACTCTCATCGCGCATTATTGTTCGTGCATTTAAGCCAAGCGATATCCGTCGGATCACACGGGGCAAGGCGACGTGCTCTCAGCCGTTAGATGAGAAGGGACGTTTAAGCGCTGGGGCCCAGTCCATCACACAACTATGGAATATCAACCCTTGTGAAATTTAACCACGTGATTTCCGTAGGATCAGAGGTTGAAAGAGCGATGAATTATCCACCATTGGATCATGAATGAAGTTGCAAGGTGAACAAAATGGAGAGCGAAAGTCAATTTAATTGAGCTCCGTGAATCCAATGTAATTTAGTGGGTCTATTCAAAGGTTGCCTCCGCGTATGCCTGAAGCATTGAGGTTTATTATAAACCATACACAGTTGAATATAAAATCCCAAGTCGAAGATTGAGATATGAAGTTTAGAACGAGTTAAGTTGGTGATATTTGCCATGGTCGAGCTCAGAAATTGTAACCAGAGTGGGGACTAAAAGAAGTGTTGAAGGTTATAATGCAAGGTCATCCTTTTTAATAAAGGGAGATTTAAGCAAAAATTCACCATATATGTGATGTGTGGAAACCTGGTCATTTAACCAACGCTAAATTGATTGGTCCGAGTTGATTCGACTATGGTTTAAGCCACAGATTCTTCAAGGAGGTAAACTTCAGCATAAATTCGAAATTGCTCAGATTGGAAATTGGGTTAAGTACTAAATTGAGTGCAGGTTATTTTATGTGCAAGTAAGTTTTAATTATTTAAATTGCCAGCCCAGAAAATAGAGTATTGAAATTTCCCAGATCGATAGTTGGATTGAGTACAAATTTGTTGTATCCATTTTATATGCACACAGAAAGAGGAAGTATGAGGCCTGACAGAGGTAAACAAAGATTGCAGAGTTGAAGAGATGTACAACAAGGGATTCAAAAGTGCAGTGAACAGGTAGAATATGTAGATGACAATGAACAAAGAGTATGCAGAACAGTTTCTTAGCAGTAGCAGAAAAAGACAAAACCAGCAAAGCCAAAGGCCAGAAAATGAGCTGAGTGAAATTGTTTTTATGTAACTGAAAAGGTGAAATGTAGATATTTTAATTGATTTATATTGTTGTGATGCATTGGCAAGTCTTCGAAAGAGAACAAATATTCCATTGTAATGTTAAATTTGTACCTACAGTTATATTTTTCTGAATGAGTTAATAAAAGAAATGAGGAGACAGAAGGCAAAGAGACATGGTTGTCCAGTTCGAATTCCTAGTAGAATGCAAATAGCCATGATGCTAATTTATATAAAACAGGTAATATCCAAAGGAAAAATGTTACGAAAATAGAGTGAGAGAAGAAGAGAGTGTGCAGCAGAATTGAAGAGAGTTGAAGAAAATAAGAAAGCTACAAGAGGTTAGAGAGAGTGAGTATATAGAATGCAGAGTATGGAATTGAGGCAAAGAAGATAAGAACAAGGAGGAGCAGAGCGAGATGCTATGAAAAGTCAGAGAATGCAGAAATGAATTAGTGAGGCAGAGTAGAAGGAGGAGCTAAGCAAAGAAGAAGGAGAAGCTGATAGTGAATCTGAGAAGATGCAGAAATGATATAAGGACAGATATGAGGACTGTTGAACAGCAGAAGAGAATGTACAGAACAGAGATGATATCCAAGGTAAATCAGCAAGTGTTTTTCTTTTGAAAGAGTAAGGAAGTTGGAGCTTCCCTATCAAGTTGTAGCCTGATAGATGTCAGTTGTAGCTAACTGAGGTAGGAGCCTCCTGTAGGTTGGTGCTTGTAGAAAATAGATGGGAGTTGGTGCTTCCACATCAAGTTTTAGCTTGATAAAATGTCAGTTGTCGCTGACTGAGGTTTGAGCCTCCTGTAGGTTGGTACCTGCAGAAAATTAATGGGAGTTGGAGCTTCCTTGCAATTTGTAGCTTGCAGAATTGGGGTAGGATCCTCCTGTAGGTTGGTGCCTACAGAAACTCAGTGGTGAGAGGGATTTGGAGCTTGCCTTTGCATCACAACAATAATAAGATGTGGTTTTCTCCCTTTATGGGTTTCCAATTATATCTGGTGTCTCTGCGCATGATGTCTATGTGTTGATGTGGTTTATCTAATATGCTTAATACTTTTTGCTCACATATTGAGACTGTTGTTACATTAACATATTTGCTTGATACTTGCTGCTCACAAATTAAGATTGCTCACATATTAAGTTGATTAGGAAATGAAGGTGTAAATAAGTTTTAAGGGAAAATTTTTTAAAAATCCATGTATGTGTTAAACTGATTCACCCCCCCCCCCCTCTCTCAGTTTAACTAAGGGTTCAACAGGCCCAAGGCCTATAATGCTTTCCAAAGGCAAGAAAATGAGTTAGACTTGTGGGTTAGGAGTGAACCAAAAAACCCATTACAATTATGGGCTAGGCAAAAGAGTCTAATGACAAAAGAGGGTGTTATCCAAGCATTGGGGCCTGTCCATAAGGAAATTGTTTTGAATGGGATAGAATATTTTTTATCTATTAGAGACCAAGCCTATACAACAGCTAAAGTCCGATGGGAGATTTCCAATCGGAATGTTCAAATTAGAGAGCCATTTAACTATAAAAACTTTGGATTAGCTGCAGGCCACTTGGTTCTCTATAGCAACCTCATTTTAAGGGAAGGCCCATTCTGGCTAGGGTGTAGGTTTAGAAGCCCCATTGCATGGTATCCTGCAACAGATTATAAAGCCATTTATGAAATACCTGAAGGACAGGCAGGGCATGTCTTTGAAGCTTTAGCTGCAAATCATGGTTTTAGGCCTCTTGATGAGAAACCTTCTCCGGCCTATTCTTTAACTGCTTTGCATGTAAACTATGGTTTTCATGAGGACATGAAAAAGGGTAAGCAGGGGGGTATGTTCAGCGTTGAAAAAGGTATGAATTCACCATGTATTTTCTCATTCTTTTCCTTTAAACATAACTCTTTTTATTCTAGAAAGGTGATTTATTATAGAATTGTGATAGAATCACAAAGACTTATGTTTATTGTAAAAAGTAACTAAAAACCGCCTTTTATTGTCAAAAACAGGAATCAAACAAGGTGAACAACTATACCGAAGGCGAGGCTAAAGCAGGAGTAACTATTGTTCCTCCAGTGATAGACCATATCCTATCAAAGAGAAGAAAATCAGAACACATTGCTAAGAGAAGGCAGGGAACATCACGGTTTCAGTCGAAGAAGATCAAGTGATAGCTAAAGAAAGAAAGGAAGCGAATCCCTCAGGATCCTTCAATCCTGAGGGATCGCTGTTCAAATCTTATCTCGTTCCTTGTCTTATCCGTCAAAGTTGTTATATAAGGAAATGCCTTTAGATTGAAGAGTGGAATCATTTTGATTAATTATTCTCTGTATAACTCTGTATTTCCTTATTAAACTCTTGTATTCAAAGAGGGATCACTGTAAACACTATTTATGTTTGATTAATACAAAGACGCGTTTTCGTTCCATTTCTTAAGCTTTGAAGTAATCCGACATTGTTTCACTGGTACTAAGGGCCCGGCCCTAGTGGAATTGATTTGTTGTTTTTATTTCTATCCTTTAATTATTGTTGTGTGATAATTGCATTTGATTTTATTACATTTGTGAAGTTAATTAGTTGTTGTTGAATTTATTATTGGTATTGTTGTGTTGCGTTAACGAATTGCATTGTTGTTCCATTTCAACAAGGATCTGAATTCCTGTATTATTCATCTTGTTATTACTTATAAAGCTTTGTTGTTCAATTTTTAACTCTATTTTCTGTTCCGTTGGATTTCTATTCATTTCGATTACTAATTAATAACGTTTTTTGTCTACAGGGTTTGGTGTTCAACATAGTTCATTAGTTGATTTCATTAAGTTAAGATTTGATTCATTAGTTAGCAATTTCTGTTTAATTCCAGTGTGTTGTTCATTTCCAATTCATTAATTTCCAGATTGCAGAAAGCTTGCTTTTAAAGAGTTCCTCCTAGTTTCAATAGCAGTTAGTTCAATTTCTCTCTCCCTTTGATTGCTTAAAATCAAGACTATCAACTGTAGAGAACACTGGTTATTTCTTCCAACTTCCCAGATTAATTGCCTTGTTCCAGTTTGATCTCAATTGCATCAATTTCTAAAGGAATGAGTTATTTCTACTGTATCCTTGATTGATGTTTGTAGAGTGAATAGTTGAATTTCGGAGCATTTGAGTTCATGTTATTCTAATTATATTTCTTTTCCAAGCATCTGTTTACTCTTGTATTTAGAATACTGTGCTACATCTTACAAAGCATTACTCTTAGCTTGAATTGCAGACTCAGACAGAGTACACTCTTGAAATAAAAATTCGTTCCTGGATTCAAAATTAATGTAGGATAAATCGGTGTTAAAAAAATACCTTTTATACCTCAAAAATGGTGGTGAGACCTCCATTGAAGTCTCTGATATTTTTAAAAACTACCTCCACTTTTGTCACCACTATTTTGAGGCAACATTGTACCACTTCCTTTATAGAGATGTTTGAGGGTTTTGGGGCTGCTGAATTCTGAGTTGACATTGTTAGACTATGTATATTAGTTGTAAATTATTCTTTTTACTTCTTATTTCCTATACCGTTGTACACTGTATGCAAATTTAAAATCTATTGAATATTATTTTTATTTCTATTATCAGAAATGTTTGTTTGGATACATAGTTAGTTTTATAATATACATGTTTTCAATGGCTGGTTTTTTATGTTAATGTTATTCACAATAAACAGGCTAGACAATTAGAGGGTTATGGATTTGTGGAATTTGCAATCCACACAGGAGCTCAGAGAGCTTTGCAAACTTACAATGGTTCATAGATGCCCAATGCTAAATAACTTTATATGATAAATTGGGCAACCTTTGGCATTGGAGAAAAGCGGCCTAAGATTGGACCTCGTTACCCTATATTGGTTGGATATTTGGTATATGATGTGACAAACTATTTGTTGCAAGAGACATTCCAAACTAGATACCAAACTGTAAAAGGAGGCAAGGTTTTTATTGATAGAGTTACAGGTCGTTCAAAAGGATATAGGTTTGTAAGGTTTGGGGATGAGATTGAGCAAGTTTGGGCTATGACAAAGATGAATGGGGTGTTTTGTTCCTCAAGATCTATGCGGATAGGTCTTTCCACAACAAATAATACCACAATTTTTTAGCAACCATTTCCTAAACGTAAGTTTTTCAACTGTATACATAAATGTATTGATTTTTTGAATATTTTATTAGTGTGGTAGCAGATGCTAGAATGGTGAATAATGGTTGTGTTGGTGCAAAATTTCATATTTTACATTGATATCGATCATATATTATTTTTCTTGCCTATGTGATGTGTAGCTTTAGGCTCTAGTCTATGTACTGGGTATTTTCCTTTCTAAATTAGCAGTGAGTTGGTATTGCAGTTACTTTTTTTTTTATTCGTGATTCCGGTTATGTTTGAATCCATTATACCCAATTAAGGTATTTTTTAAATTACACTAAAATTTGGTCATTTGATGTGGGAGGTTTTAAATCTAGTGAATTCTATACAAGCCAAATTTTCTAAGATTTGGAGTTAATTTACATTTTAAATACTTCAAGAGAGCCACGGTGGATTCTTCAGTTGATCCGCAAAGTCATTTCCTTCCAATTGTTTTCCTTTCTGTTTTGAAATTGGGAAAAATTTAAATGGAGATCAAAGTTATGAAATATTATAAAACTGATGTTGTCTCAAAGCAGGATTCCAAGAGGCTCTATTCCATTAAGGTGAAGGAAATTCAACATAGAAAAAGCGTCATTTTAGTGGGTGGCCTCACCTAGGTCAGTTGTATTGTTTATGTAATGAACTTCTATTATGTCATTTGTTTGACACTTTTGTAGCATTTAATGCTACTGTCGAACACTTTTTTTCTTGTATATTCATGATTTGTCCACCTTGTTAGCTTTCCTTTTCCAAAATGTTTTTTTTTATAGTCAATTTCTCCATTTCATGTTTTGATTGGTTGTTTCCTTCATTTTTGATAGAAAGTTTACTATTCCTTTTTTTTTAAGTTTTATAATAGAATGGTATAAGTTTTTTTCCTCAATTTCTCAGTGTCCATCTTATTCTTCATATTCTGTATCTTTAACAAATATTTTCAAACATTCAAGGCATCTTGTAGGCAGGGATGGTATATGGTTGGCATAGGCATCATGTTGTCATGAATGATTGATTAACAATTTGGAGGTTTTGAGAATATCTTTTGGATTTTCTATAAAGGAAAGTCAAGTGGATGCCACCTTCATGTTGTGGCTGTCCTGACATATAACTTAGCCTATTCAAATTGAGTTGAAATAGTTGGTTGTCGTAGATGTATCTGGAACACTGATTGAGTAGTGTTTTGTATTATAAACTGCTCAAACTGGATGTAAGGAGATGGGAGGCTTCGATATTATTTTTTTATTTTGTGTTAATATAGCCAAGTGGATGCCACCTTATTTAGTGGATGCCTGTCTAAATTGAGTTGAAATAGTTGGAAATTTTTGTTATTACAAACTTCTAAAACAAAATGTAAGAAATTGGTTTTAATGAAGTTAATGTATGTATTACATTGCATCTTTCATATTTTGTGTTGGTTCCTGATATTTAATCTTAGATCTATTAGGTTTTATTAGATCCTTTGGATTCAGTCATATTCCTTCAGGATTAGTGTTAACTTTACAAGTTACACAAAACATGAAAATTGCATACCCTTGTGTAGGAATTTATGTTATATGAGATAGATTGGAGATCCTCCTAAATAGGAAGGTAGGTGATATGAGCTAGAGTGGATTGTTGTTTTTCATTGTAAAATATTATTAATACATGATGTTCCTATCAACCCACAAGTAAAATTTGTGAGAGTTTCCTTGTGTGAAAATTAGATAGAGAAAAGAAAAAGGTTTCAGTGTGAAACAACTTTTTGGGAATGATCTCACAAAAACTGTATGTGCAGTGCAGTGAGCTACATATGCTGATTCTATTATTAATGATTTTTTTGTGGTTTCCCAAATGAACTACAGTTAGGATTTTGGTCTATAACTCTTTGAATGTATTCATTTCAAGGTCCTTGTTCAGCCCATATTATAATAATTAACTGCAAAGCAGCAAAGGTAATCATGAGAATTTTAATGAGTAATGTACCTTCAGTCTATCTTTTTAATATTCTAGGGGCATCTTGTATTGAAACAGAGATGTAATTCATTGAAAGATTTGTAATATGATCTCTGATTCAAAACATGGTAAGGTCCTTGTACACAACCCTTATTGTACTAATTAACTATGAAGGTAATCATAAGAATCTTTAAGTTAGTGAATAATGTACCTTCAACCTTTTAGGAAGATACAAAGGGTAAACCCTGAGATTTGAGCAAGCACTAGTGGCACTAGGTATGTGAATGAAAACTGTGTATTAATTTCTTGAAGGCTACAACAATGCTTGGCAAAAAATTTTGCCACATCTGAGAGGCCACATGCCCCTGTAATATGGCAGACCCCATGGAGTAGTTGATAGCTTACCTGTATTTGAATATGATGTGTCTTATATCTACTAAATCCTTGACCTTTTATTGTGGGGTAGGAAGGCATTGAAGTATTATTTCCAAGCAGGGTGTGCTCAGGAAGATACATAGGGTAAACCCTAAGATCTAAGAAAGGACTAGTGTTTCTAGGTAGGTCAATGAAAATTTTGTATAAATTTCTTGCAAGCTACAACAAGGAAACAACAATGCTTAGAAAAAAATTTTATTTCCAAGAATTATGAGTTTAGGAAGATGTCAAAGGTAAACCCTGAGATCCAAGAAAGGACTAGTGGTACTAGGTAAGTCAATTCAAATTATGTATTAATTTTATGCACGCTATAGAAAGGCAACAATAATTCTTGGTGCAAGTTGTGGCTACATCTGAGAGGCCACATGCCCCTGTATATGACAGAGGCCATGCAGGTTAGTTGATAGCTTTCTAGTATTTGAACCTGTTATGTTGTATATCTCATGAACCCTGGCCCTTGTATTCTGGGGGAGAGGAGGGCATTGAATTATTCTTTCCATGCAGTGTGAGTTCAGGAAGATATAAAGGGTAAATCCTGAGATCTAAGCAAGGTCTAGTGGTATGAGGTAGGTTAATTCAAATTATGTATTAATTTCTTGCAAGCTACAACAAGGTAAGAAAAATTCATGGTACAAATTATTTTCAAAACATTCTAACTTCAACAAGATATGAAAGGTAAACCCTTAGATCCGAAAGGACTAGTGGTGCTAGGTAGTTCAATGAAAATGATGTATTAATTTCCTACACGCTATATAAAGGAAAAAATAATTCTAGGCATGAATTTTGGAAACACATGAGATGCCACATGCCCCTGTAATATGGCAGACCCCATGCAGCGTAGTTGATAGCTTGCCAGTATTTGAACCTGATGTGTTGTATATCCACTGAACCCAGGCCCTTGTATTGTGGGGGAGAGGAGGGCACTGAAGTATTCTTTCCAAACAGTGTGAGTTCAGGAAGATGAAAAGTGTAAACCCTGAGATATGAGCAAGGAGTAGTGGTACTATGTATGTCAATGCAAATTATATATTAATTCCTTGCATGCTACAAGAAGGCAACACCAGTTCTTGGTAAAAATTGTTCTTTCCTAGCAGTCTGAGTTTAGGAAGATATGAAAGGTAAACCCTGAGCTCCGAGCAAGGAGTAGAGTTCCTGGTACAAATTTTTCTTCCAAGCAATATGAGTTCAGGAAGATATGAAAGGTAAACCCTGAGCTACGAGTAAGGAGTAGTGGTAGTAGTTAGGTCAATGCAAATTATGTATTAATCTCCTACATGTTATCACAAGGAAATAACATCGCTTGGCACAAATTGTGGTTACATCTATGAAGCCACATGCCCCTGTAATATGGTAGACCCCTTGCAGGGTAGTTTATAGCTTTCTTTTATTATAACTTGGGTCATCTCGACAATAATTGCACCAAGTTGCCTCTAGACATGCAAATTTCAAGATGCCATTGTTGGGAACCACAATTGTTGTTATAGCAAAGCTCGCAAGTGTTAGTTAATGATTGCATTGCGAGAGATAAGGATCCACTAAAGGTGGTTAGTCCATGTTGTGAAACACACAGGGAGCACTAGTTTATCCAATTTGCAAGAATCTCCCACCCCCCCATCCCAAGTCGGTGTGGATTAAACTTGTGACCTATGCTTTGATACTAGTTGGGAACCATGATTTTCGTTAGACCAAAACCTATAGGTGTTTTTCAATGATCAAATCTCTATAGATAAGAATCAATGTGAGGTGGTTAGTCCATGTTGAGAAACACACGGGGAGTGTTGGTTTATTCAATGCCCAACACGCAACATTTGTGAATTTCAAACTTGGAAATAAAGCCAAAGGAGGAGTCATCAGCAAATTTGAAAAGTGATGAATTTTTTCAGTCATGTTTCCATTGCCCAGGGTTTGAATTTACAGTAACATGGGTTATTTTTTGAACCCCTCAAGATGTTGCCAACATCAAAATTTAAAGGCTAATTTAGTATAATATTAATATTTTGTGGATGGATGGTGCAAAATATAAATGCTCGATCATATAATCCAATATTTTATTTTATTTAAGTGTAATTGGTGTGGATTTTGGCATAAAAGGTTGGGGCATGTGTCGTTGGATGTAAACCTAATTTTCTACTTGTATGGAAAAAATGTCTTGTCCTATGTTTCTTTTGGTTTTGTGAAACTAAAAAATAGTTTCCCATATGTTAGTATTACTATTATTTTATGTTATTTTAACCTATTCCGAATGCATGCCTAATATTCCTGTCATACATCATATATTTTAGCTTTTTGTAAAGGATTTTAGGAATATGTTTATCATTGGTGGCAACTTATTACACCTTGGTTACTAGTTCGTCATATCAAGTGTGATTTTTCCTTTCAACATGTTTTTTTTAGCCATCAATTCTGGCTATGTTTATTGTTTGTGAAATGTTATGTGATTTTTTATTAATACAGGGTTTTTTATGTAATAATTTATTGACATATATCATATGTTTATTATTTTTTGTTGTTCTTTATTTATTATATATATTTCCTATACCCCACACAAGTTATTTGTTTTTCGCAGCGAGAGTTCCTCCTCAAGTAGTTGCCTTAGATAATGATCCAAAAAATACAATTGTGCATTCCTCTGTTTTTGTTTGTCTCTTTGCATGATTTCATTTCTTCAAGAAATTTGTTACTTTATATTCTTATTCTATTTTCCTTTTCGACAGATATTTGTGGGTGGCTTAGACCCAAATGTGACAGATGAAATGATGTGATCATTATTTAGCCAGTTTGGAGAACTTATGCATGTCAAAATACTAGTGGGGTAACGTTGTGGATTTGAACTGTTTAGTAACAGGTATTGCATATGAAGATTTTTAAACACCTATTTCACACTTTCTTCAATAGTATATTTCAACATGTTAGGCTACAATGAAAAGCATTAGAATCTAGTTTTTTACTCTTCATTTTCTCGACATGCATATGCTTGCCACTTCATGTAGAATCTGAAATTTTAGAAACCGGTGTTGGTTAAAATTTTAATATTTTAATATGCATAATTTTTTGACAAAATCATGCCATTTACAGGGCTTCTACAGAGGAAGTATTGAAAATTCCACATGGTACAATTCTTGGTCAGCAAGCCATTCATATTTCTTAGGGATGAAGTCCTACAAACAAACAAGTGCTTTTAATAGTGCAGTTGTAGTTGTTGCTTAAGTGATTATTCTTGATGTTAGTTCATATGATGGGTTTACATTGTTGTAGCTGCAGACTATTGAGTATGTTTAGCACCAAAAACTATATCCAAATCAATGGAATGGATCTTATTATGGTTACAGACAAGGATATGATGAAAGTTATGGTTATGCACCACAACCTCAGGATCCCAATATGTACAGTTATGCCCCTAATGCATATGCAAATTATCAACAATAGGGTAATTAGTCTGGAGCATTTCCACTTGGAAAATGGGAAGCTATAGATGTCCTCTATTCACTGTTCAAATTACATCAGAGTCTAGGCTTTGTAAAATAGTGTATATTTTTGTTTTGGTATTTCAAAACTCTTAAATTCTACTAGTTGGGATTAGTAATAGCCACACAAATATTATAGCAATAGTTCAATATTTTATTTTACTTATCTATCAAAAACTCAAAAGACGTGGAGAATTGAAGTTTGCAATGTGTTTGATCACATTATTGTTTTATTCAAGATTACCAAATTACATGGGAACAATTTCTAATTCTATTGAGGGGTTCCATTAATGGTCTTTTGTTTAAATATAAGATATTTTTTTGTAACTTTCCTCCCAATGTCAAAGATATTTTGTCCCTTTCTTAATTGGATATAATTGATGAGGGTGTTCTCACAATACATTTCATTGGTTTTTTTATGGATCATTTATCCCCTTTTGTAATTTGTATATTAAACTTTGTTGTTTGTCGACTTACATTTGTCAATAAGAATAATACTCCCATAAGTCTACTATTAAATCCAACATGTTTGTAAATGTTAGATTTTCACCGATGTTCTATAATATATATTTTTTGGAATGAGTTTCAGCATGCTTGTATTCCCCATTGGCGAGGAATTTATATCGTGGATGTTAATATGTTTATTCGTTTTTTATGCAGTAACATTTACATGGGTTCATGCTCTTCTGTGGACGTGGAAATATTCATTCTTAGAGCTGTGTTTGTAAACAATTATTTTTAATGGGCATCCAATCAACTTATCTGTATTATATTTAATGAAGAGAAAAGTATCCAGTGATGATAGAACTCTTCTCACCAAACTGAGCGCTAGGGACCCTCATTATTGTTTTAAAATATTTTTCATTTAGGACCATATTGTGGGTATCTTGTCTCACCACATTTTGATGTAGGGCACCATTTCTATAAAACAATTTTTTTGTAGGAACATTCCTCTTGGCTATTCGCGAGAGAATTCAAAGAGATGCAAATAATGGTCAAAGTTATGTATGAAGCTTTCATGGCAAAGGAAGTTGGAAAAGGTTCAAAGCATCCTCATGGGGAAGGATATTAAAATAGAAAGAAGGATGAAGGGAAGCGTTCAAAGGGCAGTGGAGGAAAGCCACCTCCATCTCCACCATCTTCATCATCCTCATCATCCCCATCTGCATCATCTTCTACTTCCACTACAAAAACTCATACCCATACTCATTCCAAGGTCCCCATTAGGGGGATTTTTGAGGTATAAAATGGGCCTCCTAATGAAATTATAAAATAATAGTGGAAATAATAAAATGATATTAGATTACATCATCAAATTATAGAGAGAAAAAAGAAAAACTATTTTTTCAACTCGTATTTTCAACTTATCTCCCTATGGGTTTACTCAAATTTTGAGTGGTAACACACGTTGGATGCATAATTTGATTCCACATCCAAGGAGTACCCATGTTGCATACTTTTGATGGACCCTGCTACACGAAAAATCATAAATACATGAAAAAAGTGATTGCAATCATGTTTTTTCATGTATTTCTCATTTTTCGTGTAGCAGGGTCCATCGAAAATATGCAACATGGGTACTCCTTGGACGAGGAATTAAATTTTGCATCCAATGAGTATTCCCACTCAAAATTTGAGTAAAATGTTAGGGAGATAACTTGAAAATACAAATTGAAAAAGTAGTTTTATTATTTTATTATTTTTTAATCTTTTTAATTTTTTACTCCAAAAATGGTGAATCATCCCCCATGGTTGACATGATCATTTTGAATCCTATTGGTTCTTATAAAGTTATGTTTGGTTGTGTATTTTTTTTATGAGGCCCATTTTAGACCTCAAAATTCCCCTCATGAAAATGAAAGACTCCATTAATCAAGTTGGACATCAAGTTTAAACTTCCCATGTACAATGGCGAGGTTAAGGCTGAGAAGCTAGACAATTGGTTTCGTCAATTGGAGGTGTATTGCATAATTCAAAACCTTCATGAGGACGAGATAAAGATTAAATTGGCTTCATTAAGGCCAGAAGGAGCAGCACTAGTTTGGTGCGAGTCAAAGACACAAGAGGAAATGTGAATCCATGGTAATATTTCCATTTATTGGGTCGTAATCATTTCTTCCATTAAAAGATAGTTTTATCCATTAGTCGATATGCAAAAAGCAATTATGAGTTGGGAAAAATTTAGGCAGCTCAAAGGCCAAACTACTCAAGAGTTCACACATGAGTTTAGAAACAGATCTTTGTTGTTAGGAGTAAAATTTAATTCTCAAGATGCACTCTTGAAATACATAGGAGGTTTACATTCCTATTTGAAGCACACTATCCATATGTTTAACCCAAAAAATTTAGAAGAAGTTTGTGTACAATCCACACACTTGGAGGCAAGGGGAAAACAAAACATAGAAGAGAAAGGTGAAAGTGAGGATAAGGGAAAAGAGAAGGGATGAAAATGGAAGGGAAAGAATAATGCAAGTATCAAGAAAGAGAAGGAAAAAATCATTTGCAAAAACTGTTCAAAGGCGGGCCATGTTGAAGGCCATTGTTGGAAACTTCATCCAAAATTGAAACCAGATAGATTGAAAGCGAAAGAGAAAGGAAAAATTGTTGCTATAGCTGAAAAAGGCATAGGGTCAGATTCAGGAGATGAGACAAGAATTATTGCTATGTTTGAAAGGGAAACATGTTGAAAGTACTAGTTCCTCAAATAGTCACATCAACACTTCAAATGAAGACATAAGAGAAGAATTGTTCAATGTTAGAGTGATTTCTAATCATACTAATATTGATTCATTATTTGATACGGGATCAAAAGAAAACTTGATTTCAAAATATTTAGTCAAAAATCTTAACATTGAAACCGTGGCACATCATAAACCATACCTTTTGGGATGGATAGTTAAGAATGCTATCTTATAGGTTACAAGGAAATGCATTTTTAGATTTTCTATTACCGAAAATTTTGTTGATGAAATCGAGTTAGATGTAATTCCACTTGATATTTATGGGATTATCTTGGGAAGTCCATATTTGTATGACAGGAAAGCGGTGTTTTATCGCCATGAGAAAAAATATCATTTGCTTAAGGACGGAATGGAGTATATTGTGAGAGCTCATCGCAAGAAACTGAATAATTATTTAGTTAATGCAAGGAAAATGAAGAGGCTAGTCAATGCAAGCCAAAACTTAAAATTGATGATGATAAAACAAAGAGATGTTTTGCATCATACTTTTCAAAAAAATTCTGATATGTGTAATGAGTTGTTTCAGATTGATAACGGGTTGTCTTTGAAAGAAGGTGAAAAACATTTGCAGTAATCAACAATAGTGTTGAGCAGTGTTGAAAACAAGGTGTCAGTGCAAGAGGTTGCAAATGTCAAAGAGATTTTGAAAGCAACTTGGAAAATAAGGCATAGGTTTCACAAATGTTCATTGCTGGTTTCCAAAAGGCACATTATAATGGTGAAGAAAATTGGTCAAGAGTCAACACAAGTTCAAGGAAAAAGCAGCTAAAAATCGCCATAGAGACAGAGTGCAAGGTGAGAAAGATTCAAAGTTTGTTTTGATTGTTGACCTAGGTAGAAACAAGATGTTTTTTGAAAAATTAGATTGTTGTTTTGAAAATTCAGAAATATTGCAGCATGATGGTGTCAAATACATCAATAGATGGTCGTTAGAATCAAGGATAAATTTGTCTTTTTATGAAAAGCTCCAAATGATCAAATTAGGAAAATTTCAATGGATAAAGATTGGAAGAGTGAGGGAACAGTCCCCTCATCTTCATAATTAGTAATCAAGAGAACTTTTTGGGTCCAAAAGGCTTATAGTGGGAAGGAATGATCAAGGATCAGTATTTTAGCTAAAAAATCAAAGTGCTCACAAATAATTAAAAATAGGGTGGGAGCGTAGAGCTCGTCACTAGGATTCCAACGCAACTCATTTCACCAAATTCCGAGTTCGTATGAGTGAGTTATGACCTATTTTCCGCTTTCCAAAACATGTAAAAAAATGGGCAGAATAGGTATAGGGATGATGTGGCAACCTAGTTAGCGAAAATGAATCTTCTGGAATATTCTTTAGGTTTCAGCCAATGACGCGGTGACATGCGGAATTTTTGGATTCACCAATTTATTCTATGCGGGGGGGAATTTTCTAATTATTTTTTAGGTGGAATTGTATTTTTTTTTAAATTTTTTTAATTATGATTTAATATTAAATATATATATAATATATTATATTATATTATATTATAGGTTAAAAAACATATTATATATATATATATATATATAAAATGAAATGTTAATTAAAATTAAAATTAAAATTGCAATCCACGTATTGTTCGTTGGTTATATTTAAATGGTTACAAGGTTGAATTAATATGGTATATCATATACCGTAGTACGCATAAAATATAAAGCCAAGGTTTGATTAATACAGGGAGCAGTGTCATGTCTTGAACAAACAACCTCCGCCCAGACCTCTGCCCCCATAACCCAATGCCTTAACCGTTTGGCCACAAAGCGCATTTTGAAAAGTTTGTAGATGGACGGTTATTTAATGCATGCAGTGGGACCAACGCGAATTTAAGCCACTAAGCGCGCTTAGCATAAATTTAATTAACCAGCTTGAAGTTTAATATTAATTAACACCCAGTTTAATTTGGTGTAATTTATGGAGGTGCCCCTATTTCGACGGAGGTTCCAAATTTAGCGGACTTAAGTGGCTGTTAACCAGATTTGGAGGCAGTTTTTAGGGAAAAACGTGAATGAGGCATATCTTTTGCCCAGAAACTCCAAATTTGACTCAGTGAAAACAAAAATAGGGGTATTGGGGGTATTTTGGAGCCATTAAATCAGGTTGAATAGTCCAAAAATGACATCTACAGGTTTTTTTTGTTCATTTGAATCTTTTTCAAGGCTAGGGCCACCGGGTGTTGGAGGCATTTCCAGAGCATCCAGAATCCAAATTGAGCAAAAAAACAGTCATTTCTAGTATATTTTGATGTTCTAAACTCATTGGAATAGGTTACAATAGAATTTTTAGCTTGTAACAATAATTTGAGCACACTTGACGCTAATACAAATACCCACTCTGTGAAGCTCAACCAAGGAGATGTAGCCCAGGAGGGGTGAACTCCTTCATAAAAAACTTGTGTATTGAGCTCTGTTATGTGTGTTTGTTGTGTTTATATTTTATATTTTTCAGTCATTTAAAATTATGTTTTTAACTTTATGACAAACACTAAATTTCACCAAGTAAATTTAATTGACAATCACATGCGCATGGAAAAACTCTTGATGAATAAGCAAACCAAAGCAAGGATAATTTTATATCTAGAAATGATACTAGCACAACATTAACTAGAAATCATTTAACAATAGTTGTGTCATGTGAAATAACAATTTGGTTGTTAGACCTGGGAATCGCCTCCTTGAGGAGTGAAGAAGGAAAATTCCTCAATAATTACAAAAATTTCAAATCCTGAGGGAAAATGAAAATTACTCAAACGTTGTAATTTATCTTTATGCTATACTCATGCCAAGACATGGTTTTATCCACATTCAGTGTCTCAGAGGAAAAACTACAAGGCGCCCCCATAATGCAACAAACTATCTCAAGTTTTATTTTCTTAAAGTGTATAGCTTCCAATGGTCATGACAACTATACCACGGTCTAGAATTTTTTGAGTTCATAGGTAGATAATGGAATCCTGACAAAAAGGATAACAGCTACTTGTAAATATTAGAAAATTATATGGGTTTCATATCCTAGTTGTATTACACTAAATTGACACCAACCTTACACAACCTCTACATCGGGTGCCTAAAAATTTTGCAAACTGTGTAATTATGTGTGCAACCTAGGCTATTCTGGCAACAATTTTTCCATTTTTGTCATGGTTTATTGACAACATGCTCTAATACTACCCAAATACATATAAAGAGTGCATGTATTGATAAAGTAAACACTATAACTGATAATCTAGTCTATTCAAGGAAATGTTAGGGATAGATTTGGTATAATCCATTGTCAAATTTTATATGCCAACAGATTGAAGTATATGCAAGGGTGAAACGGAATTTTAATAAGGCCCTAAATAGTATCATTCCATATGTATTTGGTTCTCTTCTTATGAACATCATGAACTGCATCTGGGACATCAAATAATATGAACTCTTTCAAGTGTCAGGTACCATCATCTGAAGTCTATTGACATATTCTTAAGGGGACCTAATGCCTTACTTCATGTCTATTATCTCCTATGTAGCTCGTTAAACCTATGGAGGCATCGTAGTGTATGGGGTGGCCATGTAACCTACATGTATAATAGAGTTTAAGACCACAAATCCTCACCTAAACATACATCATTTTTTATGGCTACAATTTCGGCCATAATGGTTAGATATGAAACATAATCTATGCCTACATATGGCATCAAAAATTCATGTAATTTAGGTAGTACATGCCATTTTGAAACCCTATTTTATAGGGAGTAGTCTTGAACAATTTCCAGGAATCATAATTATCATGATACCTGAGGATGGATATAGGGATAGGTTTCATGATTTTCCTCCCAACCATTGAAAACTATCAGCTATGCAATTGTCACCCCCTAGCTTATGAAACTTGTCCCAGTGTTTAGGCCATGGATTGCAGAGGTTTGTTCCCTTCCACCCTACCTATTGTATTTTGGTTGTAGACTGATATAGGGAGTCCATAGGTAGTTTTTCCTCCACCCATCAGTCTATAAGGGACTCGGGAGAAATACATCTCCACCCATTTATAAGCAAGGGATTCCAGAGATTCTCATCTCGACCCTTTGGTTAGTAAGGGACTGTAGATATTTTCATCTCCACCATTTAATCAGCAAGGGACTCCAGAGATTCGCAATTCCACCCTTTGATCAGCAAGGGACTCCAAAGATATATATGTCCACCCTTAATTCCCTCAAGGGATCCAGAGGTTTGTTTCTAGCCAACTCCACCCAATGTTGGGCATACTGAGCATTCTATGTTAAGACAAATAGAAAGCTTCCTCCTTCTTCTCCTATTCCAATCGAGAGCCTCTAGAAATAGAGGACTCCCGCCCTTAAATATCATCATTTACAGTTGCAGAGTATTGTGACAAGTGTACACTAACACTATATAGGTGAATTTTATGCTGGTATGTTATGCACTATAGGGCCTTTTCCCTTTGAAATGAAACGTTAATTTTAGCAATAATATCATTCAAATTTGGGTTTGGGTTGGAATAACCTGTAAGGAAATGAGAAACATCGAGGATGGTCTTAATTTTCTTAGTTCATCAATTTTTATTCAAATAATCACTCATCTGACCCTAGCACCTCAATACAAAATTATTTCACAAGTTTGACTTCATAAATGAACACTCTAAACCCTAAGCATCAAACTAAGCTCTCAAGGTTTCAAATGTCATGTTCAATGCTTCAATATATGCATGTGAACCATAAATGAATTCTGTTGTAGACCCAGAAAAATCATACATCTTGGAATTTGGATATATCATCCATAACATAATTCTTACCCATATAAAGTTTCAATATATAATAACAGAGAGGGAGAATGGAACCTAGTATTAGATAAAATCTCCACTATATTCCCAAAAACCCATGAGAGAAAAGCCCAATTTGTTGTAAATGGCCAACGAACTTGTTATAGGGTTCTGTCACATCCAGCAGAAACAACATTGTTCTGAAGGTTGCAGCGAAGTCTATACCATCTAGTACAACATGTATTTTCTCCCTCTTCCTTTGTGACATTGTTCCTCCTTTTCTTTTGTTCTCTCTCCCTCTATTGTTGGTTAGGGTACATGCTCGCCCAACTCCACTCAACCAACCCATTTTGTGTTATTTGGACCTCTTCCTAGGGCTTCTTTCTGAATCGAAAATGTGTGAGAGAAGAAAATATCCACCCCAACTCACCATGTGCTAATACATGTGAAAATATTTGCCCCTTCTACACCATGTGCTAATACATGTGAACGCCTCCCCCACTCCAAAGATGCGCTAATATCTGTGAACGCTGCCCCCGCTATAAAGATGTGCTAATACCAGTGAAAATTTTCCCCACTCTAGAGATGCATTTCAGTATGAATATCCATTCAAGCATGTTTTACAAGTATTTGGAGCATGGTTACATTCTCTTCCACCGTGTGCTAATAACTGTGAACATCACCCCTGCTCTAGAGATGTGATAATAACTGTGAACGCGGCCCTTGCTCTCGAGATGCATTTTAGTATGAGGATCCATTCGAGCATGTTTTGCATGTAATTTTAGGCATGGGCACATTCTCTTTTGTCATGCCATTGACGGAGATCCTTGTTCCTAGGGCCTAAGACCATGTGGGTGAAGGATGAGCAAAAAGTGAGCTTTACAATATGAACACCCAACTTGACATCATTCCATGTTGCACTAAGTTACACATGTGGTTAGTCAAAGACCCACTTGAGTCTTCAAGGAGGTGGTTGGTGGATGTTACAATTAAGAAGGGGTGAGAAATAAACCTAATGAAAGAGCTTCTGTGTATTTGAAGGTGTGGTTCTCTTCAAAAAGAATTTTTTTGGGGAAAGGAAACATTTTCATATATTTGGAGGCATATTATTTGGGGTTATGTACATTACAAAAATTCAACTTTAGGTGACCGTTATCCATATTATCACAGTTAAATAGATAAATTGCTAAATTTAATATGTTGTATAAATTACTTTCAAATCATAGCATTAAACAAACAATGACTGAAAATTTAAGTATTGGAAGAATAAAAGAGATCTGCAAATACATAAGTAATTTCTTCTTCTAAATCATCTTTGCATACCTCAAGGAAACCTCTACAAGCTACTCAAATAAAAATTGTATGGTCATCAAAATAAATTCAAAAGGAGGCATATGATCTACACAAAAAATAAAGGCAAAATTTGTACAAGAATTACATTGCTCCATATGGCCATACAGATCCATGCGATTGTATTGACTCTTTGTACAATTTCCTTTCAACCTGTTGGAAACTTGTAAGTTCATCCTTATGGTTCATTTCCTTCTCTCAATTTTTCAATTTGATCAATACCTCTCTATCTTGTCATATTTATGTTTTTCTGAAACATGTACAAGTTCTTGCTTGCACTACATTTCTCAACGTACATATTGTTCAAGACCTTTTCTTCACATCTGGAAGAATTTTCGCATGAGGAGATACTATGTGTTTTTTAACATAATCAAACCATAATATGAATAGAAAATTGATGCTTTAAAAGTATTTCATGAAATAGAAGGTGGAAAGTGGCAATATGGACCCATTTTGTTCGTTCGAAAGGCAAGAGGAAGTGCTCCACTTCAGGAGGATTAGGGCCTTCAAAAAAGAAATATTATTTTATGAATTATGGTTTGACTTGTAACATCCAAATAGAGGATAGAGTAATTTTTCCAAATTGATAGCTAGAAGATTGGGAGTTCCCTCCAAGATTAGATGAATATATTTGGGAAGATTGGAAGAGGGGTTATGTAATATTTTTACATCACTCTATTATTTCCATTGATGATTATGGATTTTTCAATTTCCATGAGCTTAGGGGAGACTTGTTTGGTCCTCTCGACCTTCTTGCAAAATAAAATTTATAAAATGATGTATTGTTGGTTGTTTGTCTAATAATAAGGTTGTACTACTTTCTCTACTTCATTTAAGAGTTCATGTTTTGGTTATTCCTTCGTTTGCGATGGTGTGTCTTCTTTAAGAGTTCCTATTTTTTTTCATGTTTCCAAGCTCTCATCTTCGAACTCTTAAGAATAAATAATGATATCACTAGTACCTCACTAGCCCCAATCAAATCTCTCCTTTTAATCTTTCATTATTCCAAAACTTGGTTTGTACTAATTATGCCACATTAATGAATGGCTTAATTATGTCTTCTTTGTCATATTCAAAGCCTTTTCTCATTTATTTTCACTCCATCACCCAATTGGATAAGCATTGGTCTCTGTATATTCCGTCACTATTTTTATTTTAAATAAATACCATAAAACTAAATTTTGGTAGGGTTTTCTCCCTTGTGATGGAAAATAATTGGCCAAAATTGATGAAGGATTGTTGTTCTAATGGGAAACCTTTCCAAGTTCTCATTGGGTTGCACTTGGTTAAGGGAATTCATAATATTTGAAGTCTAGGTTTGGTAGGTAACAAATTTGCATTGATGCTGAGGATGGTATAAAATTCCCAAGACTTAGAAGATTAGTTACAATGGTTTGATGAGGGAATTTATTTGAAGATCTAGTAGCTCTAGGAGGAAGCAAATCATTGTACCAAAATATTTTGAAGTGACATGTTGTATGTAGAGGTGAACACATCCAACAAGATTGAAGGCATTTGAAGAATCACCAAGTGACTCCATTGATGTCGAAAGGAGGTATGTTTGTAATATGTTTTTTAAATTTCATATCAACTTTTTAGTTTGAAGATAGATGGATTTTGAGGTCTAATTCCGTATCACTTTTAATATTTTTAGTATAATTAATTTTCATTATGTGTGCCCTCACTCAAATAAGGGAGTGCCAATTCAACTCTCTACTCCTATAACTCATATTCGTTGCCATATTCCTTACCATTATTTCCAGCCATATTTTTTCCCTCTACTCTATATGGAAATGGCCTTTGAAAGGGTAATTTATAAGTCAACACCCTCAATTATATTTCCTAGCAAGTGATTGAATTCACAAATGAGGGTTTTTTAAATGAGGGTTTTCTATATAGCCCATGAGATAGAAACTCCTCAGTTTAGGCTTGATATTCATCCCACATACCATGTTCATACTGTGGCGTGATGGCACTCGAGGAAACTCTGGAATGGTAAACTCCCTGAGCACACACCCATTAATGTCATGCAAATATGTCATCGAGAAAATTATTATAACCTTAAACCTCTTTTGAACTGAAATAAAGGGAAAAAATAGTTAAGCCAGTTATTATGATGTCCCCTTAACCTCAATCCCTGCATCATCCTTGGTTGCGCATATGAATCAACTCGTATCTCCACTCCTTCAACCGGGATGAAAAATATTCAATTTCAATAGGGAGAATCATTAGGATGAAGAACCTCAAGCAAGCTATAGTCCCTGCATCCTCCTGTGACTATGCCTGTGACTCAACCACCTCAAATCCGACTCATCTCATTCAATGGGGATAAAAATGATTCAGTTTCAATAGGAAGAACAAGTAGGATTAGGAACCTCGAGCAAGTTTTATTCCCTGCATCCTCCTTGGCTTTGCTTGAAACTCAACCCCCTTAGCTCCTTCAACCTAGATGAAAATATTTCAATAAGAAGAAATGGTGGGATTAGGAACCTCCTGCAAACTGTAATATTTCACTTGATCAAACTATGCCATTTCATCACTAAGAAAAGCATTATTTTTTCAAATAGACGAAAAAATTAAATAAAATATTTATTAAATATTTTCAATCATCATACTTATATGTGAAGCATGTCTTAAAATTCTCATGTAACAACACCAAAATGGGTTTATTTTTAAATTTTATCTCCCACATCACACTATGAAATCCACAACCATAACCCTTATTTGTTGGAAAAGTAGTAACAAAGCATATTATTCAACATCATTCACCACAATCCCCATGAGAAAGGTGCCTTGTGGAGAGAGATAATTAAATAAACATATGTGTATATTATAATTAAAATATAGTGAAATTTAGTAAGCATGAAATAAAATAAAAAATTCTTGAAAACCAAATACCTATAACTATATTTAGGCATAATCACATGCATATCATAACATGAAATATGATTAAATAATGAATTTCTAAAAAAAATATATAATTTTTTTTTCAAAATGATATAATCCTAATCTTTCACCCAACCATAGGAATCTAGGATAACTACCACATCCATGACAGTGTATAAGGTCGGCAAGACAATGTATTCAGGTTATTGGCTTCTAGCTTACTCAACTCATTCCATTTTCTCTTGTGTTAGGAAATATATTCATTATAGAACTCTCTAGGAACCTTATCTATCCATAAAGAAATCATAGCATCTTCCTCCATTGGCCCACACAACACAAGGAAGATATATTTCTCTACTCAATAAGCCCTTAGGGATGTTCACCCCTTCTAGTGTTATTCAATATATGGAAAAGGAGTCTAATCTATTGAATTCCTTCTAGGAATATATTAAAAATAAATCTTCAATCTCACTGAGCCATAAATTCATGGAGACCTTGTAACTCTCAAAATCTCACAATGATAACACTAGTGGGGGATTAAAAAAAAATAGATAAATACAATCAAGACTCTGCACAGGGTGTATAAGAATGGTGCAAAGCCATCCTAGTGTCATATCACGGGGTGTATAATAATAGTGCAAAGCCCTCCTAGTGTCATATTATTTCTACGACAAGAATCAAGCTCTCCAGCTATATAGAAAATGCAATAGATCAACAAAATTATACTCTCATTCACTACAATTTTATAAATATGACTAATGTAGTTGGGAGGATGAGGAAGTGAGGAATGATAAGAATACATCGATTTGAGCTAGAAAATAGCATATGAAATGAATCACAACACCAATCATATTGGTGAAGATTCCACTTAGCATACTTTTCCAGCACTCACTTATCCACATTATTTGAGCCAATATATGGCATTAGCTTGACCACTCGATTGTCAAATAAAAAATTTCCAAAGGAACCTTCATATGGTGGCAACATAATCCTTCATAATATGAAATGGAAATGCCTCTAATAAAATTCCTAAATACCACATAGAACCTTGACACATGTTCCTTGGTGGCTCTTCTCCAGTATGAGATGATAGTGGCTCATACTTGTAAGGACATTGACTCTTGTAAATGTGAACACTGCAACTCTTAATCATATCCCTACTCCAACGATATCTACCTTAAAATGGAAACTAGGGAAGGGTACTCATCTACGCTGATAACATATTATAAAATGAATTGAATCACACTTACTGATTAAACTATAGATAAAGTACATGCACATGCCAAACACAATATTTTATTATCAAGATAATTGAAATAGTTACAACAAAATTTAACTCTATTGTATAGAGTTTGGGAGGTGATATTTTCCCAGAAGTCTAAAATGTAATGTGACTTTACACATGTAAGCATTATATTCTAACACCTTCCTCAATGATATTTTGAAGGAAAAGGTTTATATGTGTCAACCGCAAGTTTTATAGGTTCGTGGAAAGGAACATATGGTATGTAGATTGTTTATGGCTCTTTATCGTCCTAAATAAGGACCAAGAGCTTGGTACATCAAAATTGAAAAACATTTGTAAGATAACATATTGAGAATAAGATTTTCTGATTAAAATATCTACATTGAAAGTGAGGATAGTGAATAGATATATTAGTGATATATGTATATGACGTCATCATCATAGGCAGTGAGGCCATATAAACTACCAAGATAAAACTGAATCACATTTGAATTTTGACATTACAGATTTAGGCCTCCTATAGCACTGCTTAGATTTTGAAGTTTGGCATCCTATAGCACTACTTAGATTTTGAAGTTTGGCATAGTAATAGTTGTGTTTTTACTTTACATACTAAGCATGCATAAGGTCTACTAGAAACATACAATTTGTTTTATTGTAAAAATACATCCATATATGGAGAATTTGAAACTTTAAACTAAAGTAGACTCAAGATCAACAAATGAGATAATTTACAGGAAACTTGTGGGAAGTTTTATTTATCTTATAGTCATTGGGACAGGTCTGAGTTTTGCAATCAAATACATATTCAGGTTTCTCATAGACCTTGAACTAGAATATTGGATAGCAATAAAAAGTGATTTGAAATATGACAAAAGTACAATAGGTTTTGGATTACTATATGGTGAAAGTGATGCATTTTGTTTAACTAGTTATACAAATTATAAATGTGTGGGATCAATTTAAATAACCGAAAATCAATAACTGGATATGAGTTTAGTCTTGAAACAAATGCAATTTTATGGGTTAGTGAGAACATATGGTTTCACAATATTCTATGGAGGCAAAACATAGGGAAAAAATAAAATGAACATGGGAAACAATTTGGCTTAAAAGAATAGTTGCAGACTTGATGGTTAAACAAACCAAGCCAACAGTTCTTTTATGTCACAATTAAAGAGCTACAATTAGAAAATAATATAGTGTTTTGTGAGTGCGTCTAACACATTGATGTCCATTTTCATTTCATCGGACATCTTGTGAAAATGAAGAGGTTCAACTTCAATATTGCACCACAAAAAAATAGATTGCAAACAATTTTACCAAGCCACTTGGTCCAGATAAATTTGACAAATATTGAGACAAGTGTGGTGTAATTTCCAGAAATACCATTAAGAGAGGATGTTATAATGATTATTAATAATGGTAATTTATTATTAATTAGCATTTACTTTACATAAATCCATAGTATATTAAGTACTTTAGTGTTTACAATAAATAAATAGGTAGAATTTACATACATCCTTCTCCTCTTCGTTCATATATATGTAAGAAGACATTATTTTGAATGAAAATATAACTTGATTATTCTCATCTCATGAGTATAGCATTTTATCCATTCAACCTTGGTTTAATACAATAATAATATTCAAGTCTAAAATTATTCAACGCGTATTTTCTACACTAGCAAAGAGAACATGGCAAGTTTGGCTTGTATGCAATATGAAAAAAAAACACTAACACATGACATGTCCAAAATATTAAAAATTCTTAGTTTCTTTATTAATAGGAGTAATGTAATAAAAACATGCCTGAAATAGCTACCTAGAGGTATGTTTTGGAGTACTTTCTTCCCAATTTCGTCACCAAGCTTTGCAGTCATCTCTAAATAAATAAATCCAAGAGCTATGGCATTAGATTGTCTATTGTTTAAGAGTTTTGTAGTCATTTCTAAAGCAATAAATCCAGGAGCTATGCCATTGGATTTTTTGCAGTTTAAAATCATCCCTTTCTGTTTCCCACAAAGGACTAGTAATTACAATAGGACCTCATAACTCCAACCTAAATTCTTCATTTAAAATTCTAATGCACATAGAATTTCACAAAGTTAATAAATTCACTATGATATTTCTACTATCATATTCCCTTGAAATAGTCTTATTCAACCCAATAAATATTTCTTTGGCCACACTGTAATTAGCTTGCCCTATATTTCTAGTCAGACGAACCACAAAAGCTATGCTTATATCTCTTCCCTACAAGATATCAAAAAATACAATGTAGCTAACAAAAACCAACCTACCATCAAAAAATTATAATTTTAATTGTACTATCTTTCTTAGGGTACAAAATAGTGATGAACATTATTGTAGTTCAAATTTGGTACCATCCTATTTTGTGCATGGAATACAGTATCACCTATCAAGTAAAAATTTTCCTAGATGCAAAGTCATGAGGACTTTATGCAAGGTGCCACATATTATATGTTTCTACGTATGGAGTAAATTGTTGGATATGGTAAAGTTTCTAGTGAGACATTAGCTGACTTAGCCTAATTTTGTTTCCTCGAGCCATGAAGCCATTATGGACATATGATTTAAGCTCAAAATGCTGACTAATAAAATCAAGAGAATGAATGTCATTGGAATGGGGGGGAGATGATATGAAAAGTGGTACGGAGAAAATGGAAGGGATAGGCTAAGATATGTCGCATATACTTAACTCATTTACCTTTATTAGTGAAATGTGGCATAACATAAATGATGAAAATTGGGATGTTGGACACCTCACTCTCTAGTGTACCTATTGCACCACCAACCAATTCCATTAATAATTTAATATTATCCCACATTTCGAAATTATGCAGGGTTCTTTCTCTTTGGTTCTCTTCATCTTGCGTAGTGAGTTTAGTGGTTGGTTCTTAAGATGGTTTTATTGTTGGTTTTTGGGATATTTTTCCATACTCCAATGTTTCCCATTATACCTTGGCTAGGCAATGTGCAAGCTTGCAAAGTAAAAGGTTTATGCTACTGCATAGAGGATATATTTGGCAACCACTAGAAGAAAAAAGGACATTGGTGCATGTCATGCTTGTGACAGACCTTTAAGGTCCATCACCAATGTCACATATGGTGATGGTCCTTAAAAAAAGGTCGATGTAAGTGTATATAGTGATGGTCCTTTAAGGTCTGTCACCAAATCCATTTTCAATGACACTTTTGGTGAGGGTCATTAAAGGCCCATCACTAATTCTCTCTTTGGTGACACTTCTAGTGACTAACTTTTAATGACCCTCACCGATGTTATTTTTCTTACTTTTGGTGATGGTCAAAAAAATTTCATCACCATTGATCATTCCAATGAGTTTTAGATGACGTTATGTGCTTGTTAATATATTTTTTTTTCAAAAGATAACAATTTAATACCATTATTGTGGAGTCTTTTTTATAATATGTCCAAGGCCATAGTGGTTAGAGTCAGGAAATTTTTTAAGAACTAATTAGTATGTATCATTACCCTCAAGTAATGACTAGTCAAATAGAGTTTTCTTATGAGCCAACACATGATTCATATCTATTAAGTTTATTATCTGGAAAATTCCCTTTAGGTAAAGTCCCACTAGTGTGTGTAGGAAATATATTATTTAATACATAATCAAGATTTGTCAATTCTATTAATGAGAAATACCTAACACTCCTCAACAATCCGGGAACACCTTAAATTAATGCTTTTGCACACACTAACATTTATTAGCACCTAACATGTCTTGGAACATATTTTTACCTAGAACATCTTGTCATGACATTGACCCCCAAGCACATGGTTCCATGCGCTAGCACAACATAGAACTCTCCTAGCATGTGTTGCCATGCATGTAGTCCCTAGCATGCCCTGGAACACCTTGGTTGAATTCATTGACATACATTAGAACTTGGAAAATAATGCGACTTGGAATTTATTGTGACCTATTATTAGTGTGGTTAGCGTGCCCCTTTTGAAAAAGATAAAGTCTCGACTTATTAACCGTATTATTAGTTCTTCCTTTTGTTTCCTTAAAACTTATTAACACATATTGACATACCTTGGCACCCTACACATCCTTAGCACCTGGCATGTATTGGCATATCTTGGCACTATTTGGCCCATATAATTAGCACACCCTGGAACTCGCAAGAACACTTTGATACTTTTTACATGCCTTGATATTCCCTAGCATGCCTTACCAATCCTTATCATACATTGTCACTCCCTCCTTGGCATGACAACTAGCACTCATTAACACTAGTCTCTAGCACACGTTCCTCATATTCATCAACTTCCATGAATTTTAACCTAGTCTTCCCTTAATGTTTTGTCCTAGTACTCCTTAACACTCCTTAACATGCATTAGCACTCTCTAGCACACCTTAGCAATCTTCAGCATGCCTTTCCACTTCATAGTATGCATAACACTCCATGACACATATTGGCACTTGGCACGTGTTGCTGCTTGGAATGTCTTAGCATGTATGGAATACGTTGACATGCCTTGATATAATTTGGCATGGTTTAATATTAAATTTATTTGAAATCAACTATTGGAAAGTAGATGAAAAGAAACAAAGGAAGACTTGGCACTTAAAATGCACTAAGACTTTTCACTTGGTACCTATTTGTGCCTAGTGTTTTTGTGCCTAGCATGCCCATCTTGGAAATGGTAAATTGTTGACTTATTAACCCTCTTATGTGTTCATTTCCTTGTAGTTTGACTTGTTTCTCCCTTCTGTTTCCTTGAAAGTCCCTGACATGAATTGACACACCCTTGCACATCTTGGCATGCCTCATCACTTGCCACATCTTAACATGTTTGACATGCCTTCACACTCTCTGACACATCTTAGCATTCCCTCACACACCTTGGCACTCATGTCCTCACAACTATCCTTTACATTTTTTCACGACTTGGGAACCCAATCAATTCCTTGGCTACTGAAGTCATGTGACAATATTGGATTTCTTCAACCGCAACAAATTTTCCAATTGAACCTACTACAAGTAGATTGTGCCTTGTTCACCTAAGAACTTCCTTTAACTCATCTAATGCCACTCATGTCCAAGCTCAACTTGTCCCATTTGACTAGTTACCAGGACAAGGATCATATGATCTACCCATGGCCATAAAACAAATAAGAAACATAGCTTACATAGGAAATATTTCACATGTATGTTCAGTTCACATAAACATTAGAACATTAACTGAGAGTTTGCAAGGACCACGAGATGCACAAGGCACACAATATATAAGCCAACACAAGCCCAGTGCCCCAAAAAATATACACAACAATGTACAATATGCAATTATTTAGAATATTTTAAAACATGAGCATGTAGCCAAAGTGTGCCACATCTCATATAAAAAAAAAATATCTAAAGGAAAAAGAATGTCATGCCTAGCACAAAGTGATCTCCCTTTGTCTAAAACTGCTATGTCGAGCCCCGTATAACAATCGTAGGCTTGCCTCCTATAAATATTATTCTGAACTTATCCTAACACACTTAATCCTTAACAAACTTGAATTCATTGACACTCCCTGACACACACTCTTATTCGTCCCTTTCCATGAATTTTGACCTAGTTATCCCTTGATATGCCCCAACACTCCCTAACACTCTTCAACATGCATTGAAATTGTCCAACTTGTTCTAGCATGTCTTTTCATTCCCAATGTGCATGCCCTGACCCTCCCTAGCTATCATGCCCTCACAACTACCCTTACTTAATTTGTAACTTGGGAACCCAGCCAAGCCCTCGCTTGACTACAAGAGCTTGACAAAGTTACAGTTACTAGAACTAGACTATGTTGTTGAATTTTGTAGCTTGGGAGGTACACCAAAAGCCTAGTGAGATTGGTTTGTGTGAGTTTGGTCACAAAAGGCTTTGTGGGCAAAGAAGCCAAGAAAATGGATTTTGGACCCAAGATGGGGTTTAAAATCTAAAGGAAAATAAATATTTCCTAAGGTCTAAGTGGATAAAACCCGTAAGTTCTAGAGGGTTCCTAAGAGGTCCAGGAAAAACTATTTAAGGAGGCCTTAAGATGAAGGAAATAACATCAAGTGAGAAGGAGATCTTTTGATCAAGGGGGCGAGGAGAGATGTAGTCCTAAAGTAGGTCGAGTAAGAGGGCTAAGTAAGGTTTGCTAAAGGGAGGCCATGATCATTCTCCAAGAGCGAGATCATCATGTGAGGGTTCACAAGAATGTTGCATACCTTAATGGTCGATTCGAGATAGGAAGTAGGATGGCATATTGTTAGTTCTCTTATGGTAGATAGAGCTTAAGAGAGGTTGCTCATGAGAATCTGGGCATGTGATTTCAATGGTGTCCTTGTGTGAAGGCCGCATCAAATTTTGAAATGTTGAAATTTGCAACAAGAAACATTGAAATTGGAAACCAAAAAGGAAAAAATAAATTCACCCACACTGGTGAGGAATTTTGATGCACCAAGAGTGAGGAATGTGGGGCATCTAATTTATTCTTCCCTTAAATAAATTGGACAATAAATTGTAATTTCAAATTATAACAACTTGTGTTAGTTCACCAAGTCATGATGACTAAGTTAGCTCAATAAATTCAAGTTGAGGGTCTAAGATGAGGCATGTAGAGGTATTAATCTAATATTTTTGGAGTCCAGTTGCAGTTGATGCATTAGTGGGGTGCAAGTGTTAATTAGTTAACTCAATTAAATGAGTTAAAATCATTTTAAATAGTTCTACCTAAGTGATGAGCTAGTCATAGATCGGCCAGTGAATTAGATTTAATTCATAATGATTTATCAATTAGATAAATTATAATTCACTATTAATAGTTGCATGCATGTCAGTTTCGAGGAAGACCCAGTTGATACAGAGGTTAAAGGGAACATAACTATCAGATGTATTTATACAAAATTTCCCGTGTGAAATTATAAAGTCATTGGGATTCCATGATGGATTGCACAATCAAGGAAGACTCATTTTCCTAATTAATAGGGAGCTAATTCCCTAGGAATTGCATGAGTAAGGCAGGCTGAAGGAAGGATGAGAACTGGCTAAGTACTAGACCAAGTTTGCCTAGATTAGCGGGAGACAATTGGCAGAGTGCTAGAGAATCTCATGAGAGATTAAGTACTGTATTGTTTCACGATTCCTTGAATTAATACATAATAGAGATAGAGCGGTTTTGAGCATTTGCTTTCCCCATATACATCTTGTGTTGTGTGATTGATAATTTATTTCTCTTACTTATATGTGATTGTGTGATCGTGTTTTGTTTCTAAAAATTGTAGGAAGGATTCAATATCTTTTTTTAGTACATTACAAGATCATATTGAATCTCATTGGTTATATTTTCTACATGATATCAGAGCAGGAATTTTTTGGGAGGCAAGTTTCCAGAGAATATCTAAAGATTTTGGTGTAGAATTTTCCAAAAAAAATAACATATTTGGATTCCTTGCGAAAAACTACCCAAATGGAACATCAATTCAGAGCTCGGATGAGGGAGATATCGTCGATTTAAAATTAACCCTTTTTTAGAAACTTTTGTCATGGTGGGAGAATTACAATGTGCACGAGTCAAGTACCTATATGCACTTGAGGTACCAGATTCATGCAAAGCTTTGAGGAGAAAAGCAGAGGTTAGAGGCTTGGCTGTTAAGAGGGAGTACAAATTACCTCTCAACATGCATCCTTAAAAGCAGTCTGAGAAGGTTGTGGAGCAACCACAATTGGAGAAGAAGAGAGGAGACCGAGTGGAAGTGTCCACTCAAGCAGATACCTCTATGAGGGGTAAATTTTGAGCTAGTTGGGCAGAGTTAGCACATGCAGCCATACCTCCAGGTGAAAGGTGTTACAGGATAAATTACCTCCTCATCATCTCAGAGGAGAAGGTAACATGGAAGGAAGAAAATGACCTAGATAAGACCCATTTTTTCCAAGGTAACGCACCCTAGAAATAGCTAGGTAGAGTTATAACACACTTGAGCCATGCAAAGGGAGCATTAATGCCTAGGGTAATGCTCTGTCTTGCCCAAGGGGCAGCATTAGCCGTGTTTGAATTTGAAAAGGGAAATATCTTGCGGAAAACTGACTGGAATTTCCAACTTTTTCTCAGAAAGATTCAGTTCAAAATAGAAACTAAAAGGCACAAACCTTTTATTAGGCCTTTCCAAACACAACTAGACTCCTATGGAAGGAAAAAGCAAAGAAAATCAAGGAAACATCTAAATATTTCCCGATTCAAACTGGTTGAAAGAGATGGAAAGGTTTTCCCTTTCCATATCCTATAAATTGGAGTTGTAGGCTCTTGGTCTATGGTGGAAGGTTTGATTATATGTGGAGCATAATTTCATTATTGTAGTGTGAGGCTTGAAGATTGGTAGAGTCCATTGAATACTTTCTACCTTGAGCTTCATCACACTCGGAGATAGAGAAAGAGAGAGAGGAATTGGAATATTGAGGAGGGCTTGGTGCAACTGAGGGTTGTAATCCTCCTTTTCATAAATCAATATAACTCTTATCTGTTTTGTCCGCTCGATGCATTAGTGTCACAATTGTTGTTCAATCATCTATGTAGCATGATATGAGTGGCTTATATCTGTATTGCTTTCTATGTCTTATATGATAGCTTAATTGATATAAATCTATACTATTGTGAAGATTACACAGGTGTTTTGATTAGTTGCAGGATCTAGATTTGGGGCAGGTGAAGAAGGAATTATACTCTGCCACTTGGTGTTCTCCATAGCATCTATCATCCACAAAGAGATAATCATTCCAATATTGCTTTGTCAATTATATATATTAGTATGAACATGCATGCAATATGTTTGGAACTTTACAGCTAATCTTACAGTCTGCCTCAGGCACTGGAAAGCCCTGAGAGGGATACCCAATAACCACAACCCAAGTCTATTACCCTATATAAGAAATGGTGACTTCGCTAGGGAGAAAACCCCAAGTTTCCAGGTTGTTCCTATGACTTTACCTTTTTTCCTTTGTTCACATATCCTTCCGACCATTTTATATGCTTAGTAATCATCTCAAAAGCTCACAGAGTCCATATTAGACCCTGTTTAGCTATCTGTGCAACTTTACCCTGACTAACGCTCCCTCTGAGAGTGTTTTAGTGTGTTATAATACTTCTTATGCTCAGATACAGTGTGTTAGTCTCCATATTAACGCTCTATAGCCTCTTCTCGCCAGCGTTACCCAAACCAAAATCTGTTGTTTACACCTCTATTGTATTTCCTTTTGGATGTGGAGTTATTGGCCATGATACTAGCTTATTTTTTAGGATCCATATGCCTGATTACCAGTTATAACTTTTTTCTTAGTTATTGTTTAAAAATTTAATGTTAGTAGTATCTAGTTTTTGAAGAAGAATTTTTTTTTAAAGTTTTCTGAACTTAGCTTAATTCATTCTGAAAAATTTTGGTTAAAAAGTTGTTAAGAGAAGATAGATAGATGTATGAACCTTTAAAGATGAGTTGTGCTATTTGAATGTTTGGTGTATGGATGTTGAAATAATCTCTACTTGTAGAATAAACTCTTCATTGAATTGAATATTTAGAGCATGTTTCTGCATGGTTTTTGAGTCAAAGTCTCATCACATTTCATAAATCCACTCCCCCTCCACAAGACTAATAATCAAGTACATTAAGAATCAAGCGATTATAAAATTAATCATATAACTTTTTCTGAGATCTCACCAACAGTAGTTCAGGCTGGGATCTTGGGGTAAGAGAAGTGATAAAATCACCAAATATCTCGAAACTTGAAACTAGAGTCATTAAAAAGTGAAATCCTATTGCACTCATATTATCAGGACCACTCCACTACCACTGGAGTTAAGCGCGAGACAACACCAAGGTGCATGAAAAGGTAGCCCACCTTCGAGTGCATTTAGTGGGGATGCTATATATTGGGGTTCCCTTCGGGGATGTTGAAACTAGATTGGGGGTCTACATGTTCTACCCATATAGCATGTTGTCTATGAATGTGACTCCCCGATGATGTGTGTGATTTGAGGTATCTTTAGTTGCCAGAATTTTTAGAGACTTACACAAGGTGACTGGGGTGGGCTTCCATGGTACCTAAAATAGACGGACCTACTCTGTCTTCAATCTTTGGGAGGGTACTCATCTTCATGAGAGTTCTTACACCTATTGTTTGAGGTTCAGGGGAAGCTCTAGGGTAATCGTAATTGTGTTTATGACCAACCCTCTTTATATTCTATTGTGATACTGGGTTTCATCTCCAGCAAATGATAGTACTCAGACAGGTCCACCCTATTCTGGTTGCTTGTTGATTGATTTTATAAGTCCTTTTTTATTTTTTCTTTTTTAGGTGTGTGGTTACTATCACTGAGACTTTATAATACATCACAAATAATTAAAATTTGATAAAAGTAAATAGGTCACTGTGGTGTCCTTCAATCCTCATCATCTGTCTCAATGACAGCAAGGTCTCCCTCTATTAACACCAGAGGAGGATTCGAGTCTCGGTGAGCCAGTGCCTTCTTTAGAAGAGTAGTCTCCAATGAAAACCCCTGATTTTCACATAGCCCCATATCATACGGAGTTTCCAGAGGATCATTTTATGGAAGGAGTCGTACCTCCTTGAAATCCTCCTCTCACTGACCCATTAGGGCCAATGTTAGTTCAGGTTACACCAGGCCAAGATATGTCTTCGGCTGCACAAATATTCGTTTCACAACAGGCACCCATGGGGTCGATGTCAATGGTAACCAACTCTAGTCCACCACCATATTCCTCTCTGGTTGTTAGTTCTACACCAATGATTGGCAACCCCAGTAGCTAGGCTATACCCGGTCCCAGCAATCTGGTCACCACAACTGTCAGCGGACCTCTGAACCCTTCAATATCTGCTCCTATTGTGATTGCGCTGGGACCCACGGTTTCCTCTCCCGCTAGCGGGGCTACTTCGGTTCCTTTCAACAACCCTTTTGGTTGGAACCCTTTACTGAGTTCAAACCCCTTGGCCACCATGCTAGGGGGTAGTGTCACCAACACATATATGTCGGGAGGCACTTTGGTACCCCTACAGTCATTGGGATAAACAAGAAATGTTATTGTTAACATTATTCCTTTGAGTGGTCAAACTTCCGGTGTAGGGTCTATGCCAATGCTTCACTATGTGAATAATAGTATGTCTTTGGCTAACTCTATCGCATACATATGGGCGAACCAACCCCAAAATAAATTTGGGCAAGGGGGTAGCTTTTACACTGGGGGAAACCAACAGTTTTCCCCTCAGTACAACATACCCTATGGATAGCAACCATACACCCCTACACCCCCACCCACAGGAATATTTTATCAACAAAGTCTTACTTATCCCATTGGTAACACATTGATGGGCAGACCCTACAATCTGAATGGTTAACCAATACTTGGGAAAATAGGAAATTTCCATTTCTGGTAGCTCTAGACATCCCCGACATCTATAAACTGACCAATGATCCCATCAACCACAACCCACTCTAGCCTCTAGTACCGCACAAGATTCCATCTGACATCCCTAAATTTGATGTGAAAAAAGGGGACGATCCAGCTACACACGTCACCACCTTTCATCTATGGTCTATTTCTAACTCCATGGTGGATGATAGTATCCAGATTTGAATTCCCCCCCACACTCTCACAGGAAACACTGCCAAATGGTACATTAAGTTACCACGTGGGGCCATCAAAAATTTTGGTGCCTTAGCTACAGAATTTCTTAAGAACTTCCAATTACCTATTAGATACGAAACCAGCATGGAACTCTTAACCTCGCTTCGCCAAGACACCACCACCCACATCTCTGATCACATTCATGAATGGAGACATAGGAGGAGGATAGTCAAAATGCCAATCTCAGATCATCTCTTATCCAACTGGACTTGTAATTCACTCTTACCACCCCTAGCTAAGGACTTTTTCTTGTCCGGTGCGGTCACGGAAGACCAATCCATCCGTCATGCACAGCATTTAGATCGGATATATTCGCAATCTGGAACGCTATATGATTTACTCCCCCATGCACCTATAAATTTGAATCCTCCCGCTACTCAGAAACCCTGAGTGCACAACGACAGCCTCACTAGTGTGATATCCGGCGTAGTCATAAAATAGCTTAGTGGGAAAACTTCCCAGCCATCTTCAATCGCCACCTCCCCTAACCAATCGACTACTCTTCCTACCACTGAGGTAAATTCTGTGTAGTTTTCACAAAAACCTAGCGGTAAGAACAAGAAGAACAAGAAAAATACCTCTTCTTCTGAAGAGTGGTCCAATAGTCAGAATAATCCAAATCATAAAAAAGATGCTAAGAACGAAAAAGGAAAGGAGAAACCAATGAAATTTCCTTGCAGAATCCATGTGGAGGACCACTTGACATAAAAATGTCCTCGACTGCAGGAATGCACAGATTTATTGCAAATAAGGACTTCGAGAGTACACTTTCCATTATTCATAATCCCTTCCCTAATCCACAACAGCAATATCAACACATGGTTGCAAATCGACCACAACCCCTACAAAGGGGTAACGGTGGTACCCATCCTTCCGATGAAATATCATCCACCATTTATGATGTATAAAGTGTTGAACTCCAAACATGAGCCAAAATTTATGGAAATCCTATCATTGATGATTAGGAACCTGGTACTAGTTTGAATCCACTACTACCCAATGATTTTCATATCGAAAGGCCTACTACTGACCCTGCAATTTGTCCCCCCAAATGGACACTTCGACGCACGACTCATAACACCTCTGCACGTGTTTCCCAAAACTACAATATTGTAGACGATTTGGCGCAAGCACTGTTAGCCATTTCTACACTCGAAGTATTGTAAACCTTCCCAGCACAAAGGAAAGATTTGATTTTGGCCATTGGTGGAATCGACCCCCAGGATTCTATGCTGGCCATCTTCGACATGGAGAACTCTAAACCTCGCCTCTCACACCAACTTGCATTCTAGGTGCAAGTTGTGTCGAAAGGGAGACCAATCCATCGCACTGTCATAAATGAAGATGCTTCGACCTGTGTTATGTCAACTGCATGCTGGCTCACTTTGGGTTCTCCTACTTTGTCTCTGGCATCGAATTCCATTAAAGGTTTCGATGAACACACTTTCCTCCCAAAAGGCTACCTTTCTAGCTTTCCCATTTCGCTTAGTAAGAAAATGATAACAATGGACATATAAGTCATAGATCGTCATCTCAACTATAACCTATTGCTAGGTCGTAGTTCGTCTTATGCAATGACTGCCATTATCTCTTCAGTCTTCCAACTCATCCTCTTTCCGTTGGATCGTAAAATAGTCACACTGGATCTGTTATCCTTTTGAACCCCTGATTATTTTGTGTTACCAAGTAGCACTGTACCTCTAGTAGGAGGCGTTCCTAACTCGTACATCGGCATTGGTACTAGTCTTCTGAAGGCATATTCCTTGATGGGTTACTTTCCTCTGCCGCCGCTTGAGGTTCCACATACAATTGCAATGATACCCACCATTTCGGATGGCTCTATCGATCCATGGATCCTACCAGCACCTTGAGACATTGATTCCTACAGAGATCAGATGCCACTATCACTGTCAGAGTTGGTTTATCAAGCCATCTAAATCGCATCTGAGCCCTCCACTGATTTGGTTTCGACTAATGGTACCACTCTCTCGCCCATCACAGTTCATTCTAAGGATCTCCTTGATAAAGTACTGGCTACGGAAAAAGATATTCGAGAGATGATGTCTCTAGAGGAACGGCCTTGGGGATATTTCCATCATCGTGCTTCGATGTTTGATTCAGACATGGTCACTACTCAAATCCCATCTTTTGACCCACCTGAGATCATTCCCTCCTCTTACATGATTGTTCAAACTATCGATTCGGAAGGGAACATGGGCGATATTTCCAAGAATATGCTCATAGATATCTCAGTCAAAACGAGTATCATGGAAAACATTCAGATTAGGGCTGATTTCAATCCAAAGGAAATTGCATGCTTCACATCCCTTTTTAAGGAAATTCGCAATTTTTTTGCTTAGTCTTATGAGAAAATTCTTGGCATAGACAAGAAAGATATCAAGAAATTCCGAGCATTATTTTTATGGTATTTTTCTGGCTCGTTAAACTGAAAAACCTTGAGTTCTATTCTTTGGTCTTGTTAAACTTACATGAAGAAGCATCGATCTTTCTTTTCAGCAAATTTTTTCTAGCTCGTAAAATTTAAAAAATCCCGAGTTGCCTTCATCAGGCTTGTTAAACTACTACGTCAAAGAAATATGAGCCATTATTTTCCTTCTTTTTTGAATCTCATTAAATAGAAAAAAGTAATCGAGTTTTTCTCCATGGGACTTGTTAAAAATTCACGGAGAGCATCGAGTTTTTCTTTTTCAGACTCGATAAAATTTCACGAAGAACATTGAGTTTAATGTGTCTCCTTGTACTCATAAAAAAATGAGGCAGATGTCCATTGAACATAAGTTTCTCACTTTTCTGGATTCAATGGACTAACTCACGGAAAATGAATTGTTTCGGGCTTACTATTCTCCCTTCATTGTGCTTGGTTATCAAACAAGACAATGGTACCCCCTGGAGTTGTCTTTTACGATGTTTTTCAGACTCTCTAAATATGAAAAGATCACCAAGTTTTCCCATCTAGACTTCTTAAACTTAATCAGACGGGGAAAAATTTGGACAAAATGGATACTTATTCTGTTATATTTTAAAGGTCTATTTGGCAGCACAAAATCTTGAACATGGCACTTCCCATAAAACTCACTTGCATTTAGCCGAACCCTACCATCTATGAGTTTAGCCCTCGTATGCCAATTTTCTTGCATTGGTGAATCCTAATACTCTTTGGTGTTCATTAAGCCTAAGCTTCCTGGTACCATGTTAGAGTGCCTTATATTTTTCAAGAGGATCCCGCTATCTACTTCTCCTTGTATCAGCCAAGCCATCATATACCAGAAATTATTTTTTGTCAGTTATTCCCATTTTTTCTTAACTATTTCCATAAAAAAAATCATCTTTTCCCATTTCGTGTCGACTGATGTAGGACGCCTCAGTGCGTACCTTTTGACAGATATCTTCTTATCGACTTCGACATCTTATCTAGGAAGTTGATCCAGAAACACATCAGTACCAGGGTACTTGCAGACATCAGTGGAAGGTCACCTTGTGTTTGGTTGGGGGTTCTCATTATTGGCTCCCGATCAAATGATTCTACGAGTGTTTGACATCAACTCCTTTATTCACACTCGCTAGATTGTATTGTGCATCTTGGGGAGAATCATCATTATCGATGGCTTCCCTTGTGTCTGTTAATAATTTTCTTTATTTACTGGTAATCAGAAGATTTCTCGCATGTTCGACTACAACTCATTCATTCACATGTACGAAAATATGTAGTTTAGTGAAGCGGCGACCAAGGCCTTGGGTTGAGGCTTACAACATTACAACTTTGTTTCCTCTGCCAAGTAGCGATATTTTTTTTAGAGATAGCTTATCAATTTGATCCTGTTATGGCAGATGCTTCCACGTTATGCTTATTGGTGGACACACTATTCATATCTCTCTTCTAGAGAAATCATTTTGTTATCTACTGAGCATGGGAATTCCTGACTCAATACAGATACTATATTTTCTAACATATGTAGTTTTTTTCAGCTTTTCCTTCGTCCTCTAATTCCTCTCATTCTACTACACTTGTTATAAAGTATTTCTGTAATTGTCTTCACCTCTGACCTCACACTTTAGGGGGCATCTGTTACAATAAAAATGACCTCCTCATCAACTCAGAGGAGAAGGTAACATGGAAGGAAGAAAATGACCTAGACAAGACCCATTTTTTCCAAGGGAACGCACCATAGAAACAACTACGCGGAGTTATAACGCACTTGAGCCATGCAAAGGGAGCGTTAATGCCTAGGGTAACACTCTATCTTGCCTAAGGGGCAACGTTATCCATGTTTGAATGTGAAAAGGGAAATATCTTGTAGAAAACTGCCTGGAATTTCCATCTTTTTCTTAGAAAGAGTCAGTTCAAAATAGAAACTAAAAGGCACAAACATTTTATTAGGCCTTTCCAAACACAACTAGACTCATATGGAAGGAAAAAGAAAAGAAAACTGAGGAAACATCTAGATATTAGCCGATTCAAACTAGTTGAAAGAGTTGGCAAGGTTTTCCCTCTCCATCTCCTATAAATTGGAGTTGTGGGCTCTTGGTCTATGGTCGAAGGTTTGGTTATATGTGGAGCAGAATTTCATTGTTGTAGTGTGAGGCTAGAAGATCTGTAGATTCCATTGAAGACTTTCTACCTTGATCATCATCACACTTGGAGATAGAGAAAGAGAGAGAGGAATTGGAAGATTGAGGAGGGCTTGGTGCAACTGACAGTTATAATTATCCTTTTCATAAATCAATAGAACTGTGTCCACTCGATGCATGAGTGTCACAATTTTTTTCAGTCATCTATGTAGCATGATATTAGTGGCTTAGATCTGCATTTTTTTGTGTGTCTTATATGCTTTTTAATTGATAGAAAGCTATATTATTGTGAATATTACACGGGTGCTTTGATTGGTTGCAGGATCTGGATTTAGGGCCAGTGAAGAAGGACTTCTACTCCACCGCTTAGTGTTCTCCATAGGATCTACCTTCCATAAAGAGGTAATCATTCCAATCTTTCTTTGTCAATTATACATATTAGTATGAGCATGCATGCAGTACCTTTGGAATTTTATAGCTAATATTACAGTCCACCTCGGGCACCGGAAAGCCCTGAGAGGGATACCAAATAACCACCACCCAATAATATTACCCTATAGGAAAAGGTGGGGCGATGTGTAGCATAATCCCAAGATAAAAAATTTGGGCAGCGTCCATTGAGATGGTGTGTCTCATGGATCGAACCTAGCTACGAGGAGTCCACAATAAAATAATAGCAGGAAGGATCAGTTAGATTGATGCAATCAGATGTCACGAACACAAAAATAAGAGAGACAAATGTCAGATACTGAAGCACAGATCAAATATGACAATAGTGCAAAGGGCATGGATGCAGATGTCAGCAGCAACACAAAGAGTCCAGTAGACAGGTGCAATAGCTAGTATCAGTCAGAAGACTCTGATGACAAATGCATTATACTCATTCATTTTTTCAAAGGCTATTCAGTTTTATGATTTTCAAGTGCAAAAAACACTAGAGAAGTGTTGCATGTAGAATTCCAAAGGTACCAGACCGGGATAGATTGAATTCCTTTCTTGTTTAGAGGGAGTGTTGAAATTTTCAACAAGAAATAGTGAAATTTTCAACCAAAAATGACAAAAAAAAATGCACCCACACTAGTGAGGAATTTTGATGTACCAAGAGTGAGGAATATGAGGCGTCTAGTTTATTTTCCCCTTAAATAAATTGGACAATAAATTGTAATTTCATCTCATAACAACTTGGGTCAGTTAACTAAGTCGTGATGACTGAGTTAGCTCAAGAAATTCGAGTTGAGGTGATCGAGGTGGATATTGTTGGCCACCCGCCTATTCCTCTTGGGCCATCGCCATTGTCTCTTTTACTTTTTTAGTTTCCTTAATTATATCATAATTTACTATTTTTGTCATTTTTTTGGGTCCTAAACTTCCGGAGCAGTTTTTAGGCACCAAACAACATTTTTTGGGCATGAAAGGTTTGGTGATTACATAAAAATCATGTTATGAGTTGTATTCCTCGGAGATATTTTTATAACAAGGTATCATGTGCATTAAAAGAAGGTCATATGACCAAGTTATGACCCCGAGAAGTTGGCATCCCAACTACCCCCGACGGGGCCCATAAACCCTTAGTGTTACATCTCCGTGGGTTAGGGTTTTCTCTTATTTATCAATAATAAAAAAGCCCTTGAGCCTTATTGTAGCACATTTTAGAGGCATGTAGCCGTCACATCTCTTCTCAGAGATAAGTTACCATCGCCCATGCTGGTTTGTTTTCCATTCTGTCTGTAAGCATTTTTCATTATTTGATATTAATGAAATGAAGTGTTATTCCAAATGCATCTCCTGGTGTTTATGTTTATTTCTGTATTTTATGCGTTCCTCATATGTCCGGATCATGAGGGTATAAGATGATACATGTAGAGGGATTCTAATATATTGGGGGTCCAGTTGCAGTTGATGCATTAGTGGGGTGTAGGTGTGAATTTTTTAACTCAATTAATTGAGTTAAAATCAGTTTAACTAATTCAAACTGAGTCATGAGCTAGTGAAAGGTCCACTGAATTAAATTATATTTAATTGAAAATGAGTGATTAATCAAATAACTAATAATTTGTTATTAATAGTTGCATGCATGTCAGTTCTGAGGAAGACCCAGTTGAGGCAGAGGTTAAAGGGAACATAACTATCAATTGCATTTATACAAAATTTCCCATGTGCAATTATAAAGTCATTGGGATTCCATGATGGATTGCACAATCAAGGAATGATGATTTTCCTAATTAATAGGGAGCTAATTCCCTAGTAACTGTGTAAGCAAAGAAGGCTTAAGGAAGTTTGAGAATTGGCTAAGTATTAGACCGATTTTGCATAGATCCGTAGGAGACAATTGGCAGAGTGCTGGAGAATCTCATGATAGATTAAGCATTGTATTGTTTCATGATTCCTTGACTTAATACACAATAGAGATAGAGAGGTTTTGAGCAGTCACTTTATTGAATTGTGTGATTGATAATTTATTTCTCTAGTTACTTATATGTGATTGTGTGATCATGTTTTGTTTCCGCAAATTGTAGGAAGGATTCAATATCTTGTTTTAGTACATTACAATATTAGATTGAATCTCGTTGGTTAGATTTTCCATATGAAATAGAAGAGATGGTTGATATGATCTTGTATTGTGGTGGTTAGTATGACGCAAGGTCTATGATAAAGACAAACATAAATGGAGGAGGGCTTGCACTGTAATTTAGAGCCAAAACAGAAGTAGACACATGCTTAATATTGACTGAGGTAACCCTATTTTGAGGGTCAACATTGATATCTGAAGTTCATTTCAATATTTCGTCAAATAAATTCCCATAATATATGGATCCATATGAGCTATGTCGAGTCTCTTATGGAGGCAAGAGTCGTGGTTTTTTCTATCGGTGGATAGGGTTTGTTATAAAACAATTAAAAGTACATAAGTATAGTTCCCTATTTAGGATAGTTTCCTAGCATGTTTAGTTCATAACGTATGCCCTTAAGACAGTTAAAAATTTGCATAGAAGAAGAGTGGTTATGACCCTTAGAGCGAGGTTTATTTCTGCAACATATATTGCAGATATGGAAGATGTTTTGTAGATTCAACATGTGTGGAGATAAAAAATCCAAAGGAGCCTAGTGGAACCTAACCAAAAGATTGATCATGCAGAAGAAATGTTCCTTATGAAGAATGGATTGACATGTACAGGAGTTGATTTTGGTGGAATATATATATAGTTTTAGACATAGCTCTGAAGCAACCTATAAAAAATTATTCAATGGACTGTTAATGGTTGATTTGTGACCCTAGTTTAGTCATATACAAATTGTTAGAAGGATGATAAGAGGAGTAGTTCAGATTTGTTCATAGATTGGAAAAAAAAGATCAAATTGTCAATACACAAGAACAATGATTTTGAGAGTACTCAAACCATTGCTAGGTGGAAATTTTGAAGAGCCCTATATGGAGACAATATTGTGAGCCTTATATCAGTAAAAATAATTGATTATGGTTGGGCAGATTGATGGTAGTCCAAGTATAGTTGGAGGGTTGTTAGGTTACTGTCAAAGAAGAGCCCTTACTATTCTACCTGTGAAGGAAAACAAGATTGGTAGAAGGGAAAATGTATAGGGCCTAAGGATGTGCAAACTTTGAAGGACTAAAGTAGAATTCAAGTGGACCATCCAACTAGCCCTAGTTCACTATATTGTAGAGGATTAATTCAGTGAGACGAACGACAACCTCCATAGCCCTAGACTTCTCATCTTTAAGTTGTAGTATGGAAATAGTGGGCATACCAAAGATTTGTTCAAAAATGGATTTGTGAACAACTTGTTACCACTAAAACTAGTAGTGGACCTAAAAGGGGTTCCTAAGAGGGAAACTGCTACGACAAGAGCAACAGTGGAGGCTTAGCCCATTGTCACCATAGCTAAGGCTCCTTGCTATTAAAGGAATTTCACCGATGGGAGGAGTCCTAGTAGTTCAGAAAGTCACTTGTGGAGTATAGGTCAATGAATAGGTGGGAATTGATCCTATAAACCCTTTCCCTAAGATAGAATAAAGAGTGGGACATACTTTCCTTTTAAGCAAGGGACTTCATCACCTATGGAGAGAGGAGGGGGATTGAAGGGTTGATGAAGAATAATAATACTTATGAAGGAAGTTATCAATCCCTAAAATCCTTTGGGAACTTGGATTCCCAAATGTTTCTTAATGAAAGGCCTTTGACACCAAATGGGACCACACGGAACCAAGTGGACCCAACCCTGGTTCGAGGATGGGATTTAGCAACCAATGATGTTGCTGTTCTGGATAATGTGAGGGGAAAGGATCAGGTAATATTTTTTACTTCTATGGGTCAAATTGATCCTACTAGGTTATAGCCTTGGGAATACCTATGAAAAACTTGATCCTAGAGCTAGGGGTTGAGGTATCCAGAGATTCCACTGTCGGAATTGGCCCAAATTCTGAGGAGAGTGAGGGGACCCACCAACATAGTCACCTGTAGGAGATCAAAGTTTTCCTCTGGCTAGATTCATGGTAAATTGATGCCCTAGGTGACCTAATGGGCCTAGACGTAGGGAAAAATGGAAAATTATAAAAAAATGGGGGGAAATCATCACCCTTTTTGAGGGACTAGTGCCTAATTCACTTGGAGATATGGAGTTAGGGGTGGCAATGAACAATAATTTTGTTTCTTGATCAAGGAGACCCAAGAAATCAACTTCACCAACATTAGAGGCAAACGAAAAGTGACCTTCAAGTATTTATAATTCATACAAATGATGCAATATTATTGAGATAAAATGATCTCTAAGACATTTAATTCATCCAAAAATGGCCCATACATATAATAAGTTAAATAGACACATAATTCCACATTTCCATCATGCAACAATTAGCCCTAGTTATAGCGAAATTCAATAGTATGCAACAACAAGAAGAATAACATTAAATTTTCACTCACAATCTTAGAGATTATATCCAACCAGCTTCACATTTTCAAAAACAAAGCTCCAAGATAAAAATAGCCCAAATCCATACATAAAAATGCATCCATCATCCAAAATAGTCCTCCAAGGAAAAATGTGAAGCTCTCTAAAGATAGAGAGATCCCAAGTCGAGTGATGATACAAATGAATCCAACTAAATCCTATTTATACATTGATTAGGAGTTTATCGAATTATCTTATGGGCCTACATTAGCCCCTAAAAATAAAATAATATGAAAGTAACCCTAAATTTTGGTGACAATCCCACCAAACTATCTCATACATGGAATAATAAGCCTCATAAGAGGTCAATTGATGTCTTAGGGCCTTTTAGGAGGCATAATTGGGTCCATGAGTGCCATAATGATGCATGGGACCCATAAAAAGTGTTGGAAAAGGGGGTGGCCCCTTGTTCTCCAAACATTAAACCTGTGGTTCTCTCATTAAACCTGTGGACTGAAAGGGTTGTGTGTGGCCACCTTCAACAAGTAGGTCAAGTGTTGTCTTGTTTAGGATAGATTGGTTGTCAAAGGATTAACACCAAGCCCTATTTGTATTCCTTGTATCAATGTGATTGTAAAGGGTCACCATCCATGGAACAGGAGCTCTAGCCTATTGTATTGTAGTTTTTAATATAATGAGAAGGGTTTGAAAAAGGTAAAATTATCATGTGGACTAGTTGATTCCTTGATTTGTGTATATTTCGTTGTCCATTAAATTATATGTGTTGTGGCACTTGAGTGTGTTTGCATCAAAGATTCTAAGACAAAACCCAGATTCTCATGTGTCGTGGAAATTAAACATATGCCTTTTTCACCTAAGAACTAGTTATAGCTCATCTTATGTTACTCATGTCCAATCTCAACTCATACAACTTAACAAGTTACCAAAACAAGGCTCACATCCAACTCTGGCAGTAAAACAACTAAGAAGCACAATTTACATCTTAACATCCCATATCACATGTCATGTCTTAGAATGTATTGGTATTATCTAGCACAAGTTATCCTCCCTTGCATTCCTTGGCATGCTTTGGCACTCCCTAGCACATAATAACACTCCCTGACATGCCTTGAAACTCTAGCATATCTTGGAATTTGGTTGAATCGGGTATGATCTGATACATTTGGTTGAATCAAGAGATTGGATTCTCGGTTCCTCCAAAAGTGGTGATTTAATTCTACAGAGGGGATTTTCATTCCTAGGTGATAACCCATCCCCAAGAATCCATCTCTCTTTTCCACTTCAAAATACTTAGAGACAAGAAAAACTAGGTGTTCAATAGGCTATATGTTTAGGATTCCATGGAGGAAGATGAAGTTGAAGGCATGGGCGATAATGGATTCACCAAATAAGACAACGACAGGTGCCTTTCCAATTCAAAAATTAGTGGAGAAGCGGATAAGAGAGCAATAATACATTGATTACGACAAAGAAATCAAATCTCCTAAGATCATAGGTGGTCACCAACTAGATTCTCTAGCATAGATGGATTGTCATGATCTAGTCATCCCTAAAAATTCCAGAGTCCCAAAAAATGCCTTGGATTTGCCTCAAAAAGGGCCTGGGATTTCCTTAGACCCATATTCCCAAGAGTCTCAAAGCAAATAAATTGGATCCAGAGGAAATGAATGTGCACTCAGACGAGCAGGATTAAGGCTATGTTCTAGAGGAGAAGCTTCTAGAGGCTACAAACCCACTCAAGGGGTAGATAACAAAATTTTATTTTTATTGTTTAATTATAGGAATCATTGCAAGAAAAATTCCCATGAGGGACTTCCATTGGCTTAGGTGATGGGCCTGAATGGTAAATATTCTTCCAAAATGGCCTAGGGATTTTGTGTTATTCCATTTGGGTGGCACGAACCACAGTGACAATGAAACCTAGTGGTTGGGTTAAACTCTACTGACCTCACTAGTGAACCAATATTACCTTGGGTGTCCTAGGTTGATCAATTAGGCTTTATAGCATTCTCATTTGCTCACTATTTTTATTTTTTTATTTTTTTTCAATCCTTCTTTCCTTTCCTTTTTTCATAATTGTAATTCCTTGCTACCCTATTAAAATTGTATGGTTTCCAGTGGAGTGTATTTTTTCTTTTGGTGTCATTAATCTAGGATATTGTAATCCCATCTTTCTTTTCATATGTAAATTTTATTTTAGCATGAAATAAGTGGAAAATAAACAATAAAATGGCTTGTGCCCTAAAATTTGTGAATTGTGTGGTTTGACCTCTCAGGCATGGGAAAAGTAGATAAAGGATTAAATTGACTATAGTTGATGTTGTTTTTGTCATTGATGATATCAAGTTGAATGAAATGTATAGATTGAAAGATGGCATCATATATCAAATGAAAATGGGATCTCAAAAGCTAAAAGAAAAGTTGATAGAATCATCCTAGAAAGTGGAGAAATCATGCAAGGGTGTAGGATTTTGACCAAGATTCAATTAAAGATATGGAAAATTGTGTTAATAGTGAATTCAACAAGGTTTTTTCTCCCAATGTAGGATCATGCTTGAGATAGAATCACCACAGGAGATTTCTTAGGAATCCATTCTTGAAATTCTCTGAACTTTCTTGTACTCACACCATAGAGAATTCTAGGATGATGTTCCTTCCATGGAGAACTCTTTGATGCTCCATAGACATAAAATGATGCCACACTTAGGTTCTTTCCTAGCCATATCGGTGAAATATTTTTCAAATCGAAGATGTGGAGAAGTTTATCCTTGGAGGACTGCAACCCTTGAATATTTTAGGTTGTTGCTAGTGTGGAGGGTTAAGAATTGCATTATGCCCTAAAAAACATTGCAGGAGCAACAATCTAACACTGTGGACAAGAACATTTTGTGGAGGTGTGTTGGATAAAAGTGTTTGACCGGATTGGATCGTGACTTTGTAGCCTCTGAGAGCCATGTTGGAGGATTGATTAGGTGATCGCGAGCCTCCTTAGGTGAAGATCTTATAAATTTTGAAATGTAATGTGTTCACAGAAATTAGAGAAAGTAATGAAAATATGTTAGCAGTAGTTTCTTGGCATTGTCTTTTTCAGCTAGGAGATTGTTGGAAGGTTGGGTCAGCTCATCATCAATTTGAATAAGAAAAGGATTGAATTGCAAAAGGCCAAAAAAAGGGAACTAATGATACCATAGGCTATTTTTAATCTCGTGGACGTTAAATTTTCATTTCATTTCATAATTAAAACCAACTTGTTCAATGGTCTATATCTTCCAACATTTCCATGCAATTGTTTGTTTGAAAAGTCTTATTTTTTCACGGGTCCTTGACATTACACCAAAGGTGTTCCTCTACGGGCTTTGTCCAGGTAGATTTGGCCAATCAAATACTTTGGTTTTCGTCCTCCTCCCTCAAATAAATTTTTTTACCACGTGCAAGATCTCACGACTACCATATTTCCGGAAATGACTTTAGCGATCTGGTTATCTGTATTCGAGGGAAGATCTCTGAGAGCTTTTGAATCATCGATACATAGAATCTACTTATACAATTCTAATAGGATTGTGATTATGCATGACTGGTTGCTGGGGTGGGTTCAGACTAGCGACAAAACATCAAGACCTTGGCTACAGTTTTAGTTGCATCAATGCCTATTTTTCAGCAATATGGGTGAAGGGGACTCGAATTTTGGAATGCATTGTACCATACAACTAGTGCTTCTCAGATAGATTTATTACTTCCATATTTGGATGAGAGGAAGAAAGTCTAGCACTGATGACAAGACATCTCATGAATAGTTTTTGCGGCCTCAAATCTCAATTCATGGATGACAACAAATACGCTAAGAACATTACGGTGAGTATCCTTTGTTTCCCATTGGTCGTCTTCTTCCTCAATCAATTTGGATGACTAAAAAGGGTAATTAAAAAGTTGGAAGTTGCTTGAGATGGCTAGATGACCAAGATCCAACTTCAATTGTTTATGTTTATTTTGGTACAACACATTCCCTATCATGCCAAGAAATCCAAGAATTGGCTTGAGGGCTTACTAGTAGTTTCTTAACACACTGCGTGTGGAATTTGACTTTGGAGATCATCGACATGAGTGTTCACATGGTGGCTTGGTGACTGTTAGTATGAATCCTTTGTCGAAGTGTATGAAAAAGGACCACTTTAGCTACGCATAACTAATAGCCCTAACAACAAAAGTGGCTGCCAATATCTTCAGATATGCGGTTAGTTGAACATAAAAGAGCTGCAAAAAGAAGATCTATGCATGGAAAGACATTAAGCAGTAAAAATAAGGGTTTGCTCCATATACCAATAGACAAGACAAGAACAATTTTTGAAAGAATTTTTATATTAATTGGGCACCCGGGAGGAAAACAAGAAGGCGTATCCAATTCTCCTCAGTGGGATGGGTTCTTGGAAGTCCTCAGCACTTCAGATCTAAGATTTCTCTCTCTTGTTGGTGTAGAAAACCCACACAAAGAATGGAACTCAAAGGGAGCCCACACAACAAATGGTAGAAAAATGGGACCAAGTGTATAGATCCAGAGTGATCTAATAGGCAACAAAAGGTGAGGAATTATGGGAAGAACCCTCCTATTTATAACAAAATATTGGGTCATTCTAGATCTTGGTGCATGATTAAAATAATGTTAACCAAATCTAGATCCACCTTTTATGGAATATTTTATTATATTTGTTGAAGGGAAAAAGTATTTGACTTGGGTCAAATCCCTTTATTTGTGAATAATAAATAAATAAATGATTTATTTATCATTTTAAGGAAGTGGTTGAAGAATAATCAAATAAATAATGATTTATTTAATTATTTAAAGGAAGCAGTTAGAAGATAATCAAATAAATAATGATTTATTTAATTATTTAAGGAAGTGGTTGAAAGATAAATAAATAAATAATGATTTATTTAATTATTTGTGGGTGATTTGGTCATATTTAACAAGGAATATTATCTAAATAAGATTTAAATAATTATTCCTAGAAAATAATAAGAGAAATAAAGGTTTATCTAATTAATTTCTTTGTTTTTGGGTTAAACATGACTGGGAATAATAATTAAATTATGGTTTAATTAATTATTCCATGATGAAAATTAAACAAAATAGGTTTGTTTAATATTTCCTTTTGGGGTTTCCTGTTTAGACCATAAACAACCTAATAAATGTGGTTTATTAAGTTATTTTACATAGTGAAAGCAATTTTACTTAGGGTAAAATTGGTCTTATATGGTGTACTTGGGTCCATCTAATGATAGTAGGTTAGATGACCAAAAAATGGTGTAACAGATTGCCCCCCAGCGTGCGAGTGTTAGGAGCAAATCGTATGACCGAAGTACGTTGTAAGAACTCAATCACCAGACATCAAAAGGGAAGTCGGAGAGAGAGATGTAAGGTAGAATAATGTGCTGAAGAACTAGACCCTGAGGAGACAAGACTTACAGGTGCAACAAGTCTCTTTTTATGAGAGGGTACCTGTGCTAAAGGCGGCGGGGGAGGCATACCTATGCCCGCCGAGACAAAGTACAAAAGAATAGTGTGTCCAATAAACAAGGGACCGAACCATAAAGTATAGCCGGCATAATCATGAGCCAGATAAAAATACAATGAGGAATCCCACATACATTCTGTGCCTGGGATAATAGCCAGGACTTATACAATAATATCTGAGTACATGAGATACAAATACAACCCAAATGACCCCTGTAAATGGGGAAGGGCTCACAAAATCTGACTGATACATGCAAATCAAAGAGGCGCTGCAAGTGGCTAAGGCCAATATCATCAAATATCTGGAGCTGCATCGAAGGCTGCAAGGAGGAGGTCATCCGGGCATGTGGGGGGTTACCTGCAGGGCCACCCCCTCATGAGGGTTGAGACATCTCACACACACCCGGGAATCATCAAGAGCTGCTGCTGTATCACTGAACCATCAAGTATACGAATCTCGGTCATGCTGAAAGGAGCTGGAGTGGAGAAACAATCAAGTCAAAGGGAAATGAGAGATCCCTTTGCCTGATCCGAGGCACCGAACAAGAGTGGAAGCTGGAACCAAGGTACACCGCCCTCTAGACCTGGCTTCTGGAATGAATGAGCTGATGTCGACAGAAGGAGGTCCGCCATAGGTGAGGCAATGGGAGATCCTCAACTAAGGCACGAGAGAAAATAGTAGAGCGACGGACAGACTAACACAAATGATGATGGTGAAATGGAAGGGACTGAGTAGCGAATGGATGACTTCCCTTGGTAGAGCATAAAGGGCATGAATGACCTGGCAGTGACTGACGCAATATCATAAGGGATAGGGGATAGTGGGACTGAAGGCCATAATGTGCGACACAAGAGAGAGACCAAGAAATGAATGGTGGAGGGCTATAGCGGGGTACAAAGGGACTCGGGATAGACTCCATGAATGCGATGATGACTCAACTTGGATGCTCTAAACAAGGGCGACTTGATGGTGCTGCCACACAGTAAAGGCCCAATGGGGGACCATGAAAACATGAGTACAAGATGGTAACTCATGACGAAAATCGACATGAACAAAGACAAGTAAGGAGGAAAAATGGTGCCCCAAGTACAAGTGTTGTAAGTGAGGAAGTTCGATTTGAAGGAGAGGTGAAGTGATCCTTCTTGGACAAAATAGCTCCTGGCGAAGGATGAAAGTACAAAAAAGATGCTGGCTATCTAAAAGAACCTAAAACACGCATCTCAAAAGGGCAATGCTAAGGGTAATATTTCTTAAGATAGAGTGCATTGCGAGGATTAGGAAGAGGATTGCCTTCGAAGTCCTCTAAAAGGTATGCTCCCTTACCAAGACCCTTACTGATGACGTAAGGGCCTAGCCATAATGAGTCGAACTTCCCGTGACCAAGGACATCATGGGCTTGGTCACATACTAGAACAAGGTCACCTTTGAGGCTGGACTTTTCGGTCATATTGAGCTTTGGTGCGTTTCTTGGCCGCTTCCATGGTTTGCAATGCAACACGGCGGTCTTCAGAGGCATGCTCAGGCATGATAAGTCGTTGTTCTAGAGGTTGGGTGTCAGGGAGAAGTTCAACAGCCAGATGAAGGGAAGGGATGTCACACTCGATTGGTAAGACAACCTCCTCTCCAAAAACGAGGTGAGGAGGGTTATGGTTGAGGGGCATAGGTGCCCCCGAGCATGGTGTGGTCATGCCAAAATGTATTTATAAAAAAGGGGAATATAAACACATTTAAATGATGTGGTGTGCCATTTTTTCTCGTTATGGTTATGTAGTGTGAGAAAGGAAATGGAGGATTACCAATCTCTTTTGGTACTGCATATAGGGATCAAATGGACTTTAAGTTTCCGAGTTGGCACACCTAGTGTCACTATCCCAAAAAGAGGATTTGGAGATAATGAACTGATGCTCTCGTAAAAGCTATAGGTTGGTCAAAAATAATGTCTAAGAGACTGGGTTGCTGATGTAAGATGAGGGAACGATAAGGGGTATCATCCCTAGAGTGATCTGAAGTGATGTGGGACTCTAGAGGTTCTTCGAAATGTGGAAGAATACTGGGACTAAAGTCAACACGACCAGATCCACTAGGAGAGTTGTGGAAAATTGCTTCTCTTGGTCTCTCAAATGTGGGTGCCCCCTTACCCAAACAGTGGGTTTCAATGTAATGGCCACAAGGTGGATGTGGTGTGAACGCATGGGTTCGATCTAAGGGGGAATAGATAACGTCAGGGGTGGGGATTTTTTCCATAATGTCGTCATCGCGATAGAAGATGGGGTGACTGGTGGAAGAAATACCACCTGACATGGTGAAGTGACCGAAATCATCATCATGAGAAGAGAGGTTCACATGCGCATCGTCACAAGGGGTGACCGAAGAGTAAGTAGATAAAGGATCTACCGATGTTGAGCCCAAGATAATCGTTGAAGGAAGGTCAAGTGAAACAACAGGGGAGGATTCAGAGGGAATGTTCCCCGAGGGTCTCATGGATGATGATAGGTAGAAAATGGTGGATGAAGGCTCTGTCATCTCGACATCAGGAGGGGGAATGTCAATGGGAGCAGTCATGTCTAGTAGTTCTGCCAAAGAAAAACGCGCAAATAGGGGAGAGGTGGACTCATTGCGCTTGGCCTCGAATTGGTGGACCGCGGCTAGAGAGGTGCGGAAGTCCTCGAGGCGGGGACAAATATGGGTGTAATGGCCATGGAGATCACACAAAGCACAGGGGTGGTTGGTGTGAATAGTCTTGGGTTTCTAGGCCGCGGTTGTGGAAGGAACAGAGGCTTCTGGGACCGCGGACTCAGGGAACGTGACGTTAACCATGGGCTTTAGAGGAAGTAATTCAGGACAGGTATGGGAGGCGTGACCGACAACATCACACAAAGCACCCTGGATGGTATTCTTTGGAGGTTGAGGAGGAGCAGGGTTTGTCGGGGCAGCCTTGTCCTTTTATGCCCCCTTGCGAGCTTTGCCCTTCTTACCCGAAGCAGTCGCAACAGGAGGTGGTTCCTATTGAGGTGACTGAGGCACTGATGCAGCGAGAGAAGGCATGGGGGCCAGTTGAACCAGGGTCAAAGCAATATAAATTTTGGGTTGACCAGGCAAGGTGGGGGCTGGAGGATCAAGGTACCAAACGGGAATCCCAAGGGTCAAGCTAGGAAGAGAGAGGGTGGCCATGACCGGTACCGTGTACACTCCTGGTGGGGGAGCTAGGAACGGTATCTAACCAGAGGGGTAATTGCCAGGTGGGACGACTCCTAAATGGCTAAGGCTTGGAGGAACCATGTCAGGGGGATAAAGAGGCTCATGACTACCAAATGCAGGTGAAGGGCTAGGAGCAGGTTGCGGAGGGCAAGATTGCTGACTAGCCGAAGCAGGTTGCTTGAGAGCAGCCCGAGATGATTGCATCATGCAAACATTCGATGAGATGGGGTCAGAGATAGGAGGAGGAGGAAGACCAGGGAAGGTTCCGAGCAAAGAGGAGTCTTTATGCAGATGCCGGAAGACACGGCGAGGAATCGACGGTTTGCTTGTTGGCTACGAAAGAAGAGATGGCATCTCAGGTGAGGTCACGAGATGTTGGCTCATGATGTGTCAAATGGTCGGTGGTGACTATGTTTGGTACTGAGGAAAGAATCTTGCGGAGAAAACCATGGATGGGACGAGAAGACATAGCATAGGTGTAGCTTCGCCCCCAATAGAATGTTGTAGTCTAGCGGGGCATCGATGACTTCGACGTCAACACAAGCAGTCTTGCGGCAAGGGTGATGGGACAATTACGGAAGAGGCCAATGGGCTGGGAGGCGTCGCCATCCCACGCTCTAAGGGTGATCGTGGAAGGGAGCTAATTCGGGAGATCGAGGTTGCTTCCTAACCGAAGCGGATATCCTGCAGGTGGATGCCCCCTCATCAATTATACACCGGTAAACGTTGGCATTCCAAATTTTGACTGGGATTTGGAAGGCGACGGAAGGAGGAAGAGGAGGATGTTCTGATTGATGGGCGTCGAAAACAATCATTTGGTCATCGGCAGGATCTACAGCGCCCATGGAAGATAGAAGAGCCTTATTTTGGGAAGGGCACGATTAGAGGAGTTCCAACATGGAAATGGCGGCAGGAGATTGCGCCAAATCATCTACTATGCTATACGAATGAGCAGCTCAACCAGAAGCAGCATTTCGGCGTAATGGTCCTTTAGGAATCTGGGTATGAACCTCAACTTTGGGTTGAGGGATATGTAAGGGACCATTGGTTGTCGAAAGAGGCTCTGTAGAACCTGCAAAAGGTGACTCGAGGACAGACGGAGCGGGAGGCTTGGGGTACTGATGGGACCGAGTTTGAAGGTTAAGGTCGATGGTTAGAGGTGGATCAGAGTTCATCATGAGGATCTGGTAATTGAAGGAACTAGAAGGGGAAGGTTGAGGGGCCACCTGTCCGTCAGGTGGTTGGGTAGCCATGAATCCCTGTTGTGCATCCACCTGCTCTTGAGGGAGCGGTGACTGCTGTTGCAGGGGTTGAGAAGGAAAGGGAGGTGAAAGCGCATATGCTGGAGGAGCTGGCGCACCAGGCTGCAGATAAGGGTAATGGTTAGGTTGGGCAACATTGAGGTAAGCAGGATGTTGGGCAAAAGGATGAGGCATGTCGTATCTTGGGATGCGCAGTCGCTGCGGGAGGGGGAGAAGTGCGGGGAAGTGGTGCCCCCTCCCCCCGAGAGGAGAAAACCATAGCGCATGAGAGGTTGAGCGAATGGATAGAAGATAGATCCAATGATACTTTCGGTGGTATGAGGTACCCCCGGTGTATGGGCATCACTAGAATTGGGGAGATCGAGTGGGGCAGTGTGATCATAACCTTTTGTGCGAGCGTAGATCGGGTCATGTTTCATAATGCCATTTGGAGGGGCATCTTCTTCGGTTTGAGAAAAGTGTGATGCGGCATCTTTCCGGGCAAAGTTAAGAGATCCTAAGGAACCGGTCCATGTGAACATGGTCTTCGAAGGGTAGGGAGGTGACATAGGCTCTTTCTTCTCCGCCATTCCTGGACATGATCGGATAGGCGGGTCGCAGATGATTGACGGAAAGAAGTCAAAAGTTCGATACCAGTGTCATAACGAAGGGGAAGATGGAAGTAAGATAAAAAGCCTGGGCAAGAGTTGCAAAGGTGGTATGGGAGGAAGTTGGATGATCAACATACCACTTAGAAGCTTCGCCTGTAAGCGTGCGTTGGAACAATCTAAGACGAACAGAGTCATCGGTAATGGAGGTAGATGAACACCACATGTGGAAAGATCAAACATGATTTGAAGGATCTTCTCCAGCACGGCCTTCAAACTTTGAGATGTCAGAAGGGAGCTTTGTCGGCATAGCAGGCCAACTAGCGTCATGGTGTATAGGGTCGTTTATCAACCGGTCCAAATCGGGGAGGCTGAGGCCCCGCGAGGGGAGCGAGGCGCGGCCCCGAGGTGGTTACGTGGCGGTTCGCTGGTAGTAGTTCGACATTAAGGCGGGATTACCGCTAGCATTGGGCCTGGACACGGACATAGTGAAGGTGACGGGGGGAGAACCGGAAAGTAAGGGGAACCCGATGAATCGGAAGAGGAGCCGAGTGTGGACTCGGAGGCTGGCTCGATCCACATCGGGGACGAAGCGAGGTGGAAGAAATTTGAAGCGGGGGTGAATGAGAAGTCTCCGGGAAAGGCGCCTTGGGGGCGCAATGATGAAGAAGGAAACCGACAAGGGCAGAAAGGGACAGAATCAAGTGAGGTCAAGGGCAGAAAAGGTGCAGTGACAATTGATTTTAGAGTCTTTGCCAGGAGGTGTTAACCAGGCGCTTCTTCACTTAGGGTCAGTGTGTGGCCTGTGTTAATTTTAATTTTTAAACCCTTTCCGTTTTGAGAGCAAGAAAAAAGTGTGCTACGTAACTCAAAATAAATCTGCAGAGAACAGTATATAATGCTGAAATAACAGAAAATTAACAGCTACTTGTGCATCTATCTAACCCAAGAAGGCGGGTCTCTCAAAACTAATCGAAAAAAAAGGGGAAAAATCTAGGCAAAACACACAGAAAAGAGGCCAATAGATTCTAAGGTCAAAAGAGACAGGGATCTAAAGGATAAAGCTGCTGAAAAGAGGTGCAGATCACAGCTAAGAGACAGAGGCAAGGTGGCTGGAAAAAGGAAGGAAATAAAAAAAAACGGCAAGGACAGGGAGGAGGTCCTAAAGAGAGGTCCAAACAAAACAACAAGAGGTGATTTGAAAGGAAAAGAGGCTGATTTAAAGGGATCTGAAAAGGAGGTATCAGATCTGGACAAGGGGGGGCTGAAAATCGGAAAAACAGAGGCTGAAACAGCTAAAAACTCTTCCACAAAAAGTGGAGGGTACTGAAGCCCTAGGGGGCTAGGTTCCCACTTATATGAGCTAAAACAGAGCAAAACCAGGTCAAAACGGGCTGAAACAGAGGCTGGAAAACCCTGACAGAAGCTTCAGCAGAACCCAGAAAAATTGCAGAAAAAGAGCTGAAAAAAGGGTAGGTCGCAGTTTCTGACCTGTTTTCAGTGCAGGTCGCAGAAAAGAGGCTGAAAAGTGCGACCTGGAGGTCCAGGTCGCAGGTTTTGGGCCGAAAAGTGCGACCTCCCGTTCTGGTTGTCTCGGCGGCAGATTTTCAGAAAAGTTGCCGTCTCAGTTGTGGCTGGTGTCGCTTACCTGCGCAATAGGGCCAGAAACACACGGAAGTTAGAAATTTTAATTTTTTGGGGTTTTATGTGAGAAAAACAACATAAAAATAGGGAAAAAAATTAGCTGAAAAGAAACCCTAGGGTCTGAAGTAGCTGGATATGCAGGAATATGAAAAACGATAGCGATCGTAATTTAAAACCCGTGTGGAGTCGCCATTTGTTAGTATGAATCCTTTGTCGAAGTGTATGAAAAAGGACCACTTTAGCTACGCATAACTAATAGCCCTAACAACAAAAGTGGCTGCCAATATCTTCAAATCTGTGGTTAGTTGAACATAAAAGAGCTGCAAAAACCAGATCTATGCATGGAAAGACATTAAGCAGAAAAAACAAGGGTTTGCTCCATATACCAATAGACAAGACAAGAACAATTTTTGAAAGAATTTTTTATATTAATTGGGCACCTGGGAGGAAAACAAGAAGGCGTATCCAATTCTCCTCAGTGGGATGGGTTCTTGGAAGTCCTCAGCACTTCAAATCTAAGATTTCTCTCTCTTGTTGGTGTAGAAAACCCAATGCAAAGAATAGAGCTCAATGGGAGCTCACACAGCAAATGATGGAAAAATGTGACCAAGTGTATAGATCGAGAGTGATCTAATAGGCAACAAAAGGTGAAGAATGGTAGGAAAAACCCTCCTATTTATAACAAAATATTGGGTCATTCTAGATCTTGGTGCGTGATTAAAATAATGTTAACCAAATCTAGATCCACCTTTTATGGAATATTTTATTATATTTGTTGGAGGGAAAAAGTATTTGACTTGGGTCAAATCCCTTGATTTGTCAAAAATAAATAAATAAATGATTTATTTATCTTTTTAAGGAAGCAGTTAGAAGATAATCAAATAAATAATGATTTATTTAATTATTTAAGGAAGTGGTTGAAAGATAATTAAATAAATAATGATTTATTTAATTATTTAAGGAAGTGGTTGAAAGATAATTAAATAAATAATGATTTATTTAATTATTTGTGGGTGATTTGGTCATATTTAACAAGGAATATTATCTAAATAGGATTTAAATAATTATTCCTAGAAAATAATAAGATAAATAAAGGTTTATCTAATTAATTTATTTGTTTTTGGGTTAAACATGACTGGGAATAATAATTAAATTATGGTTTAATTAATTATTCCATGGGAAAAATCAAACAAATATAGGTTTGTTTAATATTTCCTTTTGGGGTTTCCTGTTTAGACCATAAACAACCTAATAAATGTGGTTTATTAAGTTATTTAACATAGTGAAGGCAATTTTACTTAGGGTAAAATTGGTCTTATATGGTGTACTTGGGTCCATCTAATGATAATAGGTTAGATGACCAAAAAATGGTGTAACAGTGACAACCTTCAGACCAATTTTCCAACTCGATACTAGTGGTGAAGGAGTTGAAGGCAGGCATGGAAGTGAAGAAGTGGACAAAGGCAAACGAGAATGAATTCATCACAATAGACAAGATTGAGAAAGCCTAATTTGAAGCCTAATGGCCAGAAATTGATATGGAAAAGAAGAAACTCAGTAGTACACTACATTGTTTGCGCATGGATGGATGGGAAAGCACTGTCGGTTCAATGGATTGAGATTGAAAGAGAGGACTAAGATTTGTGATTCTCTTCATCCTCATGGGGAAATGCATGGTCTTTATTTGAAGCCTAATTTTCCAGCTTTTCTCTATCATAGGGAAATGCATGGTCATAATTCTGAAGGAAGAGGAATGATTCATATCACTTGCATGACAATAGCACCCATGTGTAAGAAGAACAAACAGATAGACTGTTGTGTTGATTTCCATGAAATTTATAAAGTTATACCCATGAATTTAGAGATTTTCCCATAGACTAAACAAATTCATGGACTTGGGGACACTCATGTTCCATTCCCAAACATATTGAATTTTTTTTCCAAGTGTTCAAAATTGAGTTTCGCATGTGTATAAGTGTGGATATTTATATATGTTTTGTTAATGGATCAAATATTTTTTCTAGGACCTCATTTCGATATGTAAAACTACTTGAAATTTTTGGTTAAAATATTGGGAAAGTACTTTCGTACTACTATGTTTAATCATGACGCGGTGAAGTGCTTAATTTTTTTGGTATATAATCAACTTTACACAGTGACTCACCGAGAGATCGGTTGTCTTTCACCTTTACCAAACTAGCAATTACTCCTAACCTTTTCTAAAATGAATTTTGTTATGCGGAATTATGAATTATGGATAAAACATTCTTCCCTAAATGTGGTTCTATGATTTTAGAAAAATAGGTTAAAGACTTTGTAGATACTTTTCCTAACAGTAAATAGACACACAGAACATATCAAGAAACTTACTTGGAGTCCAAGCACTTCCAATTCTCCTTCTCTCGCTCTTTCTGTAGCTTCAAATCCAAGCTAGATCACCAAAATATTTCCTGCAAGAATGAACACTAAACAATAAAGAGATAGCAATATACAAATTCCTATTCAATTTATTCAGTTAAATCAATAAAAGATAAGAATTCATAATATGAAAGACAGAATCTTATACAAAAAAAAATGTGGGAAAGTAAACAACAATATTTATTAATGGATAGAAGGGGAGGTTACAACCAGTGATTGATTTAATGTCACCATCTCTAGCATCATCCCAGCCTCATCACAATGAACATCTCTCCAGTAGCATATCACTCAAATCAATTCCTCAACTGAAATTCCACCAGAATTTCTCTACTCAAATTCTTCCTTCTCAAGCACTAGAATATATTTTCAATTTATAGTTGAGTTGAAGGTAGTTTTACAATCAATGACTTTCTAATAATAGGCAAGACATGTTCCCAAGCTCATAGGTATCAAATGGACACATGGATTCGAAGTTTGACACATATTCACTCTTCTAGAAGGCACTGGCCAAGTGGAGATTCCAGAACAATGAGAATTTCACTCCCAATTGACCAACGCACCCTTGAGTGTCAGGAATTTCTTTGCAGATCACCCTTGAGTGGAGTTTCTTTCATATTCAACACACTTATCCCCTTGATAGACTGCATTGGTTAGACCTTAGGTGTTATAACATATACTTCAAATCTTGGAAACCTTGCAATAGAAATCAGGGATGATTTGACTGTGTTCTTTGTCCTAGGGCATATAGAAACTGAAATTATAGGGGATGATAGACCCTATTATTTGGTTCTAGGGATGATGCCCAGTTTAACCAGGCCATTGGGAATGGTGCCCAAATTGACCTATAACAGATTTCCCCCTAAAACATGAAGTCATAATAATAATAACAATATTTTTTGAATGAGATGCTTTACATTGTGATGGGATGAAGCTGAAGCAGAGTGGAAACCTGCATCAATCTTATAATACATTACATTATGATATATCTCCTTCATCATGAATTTCTGAGGGAACGCATTCCCTTGCTCAGCACATAAACTATCTAATAACATGTACATAGTGCAGAAAGTCGTCTACATTGGAATGTTGCCCAATACAGACATGCCTATAGATATAGGCCCATGTTCAGATGTCGATCTGTATGCAAGGTCACTGTACAGATGATTTGTAAAAAAATCTTGAAATTGTAGCTCAGATGGTTGAAACTAGATCCAGAGTCTTCTTATCTCGTTCACTCGATCATTCGGGTATAAGTCTAACCATGTGAATATATGATTTGTAGTCGAACATGGTAAGACATCATTTTATTACCATCCAATGATGTGAGTTTTTAACAAACACGAGAGAACCACCATTGATGTCAACGAATCTCAAGGTAATGCAGTACATTTCGTAAGGCATGAATAGATTATTTCATGTCGAACACCAAAAAAATATTTCAGCCAAAAATATAGAAGTGAGGATCTTGTAGATGCTGTAACAAACCTCATGGTACTGTAATATGATGTTTCTAAGTGAACTTCCTTGATGCTGATTTTCCGTCGACAGGAAGCCACTTTATTGTGAAACGGGAGTTACTAATTTCGGAGACAAAGGATGACTTGATATAGTAATGTTTAGGGATGAATTTCATGAGAATGAAGGTTTATGAGTATTGCAAAAGGATGAGTATTTATTGGATGACTTCTCATGAACATATCGGCGACACTGAGATGAGTTGGTAGCATTGACCCAAAACTAAAGTGAAGATATGATGAACCATATGTGTGAATGAACCATCAAGAATATTACCTAACCCAAATAGTCACGGTGATGGAGTGAAGTGTCATGTTCAAGAGTGACCTACTACCATAAAAAGTTCTGTTCACTTTCCCAAATTTTTGCTAGTCATTTTTCGACCAGTACCTCTTTATTTTTTAACAAGATTAAGGAGGATAACATATTCTTGATCAATAATTCAACCCTTCAGGCGAATAATGTATCGATATTTAATAATTTAATGAGTCTAGCGATGAATGAAACTCGATTCTTGCCATGATAAACAATCACGTCACCATTTTATGTTTTAACAAGCCTAACAACAATGACAACCCGGTCCTTTTTCATATTTAGAGAGTTTGAAAAAGAGGATGAAAAGAAAACTCCATAAGTAATTTTCGTAAAGTTGTTGCTCAGATCTGAAAAAGTGTAAAATAATATCTGAGAGAACCTCTTTACTCATGTTTGACCAAGGTATTCCTTTTTTGTAAATAATCTATCTCAGTTTAGAAAAGGGTTAAACTTATACTGAGTAGATATCAATTCATTTACTTTTATGAGCTTGAAAAGACAAGTGCTCTACAATATTTTCACATTATCGGAGTCTAAAAAGAGCTAAAAGAAGACTCCAAGGGTTCCTTTTTCACTGTTATCAAAACTCGAAAAAGAGATAAAAGTGTGCTTCAAGTCCTTTTTCATTTTTAACAAAGCTTGAAAAATAAGGATAAAAAGTATGCTTTGTGGTCAAATAATTCTTGAAATAAGTCTGCACGACCAATCAATCTGTTCAATAGTTGTAAAACCTGTTGAGAACAACATAAAATGGATTAAAAATACCCGTTTCATGATAAAAATATATTAAAACCATAGTAATAACAATAAATATTCATTGCAAACAATTAAATGACTAAATAAAAAGAGTTTACTATTCATTTTTACCATTCAATAGTTACCATTTTCATTTTGGAGCATTGAACTTGTTTCTGATCCCAAACTTTAGCTGTTGATTGTAATCGATTCTGTGGATGGTTCTCATCGTTGTTTGATCCTATTTAGTGCCATGAACCCTCTCTTTATTTTAGTGATCATTTCATTTCCTTTCACTTTAAATTTTAGGGTTTTGAGCCCCTTAGGGTAAATTTTACTTTTGAAAAGGGAAACACATTCTTGAGCATAAAAAAGTGTGTTGTAGAGCACCTAAACTAAAGTATAGTTGCATATGCAATGCACTATCCCTTGTTCAAGACTACTTTGGGTGCAATCTCCATTTTTGTTTCTTGCATTATGGCCAAAATTTGTCTAATTTTTTTCATTGAAAGGAGTCTAATGAGTCTTATGGTTATGTTTCAGGATTTCCTCAGACCATAATGATGATTACATGGAGAGAAATATATCATGAAGAATAGAATATGGTTTCCCTAAATGATCCGGGTAAAATAAGAGCCCTAAGAGATTGTGGGTTGTTAAAGTACTTCCTCTTGTCAGGGATGAGGCAATAGATAGAACTCTTAGAGTTCCTAGTTCGAGCATGGGATCCGGCTATTAAGGCATTTAAAATTAGGAACAAAGTGGTTCCTATTACAATAGAGGATGTATATTTTCTCACAGTTTTGTCGAGGAGAGGCTTTCCTATTTCCCTCTCAGGGCTTGCTCTTGGAGGAGAGATTGTGAGAGATTATTTTTTGCAGTATTGCTATCGAAGGGCAGAGCCAAAAAAATATGGGAAGATAAAAATCCAGGATGTTCAATATTTTCCTTTGAGAACCATTCTTTTCATGATCGCAAAACTTGTCTGCACCGTTACACTACATGTAGCGAATAGATCATATATGCAATATGCGCTAGAGTGCATGGAGCCAACAATATTCAACTGGTCTGAAGCTGTACTTTCCCAAATAAAGGAAAATTTGAACAAAGAAAATGGAGGAAGGAAGAATAACTTCAGTTATGGTTCGATCCTCATTTCCTTTTCCTTAGAGCGGATTCCACTGATGCAACCTCAGCATGTGATGCTGGGTGTGTCTAATCCTAGAGATATGAGGATGCAGAGATGGGTAGAACTAATGGGTAGGCATGCGGGCCAAACTACCATTGTGTTCGCGACTGCGTTCTTCGCCTGGTTTAGGTGACAGGTTGTCGCCATTGATGAGTATGTATACGCAGGCATTGATTTCTGAGGAGATCCAAACTTAGCCTTACAGAAGGCGCTCAATGGGGTGCAATAGGTAAGAATGTTTCGATCATGTTTTTTTTATTTTCATAAGGCTTATACAATGTTTTTGTATTTTTGATGTTTTCCCAAGACTAAACTAAAGTTTTGATGTAATGCATATGTTGGTCGAGTTCAACCGGTGGACGAACTAGAGCATGAAGTAGATGATCCAACAGAGAGGGATATTAGGAGAGCAGTCCTTCAAGATCTAGACATGGTTGAGACTCTGACTGAGCTTCGGTAGCACATAGATGGGTTGAACTTTGGGATTCTGGATTTCCAGATCGAATAGTTACCCATGCAACTACATCGCCACACTATAGGTGTTCCTAATCGCTGAATGCGGTTACTGCATAGGATGGCTAGATATATGGCATGCTACCATGAGCACCACTAGTTTAATTTTGACATGTTGCATACATTTTGAGGTTAGATGGCCAATGTGTCTTGGGCACAAATTTTTGTAAAAACCTATAACTATCTATCTATTTGATTTCAGTGTTTTCCTATTTTTATTGCATAATCCTATTCAATTATGTGAATTTTTTCTTTACATGTGTTGCAAATGTCTGTCTAAAGCTTGATTAGCCAAAGAATTGGTCAATGTGTTCAATTTTCTGGAAATGTGTTTATATTGAATAAAATCAAAGTGTATTTCCAAAAGTCGAACTCTTAGAAACAAACAATGCAGTGTTGGATTTCTAACAGTATAAACACTAGTAAGTTGTAATACCACAAGTTGTGAGTCTAACCTTATAATGATGCAGTTAGTACCAAATGAAATGGCACCAGAGAGAAGTTCGATAAACACGCTATACTCAGTGATATTTTTTGTCGATCTACCAATAAAAATCTCTTTAAAACTCACTAACTCATCGTTCGGAGTGAAAACGGCCCACGCTGCAGACGATATATTCTACGTACTATGACTAGCACCATCAGCATATCCAAAAAACGGTTCCAAAGATTCATACATCTGCGATGTAATGTAAAGTGGATTACTAACGTCAAGAAAACTCTAAAAAAAAAACTAAGATAGTAAATGAAAATCAACAGCATATATATACAATATAATATAAAAAAGTACTACACTCATGATTAAGCATAGTAACGTTTCATATACAACTCATTTCTAGGATACGCCAACAGAATTCCATCGTAATATACTAACTCATAGGCACCCTTAGCAAGAACTCTTTTGACAATATGGGGGCCCTGCCATAATAGCTCAAATTTTTCCTGTACCTATTACATTAGCTTCTTGATTATAAAGAACGACCAAGTTGCCCTCTGAGAAAATGCGAGGCTAGACATTTTTGTCATATTGTGCCTTTATACGTCTCTTATGCACTTCGTTGGCCAATTGGGCTTCACGATGTGTTTCATCAAGATGGATGAGGTTAAAAAGACATGCTTCTTCTTCTTAGGTGTCAGGTAACAAGTCGGTTGCAAGTTTTAACGATGGCATTTCACATTGGATAGGCAAGATAGCTTCCAGACCATACACCAATTGAAAATGGGCAAATCCAGTTGCATTTCTCACCGAGGTTTGGTACACCCACAAGGCTGAGTACAGGATCAAATATCGGTTTCTCTTACGAACTCCTATCATTTGTTGAAGCATACGTTTAAGAATCTTGTTGATAGCCTCAACTTGTCCATTTGATTGTGGATAATAAGAAGTATAATTATCATGTGACAATCATAACTTGGCAGTCAATTCAGTCATCATGTGATTGTGAAAATTATTCCCATGATCTGTAACTATAGCCTATGGGACCCCAAACCGTGCAATAACATGATTAAAGAAAAAAAATGCACCTGCATGTCTTGTGTTGTTGAATGTGGGCATCGCTTCGGCCCAGTTGGTAAAGTAGTCTACTGCGATAATAATATAACCATGCCCCTTGGATGAACGAGGGTTACAGGTCATGAAGTGAATACCCCATTTCTAAAATGGTCCCATAGAGACAACAAGATGCATTAGCGCTGGTGGTTTGTGGATTTTACAATAAAAAATGTGGCATGCATGACAAATTCTGACCACGAGGATGCAGCCATGAATTATGGTAGGCCAAAAGTAACCGGCGCGGAGTATCTTCTGTGCGATAGCGTATACAAATAAATTTCCACCACAAGCCCCAGCATGACAATCATTTAAAACCTTTTCGGCCTCCTCATGAGTGAGGCACCTTCTTAAAATTGTATCGACGCCACATGATAAAGTGTATCACCGACGATCAAATAATCTTTGGCTTGGTATCGAATACATCATTGTTCAAAGCGAGAGGTATTAGGCCAAAAAGTTTGAGTTTGGAGATAAATGATAAAATATTCATACCAAGGATCATATGATCTGATCAGAAACAAAGACTGATTAGGAATTGATGGTTCCGATGTAGTAGCAGTACTATCAGAAGGAAGGTCACAGAGAAGCTCAGCCAAAACTAAAGACTTCTTTGACTTGGATTTGATGAATTCCAAATCATATTCCTGCAAAATGACAATACATTTTGAGTATTTTCCCCCCAACAATTGATGTGATAAGATATAAGTCATGGGGTTGCAATCCAAAATGAAAATGGTCTTTTGGAACATGATATAGTGGTGAAATCTTTGGACAGCATATTTGAGATTATGACTCAAATAATAGATTGGATGTTCTATCCCATTTTCTACTTGAACCAATACCATAAAAATGGTCGTATCAGTCACGGTGATATATAGGAAATAATCACTTTGATAATTAGGGGGATACATTAATGACATCTAGACAAGAGTATCCTTGAGAGCATCAAAAGAAGCTTGTGAAACTTTGTCCCAATCGAAGGGAACCCCTTTTTTCAAGAGATGAGTAAATCCTTTAGCCATTTTGGCATAGTTGAGTATGAACCTCCTTAGGAAGTTATCTTTTCCTTGAATTTTCTGAATTTGAAGTAAATTTGATGGCGCAGGAAAATCCTGAATGGCCTGAACATTCAATGGGTCGATTTGAATTCCTTCTTTTGAGACGACAAATCCAAGAAAATGACCAGAACCAATGAAAAACACACATTTATGTGGATTGAGGCATATTTTGTATTGTTGGCAGCATAAGAAAATGGCTCTCAAATGCATTGGATGATCATTATGATTTCGTGAATGCACGGGTAAACCATCTAGATAGGTTTGACCAATCTGCTTGATGTCATTGAAAGCATAATCCATTACTCTTTGAAATGTTTCCCCAACGTTCTTTAAACCAAACTGTAGTTTCCTATAGGCAAATGTTCCCCAGGGATAGATGAATGTTGTCTTATATTGATCCTCTGGGCGAATATTGATTTTATTGTAGCCAAAAAATCCATCCATGAATGAAAAGATTTCACATCCAGCACAATCGTCAATGATCTGGTTGATAAAGAAAGTAGGATAGTTGTATTTTGGACAAGCGAGATCAACATCCCGATAATCGACGCACACTTTGATGGTTCCCTATTTTTTCATGACAGGAATGATGTTGGAAACCCACTCAATTAGTGAAACAGGGTAAATGAAACTAGCACGCAAAAGTTTCTCAACTTCTGCTTTAATGGCAGTGGCCTTCTTTGGATGAACGGGACAAAGGTGTTGACGTACTGGTTTGACATCAGGATACATATTAATAGTGTGTTCAACAATACTAGTATCTATGCCTGGAATTTCCTCGTAATACCAAGAAAATACATCATGGAATTCATGAAAGAGAGAGCGATATGTTTCGATTTCTGATGAAGAAAAAGATATGTCGACATGAGTATTTCCTAATATGCCAAGTTTGGTTGAAATATCGATAGAAATGGTTTCTTCAATATTTGACAAATTTCGCTCTGAATCGATTGCATTAATACGTAAATAATTTGAAAATAAATTTTTGATTGATGGGTGATATAGTTCACGAAGATAATTTTCTTCATAATCAGGAAGATGGGAACAATGATGATAATATTCCCATGGTTCTCCTTCTGACATCACGGTTTCCAAAATATTCTCATCTATCAAGAAAGTTGAGGACAAAGGATCAGATGGAGTACCAAAATCTAAGGAACGATCCACCCAAACAGCCGGTGACGTTGATTTTGGATTCGCTACCCAAGCCAGATAGATTGATTGTTATGATAGCTTAATAGGGCTGATCGGAAAGAACTCATCTAACGTAACAATTTTAAAATCACCCGTACTCTTCCTTAAGCTAGATGGAGTGGAAGAGATCACGTAGCAGGTTTATATATTTTCAATTTTTTTCGATGTCGTAGGCGGCAGTAATGCAAAGGTTCCCATGAGAGTGGAATCATTTAAGAGTCCCACACCAATGTTTTGAAGTGCTAGTTGGGGTGTGTGAACGAACGAAACACTTCCAGTTACCTGTGAAGCAGAGGAAAAGAAGGATAGTTGATTGATGATTGTGATTGTACCTTTCTATGGAAAGGCGATCATTCTAAAATATGTAGAAACAATTTCAGTCATAGAATATACCCATGGCCTTCCAAGTAGAATATTATATTCAAGGGGTCTGTCAAAAACCTCGACATCAAAATTCACTTTTTTTCCCCGTAGTTCAACATGTAGGTTATTAATAATACCACAAGCACTAGTAAAAAATGGCTAATTAGTTACTAAAAAAATGACTGAAATTTACATATAAACGACTTTTTTTCGGCTGGTGACCAATAGTAGCTAATTTACAGTATCTTATAACGCGACCAACTTTTAGTCGTTTTTAGCTTAGTCATTAATTGGTTGTCTCAATTTTTTTGTCTAGTAGTATATTTGGTCATTAATTTAGTCATTTATTAGGTCATTGTAGTCATTGATTTGGTCATTGATGTAGTCACTGATTTGGTCATCGATTTAGTCTTTAATTTTATTATTTATTTGGTCATTGATTTTATTGTCTAGTAGTATATTTGGTCCTTGATTTAGTCATTGATTTGGTCATTGATTTGGTGATTGATTTAGTCATTCATTTGATCATTGATTTGGCCATTTATCGTCACAATTAATGACCAATTATACAAAAAAATATATTACTAAATGATCACCAAATAAAACTAATTAATGACCAAAGAAATATAACCAAAATGTTGGTCGTGTTATAAGATACTGTAAATTAGCTACTAATAGTCATATATATGCAAATTTTATTCATTGTCTGAAACCAATTAATGACCAAAGAAATATAAGTAAATTTTGGTTGTGTTATAAGCTACTGTAAATTAGCTACTAATAGTTGTATATATGCACAATTCAACAGTCAAATGTAATCACAAATTTATCATTTGCAGTAGCCATTTGTCGTATATTCATTTTATTTGTGTTCATCATTAATAAACATAAACTAATAATTTAGTATTTTTAGATTGATTTTATGTTTTCATTATTAATGAAAATAAATTAATTAATATGATTTTGCAAATATATATATATATATATATATATATATCATCATAAAATTTACATGTTCATCTAATATGAAAACAAAAAATCACATATGTTAATTACAATACTAAATAATATCAAGTGCAAATATAAAAAATTTCAACCACATAAATTATATTATATAAAATATCAAGTATTACAATGAGTTTCTAACTTAATATTTGTTGGAGTACAATTTACACATGAAATATTGTTTCATTACTTCAAAGCATTATCATTGTATTTCCAAGGCATTGCACGTGAATTCACCAACTCTGAGAATTCACCAACTCTAAAGACTTGACCATCAATCTCTATGTGTGTGTCTTATGCAAGATATTGGCTCTACAGGTACCACTAGACCAATTCTCTTCTCTCTCTCTTTAATTTTCATTTTGTCGCTCCAGTTGTATTGTTCTCCTTTTTCTTCAATTCTTGCTTCTTACCATCAATACTGAGTTCCTTTTCTGAAAAAGAAAGAAGATACAGTGTAGATTATAAGACATGAAAGATGATGAACAATGAAATATAAACTAAAATATACTATAAAGAATTTATACGATATATACCTCAACATCAACAATATTGTCAATGCCAATTTTCCCCAGAAAAGCAAGAAACTCGAACAAGTTTTCTTCAGTTGGGAAATAGTGGCTTCTATGTGGCGAGAGGACATGTACAAAAAAAAGCAAATAAAACGTCACCATAAAAAATAACACCTTAGTAAAATTAGTATTCAACCTTCAAAGAAATATTAGGCACAATCGTGCTAACTAAGTTACATGCTAAAAATATCAAGTTGTAGATTACTTATACAATGTGGGAGTGCAAACAAAACTCCTAGAAAATGTCAATGCTAAGTATAGAATAAACTGAAATGAAGTAAAAAGGATACAATAATAGGATAGCCTAGTATACATGTAGATAACCAGATAATGTAGAAGCCTTAGTGAATAAGTCCAAGGCTAGAGATCGATGATGTCAAGAATGCCCAAGTATAATGAGAACTTCTTCAGATAAAAACTACTATTTGGGTCCATTATCACATATGAATAAGACAACTAGTCTATATCAAATTATTAATGCTTTTCTTATATTCATGAATCACTACAATATAATCAGATAAATTGCAAAGACAATTCCCTTCCCATTGTTTTCCTCACTTTTTGTACAATATATTAGTTGTGATTTGGAGAAAATTTATGACATCAAAAATGTAGCAATCACCACTAGTAATCCCCCAAAAAGGATTATTTTGGGATGTAACTTTCATTATAATGAAAACACAAAATACGATTAGTTTTGATATGTTTTTCAAATTTGCCAACAAAGCACCAATAGTTTTCCCACATTTACCATACTTGTAATTTCAAAGAAATAACACATTGATTGATCTTTTATAGAAAATACTTGATTCAATACAAACAAGAATTTAGCATATTACAACAATACCACCAATGTTTGATCCTCGATTAGTTCAAAATAGTTAGTACAAAAACTTCAAGAAAGAGCAACAAGTATAAATAATAAATCCATCAATTAATAATCAATCAAAAAAGGATAAACTTTTGTTGAAGTTTGATAAACAACTATAAATATTGACAATCCACTGCAACTAGTGGTGTTGTTTAAAGAGAAATACTACCTAGTGGTGTTGTTCAAAGATAAATACTACCTGGAGAACTCATCTTCCAAATTATTTTCTTTATCCATGAAGCTTTTTTCTATCCTCAAAACAAAATCCGCATTCAATATTTTAGTTTTCTGAAGCTGCCCAAAGGCCTTCCCAAATGAAGCAGTGATTTTCATTGATTTTCATAAAATGCTTCTGAAACTAAAAAAAAAAAATAGTTTGACCATGTGATAGACAATTCAAGCAAGCAAACAATTTTGTACAATCTTTCTTAGAAGACTTCATGTTGAAAGGAAAAATTTCATATTTCGGATAGAAAAAAAAAAAAAAAACTTAACAGAGATGGTCAATATTACAAAGCAATAGACTGAATATAAAACTACAGGTATAACTAACAAAATCCTAATTGTAATACAGTTGATTGATTATTCTAAGTGAAGCCAACTAGATACATACAAGTTTTCATTCTCAGCTTTCTTTCCCATATCTTTATTAGAAGTGGAAGCTAACTTGCATGCATCTCGCAACACTGTTTTAGCAAGAGTATATGTTGCATTCTCATATTCCACACTTTCGTTTCCATGAACAATCGCAGTAGGTATTGGAGAAATTAGTTGCTACATCAACTGAGTTGTCAACATTAACCTTCTCTTTACTCGAGGTATTGATCCTTCCCCTTCTTCTTGGTTATCAATCTCACCTTTCTCATGTAGCCAGTATAGGAATAATTTTGGTTCAAGAAGAATAAAGATATTCAGATGATGTCTTCAAATTTGAAAGTATGCATTTTTATTATTTAACTACTAGTAAAATAGTGATAAGAAGACCTTAAATATAACCATCTTTTTTATGTGAAGCAGTCTGTTGTAGATATCCATGCTAGCACAACATCATTGAAAATAAATGGTCAACAATAATTAAAACTGTTTCCCTTAGCATGAACATTGACTTACTCTTCATAAATAAACATAAACCATTTCAAACTAAAAGGAATAAACAAAAAGGACACCATTGATATAAATTCACAAAATACTGACAACAAAACAAGAAGTGTATTTTCTAGGTAGCAGCTCAAAACCTTGTAGTGGGAAGATGCCCTCAAGTTTGAGTAATATCTACATGCCAAGGAATGAGTTTTGACACTTGTTTCTTATGTTTACTAGGAATAATTGCAACTAGAGCTCCAATGTTTATTTTAGATAAATATTATTGGTGTTGATATGCAATGTGGCCCTCCATTATTAGCAATGACACAGTTGTTGGAGTTCACCTAGTTACGCCATATTCAACGTATTTAATGTCTGACTGACTAGGGTGGCTAGTAATTATTGATGCTAATCCTGAGCCAAGGAACAAATTCTCAAGGTTTCTCCCCAAAGGAATACGTTGAGAATTTAAAGTTCCAAACATTCCAGATTAACCAAAACTCTTATACATGATAGCAACTTTCAAGGCTAAGAGTGTCTCACTACTATAAGGCCAAAGCTACAATAATTTGGAACTCAAAATTTTTTGATTGAAATTATTTCTATCACCCACTAGTAAAGACAACTAAAGAATTTTGATAATTGATTCGACTAAAATGTCAAGTTGAGTGGCTAAGAGAGCCCTGCACCTTAGTTTCCCTTTCTATAGTAGAATTTTAATCATGTAGCTTAGCTTTACACTTTCTTCAATGAACTGATTCTTCCGTACTGCAACTCCATTTTGTTCAATATTTTATGGGATTATCAGCTCCCTCTTAATCCTAGATTCCTTGCAGGAGGCTATCATTTCCTTGGATGTGTATTCTCCTCCATTATCATACCTTAATATCTTGATTTTCCTTTCTATGAGGTTCTCTACAACTTTGAATTCCTGAAATTTGGTAAAAATTTGTCCTTGGATTTCATTAAGTAAACTCAAGAAATCGAAGGCAAGCCCAATTCAAATGTCCTCTTGAACCAAAACTAGATATGGATAACTAGTTTAATAAACATGGTATATATATGTTTGGTTGGATGAAGCATGGTAGAAATAATCATAATGATGGACTCTCTAGAACATCTAGAGGTAATGGGGTCTCTACAAGAGGCAACCAAGGAGAAGGTGACTTGTTGAACAAACGAGGCTCTAAATCCTCTGGTATCCAAGCACTAAAGACCAGTGATGATGAATATTAGTCTAAAGATGGAGATGAAGATGGTGAATTTGATTCAGTGAAGCTTGTGGGGCACATGCAGCCAAAGTTGAGTCTTGTTGAAAAATAAGATCCAAAAACAAGTAGTGTGAAGGATACTGGGGATGCTAATTATTTGAGAAAATCAAGATTTTACTAGCACAATATCTCACCATTGACACTCAAGGAAACCAACATAGTGGGGATATGAATGTATTACCATTGTGCAAGAAGCAACTCTTCCATCTATTCTCAAAGAAAGGGTGTGTTCGCCAAGGCTAAAACATGCACCGTCAAGACATTAGCATTTGTGTTTCCTGCTATTGAGGTGACAGTAAAGTGATCATTCCTCCAAGATAATTAATGGTCACTTATTCTTGTTCTTGTCATTTTTCCGACCAGGGAACTTGCAAGTCAAGTTGTTGTGGAGGCTAATGTTTTGTTTATGTTCCATGAAAATATTGGTGTACAAGTACTTAGTGGGGGCACTAAATTACCAAGAGAACATAAATGTCTATAAAAAAATCCTTGCCAAATATTAATGGCCACCCTTGGAAGACTTTGGGACCATATAAATAATACCCCAATTATCTCAAGTCGTTTAATGGGTGTGAAAGTGCTTGCGCTAAATTTTGAAGTAACAATTAAATAAAATAACAAATTGATACACATGGAAAAACCACTTAAGTTAAGGTAAAGTTTGACTAAATAAATACCTAAATGAGCATCAAATCAAAATCAAGAACCAAGAGAGGCTGCATGACTAACAAAGACCCCAATCAGTGCACATATACCATAATGTATCTAAATTAACAAAGAGACCCAAATGAATTGGCCAAAACATCTATTGTAGCCAAACATGCAATTAAGGACAAATCCAAAAAGGGTACCTACAAAGGCAATACACATCAAGTGGAAAACCACACTTTTGCATCTATACTAAGGCAAGAGAATCTAAAGGAGACACTTGAACACACCATGATCCATCACTAAAATAGATAAGAGGACCTTGGTGTAAGGTTAAGGTGGGTTGTTTATGGGAAACGAACCATAAAATATCCCACACCAACATTTGAAAGGATGTGTATGGTCATACAAAGTACAAAGCCATGCACAACAAACATAACTCATTTTGCAAGAAATAAATTAGAAAAATTTCCACACATAAGTAGACGTGCAAGGAAAGGACTCAACAAATTATTTCTTTGAAAACCTATCAATCATAATTAAAAACTAAAGAAAATTAGAAAACAAGTATCAGTAAAATTTTCAAAGAAAATTTTGATCATAAACTTGTATCAAATAAATTTAGACACACAAGGACCCATTCAAGAAGACTAAAAATGACCCTAAGTGAATCCTTCTATAGAACTAAGGAACACTACTCGAAGATTCACCCAAATTACCCAATAAAAATTAAACAAAGCATAACTCAAGTTATTAAAGATAAGACTTCTTAAGATGTGCTAAAATATATAAAATTTCATTCATACTTAAGTATAGAGAGCTTAGATTATTAGTGTTCAAAAACATTTTAGTGTTATGTTGAAATGAAAATGTATCATGTAAATGTCATTTGACAAAGTGTAATCCACGTTAACATGTTAAGCAATAAAAAAGAGACAATCCAAACAAATACTAATGGGCTATATTACGCATCTATTATTTGTATAAAAAACTAACTAAAAAAATAACAAAGATCAAAGCAATGAAATAAAATCATTGTGGAAATAAATATGCAAAACTTGCTCATTTTTTGCATATCAAATATGCTCCAAGTATGGACACAAACATGAGAGTTGAATTTTCAACTCTCTAGGCTCTTGTCAATGTGGTCAACAAAAAATATGTCAAAAAACTAAATATTTTGGGGGATTCAAAACTTGTTGTGGATTGAGTCTGCAACAAAGTCAACATAGTGGCCCCTCATTTGGCTCACATTTTGCAAGGTATCAAACAAGTCTTCAACAAGTTGGATTGGTTCTCTTGTGGCCATATATACCATGAAATCAATACCCTAGAAGACAAGCCCTACAAGGAGGCTCTCCAACTTATTCCACAAGTGCTAAAATAGCAAGAGTATACGAATAATAATTTTGTGGGGGTTTTTGCTTTCCATATATAGTTTTTTGTCTCACTTATTGCTATATTTTGTGATTATATATGTAAAAAATCCAATGATATTATCCAAAAAGTGATAGATATTTTTTTGGCTTTTAAAAGCTCACACAATATATAATTGGAACAAACTTTTATTACTATAAATTAATCAATTACTTCTACATACCATTAAAAGTGGCAAAAGCTCTATAAACTTTGATCACCTTGAACATCAAGCAAACTAAGAACCTCGACAATGGCATTCTAATAACATCACCAAAGATCCAAAATTGACAAAGCACAATTTAATGAGTATTGATTAGTCAAAATTACCATGTGGATCAACTACTCATGTTGAAATGTTGGTATATTGGATTATATGTGGGTTGCACTTTCATTTGAAAGTGTGAACACAACGTAGATAAAGAACATTGACTACACTAGGAACCTTGACAATGGGGTTCTAATAACATGGCCAAAAATAAAAAATTGACATAGTACAATTTAATGAGCATTTATTAGTCAAAATTACAATGTGGATCAACGACTCGTGTTGAAATGATGGTATATTGGACTAGGCAAGGGTTGCAATGGCATTGAAAGAGTGAACACAACGTGAATAAAGAGTCACTTGGAGAAGGAATACAATGAATAGTAGTCTTGGTTACACGTATAGGGATGGTCCAACAAAAAAGTAAAAGCATTTAGGACACCATAAAAATTGGCAACTCATTTTTTCTAAGAGACATCCAAAAGCGCATTTTTTTAATAGGGCAAAAGCTTAAAAATCGCCCTTTTGGAAAATGCATCCTTCACATTAGGGAAAAGTTTCCATCTATGTTTCCCACGGAGATATGTAGAGAAATTTTTCTTTAATCATCCCAAAAAAAAAAAACAACAAACAAAAAACAAAAACCAAAAAAATAAAATAAAAAAATAACAAAAAACCTTTTTGGGAAAATGCATTTCCCTCTATGTTTCACTGCATTTCCCAAAAGAGATATGTGGAAAAATGTTTCTTGGAGAATCTTACAAGAAAGAGACACCTTAGAAACATGGGAAACATGGAGGTGCCCCCTCCCACCCTAAGTGACACATCCTTGTAGAACAATAGTTTTTTCATTCATTTAGTGGCATTTCTGAGTCATCATTGCTCATTTGTTTATGAATAGAGAGTTTATCATATACTGCTATGTTGAATGGTAAGCATGTGTCGAAACCCTATAAAAAGAGGAGCTGCTTCAGATAGAATCAAGGCCAAGGCCTGACAATTGGGACTAAACTTTCATAGTTGCAATATAAGCATGTGGATAGCAACACAGTGGAATTTCAATATAATACAGAGACCTTACAAAACCATATTTTCTTGATGATCATAGAGGCTTTGGTATTTCACTTGCACTAAGCATAGCAAGTATTATCATCTATCGGTGAGGTACATATATAAGACCTCATTTACAGATACTTCGAAAATTCTGCCTTGGAAATATTACTTTTATTTTAACAATCAAAGAACTTCTATAACAATTCTTGTTCACTAGTGTAAAAACATAACTCTGAAAGAATGGAAAGGTGTTGTGGGCTATATCTAACATGCAGAAATCAAGAACTGAATAAGTAGGAAGTGATGTTAGCCCAAATCATGGTGTAAACTGACTAGTATTAAAAATTTTCCACTTCATACCGTCACACTAGTGTGTTTGTAGCAAAAAATTGGTACTGCTAAAGGTATAACTACGGTAATGTAAAAGAAAATCTCCACGGTTAAAAATTTTCAGTTTGAACCATAGATATGAACTTAAAACACATTTTGGATAAGAAAGTACATACTTATTCAAATGCTGAGAAAAATTCCAGAAACTGCAAGGTTGATCCAACATCATTTGATGAAAATTCTATGCCTGCAATTAACTGCATTGGCTTCCCTTGAGGGAAAATTCAAGGATTTGCATGTGCAGGAATTTACCATAGAAAGACCTTGACACTTGAGTAAATCAGCAACAGAAGCAAATCCTGTAGCCTTAAGTGCATGGACAAGAATTCTAGTAGGAGCACAACATTGCTTTTTCCTGCAATAATGAATTCAACAACTTTATTTCTAGAAATCTCAGACAATATCAAAACTTGATTGAAAATTTGAGTTAAACAAAGCAATGTAAAAATTAGCATGTTTTCTCCTAGGTGCATTTCTATATTCAAGTTTACACGCAAATACTGCAATTGTAGATACTTCTACACTTTAGACACTTCCACTCCTCGGATTTAGCAACCTCTTCAACTTTTCTTTAGAAGAGCTTCTTGGGGAGGACATTTTTGTTGTTGCTGTCGTATGTTTTCTTAAGCCGTGATCTTTGTCATTTTTTAGATGAGATACGGTTTTCTTTTTAAGGGTTTTCTTTGGACTCGTCATAGTTTCACCCTCAGTTCATTTCGTGCCATGAGTTGCCTTAAATGGGCTACTTTTTTCCTCGCCCTTTACTTCATTACCGCCGGTTATAGCACTTGCAATAGCATTGTCATTCAGTGCTGGAGAAAAGACAATTTTTCCTCTTGAACTTTTATATCATCAATATAGAAACCAAAAGATTCGATCTCCTACATTGACATAAACCAGAAAGCATGCATAGAACATCAAGGAAAAGAAATTCCACTACAAAAATGGGACATCTTACAAGAAAATCAAAACTGATGAATATGACAACTAGTCCACCTTGTAACGAAACCTAAGAGTATTATGATACATATCAATTGCTAAAGGAGATTCAGAGAATGCCTACACATAGGGTAGGAAGAATACGAGGTCAACCACTTATCAATGCATTCCACATGGAATCCATGATTATAATTGGGTTGCATTCGCAGCTTTTCTCCTTCGAATTCGGCCAAGAAGATGGAGCAGCCAGTGGCCAATCCCACTTCATCACAGCCGAAGAGGTTGCTCTCGCGTATGACCGCGCCGCCTTAAGAATGCGTGGAGCCAGGGCTCTCGTTAACTTCCCCACGCTCTCAATTCCTCTTCAGAAAATGAATTGGTCATCATTCATATGGCACATAAGAGGAAGAGAGGCAAAGAAGAAACGACGGAGGGTGGTGCGGCCTGTAGTCAAAGGAGCTATGGGAATGGAAGTGGAAGTTGAATCTCCTACAATGGATGAGCGTCGATAAATTTAATGTTCCATTTCTTATGGTTATAATAATTTTACTATTACGATTATGAAAATTCAGAGTTGAAAATCAAGATTGAAGTGGTAATATTCCAACCATCAACAATCTTCTGAAAATCCATCTCCCATATTTTATGAGCCTACTGAAAACAATGTACTCTGAATCCTCTTGGCATGCATTCCAGGATTGTAATGAAAACTCAAGATTATAATTTTAATGAGTATCAAGCACTAAAATAAAATCAGGGTTGCATTTGTATTTTTTCTCCTTCTTCGAATTCGGCCAAGCAGATGGAGCATCAAGTGGCCAATCCCAGTGACAACTTAGAAGCAGAAGTGTAAACAATAGTCAGTAGTGCTTTCATGCCCACCTTCTTCAGTCCAGTGTTGGCTAGACAGATTGCAACTCAATCAGATGGATCATCCCCCATTCGTCTACAATAGTAACGCGCACAACCAATGAACAATAGGAGGCCAAGCAAACAGATGAGAGTGCAAACCATAACTGCGAGAATGATAGCTAGATCATATGCATGTTTTGAAGGAAAAAAGATAGAGATTTCATTTCAATACAAAATAATTAAGGACATTGTAAATATCACATCTATTGAGGAACCACTTAAAACATTACATAAGCCCTTTACAACAGCTTCAACGAAATGAAAAAAACAATGCCTTTTGGTTAGTCCTTTGTTAATCTATACAACAGTTGAGATTAAGGATATTGACTTGGGTTACCAATTCCATCAATTTGATTACCTTAAGGATTATTTTTTTATGTCTCAAAACTACAGTATTGCCTGATGGAACAAGTTTTCAATTTCTATGAAAATATCTAAATTTTTGACCCAGAGAAATGCAATAGAATTTCACATCACCTTGCCACAATATATTTTCATCAAGAAAAATCTAGAGAACACTACCATGGATTGCTTCTCTTTGTGCTATGCTACTATAATGTTTCATTTGTTATGGAAAGATATAATAAGTACTTTAACTGTCTTTTTCCACAGTTCTCTGCTCACATGTGCTGAAAATCCATGGTTTTTTAGAATTATTAGCAAGCAAAGCTATAATTATGTACAAGTCTTTTTAGACTCAGACAAATTTCACATACCCTTGCAATATCATATGCCTATCCTTTCAATAGCAATAATTAAAAATTCCTGGCATTAATGTCAGTTGGGAATCCGACATATATCTCTCATCTATCCCTCACTCGATGACCCCTTTTAAGAAAACATGATAAAAGTACTTTTAAGCATTATCATGAACCTTTTCATTCTTATGGAAAAGCTGGCTTATCTTAAAGAATTACAAAAAATGAATTATGATACAAGGCTTCACATTGTCTTCCAACATGGGCTGGAAGAGAAAACATATGTCATGCACTATCATCCACTTTTTTTGTGCTACTTTTATGTTAACATGCCCATTTTCAATGGAAATGCCGTATTTTCACATATGGAAACATAATTGTGCTCCTAGAATGTTTCTCTTAGCAAATCAACCATCTATCAGTCTTGCTATCACACTCAAATTAATAAGATAGAGTTGAAATTCTCAATAAGGAGGGAATACTATTCTAAGGCACTCATTCCTTGGCTCTAGCTAGAAAAGGCCTGCTAAATAGTTTGATATGTATAGATGTTTTTACCCAGTAATAGTGAAAAGACAGAAGATACAGACGTTACAAAGGACTTTGATGCTACTTCAATATTCCTGCAATTTCACGCACCTAACCCCAATTATTTTTATTGTTTATCTGTATACCAAGAAAGTTGTGTTTAAGGTGATAAAGTTAAAAATATTTGATGACCTAAACTAAACCAGCTGTACAAAATTTCCGTAGGACTGATTGCGTTATCCTAGACCCACAAAGCCGGCCAAACACAATCAACAAAAGTAATGCCAATACCTGCTTACCAGCCAATCAGAAAAGCTTTTATCAATTGGATCACCAATAATCGTTGCATGAACACAGACCATTCTTAAGATGATGGAAGCGATTGTGATCCCTCATAATGATTTCCCGGCCTTCAATATTGGAAATGAGCTTGGTTGCATTGTGGCAATCGCCACACACACGAAGCTAATTTGTGATTCGAATTAATGTCCCTGGGGTGTGTTGATAAGTCCAAATGCAAGAGCTAGATTTTCACTGTGGCTGTGAAGGATGTCTTCCTTCTCCTCTTCATTAACATCACACAACACAAAGTTGGTATCAGGAACATACCCTACTGCCTCGATCTCCTTAGCCAATCTCTCTACCTTCTCATAAATATGTTCTGATTATGGGTGCAATTTATCTCCCACAAGGAATGTGTGCATTTTATTTTTAACCTCAATCCAGTTGCATCCCGCTGGTGTTTTCAAACCCCTATCCTTCATTACTACTCTCACTTTTGCCACTCCTTCCCACATGCCAGTTGCAGCATAATATTTGATAACAACACATAATTTCCAGGATTATTAGCCTCTAATTAAAATAGGTTGTTTGCAACACATTCGACTAAAATTATATTGCCATGAGCTCTACAACCACTGAGCAAAGCCCCAAACACAACAGCATTAGGTTTTATTGGCATCATTGTTATAAGATTGTGTGCCTCATCCAGGGATCATGCATGCATGCTCAAGTAGGTCAATCATTCTTTTTTCAATTAAAAAAAATGCTCTTAAGTGTTCTATATCAAGGATTGGCTTAGTGCTAGCAAACTCTCTCTTGCCTTTAGGCTGAGAGGCAAGTAGACTTTCTTCCCCAGGCGGTTCACAATGCTCAAAATTTGTTCTTGCTAAATTGTCATTAGTATTTCATGCTAAACACATGTTTCAACATCCACTGAGAAATATGAAAAAAATCCCAAATTCACATCTAGCTCCTTTGCTTAGTAAAAACAAAGGGAATATCACTAATGCGAAGACCATGACATCACATAATTCACGTCAGTTCAACCAAAGAGTTACACTTATTGTATAATTGTGGCATTCCTGGATGTAATATATACTAGATTTTTCTGCCCCTTAAACTTTGCAGTTTATAGAATTTACAAAATCTCTTCATTAGTTGTAGTTAGTTATTTTCAATGTTTTCCTGGGCCACTATTTTTTCCATTCCCTGCATCTACTCTGAGGAAGTGAAACCCCATCATTTACATGCATAGTGCTCTACCCTTGGCCAAACACCATAATGCTAACCTATGCTAATCAAAGTATTTGTGTCCTTCATTCACCAAGCCTGCGTGATTGCATGCATACAACACAGTAAGAAATATAATATGGTCAGGTTTCTTACCTGATAATAACATTTGATGGTACAAGATGACAACACTATCTCCTTTCTCGTGCATCGCATACCCTTTAATAATTGCATTCCACACAACCAAATCAGAGTTGAAACTGCCCTCGTTAGGCTCGGAATTAAACCGCCGAATTTGCTCTTCACTCCCTGGAGAAAGTGCCAGGAGAGAAGCTAATAACTTCCTACTACCTAACAACTGATATTTTAAAAAGCTCATTTCGCTAGATTCGACCTTAAAACTTCAAAAATTTTGTAAAAACTCTGTCCGATTCCTGAAATTCGATGACGAAAGAGTATTGGGAATGAGAAAACAAATCATAACAGCAAGGCCATAACAAACTATGAAGGAAAGAGAAAACAAGCCCATGTGAGCCAAGTTGAAATATAACACAAGGGACTCCATTACAAACAGTTACTGTGGTTGGTTTTCTTGGGGTGATTTCGAAGCAGAACCATTTTTCAAAAGAAAGATACAGAGAAATGATAATATACATTGACATATAAAAAGCTTCACTTCAATGTGGAAACGAAAATAATGGGCACAAGCAATTAGATCCAAAAGAAGCAACATATTACCTGTTGAATTAAAGATTCGCCTGGGAAAGAGGCTTCGATTGCCACTCCCTATCTCTATTTCAATTTGAGAGCGGTTTCATTGCTAGTAAAAAACCCTGAGAGTTGTTTCATTGCAGGTAAAAAAGAAGCGGGAGATGACCAAAACAAAGTGATGTGTTTTGGGCAGGAGAAATGTTATTTTAACTAGTAAAAGGTTTAAAATTTAAACGAAAAATGAATATTCTCCATCATTTTTAATATTATGCCTTCTAAATATTATTTTTAATATCGGATGTGCCTTCTAAATATCATTTTTAATATCATACCCATTGTTGTTTTGATGGATGTTGAGCACACTCGCGATTCCAGGTAAGTTCAATAATTGATTTAAAAGGAAGTTTCACAAATCAATTCAATTTCATTCTATTAAATTTATTTTAAAAATATTCATGATGGACCACACAATGAGTGGTTCAAAAAGCATTTACCTTAAAAAAATTATGTGATTTATCCATAAGAGTCTTTAAAGAAATTAAATAATTAATTATTAAAATAAAATTGAGATAAAATAGTATGGAAGAAATTATTTTATATCTCCAATGAATGTAGTATAGTAGCATCAATTCGTCCAACGTCTAGAACTAACTTTGCTTATCCATTCTTTCCAAAAAAGTATACATACTTTGTGGTTAGCCTTTAGATGAATTCAAGTCAGGATTCCATCAGTCAAGGTGACTCTCATTAGGGGTATAAAATTGGCCAGAGGCTATCTCATGTAGATAATGAACCATTAGCTAGAACCTCCTCCACAGTGGATTAACTAAGGTTTCCTCTACCCATTGGGGGAGAAAGGTTTAAACCCATGGTAAGGCAACATGAGATGCTTAAAGCCAACACCCAAAGGCTTTGACAGTCCTAGACTTGGTTCAATCCACATAAAAGGTTGTTTTTGTTCAATCCACATAAATTTCTAGTCTGGGAATGTTTTTTGTCCATGATGTTTTGCAAAAAGGTCTATACCATCTCATCTAAAGGGTAACCAAAGGGATGTATACTTTACACCTCCGAGGAGAGGTTTTTGGGTTCTAGGTTTTTACAACCCATGGTTTTTTCATGGTATTCCACCTTGCCAACAAGGGGGAATTAACCCGATCGTAGGTCCCAACTAGATCTGCTCTCATTGGAATGGTTAATCCCAACGAGTTTTAAGGACTGTTATAAATGTTAGGAGAATAATGAGTTAGTGGTTAAGGGATTAGGGATTAGGGGCTTACGGGTTAGGGGTCAAAGGATTATGGTTTAGGGGAATAATGATTTAGTGGTTAAGGGGTCAGGGATTGGGGGGTTAGGGGTTATGGGATTTAGGTGCATTTAGGGGTTAGGGGAATAATGAGTTAGTGGTTAAGGGGTTAGGTATTGGGGGCTTAGGGCTTAGGGGATTTAGGCGCATTTATGGGTTATGGGAATAATGAGTTAGTGTTTAAGGAATTCAGGGCTTAGGGGGTAGGGGATTTAGGCGTAGTTAGGGGTTAGGTGAATAATGGGTTAGTGGTTAAGGGATTATGGATTAGGGGCTTAAGGGTTAGATGATTTAGCAGTTAAGGATTTTAAGGGTTAGGGGTGAGGGGTTAATGGGTTATGGGTTAAGCGTTAATGGTTTAGGGGTTAACGGGTTAGGGTATTAGGTGTTAATGGTTTAGCGGTTTAAGGGTTTAGAGTTTAGGGGGTGTTGTAGGCGCTACAACACCACCCAAAATTTTGGGTATATTCAAAATTATGGGTCCCCCTCTACTCGCTCAATCCATTAAGTTTTTGACTCGACCTTCAGTCGGTAATATCCCCATGACCTATTTCTGCCCAGCCCTGTCACCACACCCACTTGTCTTGGTGTCTCTTGACTATGCTAGGGTTTGGGGTTTACTACTTCAAAGAGAATTGAGATTTCCTCCACAGATTCAAAGATATGTTCCCCTAGCATTCATCACCAATCAATGGGGCACTGGGCTCGGGTAGGTGAGGTCTCAAGTCTGGCACTAATTATGAAACCCTAATCATGGTAGGGTTTGCGAGAAACCCTATTTTGTCAAAAGGACGATCTTCTTTCTTGTGGTTGCCCTCGCATTGGCTTTGCACAACATCACAGTGAAATTCAATGCATAGCCTATTCCCCCAAGTGATTGTTAGGTTCTACCCTTCAACGCGCGCTTTAGGGTTTGCGTGAACTACATGCCCCTTTGTGCCCTCGCAGCCCTAGATGCATGTAAGCCAACCCCGCTTTGAATTTAATCCCCACCCTCCAAGAGCATGGTCTCGGTTATTTAAAGAAGGCCTCCTATGTGAATGAATCGTTACCTTGTGGAATCATGAAGTGTCAAGGTCTACCACGGTTGATGGTTATATGAAAATATAAGTTTTAAGCTGGTTTTCGGACTTAGGGATGCTCAAACAATTGACTTAAGTTGCAATATATTAGTTTGTATATTTCAATATTGCTGCTCCTCGAATGAGATATTTTTTATTCATTTGTTTTTTCTCATTATTACCGAGAGCTGACTTATTCTCATACTATTCCTTTCAGGAAATCGGTCAAATATGTCATAACTATTGCGCACTGACTTATGTAGAAATTTCATGAAAGTTTTAATTGTTCGTTTGAACTTTCTGAAACCTCAAAGGAGTTTTGGGTACACAAGAATATATGCTCTTCAACACATGGTAAGCATTACCACAGACCCTTGGAATCCGTATGGGTAGCCACCATAAAAGACAACCGAACTTCAAAGATCATTAAAAGTCCCTTCGTCAATTCAAAGGTCTTTTAATATATTTTCCTCAGTAGCATATGAAGGAGCATAAATCAGGGTAAAGTCGTTGTCATTTATCGTGAACTTAGGATGGTCATATAGACATCAAGCCACGACCCATGTAAATAGAGATTCCAGTAAAGGTGAAATGGGGATTATATCGCGCAAGCTTGTCTCTTATGTCGCATCACATGAAGCACATTTTTCCCAAGCATACCATTGAGGTAGTTCCTCTTGCACTAGCAATAAGTTTTTTTGCTACACGAAAACAAAGGGTAGCACCAGCCGGCTAAGGGATTTTAAAGGCTGTGAATTAGGAAATATTTTGAGAAAAGTTCATGAGCCAACACGGGCATAAGTCCAGCTCCATAAAATGCATGCCTTATTGGCTACCCAAAGACCCATATGGCATGGAGTCCTAAAAACTTCCGCACGACATCGGCACATATGTGTCGTGGAGCCTTGTTAATTGGGAGGAAAGTTGGTCAAAGGTATTCGTATGGCACGTCCATGACATCTTAGAATATTGTGACCCCAGGCCATGCAAAGAAAAAATGCAATTCCTGGTGAGGACCTTTTGCAACTAGCCCAAGAAGAGGAAGGTGATTCGATCTTCTAGTCGCCAAGTCGCATCTGTTGAAGGAGTGACGTGGAATGTGACTTTTGGAGGTTGTGACTCTGGGACCTCATTGAGTCGCGTTGCCGGGATTGCATCCATGCGACTACATCCTTGCAATGTGTTTAAATATCCAACCAAGTCATGAGACTGGAGCAGAGATACATGCAACCTACAGGCTATCATTGTTGTTTGGAAATACCATAAGGTTCAACCGTCGAACGAAACAACGACTGCTTGTGGGAACCATACCTGTAATTGCGTGTGGCATAGGCATGCATGCAAGAGCCGCATTTGACATGGGTGAATGATTAGAAGCCCCTGTGTTTCGAAGAACCTAGGGGAAAATGGAACATTAGCCTCGGACAAGAACTCACGATGGGCATCCTTCAAATCACAATGCTAAGGAAGAAATGCTGAATATTTTTCTAGTGCCAGATCATGTCTCAAGGCTCTTCGAGTGCATTTCTTTTTTTAATTTTGTTTTTTTGTCCTGACAAAATAGAAAGAAAAAAACAACAAAAAAACAACACTGATGGCTGTTAGATTTAGCATTGACGGTCCGAGGTTACTTTGAGCAGTCATACTTCTCCCACACAGTCTCTGCTGAGGTTTCACAATCACCAGTGTTGCGACGAGCATGGTTCCTGAAAGAGGCACGCATGGTTGCAAAGAGGCACTTTAATTTCTCCCAATCGCAACCTGTGCCATCAGTCAGGTTACGCGACCCAACCTCAGTGCGACTACGCAACCTCTCCCAAGTCGCAAGGTCACAAAATTTCACGCCCAAGGGAGCCTATTACTCATGCGACTACTCGACTGTGCGACCTCCACCTAGGATTGCAACCTCACGCAAATATAGCACCCATGACCATCAAATGGGTAGTCGCACTCTCAGGCATTCAAACCGCATAGGGAGGGCATGCACTCAGGTTATGGTAGGTGGTCTTGAGGGGCATTATCATCAGAGGAAAAGTTGTATGAGGATAAAGGTCATTGGTCGTTGTGCTTTCTTGACCACATACAGTCGAGGTGCCATAAGAATAAGAAGAGGACTCACCTTCGCGCACAGTTGAGCAAACACCAGTGCCAAGGAGATGTGCGCATGTACACATAGTGGCTTTTTCAAGGATGTAATGGCACACCGCATTTTAGCCATTCAAAAAATATACGAGGCAGTGACCAAGGAAGCACCACATAAATAGAAGTGTGCTTGGTGCAAATAAGCTTTATTTGATCCTCCTTACTGTTACGCCATAGAGAAGAAATAAGTCTTGGGTAAAAGGGCATAGGGTCATCATATGCAAACCACATGCACCGATAACGTTGCGACGTGACAAAATACTACACAGGGGTATAAACTAACATCATTTGTTTGAATCACTCTTGAAATTAATTGAATACGCCTCTACCATTATTATTCTATCATAAATACATGTGACCTATGCTATTTTATTGTAGGTAGAAGCTATTGGTTTTCACAAAGAGCTAAGGTTTTCCCAGCAAGCAAGGGGGGTCCTTTCAAAGCTCGAAAGAACCTCACTATAGGCTCAATGGCACATATATCACTGATCCATTCACACAAGACTGGTACTAAGGAAAGGCATCATGTTATGCAAGGGTTGAGCTCCCCAAAAAGAGAAGAATAGAAAGAATGTCCCAAGTTGCAACTAACATCAGGTTGTAGATGACCCCAGGTCACAGGTCGCAGGTCGCAGATGACCTCAGGTCGCAGCTCGCAAATGACCTCAGGTCGCAGGTCATTGATGACCTCAGGTCGCAGCTCACAGATGACCCTAGGTTGCAGCTCACATATGACCCTGGGTCGTAGGTTGCGAATGGCCCAAGTCGCAAGCCAACCCAATAGTCGGGAAGACCAAGAGTCAAGGGAACTCAAGAGTCATCTCAGCTTATATGTACAACTTCGGGAAATAAAGTGAAAGAATTTTAGCTCTACAATTGATAGCCAAGACGCAGGAGTGAATTGGTGCTTGAGCGCTAAAGGCAATCAGCGCTTGGGTTCAAGTAGACAGAGAGGTAGCAAGGCTATGGTTTTGGTAGCATGCATTGAGATGAATAGCCCATGTTCCACTACTAGGTTTTAACGAGTTTTAAATATTTATTTGAAGTTGCACCAACATTAATATAATATATATTCTCTTTTCCGACACTGATTCACATGCTCGCTTATGGTGATAGTACTAGTTGTCTAATATTTCACTATGTTTGTACGTGTGCTTTCATGCATGCAATTGGTTATGAACTAATTCACAGTAGTTGCATGTAAGTTTTCTTTTGAATCAGTGTTTATTTCTTCCTTGCCATGTCAGTGACCTATTGTGAACTACTTTGCAATTAACGCCTGGAATGTTTTCTTTCATGTATGTCTGACTGGGTTTTCGGCTCACTGATCCCACTCACAGCGTACCCCCTTTTATTTTGCTACTTAGACTTGCTTGTATCTTTGTTTGTGGTTCGCCAATCTTGGGCTGATTTTGCTTCACTAGTTGGTCATTTCACCTTTGCTTCCACTTCATCATCTTCTCATCCGCAACCAAGAGTGGAAACACTTATGGTGGCAGTCGAGCCCACATACTGGATGGGGCTCATATCCCAAATGATGTGAGGTCTAATTGGGACCTTTTACCGGGTAGACCCCCTTGTTGTCGGCAGTACAATTTTTCCTGTGAACAGGGGGTTAAATGGGTTAGGGGTTTAGGGGTTTAGGGGGTTAAATGGGTTACGGGTTGGGAATTAGGGTTTAAGGGGTTAGGGGTTAAGGGTTTAGGGGGTTAAATGGGTTATGGTTTTAGGGGGTTAAATGGGTTCCGGGTTGGGAATTAGGGTTTAAGGGGTTAGGGTTAAGGGTATAGAGGTTTAGGGTTTAGGGAGTTAAATGGGTTAGGGGTTTAGGGGTATATGGGGTTAAATGGGTTAGGGGTTTAGAGGTTTAGGGGGTTATGGGATTTAGTAGTTAAGGATTTTAGGGGATAGGATAAGTAGTTATCAAATAACAACACATAACATCTAAAGGGGATCTTAGGAATCTATGGGTGATATTTAGTGTCATTGATATGTTTTACATAGTAAGAATGGGTATTAGGCTTGTACCGTTGCAAAGGGATGAAAACAATTGCCTCAATCCCAAAATGAAACTTCTTTGGCTCACATTGCATGAAAAAACCATAAAGAATAATATAAATCATCTTTGAGGGATTTTAAGCCTCCATCTAGGATAAGGGTTCCATTATGAGGTTTTCCACATCATATATGGGAATTAGGTCTTATATCTTAGATAAGGAATTAAAAAGGGCCTTATACCTAAAGCAAGTCTTTCTCATATTTAATGTCCATGAACATAATATTAGAATGGAAATATGGGAACAACTAGTATGTTTTACATAATAAGGATGGGTTTTATGGCCTCTATGATGGATATGGAAGGAAAACAAGATCTTTAGTCCCTAAACAAAACTTCTTTAGTTCAAGGGATGTGAATAAGGCCTAAAACGACCACATATATCCTATATAAGATATAATATCTAGCCTTTAGGTGTGATATTGGTGTTATTTGAAGATTTTTTGTGACATTAGGTCTTAGGGCCTTTAATTTTGGCCTTAATATCATTATGAGTCTTTTTGCACCATGTATGGCAGTTGGGGCCTTAACCATGGTCAAGGAAGGATCATGAGGTGCTTGGGTCATATTTGAATCTTCCCATGATCAATCTTCTTGAACAAGTATTCTAATTACTACATGGAACATCCATAGGGAATATTTGGCCTATATGAGGGATATTTGTCACCATGGGTATGGTTTACATAGTAAGAATGGGTCTTGGGGAATGTACTATCTATTGACAACAGGAGAAAAGAGGGCCTTAGGCCCTATATAAAGCTTCTTGAGTTCAAGGAACACGAATTAACCCCCAAGCAACCACATAGATTCTCTAAGGGATGTTCAGATTTCAACTTGTATATGGGAGCCATGGCATGTTATTCTACATAATTAAATAGCCACAAGAATTGTTAGTATGTATGGTTTTCTAATAACAGTGTGTGCACATTCTAAGAATGTGAATGCATTATTAGAATTCGTGAACATTTTTGTAATGCATGTATCTATAGAATAATATGGATTTAGAGTAAACTTATAGATTTATATCAATTGACCATGTATAAATCAACATACTTTGAATTCAAATGAATGAAATCATTCTCTAGGAATCTAGTGCAATAATCAACCATGGTACGTAACAATGCCATAAAAAACCCATAACAAATAGTGTGTCCACAACTAGAAATTACTAACATAAATGACTAATTCATATTCTTGTTGTACTTTTTATTTGGTCATACTTTTATTCTTGGACTATAATAGTCATTTACGTTAATCATTATTGATTTTTTCACTTATTATCTAGTCATATATTTTAATCCTAGACTAGATTAGTCATTTAAGTTAGTCTTTTTTAGTGTAGTCACTTATTAGCTAGTTGTATATTTTATTCCTTTAGTAATTTTTAGTTTAGTCACTTATTATCTAGTCGTATATTTTATTCCTAGACTAAATTAGTAGTTTAAGCTAGTCATTTTTAGTTTTATCCCTTAAATTGGTCAAACTTAGTAGTAATTCACTTGAAATAATTGTGGTGACTAACGTTTTTAGTCACCTAGTCACTAATTTCATCATTTTCTACTAGTGAAGGCTTATATGTACATCCATCGAAAGCCTTCAACGTCATTGATGATTAAGATAAGCGCGGCAAGACAAGTGGCTTCCAACAATTTAGAGACATAATGCATGTAGATGCTCCCTCATCAATAATAGTGCAATGAACAAGGCGATTGAGAACATCTACTTGTATGGAGAATTCCAATTCTGCTAGTAATTGTGGCACATAGCCCGTATTATTAAAGACGACAAGATTAGAATCAATAGGATCAATTCCACAAATAGCCAACAATAAAGCCTGTTTTTGGGAGGGACAATTTTGTAATACCTCAAGAGTAAACATAACTGAAGGGGATTGAGCCAACTCTTCAACTATATTATAATTTTGAGCAGCTCTTGCTCGAGGATTATATGTCGATTTATGAACGACTCCCTTAGGTGGCTTAATTGTCAATTCAGGAATAGTAGTAGGTGGTATTGATTATGTAGATGGATTTGTAGTGGAGGTAGTAGGTTGATCAGTTGCCTAACTACCATAATATTTATTACGCGTTGACATCAAAATATTTGTTGAAAGTTTTGTGACAGATAACATAAGAACTTGGGAAATAGAAGGTGGATCCGTAGCAACCAAATTTGTGTTCGGATTCAGAAATGGATCTATCAACAAAGCTGGCGCATGTGAAGTCTTAATTATTCGTAAGACTTCAGTGCGGTGAGGACATTACCGAACAAAGTGTTCCTCATTACAGATTATGCATGGATAACGAGGTTTCCTAGGTCCAGACGATTGATCAGATGATCTTTCCTACAGGTTAGAAGTTTTCTTTTTCTTAGATTTCCCTTTTTTCTTACTTCCAGGTTGCTTGTCACTTTTGCCTTTGTCAAATGACACAACATTGATCTTGGAAGAAGGTGCAGGATCAGATGTAGTAGTACAATATGTTCTTGCAGTACCAATAAAAGCGCCTCTGGCATGAGAGTCCTTTAATTTTGGCGGAACAGTAAAATTAGATCGCGACGCATTAGGAATTTTTTCATAGAGCATAGCAAATTGGGTATGGATCAAGTCTAAATATTGGGCATGAGAAATAACTTGCTCTTAAGTGATGACGCCACCCTTAGCCACATCCTCAGTTATAGATGGTAATAGGTACTTAATGAACCATTCAGCAAGGAGATGATCAGGAACAAATGTCTTAACCATTCTACGACGATGACGCCACTCATGAATATGATCAAAAATGTGAGTAGCATTGGTCTATTTGAAATTGGTCAAGAGTTTAATTCCAGTTTCATATCGTATGGGTAGCTGGAAGTGAGTGAAAAAGACAATAGCTAGGGTAGTGAAATTATCAAAAGAAGCTCTAGGTAACTCAATATACCATTTTGCAACCGGACCAGTGAGCGTACGCTGGAAAAGACGTAGTCAAATGGAGACATCGTTCAGGAAGTTTGATGAACACCACAAATGATAAGTCATAACATGAGTTGACGAGTCTTCCCCGGGGTTTCCATTGAACTTAGGAATATCCGAGGGTAATTTTTGAGGTATCACCAGCCACCAAGGAGCATAGTTGATTGGATCATTGGTTAGCCGATTTAAATCTAGTAACTCTAAAATTGCAACAAAAGTAAACTGTCTATTAAGGTCAGGTTGAGCATAGCCAGGGTATGATGGAATTGCTTGAGAAACAAGCCTTTGAGCACCAGCATAAGGAATATGTTGCTGGAAAACCAAATAGGGGTTGTTTTGATAAGAAAACGCTTGAAAATTCTGTTGACCAAAACCTAGGTACGATACTTGTTGAAATGAAGGTTGAGGCATTTGCACCTGAGGCTACCAAGGGTTCTATACACCAACGTTATAACCCAAATTAGGATAACTTGGATTTGGTAGAGGATAATTATAACCTGGTTGTGGCTATGACATCCCATAAAATGGTAAACCAGCTTGCGAATATATGATTCCAGGTACAGGTTGTTGTTGTAAATTGGCCAAAGGATTTGGATTCTGTGGGCCCAATACTTGATGGTATTGAGTTGAAGGACCCACCTAAAATGGTTGTTGTACAACATTTTGATTCTGCAACAGGGGTAAAGATGTATTAACAAGTGGAAGTGATGTGGGTGTAAAAGGTTGAACTGGTTGATACGAGTGTACAATCGTTTGTGATTAGATAGGGAGAGTGGGCTACCATTGAAAAACATTCATTTCAACATTAGGTTGACCAAAAAATGGAGTACTATCAAAGTGGGTGACCAAAGGTTTCCCCCGTGCATGAGGAGGTTAATAAGATAGAAAATATTTCTCTCCAAATGCAAGGAGTCCAGTTGATATGGTACTGGATGGAATAGACCTAGAAGGACTAGCTTGATATTTCCCTGATGATGTGTATAAAGAATCAATCTATTTAGTACTCACTCTAGGCTTACCAGTTAGAATACCAGACCATGACATTGGTGAAGTCCATGGGTTTGAGGATGCACTAGAAAAAAATCTAGATAAATATTTATAGCGTGATGGGACCAAAGGGACACCATGAAAATATGATTCTGGTAAATTTGTAAACATCGACAGGGTAGCGAGGGCAGGTGCTGATGTAATTGGAACAGATGGCCCAACTGAAGATGTTGGTTCAGGCATGGTTACTTGACCAAATGTATACCCTTTGAATCAACGTGAATGTGAATAGGAATAGGATCAATAAAAGCAGAGGGTGGTGACTGAGGAAAAGACTCGTATAGGTACATATCCTCCCCAAAATGGGTTGGAGTTAAAGGTGTCTTGTCTTGTGGGATTTATTCAATTGAAATCAAACTAGGTGGAAGTATTTCACCGTTAGGCCCAAAGTATATTTCAGGAGGTTGACTATGTGATATGGGAGACTCAATGGCTACAAAAAATTGTGGGATGACCAATGGAGGAACAACTTCTGGTTGTTCGACTTTGGGATTCAGATTTTGTGGCAAAGAAGAGACAAGATCTGGATCAACTTCCAGTTGAATAACGTCGGGTTTAGGAGGTATGGTCTCATTGATTGGATGGATCATGACCACGGGTAGTTGTGAGGACTTCATCTCGACAACAGTAGACAAACCAGGATGTGTAGAAACAACTTGTGCTGACTCTGGTATATGGTAATATGATGCTTCATGAGAGGTACCGATAGTACTGGTTTCGGTAGAGTGATGAAACCTTTGCCATCTAGGAGTAACTTCTGGTGGTAAAGGTGTTTTCAATGCTAATATACACGAACGATGGGGAAAAGGATTTTTTTATTCCATGATGATTGATTTATTTTAACCAAAAAAAATAAACAAAATAAAAGGGTAATGCTAGGTATAAGGTTTACTAAGAAATTGTGAACTACAGAATACCTCCTGGTGAACCAAGAAGTACGGACAAGCAATCTCCCCGAATGTTGTGTTCATTGTATCAAAATTTACAAGGCGACTGACTTGGTTCACTATGGATGGATAGCAACCTAAATTTATCCTCCCAAATATACCCAAAGGCACGTGGAGTCCCAAGTCCATATTAGTGCTGTCTAATGTGAAACTGCACAGTGAGAGCACCCCTTTATAATTTTCATAATGTAACGCAGCCCGATATACCCGAAAGTACATGGAAGAGCTACGATATACTTACGTACATGGAGTGAGTTATCACACTCAGAATGTATCGCATACAATTAATGACAACTGTTATGTTTTACGATGCCGGAACACGTCTCTAGCCTAGACCTTCTAAATGTTATCGTTATGGTTCTAATGCTTTGTTAGGTAAATTGATCTAAATTTTAAGTTGATATTGTTTATCAATTTGCCTTTCAAGATTCACTATGATGATGTATTGGAAATTCCTAAAATGCAAACTAAAATGATAAGAAATATTTTCACTTTTAGTTTTTTCAATGAAAATCCTAGCTACTAGAGGGAAAAAGCAATCAATTTGAGAGCAAACAATCAAAGAGAACAAACTAAAATGAAACTTTCCTAATTTTTCCTATGCAAAACACACAATCCACTAAATGAAAATGCAGTTTTTTCTTTTCAGACCCTTTAATGTGAATGTAGAAAAGGAAACCAAGTGCATAAAATCAATAAAAACACATGCCTTTTACTTTGAGAAATGAGGAATTGAACAACAATTTCTCTTTTTAGGAAAAATAAAGATTTTAACTACAATTTCTCCTATAGGAAACAAAGAATTTAATGCCAATTTCATTTTCAAAAGCAAATGGATCCAATGCAGTAATGAAAATACTTTGAAATTAATTCGTCAATGATAAAGAAAAACACTTTAAATAAACATTGAACAAACTTTTCTTTCAAAGGAGGAAGAAGTAGGTAAAGTTACTGGTCTCTATGAGGCATCGGGCTCTTTGAAAACATAGCAAACAAAACTGAAAGCAAATGAAATGACAAATTCAATAGGAATTTGGTTGGCTCTAGGGAGCAACACAGTCTCTTAGGGGAGACAGTGTGTTGCAATGCACCCCTGAGTGGGAGACAGTGGTATGCAAATCACTGTGTCCTATTCAACAGTGCATTGGCCACAGCAGAGAACAAAAACTCAAACTGTTTAACACACTTCTAATGAAAATTTGAATTAAAAAAGCCTAATATATTAGAGTAAATTATATTGGGTTGATAATAGAGGAAAAATACACCAAGGATGAAGGGTAAACTCCCCAGCAGAGTCGCCAATTTGTGTTGCAGAATTATGAATTACGGGTAAAACATTATTCCCTAAATGCGGTGCTATAAATTTAGAACAACGGGTTAAAGACTTTGTAGATACTTTTCTTAATAGTAAATAGACACACAAAACAGACCAAGAAACTTACTTTGAGTCCAAGATCTTCAATTCTCCTTCTATCACTCATGTTGTAGCTTCAAATCCAAGCTAGATCGCCAAAATATTTCCTACAAGAATGAACATTAAACAGCAAAGAGATAGAAATATAAAAATGCCTATTCAAGTTATTCAGTTAAATCAATGAAACATGAACCATATACATCAAATAAGAATTCATAATATGAAAGACATAAGCTTATATAGATATATATGTGGGAAAGTAAACACCAATCTTTATTAATGCATAGAAGGGGAGGTTACAACTAGTGATTGATTTGATGTCACCATCTCCAGCATCATCCCAGCCTCATCACAATGAACATCTCTCCAGTAGCATATCACTCAAATCAATTCCTCAATTGAAATTCCACCAGCATTTCTCTACTCAAATACTTCCTTCTCAAGCACTAGGATCTGTGCTCAATTTATAGATGAGCTGAAGGTAATTTTACAATCAATGACTTCCTAATAATAGGCAAGAAATGTTCCCAAGCTCAGAGGTATCGAATGAACACATGGATTTGAAGTTTGACACATATGCACTCTTCTAGAAGGCACTAGCCAAGTGGAGATTCCGGAACAATGAGAATTTCGCTCCCAATTGACCAACGCACCCTTGTGTTGGGAAGTGCTTTGTAGAGCACCCTTGAGTGGATTTTCCTGCATATGCAATGCATTTAGCCCCTTGAGAGACTGCATTGGTGAGCTCATAGGTGTTATAACATATACTTAAAATCTTGGAAACCTTGCAATGGAAGTCAGGGATGATTTGTATTTGTTCTTTGTCTTAGGGCATGTAGCAACTGAAATGATAGGGGATGATAGACCCTATTCATTTGTTCTGGGGATGATGTCCAGTTTAACCAAGTCATTGGGAATGGTGCCAAATTGACCTATAAAAAACTTGACCAAGATAAAATTACCTAGGTTGATTGAAGTTGAGGAAAAAACCTCAAAACATAAAAAAAAAACCTTAAAAATAAATGATTCTAGGTGAAAATTCAATGCATATACTTGAAAATCAATTTTTGAATCAAATTAACATGTTGTGGAATTATGTAAATTAAACTAAAGAATAGAACAAATCAGTAGCAATACCATGTCATATTTCTTTTAAATATACACTAAAATACTTTCATTTTCAAATATCGATAGAGATTGATATCAATATTTATGTAATATTTATATAAAAGTTTTCATATTTAATGATAGTTCTTCAAAATTATCTTCCATTCCTTGGATATCTTTGCACTTTAGAGATAATTGTTGGAGTTTTCATTTCCATCTAGTGTTAATTGACTAGTCCCTTGCCTTCCTATTGGCATCAAAGGTCCAGCACAGGGTTTGAAACTTAGATTTCTTTGAAATCTCGCCTTCTGAATGGATTCGCTCATGAAACTCTTGCGGCCAGGGCTCTCTATGTGTCTGATAAATCTTAGGGACATATCTCAGGTACGGTGAAATTGGATTCCTCCTCGCAATTAAGTTAAGACCATATTTTTCTTAGAAAAATGCTATGAAATGGAGGTTTTACTAAGAAAATATATGCAAGATGGGGGTTTCATGGGAAAATTACATGCAAAATTTGAGGGTATTGTGTAAAATCAACACCCTATATCAGTCCAGAAGATTTTGAGGGTAGCCAGTGGGAGAAATTTGGTAGACGTGACTCCACAGCCTTTAGGCACTGGAAAGGCTATACGTGTCACAAATTTTTTTCGATAGAAATCCATTGGCTATTGATTCTGTGTATGTCAAATATGCTTCACATTCTCATGGTCCTTCATGAGGAAAAACGATAGTCCAGTTTCTGTGAAAAAAAAAATTAAGGGAAAAAGATACCTTTGAAACATGTAATTGCTTGGTTGGAATGAACTTTTTAGCTACAAGTAGTGGAAAAGTGGCTAATGTAGGAGAGTTAAAATCTACACTGGATAAATCCTCTTGCAGTGTAGACGAGGAAGACATCACATCAAAGAGCTGGAATTTAAATAAGGCCATAGTAGCAAGCGTAGAAATTCTTGGAACATGCATTTCTGTTAACAACGAAACAGGAAGAGAAACCCTTCTTTGTGAAAATGGAAATGCACATGAGATTTATTCATTTCAAAGGTCTGCTTTTAACCCTCAAGGTGTAACATAAAGTGCTATTGGAAAAGGTTTTCTTCCTTCTACCTTGGAGAGGCCAGAGAAGCCAACCAGCCAAGAACCAAATGGCAGACATAGAGAGTATGTGTTTCATAAGGTTTGTACTGGCAGTGATCCAGGAGATCAAGGCTTCATTCTCAGAAATAATAAAGGAAGGTTATAGAAGCAGGAGCTACAAAAAATTCACTTATATGAAGATGATGCAATATATTTGATATATATCCTAGTAGGGCTTGTAAGTCTGGATGAGAATGGTTTTTTCTCCAATTCGTTGGAAGATTCCTTTGGGCTAGATCATTTGAAGACACCTAGAAAACCAATCTTCTTTTCTTATATGCGTCATAAGATTCATTCTAAGGACTACAAAACTGGAGATAATTTGTGGATGACTTTCAGGACATCTGCAGCTATGGGATGAATTATAAAGAGAGAGGCTCTAGCATTTGGAATGATGCACATACTTTATTATATCGGGGTAGAAAATATCTTGATCAGTTTGCAGGTAGAGTAGAAATGTGTTTTAGTCTCCCAAATGAAACTAAGGAGGGTAAAAGCACCTGTTATCTTGAAGATTTTAGCAATGGCCATCATAAATGATTTATCAAGATGCAGAGTGTAGTTTCTCAACAAAAAAAGAGAAATTACAAAAGCTATATTACCTGTGAAATATATAATTTTCCTGATCATAAGCTTGTCAACCTATTGATAACCGCTGACACCAGTGGTCTCCCAGAAGATGAAAGCCTCCAATATGTCTAAGGTTCTACTTTTCCATGCACACAAAATATGGTCTATGTTGAAGAACTGGAGAACATATCAAACACTAATACTATATTGGATAATATTTCTGAGGCTAATCTACAAGTTTAAACATATGAGTCAATGGTGGAAATTTTAAAATGCACTGGAGATGAAATCAGATTCAATCCTGTTGAGCATGACACTGAATGTTCAAGTTATTTTGGAGACACAGAATTTGACAGTGATAATGATGTTCCATGCCCTGGAAAGTGTGATGATGCTGAAGTAGAATTAGAGTTGCGTAATGGTAATGGAGATGCAACTTCTGCAGCACTTGATGCAAGTGGATAAATGAAGAGGAAGAAGGCATTGACACTTGAGTGGAAAGATTATAGTCACCATATTGAATGGTGGTGACAATGGATTGAATTGCGGATTAGAGGAATTTTATGTCGAGCTTACAAATACGACCACATACTTAAAGTTTTTCAAGCAAGAAATCCATGGAAGGATGAGCAGCAAGTTGTGAAGGAATTTACAGCGAGATCTTCCCCTTTAATAGATAAAACTCATAGGCACCGTATTTTTCAGTGAAAGAGAAGAAAGAAAGTTGGAAATGCAGTGGAGTTGTCTTTTGATATCTCTCTTCATCCCTTGTTTTCTTTATATGAGAAGAAGAAAATATTGGAAGTGGATGGATTTTCAATTGATGCTGATTCTAACAACATGAAAACAATTACAGGTAATGTGAGTAACGACAGATTAGAGGAAAATTATTTCAATGATCATTTAACAGGGACAGAATCCAAGGACAGAGAAAAATACATAGAGCAGATGTTATGGAAAATTTAAAATTTACAATCACATATACTAAAGATGAAAAATCAACTAAACAGATATAAGTCTAGAAAAGCTATGAAATACTCTACTAGGTAAATTTCAAATCTTTTCTATATCAGCAACTTATATAATTTACTATGTTAGGAGTAGATTGTATTTATTGTATAGTATATAATAGCTCGTCCCATCCCCAATTCATTACTACCCACAGTTTTACGCACTAAAAATACTCGATTCAAACCACGATTCAAGGGTTTGCACAAGGAAAAACTAGTCGGAGAATGGAAAGATGGAAGACTGAGCATCCTGTATCTACTTCACAACAATGGCTGCATGGATTTTTAAAAAGCTTCAGGTGGCCCAAAATTTACTTGAGTAGGTAAATATATTCATATCTCTTGCCCCTTTCTAGAGTTTTTCTATTTCCTTTTCTCATTGCTCAATCTAGATCGCATGCATCCATCAAAATTACCGCATATATATACTTAATTCTTCTTATATTTTGAATGTTTATATCGACAAAATAGTATGAGGCGAATGCCAAAATGTTAAATAAAATTCATGTTATTTAACAAAACCCAAAGAATTTTGAAATAAAACCTCTGGATGCTTGGTAATTTGATACCCCGCAAACCCTCACTTCATTACCTGTGTTGTCTTAAGGAAATTATGAAATTCTACATATTGACCATCAGATCTCTCCTGGTAACATTACCCAATGAGATTTGAAATCACCCTTTTGGATGTTCCGAGATTTGTTATCGTGCTAACCCTTACTGGATTAGTTTTGGTGAATTTGTGGAAATTATTTATAATATTTCAATTCCATTTCAGTAAATTGTGTAAATCTACAGATTGACCAGCAAGGTTTGGAATCACTTGGAAAGAAAAAAAATCCTCGATCCAATTAACTCGACATCGACTTTGGCAAGCCAAATGGAATTCCTCCTTTGCAATATAAATTCAATAAGAAGTCACACGAGACCCATAAACTTTTGAATAAATCGCACATAAAAAATATTATTGGGGAAAAAAACTCACCAACCTGACATCTCCATTGCCTTAATAAATCCAATTCAATTTCAATTGCCTCACAACTTGAGGCAACAATCCAAGAGGAACTTCGAGATCATTTCCTAAGGTTGTTAAGCCGTTTTCAGTGTTGTGGCCCTATAATTATAAGATTATCAAAAATAAACGATAGAGGACAACATCAAACCTATTTGGAGTCCAATACCTAACCTCCCTAGACTCGGAGAGGGCTCTCTATGCTTTTATGATTTATCTTGATGGTTATAAATGTTGATATTAGGCTAGTTACAGTAATGGTGAAAACTGGTTGTTTTGATTTATTTTTTATTCGTTGGATGAGCAGGTCTGTAGAGGCTAATCCATTGGGCTATGGAGTCAAACAGGGGCTAGTGCTGTTACATTAAAAGTTCAAAAGAATCATAGCACAAGCTAACTATATGTGTTGGATCTTAAAGCAGTAGAGATTTTGAGGTGAAAGAACTAGTGAATTTGCAGTATCAGTTAAAAAGAAATTAAGAATTTCTTAACCAGACTTCATGAAGAAAACATTCTGATTGTAATCACAGACATAGTTAAGGTGCTCCAACAACAAATCTTAATCTAAAATTTCTATTTTACAATCAACTTAAAATGATATGCAGTGAGGAAAACAGTGGAAACATTCAACATAGAGGAGAAAATCACATCACCAGATAGACACAACTCAAGTACCTTGCAAATGGTTTCTTGCTATTGATGCTCCAGCATCCAAAAATTCCTCTATCACCTGATCAAATATATGTGCTAGGGGAAGAAAGGAGAAATAAGCATCCTTCTCTGTGAGCTCTTCATTATGACATTTAAGAAAATAAGCAATTCCAATCACCATAGAAAAAATGTTTTCATTTTTTATCAATACGCATTTAGGTACACCAGTTGTGCCACCAGTGTACATTATCGTGCAGATATCACTCTTTTTGGGTAATGATAGTTCAAACATCCTTTCCTTACCTAACAAAAAAAATTCGTTCCAAGTATAGACTTTGAGCATTTGTTTTACGAAAACTTGAAACCAAATTTCGGAGGGCCCATCCAATGGTAAGTCGTATTGTAATGTGGGGGTGCGAACACATCTTCCGCTTGCCACATGGTTAATGGATGGGTTTGAAAACTGCCCATTTCAGACCCCCCCTCGTCCATTAAACTTTGAAACACCGAGGGGGTCCAAAATCAACTTGAACCGCCAACTCAACCTTATCTAACAGTCATCCTTCATAAGCCGAACATGCATGAGGTTTAGCATAATATCAGCATGTTTTTGGACCTTTTACAACCATCCATTAAAGACCTATAATTAGCATCATATATGCCTAGAAGGTGCCTCGAAATCTCCACTACCATAGTGTGTCATTCTCCACTGCCTATAGTTCTCAGCTCTTAAATATCCTTCTACCATACCATCCTTTGTCGGAACACCAATACGCATAGCCTTACTTGTATCAGGTTCATCTTGGAATTATCTAGCTCCACTTCATGAGATCTCTGCTCATTTGTAATAATAGATTCTGAATTGACAAACCATTCATTCATTTCATTGTTTATATTACTTTTAGACATACCTGTCGTTGTTGACATAGTGTGGGGAAAAGACTTGTTTTCATATTTATGACATGGAACCACCAGCTCAATCATTTGAGAATCTTCACTGCCTCTATGTATATGCTCAATAGAATCTTTACTAAGGATTACTATTTCATTATTTTTTTGTTGATTCAATGTTTTGCAATGTCATATCTCTGAAACATAGGTCTGGTTCCATATTAGGGTGATTGGATGGGGGAGACATTGATGTTTCTGAAACATCAAACATATTTCCCAATTTAATATCTACTCCCTCACTTATTGCTTCAACACTATCAACTGAAATTTCTCCAATTGGTCCTAGAGCTTCTATTATACCATCCAACATATCACCCACTATATCTGAATAAAGAGGTCGACCTGCACTGGAATATTTGGTCAAATGACTCTGTACACCTACCCCTCCTGAAGTAAGTAACATTGTAGGGGGGTCAAGCCCTAGCTCACCAGCCATATAAATAATTTGTCTATGAAATTATGACTGACTATATGGACCTATGCAACTAGGTGCCCAGCATGAGATACTCTGAACATGAAGCACCTTTTTGGTCTTGTCTTTAGCAGCAAGAACTTCAACAAATGCCTTCCCTAACCCTCCTTCATGAAGAGGAATCTCTACTATAGATCGTGATGGAACACCACGAGGGAAATTTTCTTCCATGATATATTGCACATACGTATCATTAGCAAATGCAAATTGATTCAGGTCAGCAAGATAAAGGTGAGTATACAGAACATACTCCCATCCAAGATGATCCTCTATAAGACTTGCATAGGTTTGAATCTACCTTGTAGCCAACAACCAATAGTAATTATGTCATTTTGTGTCTTTGAAATAACCAAACTCCCTTTAGTCTCAATATCGGGGTCCATTGGTGAGGTATCTAACTGATTATCATCTTTACAGTTGCCAATTATATCATTTCCTTCAACTTCAATGACCTAATATGTGACAGAACTATTCATAAAGGTCCCATCATTCCCTACTCTAGAAGCCATGTTTTGTAATTTGGGCTCCAGATGGAATGATGAAGGATGCAGAATCCCAACAGGAGAAATAGAATCCAAATAATGAAGCATAATTTGAAACTTGTCAATGACAATTATGACATTCTTTTTGGAAATGCAGAGATAAGGATATAAAGAACAAGAGGTTGAGGTGTTTTAGATTTCTCTCTGGTAATGTTGGAATCTCCACTTACTTTTGTTCTGTGCTGAATAAATTTATCTAAAGCATCATGTACTTCACTCCTCTCACACGAGTTCAGGGTCGTAGGGTAGTACACCATAAGACTGATTAAATATGATCTAAACTGCAACAAAATACAATTGCCACTTCCTCAAAATTTATCAGTGCTTGCTACATTGAATCACCCTGAGATATTGGAGTCCATGTGCATGTATAAACACTTGTGGCATCAGCCACAGGTTTTGTAGCTCGAGTTCTCAATAAAGATGGAGCAATTGCATTATCTTGTCTTTCTCTTGGCATTTGATTTGTTGGGGATATTTCATTAACCTTCATTAAACTAGATTAATACTCATCAAAATCCTGATCCCCATAAGACAATTGTGAAATCTTCCCGAAAGGCTTCTTATCCAACTCAGATGTAACCCTTGAGGAAGAATTTGTACCTTTAACTTTAACTAATCTTACCAACCTCTAAATTTCCTGTTTTGAATTGTTTTAACAAAGCCACAGCACGGCATGCCAAAAACTTAAATGTTAGGAACCCAAAAATCCCTTTCATCAATCTCCATAATCTGAAATGCCTGCCCTTGCTACCCTTCATATTAATTTTCTTCTGCAATTCTTGTCAATTCTTCTTGGATTAGAGATTTCATATGAGCTTTCCTCTCCCTAAAATCCTGGCTAAATCTCTCTCCCAAACGGTTGACAATATCAGAGAGAGTCACAGTTTCAAAATCCACTTCATTAAGAAACTCTCTAATTGTAGAACAAAGCTCTTCGTCAGTAGGATATGACAGGATTTCTTTCCCCTTAAAACTCCAATTTCCTTCTGCTATTTCAACTATCTACTTATTATGTTGCGTCTTTCCACAAATAGCCTCATATTCAATTGGTGCATTCAATTTTGTCCTTCTTTTTTTTATATCTATAGGAGTGTTGAGGCTAACTGAAAAAACATTCTCTGTATCAATAAAATCACTACCCCGGTGCTTTGCAATATGTTTAGGAGGTTTTTTCAAAGATTTCCTTTCATGGTTCCATTCATATGACATGCATGAGTCACCTTGCAAATATTTCCCCTCAATAAGATCAGCATGCATATTATTGTGATCTACATACTCCCATGTGACACCATCGATATCTTCATCATGGATTTCCAGAAACTTCTTTTCTTGGTCACCAAAATCAATGTTGTGATTGCTTCTATAGGTTTTATGTCCTTCTAACATGGAACTTATTTCCATTTCATCATCCTCTTCCATTGTCTCTATCATTTCATCATCTGATCCTACACCCAATTCATCACCTTCAAACACATCAAATTCATCCACAGAATCATCATCCTCCTCAGTCATCATGTGACTCTGACTCGTTCCATTTTCAGAGCTTGTACAAACTGCTTCATCATTATCACTGTCAATTTTATCTGGGTCTAACCTATTCTGAAAATCCTATCAACGCAGTACAAACACATTGAAATATTAACTGACCAGCTCCATTTTGCTTCTTGATGGAAAGGCCACAGATAGATAATTCCAAAAATTCTTGTTTGATGATATGGGATTCATATTCACAAGATCCTAAAAGGATTGTTCCTCCTCTTTTGTCCATTTTTCTGACACACTTTCACCCATGTCATGAAATCCCCATGAACGTAATGCTTCTCCAAGCTTTAGTTTCAACATCTTCCGTTCTACTTCAATATGCTCTTTGACACACCTTATAGAATTTCTGCTTCAACAACATCAGCAAAAGACTTATTATATTTTTTCCAAACAAGTAAGAGTCAAATTTAACAAGTGGCTAAGAGCTTCATTATTGTGAGTGTCAATAAGATTCAAGATACTAAGGCAGTATACAACATAAGTAGCAAGTATAGGTGGTGGGGCACTAGTTGGTGAAGCCATTTTCAAATTTGTCCCATTTTTGCTAATAAATTTGAAAATGTCCAGGACAATGTGTCAATTTAAAATTTATCCCTTGCTAACAACCAGTCCTGGGAAATGATGACTAGGAATAAATTTTGGCTTCCCATGAGCTTGCTAGTCGTGGAAGCAGTTTGAGAAACTTTGATAATGCTAGAAATGACAATGTTACATGTAAGACTCCTTTCTTTGCAGGTAAACATGCATACAAAAATGGGGTTTCAAATACCAAAATATTAGCAGTTTTTTCTTCTAAGCATGCTCCACCCAATTCATATAATTCAAAGTTTTCACAGAGTGCTCGTCATTCAAATGGCTTGGTATTGTCAGTATCTCTTGATTCAAACAAATTTGTGAGACATGATAATAACTCAGAGACTGATTCTAGATTTAAAGGAGATGGATACATAATTCAGAATGAGACACCTGCTACAAGAGGTGAATCCTTTAGGATCATTAAGTGTACCAACGAACCAAAAATCATTTATAGTAGTAACTCTTCCACTTAGGGGAGCAAATCTGATCAATATATATCAGAAGGTTTAACAAAGGCTCAAGATGGGGTAGAAACAACAGACATAAATGGTTAGAAAGGGCTTCTCGCAAATGAAAGTGTTGAATGGCATGATGATGGTTTGATTATTTCTATCAATAGTATTTCTCCTTCACATGTAAAGGAAGACAACTCAATAAGAGCCCAACTGGAAACTTCTCACGAATTCACATTTGAGTCTCAAGTTAAAGCTACAGATACAATCTCAGTGACTTTAAAAGAAGATGGTTGCCATGGTCAAAATTTAGGACAATGAAACAGGGAATTCAAATGGCTAATGTTAACTCAGAAAATTGTGACAGTCAGCAGGAAAGGGGAAGACTCCTACATTACATATCTTGATAAAACTAAGAAATAAATCACTTACATACCATGGGACATCATACATCATAAAGAAAGAAGTATATTTGATGCAGATGTTTCAGAGTTTTAGGTTGTGGACATGAAAAGATACACCAAGAAAGGCCAAGAAAGAGCCAAAGTTGAATTAGATGATGTCCATGGTAGTTCATCAGTAAGTGATAAAGGTCAGACACAAATACAAATTCAGCTTCAAGATCTGATTCAGAGGATGCCGAAGTGGAGAGGAAGGAACAAATGGCTGCAGAGGCAGCAACAATTGAAGTTGCTAAAGCTACAATAAAATAACGAGAGGATTTTGTGAAGAAACTGGAAAAGGGAGAAAGAGAGATCAGAGAGATCAGAGAATTTGTAAGATACCTCTTTGCCAACAAATTCCCAACCTTTGAACACGGTTAAGAGCTGATGATGATGAAGCTTCAATCAAATTCTTGCAGAAATTTAATCCTCTTCTAAATTGCGCGTTGGGTGACCTTAACCCATTCCTTTATTGGTTTCGAGGAGGTATACTTATGAAAAAAAATATTCTACCAAATCCCTTTGTTCATGAGTAAATCCCCACCCCCTTTAGCAGTTAAGGCTTTGGAGAAATGAAAAACATGTTTTATTCTCCCTCTCCCTAGATCCTTTGGATTTGAAGCAGCCTCCCAGCTAATAAGAGGTATTATTCCCTGCCCTTTACTCCTTACATATACCTGAAGATGATCTACCTTGTGTTTGTTAGGATTTTCTTGGGGATGTTGCCTAGCTAAATCCAATACCACTGGAATTGAGTTCAGGAGACTTCTAATGAACACTATCCTATGACCCATTGAGATCCATATGTGATTCCAGTGCACTATACTACCCCTAATTTTGTATATTAACCACGTCCAAACCCTATACCTGTAATTTTCTGCCTTGAAATGAAAATCCAAGAAGATTTTGTGCTCAAATTTCTACACAGTGAAAGGGAGATAACCAAGGATCATTTTCCTTTGGGCTTGACTAAAATGACTGAATATGATGGAGGAATTTCTAAGGTTTATCTCCATTCTTGTTGTGCCCCAAAATAGGTTAAGGACACCTCCATGGTTTCTTTCCTCTGCCATTGTGACATTCCCAAATGAAAGGAGGTCATCCACAAACATTAGGTGGGTGATTATTGTTCCTTTGGCAACCTTCACTCCTTTTCTGTCTTCCCCTCTTAACCTTTGCTTGATTAACATACTGAACCCTTCTACTACTAGAAGAACCAAAGGGAGCAATAGGGGGCAGGTCTGCCTTAGACCTCTTGAAGCGTGAATGAAATATATGGCTATTCCATTGATTAAAGCCACATACACAACTGAATTGAAACATGCTTGCATCCAAATAATGAGTGATTGAGAGAATTGTACTTGCATGAGGATTAGACATAGATACATCCAACTTCTTTGATCAAATACTTTGGTGGGATCTCTTTTCTTGAGCCTGGTCCCCACTTTGATAATGTGCAATGCCTCTTGCACTGCTGCTATTGCATCCTCGATGTCTTGATCTCCGAGGAACCCTATTTGTTCCTGTGAGATTGCTTTGGACAGAATTGGCTTCAGTCTTGAAGAAATGGTTCTTACAATTGTTTTATATATGCAAGTGCATAGAGAACTTGACCTGTATTGGCTAAAGTGAGTCAAGTTATTTTCCTTGGGACCTGTAACTATGAATGTTGATCTGAAAGTTTGCAAGATCCTCCTATTTATTCTTGATTCCTCTAGGAATTCGATGACGTCTTTTCACAAAAGCTCCCAAAACCCTCTAAAAAATCTTGTTGGTAACACATCTGGTTCTAACCTCTTCTTATTCTGTAGGTCCTTGACAAATTGTGTAATTTTTTTCTTGTGTATTGGTCTGTACATTTCTTTGTTCATGTCCTTGTACCCATCTAGAGAAGACCATGGCCATTAATATCCTATCTTGAATTGTTTCCTTGGGAGGTTGGGTGTATATCTTTTGCATGTATGAGGGTAATGTCTTCAAATGTTTCACAAAGTTACCTTCTATTGTTCGATTTCTTCAAATGTAATTGTATGCTCTCCTTGGTTTGGTTTGGTTTAGTTTTTTTATTAGGGAGTGTTCCTATCTCCTCTTTGGCTTTAACCAAACTTCCATTCTCTTCATTATCCATTTAGCCTCTTCCAAGGATAGAAGATGATTACTTCTAGCTTACATTTCTTTTAGATTCTCAATGTACTATGGAAGAAAATCCCCATCCTTTGCCACCACTTGTATACGCTCTGTCTTTCCTTCCAGTGTGCTCAGTTGATCATATATCTTTCAAAACGTACTGCATACACATTCCCATATTATATTTGTTGATCTGAGGTACCTTTCAAAATTTTCATGTGGTGTCCGTCCTCCGTATCGGAGGAGAGACAAATTCTTCTGATGAGATCTTTGTTCAAGGAATTTGAGCCAGATTGGGTTAAATTTGAGGTGTGATGGACTCTTCCTATTCTTGTTTACCACCTCCAGAATAATTATGGATTGGTCTGAATGCAACTGCGACTTTGCGACTCGTGGGGATATGCGACTTGAAAGGAGGCCACACGGGTCACGTTGGGGTTGGGCAGTGTAGTGCAATGGGTGCCTTAATTTTGGATCTTGCGACTAGTCGCATCGAGGGACTGTGACTTGTGGAGGTCGCATTGGTCGCCAAGTCAAACCTATGACTGTGCAACTTGATCACACAATGGTCTCTTGCAACACCCGTTGAACCATGGTAAACTTATAAACTTCTTTTTCTCTCGGGTGTGATCCTCTCATCCAGAAACACCGAACTGGGCCAGATGTTATGTCGTCAATTGATCAAGGAATCTTAGTGTAAGAGTGTTGACAAAACGATGAACCATTAAACCAGGTGTTTGGTTCATAAGAAAGCGCTTCCATGAGAGTCCTTCATGCACCATACTTCTCCAACTTCATGGATTAATTACCATCCTGCAACCTCCATGAAGTCTTCATTGTATCAGTACGTGCGACCTTCATCTATAAATATGGCATTGCGACTACTTGTGCTCATGCTTCAGGGTCGCAACAACACAAGAGAATCAGAAACTGCTGAGACTGGTAAACATAAAGACACCCATTTGACGCCATCATCTGCTCGGACATGGACGTTGGTAAGGTTGGTTGAAATTTTGGAACGGAATGTCGCCACGTTTACATCAATCAAAACGCTTGGCATGGATTGCACGTATACCCATTCCAACCCTTCGCATTTCCTTGTTAAATTTCAGATGGGGCATAAATTTATATCGTCTATGCATCATGCTTTCTCGGTAGCTTTCCTTTTGTGAATGTTGCAACGATTATTGGCCAATCGGATTATTACGCTACCCTTGATCAGCTTTAAAGCACCCAAATTCCCCTCCCTTTGTCCCACGGTTGCATCGTTTCTTATTAGTTGGGAATGCCCTTTGAAACATATGGCCTTTCATACATAATATATTACTTGCTCCTCCTTTCCATAAAAATCACGAATTTAAATAAGATTCCATCATGCGTGTCTCTTTTATTTAATTCAAATTCTGATACATGTCCATTATGCAGGCCCATTTCCTTATTTAACTCAAAACTCCATGTAATAAAGAGTGTGCCATTTCCCTATGATATAAGCCTTATTTTTAATGCTGAGAATACTTTTCTTCGCAAGTGGTGTCCTTTTAACACAGTTTGTTTCATTCCTTCATTATTAATCTAAGATTCTTTATTTTAAACTCCTTCAAAAAGAAATTGAGGTTCATATGCTTAATTAAAGGCACCATCTTTATATCAACTTAGTGACGTCACGACAAGGGATAATTGTACCTCCCTCGAATCTTCAACTAATTACCTAGAAAGGTGGAATGAAAATAGGTTAGCTTTTAGTAAGAATATTTTCATGTGAGAATGAAAGAAAACCATTCTCATGTGAAAGCATGAAAACAAACAACTAATAACAAACTAATTCATTCAAGGAGCATGAACTCTAACTATTTCAAATTACGATGTTATGGGTTGTATAGGTTGAGAAAGTCTTAAAACTAGGCATTTAATGAAACCACCAATGATTTTAATATTTGTGTTTCCTATGGTGACGATGTACTTATAGAGCAAGTGTCTTGAAGCGATATGTGAAAAAAGTTCTAGATAATGAATATTAATTTAAGGCATGGTGGGATTCTTGACCATAATAATTCAGGGTTTCAGAGGTGCATATGAGAGCCAACCTTTTACATACCTTAATGAAGCTCAAGAAATTCCCTAACCATAGATGCAAGATGTCTTAACTTCGTTTCAATGCATATGCCAGAGAAAAAGGGGGCTTGTAGGTGCATAGGACCAATAAGGCATCATTAAAGAAATAAATTTCCTAAAAACCCTAATGCACTTGTGTAGATGGGGAAATCGACCGCGAAACTAAAGGGCAGTGATATTCGATGATACTGACGACGGTGTCATGAAACACTGATGAGAATGCGCTCTAGGGGAATAAGAATCAGGTGAAAATAGGACGGGGCCACTCTCTTGACAAATTAGGGTTTCTCCCAAACCCTAGTATAGTCAACATAATGCAAGCGAGCCTTAAGACTTGTGAATCTGGGCTCAGTGCTCCCAATACTTGGTGCTGACTAATATGGATAACCTAGCTTCACAGATGAACTCTCAATGCTTTTTGAAGAATCAAACCCCCAAATCCTAATGCCATCATCAGACAGCAAGACAAGTGAGTGTGGTGTGCATAACACGAATGGGCACAACAACAAGGTTTGGTAGGAATAGGTCATGGGGAGATTAACCAACCGAAGACAGGATCAAAACGTTAATGGACTAAGCGAGTAGAGAGGAACCCAAAATTTTGAATATGCCCAAAATTTTGGGTGGTGTTGTAGCAACTACAACAATTTGCGAACCACTGGTAGAATCCAACATCTTTGCCAACATCCCTACAATAGTTAGAGTCTGGATAGTGATGCAAGGGAATATTGAATAGGAACTGTGGGTACCTCTTGTGTTACTTTGACCTTACAGATATGCCTTCCCTTTGTGCCTCAACTAGGTCCTGTTAATCAGTAAATACCCAAGTAAAAGTTCACACATTCCAGTAGTTGATGATGATGTAAAGAACGAGGTAGTGGACTTATTATGTTAAAAATTTTAAAACAAGTTTCTGGTATTTCTCCTCTACTAGCAGGCCTAGACAGTACCCTGGTGGAGTCACTTCAAGAAATCAGAAACGTTGCTCCACTGGTAGTGAGCCTATTCAGTACCCTAATAGAGTCGTTGCATTACCTCTTTGCGCAGGAAGCCTTTCTCGATCCTTTACCCTTCATTTTATTTCATTTTATTTTATGTGGACATTATCATTTATTAATGGGTGTTCATTGCGCTAGGGAGGATGAGGGGTCCCAACTTATTTTATGGGCAATAGAGGTTGTTTCCTATTTGACAAAAACTGAAAGGTATTATGTTTTAGGTTTTCCCTCACGCCAAGCCTCCACATCCCATCTCCAATTAACAAGTGAAACATGGAAATAGGTCATTAAGATATTCAAGACCATGATGAGCACAAGGTTCAGGTTATGGATATAAGTCACTCGAACTGAGTAGGGTTCCCTACAAGAAACCTGATCATATTTCCCCAGATAATGAATTAGACTCGTAGGAATGATATCCACGACATGAATTTGATGATTGGTTCTAAGAGAAGTTGCCTCTTGGAGTAACCATCAAAACCTCACACAATCATTAGGGTTAGAGTTTCAACCATAGGGGAAGGAAATCAAGGAAGCTATTTTAGGGTTTCAACATGTGTGAATAGGTCAAAGCAATCCCTCAAGGTTTGAGCATATGCATGCAGGCATTAAAAAGCTAGTTATAGCATCACAAGATCAGAGGCTCCAATTTCATGAAAGTTCCTGCAGTGACATGCAAAATAGAGGAAAATTCAAGTCTAGGTAAACGTATAGCATATCCTAAGCGAGATGACGAAGATGTGATGCAATGCAACAAGTAGGGTTCATGATGAAATGCAATGTTATGTGTGAAATAAATCAGCTAATTGCAGATTGAAGAAAAATGCAACACATGTGCAACAAACTAATGAAAAATCATAATGCATAGAACTAAACTACCTACAGTAAATAAAAGACTATGTACCATATTTTTAAAGTATAAATCAAATCCTAGGAAATAAACCCTAATTAGCAAAGTGTTACAAGTAAAAATTTTAAAATAACAAACCCTTGCTAGCGTAAACCTAAACCCCTAATTTAATTGGAGAGGAAATCAGACTTCCATTGCAGCCAGTGCATCAATTCCTGACCTCCAAGAAAAAATATTTCTGCATTCAAAACCAGCATAAGAAAGTGTGCACCAACAACAAAGCTTACTTTTGAAACATGCACAACAATAAGAAGGTCATGGCTACTTACCAGAGAAAGTGCTAGAAAATATTGTTCAAGACGAATTGAAATCCAATCCTCATAAACAGGTATATGTACTTGAAACCTATAATCATCTAGGCATGACACTTATTCATTCATGCTTAACCCTAAATCTGGTGCATGTGAGGAAAGAAGTTGTCTGCTTGTAGAGAAATTTTCCAGATAACATCCTTCAAGTAGAGAAGCAACCTTATCATAATAGCAAGGATGATAAATTTGATGGCATGGAAAAAATAGGCATTTTCAAGGTGAAATTCAGATGCTAGAGAATTCAAGTGTAGAAACCTTAATTTCAGAAACTCTAGTTCGAATTTTTCCATGGGTTTTTTCAAGGAATTGAGGACCTTACATAGCCATGATCGAGAGCTGAAGTGACTCACCACCCTGGAAAAACTTTGAACCTTCAAACAGGGGGATATTGAGCTTCGTTGGTTTCATGAAATTAACTGGCAAATGCATGTAGTAAGTATTTGCAGCGACTGGATAACTATCAGTGATCATATTGGTAATTTGGTCAATTTTTTTCACACTGATAGATTGGTAGTTAATTAGATCAGATTCTTTATATTCCCAAGAATGATATGAATTGACTAGAAAATTCTCAGGCAATAGAGAGGTTAAGTGATTGGATTGTAAAACATCACTTGCTTGTACCTCACTGCAATCCATACCAGCTGGAGAACAATAAAAAATATTTGAGACAAAGGTTGAGGTCCTCCCTTCAACTAAAAAATTAGGGTATAGAGGTTGATGCATATAAGCTAATAGGCGATGTAAAGACGTGCTCAGAGGAATATCCCTCAAATCACAAGATTTCCAATATGAGCTGGTATCTGGCGAGATTATGTTGAGAGGCCTGTGGTACGTGGATACCCTAATTTTAGAAACCCAATTTGACTTGGTTTAGGGGTCTCATTACGATTGTGAGAAATCAACATCACCACCAGCAGAAGATGAAGTGCCTCAACCTCCTGATGAGTCCCTAAATATTCAAAAGTAGAATCATCAAATTATGGTGGCCTCGTAGGATCAACATATAGATACGAATGAAAATCATGAGAGGTGTGACTGAATACGTTCTTGGAAAAATTACAATCATTCAAGCCACCAATTTGATCAAGTTGAGTATCTAGTACATTAGGCTCTTCTTGGATTAAAAATGAGGATGAATCGGTGAAGGAAACATCTTGAGATTGCCAATAAATAAGGTATCTTTCTTGAATGGTCAAGGACTGCAGATGGAAGAGATCATAAATAAGAGATTCATGATTCTCGTAGTGAAATTATGAAACTCGTTTTCATGACTGCAACCAACAACAGCAACAAAAATTTCTGAATGACTTGTATAAATCACTAGTGCGGTTGACTCATGAAATAAATCAGGGGATAATGGAAAAAATGATTCAGACGAGGGGGCACCAATAATATCGAGACCCTCATCACATGCATTAGTGTTATCCAGAGGGAGGAATCAATCGGCGTGTATTTCACGGTCCATGAGTTTTAAAGGAAAACTAACTTCATCTGGGAGAACACCCAAGTCATTGCCCATAGGTGCATGAGATTTAGGACTAGACCTAGACATATGTTCAACAGACTCGAGATTGGTTTCATTAATAGGGAGAGATGTTAAATAACCTTGTTTTTTGAGTTTTTATTTGAAAAGGGTGTATGAAAGATTTGAAGGCGATACAAAAAAGTTCATTTCCCTACAAGCATATTTCATCACCTAAAATATTTGTGACCAAAACTTCATTAGGTAGAAAATCACAAGGAGTATGAGAAGTGCAAAAATATTTATTTCCTCCTTGGAGGGTTGAAGTTGTTCCAAACTTAGAGAGATAGGCAAGACAATATTAGGGACAAAATCTAGACAATTATAAATTTGAATATTATCATGAAAGTCACAAGGATAGGGATTTGCTTCAGATTGAAGGTATTGCAGAGAAACAAAAATAAACCATTGAAAATTTTCAATTAAATATTCCCAATCGGCATATATTTCAGGAAACTCAAAACAATGATGAAAAAATATAATAGCAACATCGTCCATAGATTATTTAGGTTCATTCCAATCTCATTTATTCTTATTAAGAGATCTTGAAAATCATACATATGAAAAGCTTGTTGAAGCTCATCAATGAGTTGCTAGAACGAATGGATGGAAGATTCTAGCAATGTGTGGCACCATTGCTTAATGTGACCTTCTATTGAGCAGGAAAATCCCCTCTGCAGACAGAGGCGATCCCTCTAGCCCTAGGGTGGGTCTAACAACAAGGGAACACACTAAATTCCTAAATTCTTAGCTGATAAATGATACATAGACTAGAACATATATCCTACCTCAGTCCAATGCTTTTGTCGTGGCACGCGACATCGATCCTTCGATCTTTATCTTCACACCTTGCACTTCGTGTTGGTGACAATGTTCATGCACCTGCACAAAGATCAAACTAATGATGACATCATACAAGCATATGCATTCATCTAGTGCTATTCAACTAGTCAAGGAGAGTTCAACACTTTGAATATAAATGGAAACAAAGTTGGAACCAGAAAACAGTCATGTATTATTGATATATGAAAAATAATTTTACAACCTTATGCCTTGACGTTTCAGATCTCCTTCAATGGGTTCAGTCAGGCACGTCTCAAGCATTCGTTCGACATTCAACTCAATGAGGAAATGGGCTTAAACTCTCTCTCAATAATGGATTCTTCTCTACTTTCTTCAACACACTAGCTATAACTAATGACTATTCAACTAGCTGAATCAATGTGAGGAGGAAGAATTTATAGGAGAGGAGGAGGAGGTTTGGGATCCACATAAGGTAGAGGAGAGGTCTATCCCTTTGGGGAGTTGCACATTTGTAGGAACTAATAAGCCAAAGGGAGGAACTCGACTTGATCCAGTCGAACAAACCATCATAACTCCGCTCACGAAGCTGTTAGAGCATGGAAGCTTTATTTCTATTTAAAAAACTTTCCAAAAACAGCTTGGCGCGGGTGCCCTTCTGAGACAGAGTGCCAATGGGCGCGAGGCCCACTGTTAATTTCTTCATGGGCGCAAGCCCATAACTTCCTGCCAGTGTCGACCTAAAAAACATAGGTTTATGAAGGTCTTCTTGAGGAATGATCAAAAAATATTATATTATTGACATGCCAAGGGATGCATTGACATTTATGATAATGTATGACAATACACAGGGGTCACTGAAATGGTCCTCCAATGTTCAGAATTGGGATTGCAGGGACGGTGACAAAATAATGTGTACTAGATGCCCCCTAAAGCATGAAGTCCGAGAGAGAGGGAGGGGTGAAATTCTTTACGAGAACATTCCCAAACCAAAACGCCACTGTCGAGAAGACCTACATGAACAATTACAACTAATATCTCTAATACATGAATATGTGGTATGGGCGCAACCATCCATAATAGAGTACATATAACAAGATCCAAGTTATGTACTCAACCATCCCGTAAAAAGGATCATCAAATAGACTCCGGTATGGTCGCAGCCATCCCATCAGAAGAGTCATGCATATACTCATGATAAACCAAATCGTCCTGCAACCTAGATTTTATCAGACAAAACCTAAGGTCTTGTGCTCTGTCTCGACCTGAAAAAGTACAAATTTAGGCATGTGAAATAATGAACTGAAGTCGAACATGCATGAAAATCGCCTGATTACCAGCCAATGATGAAAGTTGTTAATAGGTGTGAGAGAGACCACCAATAATGACAATGGTTCTCAAGGTACAACTAGCACAATTCATGGAATGTGAACAATGAGTTGAAGTCAAACATCCGCGAAATTACTCGATCGAAGGCCAATGTTGAGAACCTGTCATTGAATGAGAAGAACTTTCCATTGATTCATGAAAGCTCTAAGGTACGAGAAGAGAGTGTCTAGTTCAGCTTCCTGGAGAATGAGCTAAAGTCGACAGGAAGTTACCGGTCGAAGGATGACCATAATGTTTCCCACATCATTGACACGAGATAGAGGAATAAGATGATAGTGAATCAGGACTAAACAAAGGATCAAGGTTTGAAAATTACAGAAGGAACTTCTCTTGAACATATTGGCGACACGACTTCGAAATTTGGCAGTATTTGAAATCAATGGATCTGAGGCCATGGTGACGTGCCAAAAAAGAATATGAGAGGTCAAAACAGATAACCCAAACCCAAGGAGGAAAAATGACGAATGTGGGATGTCCCCAACCCGACACGAACTGCAGAAAAGTGAAATGTTCAAGAGTGACATACTGCCGACATGTCTGAGAATTGGTTCCATTCCCCCCGACCATTTCTGGCAAGTACCCCAATTATTTTTGGAAACAAGCTTGAAGGGGATAGCATATGCTTTCCATGTAAGTTTTTCCTTCGAACAAATCCATCCTAGTACATTTTACGAGCCCTAGGAAGGAGGAACTCGGCAACGTCATGGTGACGATTTCCGATGTTATTTATTTTTAACGAGTCTGAAAAAGGAAGAACTCGACATATTTTCATGTTTAGAGAGTTTGAAAAGAAGTGGAAAAGAAAACTCTAGCAGGTCCCTTTTCATAGGTAATCTCACAGATCCGAAAATGTAGAAAACAATATCTGAGAGAACCTCCTAGCCATGTTGGACTAAGGTATTCCTTTTTCATAAATAATTTGTCCCAGCCCGAAAAAGGGGTAAATGTATATTGGGCAGATGACGTTTTGCAACCTTTAACAAGTTCAAAATGAAAAGAGTCTCAACAATATTTTCAATTTTTGAGTCAGAAAAGAGCTGAAAGATGACTCCACGGGGTGACTTTTTTGTGTTTTTACCGAGTACGAAAAAGTAATAAAACATAACTCGTTGCTTCATCGTCGTCATTTTTTAGGACCTGTTGTTCCACAATAAACAAAAGTGAAACCCATTTTTCGAGATAAAACAATAAAATAATCGAAAAATATGCCAAAAACATAATTAAGGTTTATAGAAGGTTATAAAATGATGAAAATAGCAAAAACAATTTACTTTTCACCTTTTCACCTTCTTGTGAGAATTTTATGATTTTTTACTGTGAATTTGTGGAGATGACAACAGGAAATATAGGAGGTCATTTGCAAATCCGTTTTCTCCAGGTAAGAGCTCTCATCTTATCGTGCATTTTAAGCCATTTTTCATTTCTTGCATTTATTTTTTGATGCATTTTGGGGGAGGCTTTGTCATGGATTGGTCGCGGTGGTCAGCGCAGGTTTGGGACATTGAGTCGCACCCAACCCTGCAAAATTTAAACTGGGATGCACCAATCAGTGTCGTTGTTTTTAAAACATCAGCGCCAAACACCACAGCTAAAGAAAGTAAAAATTCTCTCTAAAATTTCCAATTCAAATGGTTAAAATTCGATATTGTGGCTAATAAGAGCATCAATTGTGGTTTTGCAGGGAAATCAATAGCCAAAATGGTCATAGAGTGGAAAGAATGAGAACACGGGGAGGAAGATGAACACGCTATGGGAAATAATGCATGTATGGATGCCTTGAGAAACTGTGGGCTCTCGAAATTCTTCCTGACGCTGTTTCTATGAGCTCAGCTGGAACTATTGTAGTACTTGATTATTTTGTCAGACACCGATCAAGAAAGTTTCATGATTCATGATCAAGAGTTCGAAATAGAAGTCTATGACATTTATTTCATCACTGGATTGTCATGGAGGGGAGAGAAACTAATCCGAACAGGTACCCGGCCCCTTGGTGAGAGCATGGGCATGCTAATTGACAAAGTCTGCCCAGGATCAAAGAAAGGATCAAAGAGCGGCAAAGTGGATATTCAGACAGTACCTGACTTGACACTAAGGGTAGTGTTGCACACTATAACTCAGACTGCTAGATCTTAGGCTCCTCACGAAGCTATAAAGACACAGCTTCAACTTGCCGTTGATTTCATGGCTCCAACCATATACAATTGGGTGGAAGAAATAACAATCATCCTGAAACGAAAATTAACCAAATGCAAGAATGGCAAGATGAAACAATTTGGATATGGGTCCATCTTGATACCATTCATCTTGGAACGGTTGCCAATATTCCAATGCTAGGAGGTGATAGTACCTACACCACTAGCATGAGAACCACGAATGGTCCATTGGGAGGATTTGATGCCTTGATTAGGAGGTGGTCAACATATGTCATGGAAGCTGAAATTATTTGATTGGCTATGCCAGCAGCTTATCATGGTAGAGGACTAGTTGTACACCGACACCGATTTCATGGGTGATCCAAACCTTCCACTCTCGGAAGGAGATGACTGGGATGAGGCTTTGGGTAAAAACTCACCTTTTATTTTTATGAGTATTATGATTTTTTTGCTTATATATGTTCTGATATTTATCGATGCATTGCAGATGTTGGCCCAGAGAGACTTGCAGGGATGTCCCCGATTGCACGGAGGGTCCCACACAATTTCGAAGTAGCCCCTCAAGGTGAGTTAAGTGAGGAAGAAGATATCACACGCAACTTGGAGGGACTGACAAGTGGGATACTAGATTACATGAGATTCGAAACGTTCCTCGTGCTTATCAGAGGCACATTGCAAGGTTGTCTAACCGCATCCACCGATTACTGAGGCAGGTTGTACATGCAGTGACGTTTTATCATGAGCACCATGCTGATTAGACACCTAGGTTTTATTTCTGCATATTTTTGAGAGACATGACGTCTCAAGATGTAAGAAAAAGCACATATATTTTTTTAACTTATGATGCACATGGATTCAAACAATCGATATATATATATATATATATATATATATATATATATGCTTATTTTTCTGTCTAAATCTTACTATGTGATGGTGAAGCTTTTACACATTCCAGAAATGTCTTTCCAATACAATATTGGCTATTGCATCAATTAACGTATTCATTATTCTAGGAATATGCTGATATGTGATATGATAAAAATTCCTTTATAACAGATGAACATGCAAATACATCCTTAAAATATGAGGGTTTCTAATAGAATAATTCTCATTGAGCTGGAGAACAACAAGCTGAGAGTCTAGGTTTATATTTAATTCATGAACATCAAGAGCAATAGATTCAGTTAAGAGTTCAATTACTGCAATGTATTCAGTGAAATTATTGGTTGTTCGTCCTAGACAAATACCTTGAAGGTCTACCAACTCACTGTTAGAATCATAAATCACCCAATCTGCAGAGGATAGGTTCCGGGTACTGCGGGAGGCACTGTCCGTGACACCGACATAAGGAGTGACAGACATCTACACGGTAAGAAATGACATAATAAGCAGGAAAAAAATTCTCGCAAAGCACACCAGGCCAAAAACGTACAAAAAAATGAAAACACACCTATGTACAAAAGGACATGCATGAGAGACTCATGCATAATATTTTTTGAGGTACAACCCATTTCTAGGTTGATTCAAGGGATAGCCTTCATAGTCAATTACCTCATAGGCCCTGTTCTGCAAAACGCGCTTAACAATGTAGGGCCCATGCCACATGGTTTTGAATTTTCCTGCCCCCATCTTATCATGATACTTGTCATACAAGAGGAATAAGTCTCCTTATACAAATTTACGAGGGGAAACCATTTGATCAAAGTGAGCTTTGACCCACTTTTTTTGTGCTTCTATGACTAGATCAGCAAAGCAGCGAGTTTCATATAACCTCTCCAAATATAGAATATGTTCTTCCTTCACCAACGTATGAGGCAGTAATTCAAAAGCTATCTTGAGAGAATGGATTTCACATTCAATCGGAAGGGTAGCTTCCAAACCATAAACAAGCTGGAATGGGGTGAATCCGGTTGCTTCCTTCACTAAGGTTCGGTAAGACGAGAGAGATGAAAACAACATGAGATGCCAATTGAACTTGTGCATCGCAATCGTACGCTAAAGCATGGTGACTAAAACCTTATTCGTGGCTTCAACCTAGCCATTGACCTGGGGGTAGTACGACGTTGAGTTTTCGTGACGCAGACCCAACTTGGTAGTCAGATCATCCATCATATAATGGTGAAAATGGGAGCCATGGTCAATGAAAATGGCTTGAGGGACACCAAACCTAGTAATCACATGATTGAAAATAAATTGTGCAACCATCTTACTATCAGCTATGAGTGTAGGCATTACTTCGGCCCATTTAGTGAAGCAGTCCACAGCTACGATAATATAAGCGTTCCCCCCAGCCAAGTGAGGGTTACACGTCATAAAATCGATTCCCCACTTCGCAAAGGGACCAATGGTAATGACGGGATGGAGGTGTGTGGGTGGTGTGCGCATCTTGCACTGGTAAATCTGGCATTCGTGACATTTACGGAGAGTGAGAATACAAAATTTGAAAATGTTAGGCCAAAAATATCCATCACGAAGGATTTTTTGAGCAGTAGCATACCCATACATGTAACTGCCACATGCGCCAGAATGGCAATCATTGAGGACTTTTTCAGCTTCCTCGAGGGTTAAACATCAGCAGAGAACAAAATTAGCTCCAATGCGGTATAAAGTATATCCAGCTATGTGATAGGGTTGTGAATGATGATAGATATTTTGACGAGAATCTTTCATCAACTCAAACCGGAAGGTGGAATTTTGGACATAAACAATGAAATCATCATACCATGGATCGAGGGTGATAATTAAAAAAAGAGTGTCATCTGGAATGTGTTCCTCAGAACCATAGGGAGCAGAGGCAGAAGGTAAAGAGAAGATCAAATTGACAAAAACCAATGATTTCTTTGATTGGGCGGTAGTGAACTCCAAATCAAACTCCTGGAGGATAACTATCCATTTTGAGTATTTGCCCCCCATCAATTGTCGAGTTAAAATATTGGTTATGGGGTTGCAATAATAAATCACGGTTACTGTGCGAAATAATATATAATGGCGAAAATGTTAGATGGCGTGAACAGCTGCCAACACCAATTTATCAACATGTGCATAACGTGCTTCTATATCGAGAAGATTGTGGATGCAATGAATGCTTATCTTTCTGTTTGTGTGTTTTATCTTCTCACCCACCATATTTTATCTTTTAGTTTTTCGTTAGACATATTATCTACCTCTTGAGCACTTTATCTTAATTTTTTTCCGTGTTTATGATTGCTTTTTGTCCTCAGCCTTGTGTTTTCACACAACTCCTCATACCTGCGCCAGAAACCCTAGCCACAATCATCTCCCGATGGTCGCTGGCCAATTTTGTGTGCTATTCTTTGCATTGTGTCCTCGTGCCCATTAGTAGCTTATTTCTCGGTGTACCTGAGCGCTCTCATTTGTGGTGAGCCCTAGCTGCATTTCACTTTGCTTTATTCTTCACTGTGCCCAACTCGGAAACAAATATCTTCCTTCACACTTGCTACTGGTACAGGCGACATAGTCGAATTAATTCTCACTCTTGCTAAGAAATTTTCCTGAGGAATAACACTAGTCTCGATTGAAAATGATAAAAATGTTGTGGGACATGGCCTTATGAGTGGATATCTTGAGCAATTCCGCCCCATATAAATTTTTTCTCACCAAGAGAGAGCCCCACCATCATCGCTGGTTTGCAACTTCAACATGTCTGTGGGATTCGAACTTGTTTCTACTAGACTGAAGGGCTTCTTGTAAGAGAGCCAACTTCGAGAGAATTGGCTTCAAATTTCCTAAATTTGGCAAGTGGTTCATTGTAATAATTGACAGAGAGATAAGCCAAGCTGCCAAGCTATGAATTGCCTCGTTGTCCTTTAGGTTGACTCCAGCTCCCCTAAGTCGATGATTGTGATGACATAACTAGCCTTTAGCATAGTTTGGTACAAGAATTTACATGCTAGTGTGACCAGCAGCATTATGTAAATGGACAAATTTTTATTAATTCAATGAGGGCTTTCTGAGCCACGGCACCCATGGTCATCGTGTGATCGCTCTCCAAAACCGCCTGCTGCGAGACTCCACGTAGAGCTTCTATGGAGGACATTGCCCGCGCCATTGATGTTAGCTTATTTCTTTCCTTTCTTGATCTACTCTGCCTTGGGCTTCTGGTGTGTTGATCGTTCAACCTGTATGTTGGACAACCAAGGCGATAAGTTGAAAAGATACATGACTGAGCATTAAATGGTATTCACTACTCTACATAGATCATATTTTGTTTTTTTTTTTTTTTTTCCGGATTGGCATATAAAATTCATTGCATAGCATGCATATAAAGTGCCTATGGGATATATGCAAAATGAGTCAAATTAAGTGAATGTATGGCATGAGTGGTATATAAGGATTCATTTAAAAAAAAAAAAAGAGAGAAGAAGAAGAGAGAGGAGAGATGGTATATGAATAAAAGGATATATGGATTTTCTATATAGTGAAGAGTGAAGTTTTTGTTGTATGTTTCTCTATTATAAAAACATGACCAAGATTTGTGGCATGTATAGAAGGGTGACTCTCTAAAAGATATTGACAATGTGAAGGCAAATGTTGAAAATTGGTCATCATTTTCAAAATAGCAGTGGCATCATAAATTCACTCATAGTTTTTCCACAAAGATTCTTTTGGATTTTTCCTTCGTCTTTATTGTGAGGTAATATAGAAATTTCAAGACCATCTGCTCATCAATAGTGAAGCATCCAAGCTTGTGAATATCTTTTTGTTGATTCATTTGAGTTGTTGAGAAAAATGGCTAAAATCAATGATGCATTAGATTTGTTGCATAACCTCATTCATTCCACTATTCATGATATGGTAAAAATGAGCAATAATGCTCTTTTTAATATTCAAACTTGCTTGCAATATGCACAAGACAAGATTGAGTTTTTGCAGTTGGAGTCTCAGCTCTAGCAAGATGAAATTCAGCAAAAGAGTCATCATTCTGAACCTGTTTCTATTTAGAACATTGAGAGGGACTCCCATGAGCAGCAAGAATATAAAGTTGCAGTTGATTCACATTCAGTTCCTTGTACAAGTGCAGATTTACGTGTAGATGCAGCAGCTTAGCCTGCACCTCCCAAGCCCGTCATCATACCTTGGGAAGAGCTTGTCCACAAAAAGCACAGAACAGGTCTTCGATATGACAAGGAGTCGTCCTTTTATATTCCGGACTAATCCAAGCCCATCAAATTTCAGAGTGTCAGATTTCTTTATGACAGTTCAACTTTAGTTGTTCCAGATCTTGCTCCTCTTCTATAGCAACAACAACAACAAATTGAAAAATGCCAACACTGTGATCGAGTTGCCCATATGAAAGATCACTATTTCGATCTTCACCCATGCAAGCACTGTGGTCGGCGCACCCACTCTTCACACAGATGCTTCATAAACAAGCCTCCTAAAGAACAAAGATTCATCTTGGATGGATCGCTTCTTGGCAATGGGCATCAACAACCAAGAAGTTGTTTAATTCACATGTCAGAACTTGTTCTCGAATATTGAACAATATTACAATTGAGTTTTTGCCATCATCTCACCTTGTACCTGACAGGAGGGAAAATGGTGGTCATCTACAAGCTTCAAACCCACATCAAGCAAGCCTGAGCCACAATTCGTTATTCCAGATTCAGAGTTGTAGCCAGAGACATGGATGCCCATGAGCATTCCTTTTGTTGGTGGACAACCTTAAACCAATGTGAGGTTCATATTCTTCCTCTTTAAAGAATTCATAGCACTTCCTCTAGCATAAGACTTCAGATTCTTGCCAGCCTTGGTAGAGTTCCAGGAAATTCATCAAGCATTCCAGTGTTGGTGGTCATCCTTAAACCATCACAGGTTGTAGAATTCCCTTCTTTTAGGTTGAAGGTCTCCCTCTTCAAATATGAGGGACACTTCCTCTAGAAGAAGCCCTCATCTTCTTGCCAAATTTGGAAGAGTTCTGGGAATTTCAATAAGCGTTGTGATCCAGTGTTGGTGGTCATCCTTAAACCACCTCTTTATGCCAACATTTGAGAGAGCTAATTCAACCTAAGTGTTTCCATGCATATTTTTCATATTTGTATTACAACTCTCTTCTTGGAATCACACATACCCCTTCGGATTAAGGGGGGGAATGTTGGACACCTAATCCTCTATGGGTAGGTGTGGAAGGCAAATAGTCACAAAGGAGCCCAAGTGACCTTGGAAGATGAATCCAAGAGTCACCTCATTGTATTATAAATGTACATCATATCAATGGTAATATGCAACAAATGCTTATATTTCTGTTTGTGTGTTTTATCTTCTCACCCCCCATGTTTGTGTTTAACATAATAAATGACATGCTCATCATCGTCGTCGTCGTCCTGTAGCAAAACCATGGAAATAGTGCTAAATGTGGAAGCCAAATATAGGGAATAGTTGCGATGATAATTTGGTGGACGCAAAAGAGGAGCATTGACAAGAAATGTCTTCAGTGCATCAAAATATTTTTGGGAAATCTCATCCCAGAGGAACGGGATGGCTTGCTTAAGCAATTGCCTTAATCCTGTGTCTGCTTCAGCATAATTCGGTATAAAACAGCACAAGAAATTATCTTTCCCTTGCAAACTCTGCAACTGTTGTAAAGGGGAAGGGGAGGGGAGATTAACAATAGCTTCGACCTTAAGAGGGTTGAGATGAATTTCATCTTTAGAAACGATAAACCCAAGGAGTCTACTGGAATCGGCGCAGAAGACACATTTATGTAGATTAATCTGAATGTTGTAGCGTCTACAGTGAAGACATATTTGACGAAGGTGATTCAGGTGGTCTTTACGCTTAGCGGAATGAGCCGAAAGGTCATCCAGGTAAGGTTGAAAAATGTGCTTAATATCATGGAAAGCATATGACATTTCTCGTTGGAATGTGGCACCAACATTCTTAAGGCCAAAAGGGATCTCCTTGTACGCGAAGGTGCCCCATGGACAAATTAAGGAGGTCTTGTGTTGATCAGCCAACAAAATATTGATCTGGTTGTAACCAGAGAACCCGTCCATAAAGGAAAATATCTCACTCCCAGCACATTTGTCAATGATCTGGTTGATGAAAGGAGTGGGATATTTATCCTTAGGAAAAGTGTGATTGATGTCATGGTAATCCAGGAAGACTCAAATAGTACCCTGCTTTTTATCCTCAGGCACGATGTTAGAGACCCAATCTATCAAGGGGATCATATAAATGAAGCCAACTTAGAAATTTTTCAACTTCTCCCTTTATGGAGGCTACCTTTATAGGGTGCATGAGACGAAGACGTTGGTGAACAGGCTTCACATCAAGATAAGTAGGGATCTCGTGCATGGCTATAATCGGATTGATGCCAGGCATATCCTCATAGGACCAAGCAAAAATGTCTCAAAAACTCTAGGAAGATACTAGTATAGAATTCGATCTCATTAGGATAATAGGTCATCTCAATATGGATGTTCTCGACAACCCCAGGTTTAACAAAGATGTCGATAGGAATCGTTTGCGAAATGTTCCCAATGTTACCTTTCGCAAAAAATTCATGTGTCAAGATGGGCATTTGAAGCGGGTGGGAAGGAGCTTGGCAAGCGAATTTCTCAAGACAAGTAGACATGCCCCCAAGGCCAGGCATAAATGAGGAATGATGATGGCTATCATCCCAGGGAGGATCCTCTAAAGACATGATTTTGACGATGGCTTCATTAGTGGGAAACGTCTCTTTCAAGGGATCAGGAAAATATAAAGTGTCGAGCCAAGGGGATTGAAAATACGTGTCGAGAGACACAATAAAGGAGTATGATTGGAGGGAGGAGGAGCCGAAGCTGAGATAACATCACAATAATCAATTTCTATTAGGATTAATGACAACACGTCACCAAACGAATCAATTTTCTTAGGCGGAGGGATGATCCACGGATCATAAGATGTGGAGATCATATTAACCTTAGCAGTATTGGGCGGAGGAAGAGAAAAGATACCCATAAGGGTAGGGTCTAAGAAAATTCTCGACCCCACACTTTCATAAGGCGTAGGAATATAGTCTACATATGGAAAGTTTCTCTAGGAGGAGGTGGAAGTGAAAAAGGATAATTGATCGACAATGATGATATTTCCTTCATGTGGAAATTGAAGAACACGAAAGAGAGTGGATGGGGTGCATAGCATGGCGTGAGTCCAACTATTACCAAAGAGAATATTATAATTGAGCTTGGCATCAACGAATTCAACCTCAACATGAACCATTTTCCCTTCCAATGTTATAGGTAAGATGGCGAGAACAACAAAAGGGTGAGATTACCTTCTGTCTAAGGCTTCTAAAGTGTTTGGAGACTCATTAAGGAATAGAGAACCAATGGCTTTCTAGCATGCAACGGACATGATGCAAGTAGTTTCACCTTCATCCATGACCGCTCAATGGATATTCCAAACATTAATCCCAACTTGGATAATCAAGGAAAGATGGCGAGGGAGACGTGGAACAAAATTTTCCAAATCAAAAGTGATAAGGCTTGCATCAGCAGGGTCTACCCCTCTAATAGCGGATAGAAAAGCCTTCCGTTGTGACGGAAATATATGAAGCACTTCCAATGTAGACATAGTAGACAACACCTGAGCCAAATCCTCAAAAATACTGTAATGTTGAGCGGCACGGGCATTTGCATTATAGTAAGACTTATGGAGCACACCTTTAGAAGGTGGTCATACAACGGGCTCAGGGTTGATCCTTTCAATGTGAAGAGGGCTAGAAGCAGGTGGGGGTGGAGGACCTTCTATGATCTCTTTCCCTGCCACCTAGTGCATTTCGGTCTAATATTACGATCTGGTAGAATTAGATATGGGTGCAGCACCATTCATCATGAAAACCTAAGAGCCAAAAGGGGTAGAGGACTGAGGTTGCTCCACCATTTGAGTTTGTTGTGATGGGAATGGTTCTTTGAGAACAACCGAAGTGCCCTGAGTGCCTTTGAGTAGTTGACCCACCTCGGCCCGTCGTGGACAGTCCTTGGTGTAATGCTCATCATCACATATCAGACAAGGGTACCTCGGTTTACGTTTTGAACCATCATCGTCTTTGGGTTTAGGAGAATCCTGTTTTGAGGTATCGGTTTTGGCCTTGCCTTTACTCTTTTTCTTACCTTTGGAAGATTTATCTACCGAGTTGGAATGGACAGCATTCACTTCCACGGTCTTTCCAGGATTAGGAGGTGGCTGAGAAGAAGTATCAATGGAAGAATTATATTTTTGCTTCGTAGGATTGGGAGAAGACTTACGAGAAGTCTGAGACATAGAACCAATGATACTGTCAATGGATGGCATCGCTAGGTCTTTGTAAGTTCCATGTCGCAGAGCATCGGGCAAGAGTTCATACAACATGCCAGATTGAGAGTACATGAGATCGAGGTATTGGGCACGAGCAAAGGCTTGTTCTTCAGTAACATGACCCCATAGCGATGTCCTTAGCAATCAGACCGATAAAAGAGGTAGTGAACCAATCAGTTAGAAGTTGATCATGGATCTCAAACTTGATCAGACGACGACGCCGCCTCCATTCATGAATATGATTGGAGATATGAGTGACTCAATCCTGTTTTAAGGATGTTAGGAGGTGCATCCCAGTTTCATAACAAACTAGTAACTAAAAGTGCATGAGAAATGCCACGACTAGAGAGTTGAAATCATGAAAGATGTCGTGGGAGAGATCAATGTACCACTTTGCAGTGGCACCAGTGAGAGTCTTTTGGAAAAGACGTAAATGAATTTAATCATCAACCCAAGAGTTAGAGGAGACCATAGATGGTATGTCATAACATGTTAATGGGGTATTCTCTGGACTTGCCTTCAAATTTGGGACAATCGCCAGGAATCTGGTGGGAACTGGTGGCCAATATGAATTATGAAGGATGGGATCATTCATTAACTTGGACACATTAGGAAGTTCCAGCATAGCAAGGAATGGAAATTATGGATTGAAATGCATTGCAGGCCTTTGATAGAAACCAGTATTGGGGTTCCAACCGAGCCAGGAGAAATTTTGCACCCATATGTTCTGTCCTGGAGGATTTTGTCCATAGGGGTTATAATTTTGATAATTCTTCCCATAAACTGGTTGGGGACCAGGGTACTGATTCTGAGTGAACCACTGAGGTCCTGTTTGAGCAACATATGGAAATTTTTGTGGGATGTAAGCAGTTCCTTGGGGTAGGCCTTGTACCATCGAAGGTTGATGTTGAGGAATGAAAGGTAGGCGCTGAGGCCGCATAGGCTGTCCCTGGGGTGAAAGTTGGCCCAAATACTGAGGTTTAACAGGTTTTCCCTGGGGTGCAAGTTGACCTAGATACTAAGGTTGAACAGGCTATCCCTAGGGTGCAGGTTGACCTAAAGGAAGTCGACCAGGTTGCCCCTGAAGACCAAGTTGACCTAAAGGTTGAGATGAGTTAGGTTTCCTCTAAAGACTAGGTTGGCTCGACTAACCAATAGAGGGTTGGCCTTGTTGTACAAGAGATGGGCCTTGCTGAACGTAAGGCTGGTTTGGTTACACAAAAGGTTGTCCCTGAGGTGCATAGATTTTCCCCTGAGGAGCATAAGGTGCTCCTTGCTTAAAATAAGGTTGACCAGCAAGACTGTAGGGTTGTCCTTGTTGGACCGAAGGTTGTCCCTGAAGGGTTTGTCCTTGTGGACCATAGGGTTCTCCCTGTAGGTACATAAACCGGTTGGGGTTAACCGATATTTATGGTTTTTTACCATACAATGGACCTTGTAGAACATGCCCATGGTAATAGATGCGATTTCCATACTCATTGTAGTAATGTGGAGGGTTGATGGGAGCTTGAACCTGCTGAGAACCCCGGGGAAAGTAATTCTGTTGTTGAATGGCCATCATATACTGGTCATACGTCAAACCTCCAGGAATAGGATTAGAGGAGATAGGTGCACTACCAATAGGTCTATGGACTCCCGATACGTGAGGATGTGATCCACTCACAATGGGTCTGACAATCATCGCGGAAGCATTAGGAAGAATTCCACTAACACCAGAAGAGGTCGACAATGACGGAATCACACTAGCGGATGGTGTGGAGGAAGCCACACAAACATTGGGCTGGGTTGGGACAGACATAACCATCGTCGAAACAATGGGAGTCAAAGAGGATGGACCCGACACGAATGACCCTGCAGAAGAAGACGATGTACTTGACCATATTGTATTCTGATACAAAGATGTAGCACGAGAGATTAACTGACCCAAAGAACGATAACCAGCTGGGAGAGTTGAAGGTTCAAAGGAAGGCTTAGTCGTGACATGAGGAAAATTATCTTGAGGGAACTGATATTCTCCCGTAGAAACATAAGTCTCTTCACTACTAACAGGACTCATGGAATCCATATCGTATGAAGACATGTTGTTGGCGAACAGGCGACAAGCAGTGGCAAGTAAAGCACGTGATAATGGTGACTCAAGAGGTTCCAAGGGTAGAGGGGGATCTTCCCTTAAAAATGCCCAAGCGTCTGGAGGTTGCCAATTGATATCAAATGGTTCCTTAGGGGGAGATCAAGTGGCAAGAGGTTGAACACTCAGAATAATGGCATGCCAGTAGCATCGAGTCCCAACAAACTAAGATGTCTCCGAAGAAACTTCGGGGGAAGGTTCTTCACTACAAGGTAATGAAGTTGACGAAGAAACTGGTGGCTCTGCCACCATGACTTTGTCTCAAAGAGAAGGAGAGAAAAGAGATAATCAATTCGAGGCTTTAAGACCAATCACTAAGGAATTACATATGACTAGGCCGAGAAAATAAATTTAATGGGCGTATGATCGTGGGTAATTATTTTATGACACTGAAACAAAACTCTGCCTTTTCATATTTTAAGAGTCAAGAAAAGGACAAAAGGTGACTCTAATCAATTTTAGTTTGGAAGATCTTGAAAGGATAAGTGCTCAATGATATTTTCAAATTTTAATGAGTCATGGAAAGATAAAAATTGACTACTGAGTAACTCTAAGAAAAATGGTGTACCAAGCTCTCGTGAACTGCAATATACACCTTGGTGATCAAATGAAAGAGAAATGACCAAGGACTTAATGTACGTGTAGGCAGTCTCCCCGAAAGCTGTGTTCAGTGTATCACGGTTACAGGGTGGTAGAATCAGCTTCCTATGGATAAAGGATTGCAACCTATGAGGGTCTCCCTTTATATACACGACGGTACGAGGAGAACAAGTCCATGCTAGCGTTTTCTGATGCGAGATAGTGAATGAAAACTATTAGGTTTTAACGATGCCAGAACACGTCACTAGCCTAGACCTATAAATGTGAGTGTTAAGTGTCAATGCTTCCTTAGGTTGAGTGAGTTCATTTTAAAGTTTATCATAAAATTATGTTTTAGTTTCAAGTCCTTAACGAATGTAATCTGAAATCTCTAATGCACAACTATATGAGAGAATGAATATTGTTTGAATTCGATGAACAACTAGCTAAGAGAGGGATAGAAGTTCACAACAAAGTAGCAATCAATCGAATGCAAGAATGACTTTTCCTAATGCTACTAACACAGCCAAAGCAGAAAACGAAAAGATTTTCTCTTGTTGTTCACTTTTTAATGGGAAAGATACTAATGAAAAAGAAAAGTATTCATCTCCAACCAGAGAGAAAGAATGCAAATATTATTCTTTTGTATGAATGAGAAGCAATAATGCAACATTACCCTAAAAGGACAAAACAAACACTAGTTTTGAGCAACTCGAATGAAATGATCAAACATAAAGGAACCAATCCAAAACAAATACAAAACACACTCAAAATTAGACATGTATTCCTTCATGCAGAGGAAGGACTTTCAATTCGACTCAATGAGAAATGTGATCTATGCTCAGGGTGACAGATGGAGGGTCAAATGAACACCAGGATGACAGTTTGAAAATCCTACAACACGTAGAATCGAATGAAAATACCACACAATCAGAAAACAAGCTTAAGATATGAATGAATAAAACGACTCATGCACAGCTCAGAGACTCAGCGAACATGTGGTTGAAATAGCAATCAAAGACACCTAGAAACCCTAGGATGAAAAATCCACACCAATTAGATGAGGGATAATCAACCGAAATGAATAAGACAGGGAAGTCAAAACCAATCCAAATGGATTAATCTAGGGAGAAAAACCAATCTAGAGGGTAATATGCACTAGAAAACTTAGGAAAGAGGCCTAAACCCAAACCTACAAGATTCGACATGATTGTTCAAAACTAATCCGCGTTGAACAGGAGAAATCAACCTGAAACAAAGGAAACCCATGCCAATCATTGCGATTGTCAGGAAAATAGTAGCGCTGAGTAAGGAAACCACAGAAAGGAGAGAAGGAAACTAAGAAAATACTAGGCTTATCACTCTGAGAATAGGTGAGATGGCTTGAAATAGTCAGATAAGAAAAGAAAAGTAGAGAAATAACAATATGACCAAAGTCAGACATACAAGCAACTTCCAAAATGAACAACGAGAGATGACAAACACACTAATCCCTAGTATGGTCACCAACTTGTTGAGCAGGAAAATCCCCTCTGCAGAAAGAGGCAATCCCTCTAGCCCTAGTGTGGGTCTAGCAACAAGGGAACACGGTAAATTCCTAAATTCCTATGTGATAAATGAAATATAGACTGGAATAGATATCCTACCTCAGTCCAATGATTTTGTTGTGGCATGCGACAGAGATCCTTCGATCTTTATCTTCACACCATGTGCTCCGTGTTGGTGACAATGTTCATGCACCTGCACAAATATCAAACAAATGATGACAACATACAAGCATATACATTCATCTACAACTATTCAACTAGTCAAGGAGAGCTAAACACTTTGAATAAAAATGGAAACGAAGTTGTAACCAAAAACCAGTCATGTATTATTAATAAATGAAAAAGAAGTTTACAACCTTATGCCTTGACGTTGCTGATCTCCTTCGACAAGTTCAGTCGGGCGCTTCTCAAGAATTTGTTCGGCATTCGACTCAATGAGGCAATGGGCTTAAACTCTCTCTCAAAAATGGATTCTTCTCTGCTTTCTTCAACACACCAGTTATAACTAATGATTGTTCAACTAACTAAATCAATGTGAGGAGGAAGAATTTATAGGAGAGGAGGAGGATGTTTGGGATCCACATAAGGTGGAGGAGAGGTCTATCCCTTTAGGGAGTTGCACATTTGTAGGAACTAATAAGCCAAATGGAGGAACTCGACTTGATCCAGTGGAACAAGCCATCATGACTCCTCTCACGAAGTTGATAGGGCATGGAAGCTTCATTTCTATCTAAAAAACTTTCCAAAAGAAGTTCAGCGTGGGTGCCCTTCTGAGACAGAGTGCCAATGGGCGCAAGGCCTAGTGTTAATTTCTTCATGGGTACGAGGCCATAACTGCCTACCAGCGCTAACCCAAAATCATAGGTTTATGAAGGTGTGCTTGAGGAGAGATCAACAAAGATTATATTCTTGACATGCCAATGGATGCAATGATATCTATGGCCATGTATGACAATACACAGGGGTCACTAAAATAGTCCTCCAATGTTCATAATGGGGGTTGCAGGGAAGGTGACAAAATACTGTGTAACACCTTCAAGGGTGAGGTAAAAAAGCACACAAACAAACTCCTCATCATCAATTACTGAAGATTAACAAAACTCAATAAAATCAGAAAGGTCTTCGGTTATGGAAATTCCATTCTCACCATCAAACTTTAACTGAGACAAGTGATAGAGAGGCTCATCAGGGATTAAGCATTGACAAATAGATCAATTCGATAAACACCTAGGGAGAACGATTTTGGGATGAATCATTTACTATGAGACTAAACTGCAAGCTCCAAGGGCTCAGCTTGTCATCCGGCCCTCCTTTTAGCGCCAATTTTGTTGACAGGCTGGAATATAACACCAACAACAAGAGGGTCCCCCCGGTGTGAAGTCCCAATTAGACCTCACACTGTTTGGGATAGGAGCCCCATTTGGTCTGTGGGCGCGACTGCCACCATGAATGTTTGCACTCTTGACTATCAAATTAGAAGGTTTCAGAGTGGGAACAAGAGTGAAATGCCCATACAGTGAAACAAAATCAACCCAAGATTGAAAAAATACAGACAGAGATACAAAAAAGTCTCAGAACCAATAAGAAGGGGTATGCCATGAGAGGGATCAGTAAGCCTAAAACCTAATCAGACATATATGAACAAGAATATGCCATAAGTTAATTTTAAAGAAGTTCAAAATAGATCAATGACATGGCAAGGAAAAATAAACACATATTCAAAAGAAAAACATACATGAAACGACTATGAATATGTCCATAACATATTGCGTATATGAAAGCACACATACAAGATATAGTGAAATATCAGACAACCAATACAAACACCCTGAGTAAGCATGGGAATCAATGTTGAATAAAGAGAACATATTATTAATTTTGATGCAACTTCAAGTATATAACTTACAACTCGTCGAAACCCAATAGTGGGACATGAGCTACTCATACCATTTCTTGATGAAAAACCCTAGCCTGACTACTACTCCCTATACTAGTTACCAAGAGCTGAGTGCCTTTAGCTCTCAAGCACCAATCAACTATCTAGTCCTAGCCTCAAATAAAGTGCTAAAAGTCCTCTTACAATGAGGCATGAGGGCTCATTTATAGAGATGAGTTGGTTGTTCACCTACTGCGACTGTTGACCTCCCCTGAGGACTCTTGAACTTCCTCACAAATTTCTTCCACCTACTGATTGTTACATGCTGAAATCATTCCTAGCATAGCTACTAAGATTATGGTGAGAAATATTTACATTACGATGAAGGAAAAGAGGGGGATGTTGAGGGTACTTGGAAACCCTAGAATGCTTGTTTCCCATATGTTGCGATGATGTGGTTTCTAGGTCCTGAGACATGCCTTTTTTCTTTCCATTGTGTCTCATTATCATTCATTCGTATTTCTGTGATGTGCCTATGAGTTTCTTGTGAGGCTCTTGCTTTCTGAAGGAGACCCTAGTCACGCACGCTCCATGAGAAACCATAATCCTTCTGCATAGACCAACATCTCGTTTCCTTCCCACTACCTGCAGGCAAATAAAACTTTCCAGACATGATATCAAACGGTTATACTCGAAACATAATCAACTAATTTAAAGAATTACATTAATAAATAATCAGTTTGGACCCCTATGTGGTCAATTTTTGTGCCACTATGTTGTCATAGAGAGTGGCTTTCATAGGGCCTCCCTGCACTTCTTTATTCAATGTTTCCATCTATGGTCTTGCTCTCATCCGTGGAAGAAGTTTTAGACACACTTTCATTGCCCTAACTTTCACATGCACCTGTGAATCCCATCTCACCGCCAATTAATTTAATCAAGCATAGACTGATACAAAGCCAATCCCTCTACCTCCATAAGTTTGAGATGTAGAGTTGTATGCCTGCATAAATAGGGTGAAAAATCGATGTTGGGCAGGAAGAGGAATTCCAATTCCTGTACCTTCCACACTAGCTGTGAGCTTTACAACATCTGTCAACCTTGAACTTCACCTTTTTCTATCAGATTCAGAAAATAATTCATCACTGCCAACTTCAAATAATATCACGAAGGATTCCTAGTTGTTTATGGTATCTGCAGGTTCTGAACCACTTGGGGTATTTGATCAAATGTAAATTTTTATGGCAGGATCCTCTCCAATTATTTGGCAGAGAGCCTATGTTTTAGAATGCCAATTTCCCATGCAATATGAACAAAAACCTAATATGGTCATTCTCCGTAAATTTGACAGTATTGGAAATGAGATCAGTGACAATCTGTTGAAATCAGCAGCCTCGACACATCCCTCGAGTTCTTCTATTTCCCTACAACCTTCTTCAATGTTTTTTTTTAATACGATTCATAACAGCAAACAAAGTATGTTCCACAAGAATGATAATCACAAATATGCCTAAATATGTTCTGATGGCTGTTTATAGAAGTTTCTGGATCGTCTGGGAAGTCGCCATGCAGTTCATGCTTTATATTAGGATTAACAAAATCTAGTTCGTTTATGCGGTAGCCATTAGAGCATGTACCATACATCAGCACAAGAAAAGACTCATTGGTTGCGTCACACACATTTACAATAATGGCCAAATTTCTTGCACACTAGTGTAACTAATTCTCCACCAATGGCTCTACGCCAAAGGCTCCACCTAAGTACCCAACAGTGGCACAACACGGTCGCATAGTCTCATAGAAAGATGGCCCGCACCTTCCATTTCCTGCTGAGGCGGCGACCTAGTGACTTGAGTAGGTCGTCCGGTGGTATTTTATTGCAGGCCTGATTTCTGATGGTTGGTCTAACAATTGCAACTCTGACTTTGCGACTCGTGGGGATATTCGACCTGAAAGAAGGTCACACGGGTCGCGTTGGGGCTAGGTAGTGTAGTCCACTGGATCCCTTAATTGCGATCTTGCGACCAGTCGCATCGACGGACTGCGACTTGTGGAGGTCGCATTGGTCACCAGTCCGGGTTGGTTGCACCCACCATTGCTTCAAAAACCTGCGATTATGCGACTTGATCGCACAATGTCCTCTTGCAACGCGCGCTGAACCATGTTAAACCTAAACACTTCTTCTTCTTCCGGGTGAAATACTCTCATACAAAAACACCAAACTGGGCCAGATGCGATGCCGTCAATTGATCGAGGAATCTTAGTGTAAGGGTGCTGACAGAATGGTGAACCATTACACCAGGTGTTTGGCGCAGAGGACAACGATGCCACGACAGTCCTTCATGCACATTCCTTCTCCAGCTTCGTCGATTAATGAACATCCTGCAACCTCGGTGAAGTCTTCATTGCATCAGTAGGTGTGGCCTTCATTTATAAATGCGGTGATGTGACTATTTGTTCTAATGCTCCGGGGTCGCAACAACACAAAAGAATCAGAAACTGCGAAGAATGATAAACAACACGACACCCATTTGGCACCATCATCTGCTCAGACATGCACGTTAGAAATTTTGGTTTAAATTATGGAACGGAATGATCAAAATGTTTGGCATGGATTGCACGTATACCCATTCCAACCTGTTGCATTTCCTTGTTAAATTTCAGATGGCGCGTAGTTTATATCGTCTACGCACGACGCTTTCTCGGTAGCTTTCCTTTTGTGAACGTTGTAACGTATATTGGCCAATTAGATTATTATGTCATTGTTGATCAGATTTAAAGCACCCAAATTCCCCTCCCATTGTCGCGCGGTTGCATCGTTTCTTATTAGTTGGGAACACCCTTTGAAACATATCTTGAGGGACTTTCATACATAATATATTACTTTCTCCTCCTTTCCATAAAATTCATGAATTTAATTAAGATTCCATCATGTGTCACTCTTTTGTTTAATTCAAATGCTTATACATTTCCATTATGTTGGCTCATTCCCTTATTTAACTCAAAACTCCATGTAATAAAGAGTGTGCCATTTCCCTATCATATAAGCCTTATTTTTTATGCTCAAAGTACTTTTCTTTGCAAGTGGTGTCCTTTTAACACATAGTTTGTTGCCTTCCTTCATTATTATATCTAAGACTTTTTATTTTAAACTCCTTAAAAGGGTAAGTGAGGTTGATATGCCAAATTAAAGCCGCCATATTTATATCAGCTTAGTGATTTCATGACAACGGATTATTGTACATCCATGGCATCTTCAACTAATTCCTTGAAAAGAAGGTGGAATGAAAACAGGTTAGCTTATAGTAACGGTATTTTCATGTGACGGTATTTTCATGTGAGAATGAAAGCAAACCATTTTCATGTGAGAGCATGAAAGAAAACAACTAATAACAAAGTAATTCATTCATGAAGGATGAATTATAAAAAATTCAAATTATGATGTTATGGGTTACTAGTAATTCATTCATGGAGCATGAACTATAAAAAAATTCAAATTATGATGTTATGGGTTACATGGGTTGAGAAAGTCATGATTCAATTTTGGAGATAAATTTTAAACTAGGCATTTAATGAAACCACCAATTATGATTTTAATATTTGTGTTTCCCATGGTAGTGACGTACTTATAGAGCAAGTGCCTTCAAGTATTTTGTGAAAATAGTTCTAGACAATGAAGATTAATTCAATGCATGGTGGGATTCCTCGTCATAATAGTTCATGGTTTTAGAGGTAAATAGAAGAGCAAGCCCTTTACATACCCTAATGAAGCTCAATAAATTCCCTAACCATCAATTCAATATGTCTTCACTTCGTTTCAATACATATTCCAAATAAAAAGGGGGCTTGTAGGTGCATAGGACCTCTAAGGCATCACTAAAGCAATAAATTTCCTAAAAACCCTAATGCACATGTTGAGGTGGGGAAACCGATCGCGATACTAAAGGGAAATGATATTCAATGAACCTTACCATGATGTCATGTAACACCGATGAGAATGTGCTCTAGGGGAATAGCAATTAGGTTAAAACAACACAGGGAAACTCCCTTGACAAATTAGGGTTTCTCCTAAGCCCTAATAAGGTCAGCATGATGAAAGCAAACCTGAATCCTTGTCCATCAGGTTTCAGTACTCCCATTACTTGGTGCTGACTACTATGGATAACCTAGCTTTGAATTCATATAGGAACTCTCAATGCTCTTTGAAGGAGAAACCCCCCAAACCCTAATGAAATCATGAGACAACAAGACAAGTGAGTGCGGTGTGCATCACACGAATGGGCGCAACGAGAGGGTTTTGTAGGAAAATGTCATGAAGAGATTAACCAACTGAAGACCAGGTCGACACCTTAATGGGATTAACGATCAGAGGGGGACTCAAAATTTTGAATATGCCCAAAATTTTGGGTGGTGGTGTAGCAGCTACAACAATTTGTGAACTACTGGTAGAATCCAACAACTTTGCCAGCATCCCTACAATAGTCCGAGTCTGGATAGTGATGCAAGGGAATATTGAAAATGCACTTTGGGTACCTCTTGTCTTACTTTGACCTTTACAAATATGCCTTTCTTTTGTGCTTCAGCTAGGTCCTGTTAATCAGTAAATACCAAAGTAGAAGTTCACACATGCCAGTAGTTGATAATGCTGCAAAGAACGAGGCAGCACGTTTACTATGTTCAAAATTTTAAAATATGTTTCTGGTGTTGCTCTGATGTGAGCAAGCCTAGAAAGTACCCTAGTGGAGTCACTTCAAGAAATCACAACATTGCTCTGTTGCCAGCGAGCTTGGTCAGTACCCCGACGAAGTCATTGCATTACCTCTCTAGGGAGGAAGCCTTTCTCGATCCTTTACCCTTCGTTTAATTTCATTTAATTTTATGTGCAAATTAGCACTTATTAATGGGTGTTCATTGCGCCAGGGAGGATGAGGGGCTCAACTTATTTTACAAGCAAAAGAGGTTCTTTCTTGTTTGAAAAAAACTGAAAGGTATTATGTTTTAGGTTTTCCCTCATGCCAAGCCCCCACATCCCATCTCCAGTTAACAGGTGAAGCATGAAAACAAGTCATTAATATATTGAAGACCATGCTGAGCACAAGGTTCAGGTTATGGGTATATGTCACTCGAACTGATTAGGGTTCCCTACAAGAAACATGGTCATATTTACCTGGCGAATGAATTAGACTTATCGGAATGATGTCCATGATGTGACTTTGATGACTGGTTCTAAGAGAAGCTTCCTCTTAGAGTAACCATCAAAACCTCGCATAATCATCAGGGTTAGGGTTTAAACCCTAGGGCATGGAAATAAAGGAATATATTTTAGGTTTCAACATGTGTGAAGAGGTCAAATAAATCCCTCAGGGTTTGAGCATGTGAAAGTAGGCATAAGAAAGCTAGTTATAGAATCACAAGATCAAAGGCTCCAATTCCGTGAAAGTTCCTGTAGTGACATGCAAAATAGAGCAAATGAAAGTCTAGGTCAGCGTCTATCGTATACTAAGCTAGATGTTGAATATCTAATGTAATGCAACAAGAAAAGCTCATGATGAAATGAAATGTTATGTGGAGAAGAAATCAGCTAATTGCATATAGAAGAACAATGCAGCGCATGTGCAACAAACTAGTGAAAAATCGTAATGCATAAAACTAAACTACCTACAATAAAGAAAAGACAGCGTACCATATTTTTAAACCATAAAGGAAATCCTAGGAAATAAACCTTATTATCAAAGTAGGACAAGTAAAACTTTGAAAATAACAAACCCTAGCTAACCTAAACCTAAAACCCTAATTTAACCAGAGAGGAGGTCGGATCATGTCAAAGCAATCTTCCAGTGCAGCCAGCGCATCATTTCCTAACCTACAAGAAAAAAATATTCCGCAATCAGAACCAACATACAAAATTATGTAACAATAAAAAATCTTACCTATAAAACATGAACAACAAAAAGAAGGTCATGGCTACTTACCAGAGAATGTGCTAGAAAATATTGTTCAAGCCGAACTGCAATCCAATCCTCATAAACATGAAGATGTACTTGAAACCTTTAATCATCTAGGCGTGACACACATTATTTCATGATTAACCCTAAATCTGGTGTAGGTGAGGTAAGAAGTTGTCTCCTTGTAAGATACTTCAAGCACAGAAACAACCTTATCATAATAGTGAGGATGATCAACTTGATGGCATGGAAAAAACAAACATTTTCCAAGTGAAATTGAGATGCCAAAGAATTCAAGTGAAGAAATCCTAATTTCAGAATCCCTAGTTTGAAGTTGTCCATGGGTTTGTCAAGGACATGAGGACCTAATGAAACCATCAGTGGGAGCTAAAGTGCTTCCCCACCCTTGAAAAACTCAAAACCTTCAAACAAGGAGTTATCAAACTTCGGTGGTTTCGTGAGAATAACTAGCGAATGCATGTGGTCATTATTTTCAGTTTCTGGATAACTATCAGTAAACATATTGTTAATTTGGTGAGATGTTTACACACTGATAGATTAACAATTCAACAGATTAGATTCTTTAAATTCCCCAGAATGAGATGAATTGACTAGAAAAGTCTCAGGCAATAGAGAAGTTAAGTGATTGGACTATAAAACATGATTTTCTTGTACTGTACCAGTTGGGGAACACTCAAAAATATTTGAGACAACGACCGAAGTCCTCCCTTCAACAAACAAATTAGGGTATAGAGGTTGATGCATATAAGCTGATAGGGGATGGAAAGATGTGCTCAGAGGAACACCACTCGAATAAGAGGAATTCCAATATGATATGGTATCCGGCGAGATTATGTTGAGAGGATTGTGGTTCGCAGATACCCTAATTTCAGAAACCCTAATTTGACTTGGTTCAGGGGTCTCATCAGGATTGCGAGAAATCGACATGACCGCGAGTGGAAGCTGAAGTTTCTCAACTTCCTGATGAGTCCCTGAATCTCAAAAATTGAATCATCGGATTTTGGTGGCTGCATAGGATCAACAGATAGATACGAATGAAAATCACCAGAGGTGTGAGTGAATATGTTCTCAGAAAAATTATAATCATTGAAGCCACAAATTTGATCAGGCTGGGTATCTGGTATGTTAGGCTCTTCTTGGATTAAAAAAGAGGATGAATCAGTGAGGGAAACATCCTGATATTTCCAAGACATAAGGTCTATTTCTTGAACGGTTAAGGATTGCAAATGGAAGAGATCATAAATAAGAGATTCATCATTTGCATAGTTCGATTGTGAAACATCACCCTCGTGTTCATCACTGCAACCAACACCTACAGGAGAAAGTTCTGAATGACCAGTATAAATCATCGATGTGGTTGACTCATGAAATAAATTAAGGTATAATGGAAAAAATGGTTCATATTATGGGGCAACAATCATAACGACACCCTTATCCCGCGCATTAGTGTTAGCCAGAGGGAGGAATGAATCTGCATGCATGTCATTGTCCGTGAGTTTTATAGGACAACAAACTTCGTCTAGGAGAAGACCCAAATCATTGCCGACATGTGCATGAGATTTAGGACTAGACCTAGGCGTATGTTTAATGGACTCGAGATTGGTTTCATTAATAGGGAGAGATGTTAAATCAACTTGGTTTTCGAGTTTTGATTTGATAGCGGTGCATGAAATATTTGAAGGCGATACAACATGGTTCATTCCCCTGCAGGAATATTTCATCACCTAAACTATTTGTGACCAAAACTTTAATTAGTAGAAAATCACGAGGAGGATGAGAAACATCACAAATACTAATTTCCTCCTTGGAGGCTTGAAGTTGTTCCAGACTCAAAGAGATAGGCAAGACAATATTAGGGACAAAATTTGGACAATTAGTAACTTGAAGATTATCATGACAGTGATAAAGATCGGGATTTGTTTCATATTGAAGGTGTTGCAGAGAAACGAAAACCAGCCATTAAAATTGTTTAATTAAATATGACCAATCGACATCTCCTTCAGGGAACTCAAAACAATGATGAAAACATTTAATAGCGAAATCCTCTATAGATTCTGCAGGTTTCACTTTGATCTCAATTATCCTTATTAACACATCTTGAAAATCATACCTATGAAAGTCTTGTTGAACCTCACCAATGAGGTTCTCGAATGAATGGATGAAAGATGCTAGCAACGTGTGGCACCATTTATTTACACGACCTTAAAGGGTGAGGTAGAAAAGCACATAAGCAAACTCCTCATCATCAATTTCGTAAGATTCACAAAACTCAATAAAATCAGAAAGGTGTTTGGTTATGGAAACTCCATTCTCACCATCGAACTTTAACTGAGACAAGTGATAGAGAGGCTCACTGTGGATTAAGCATTGAAAAATAGATAAATTCGATAAACACATCGGGAGAACGATTTGGGGATGAGCCATTTATAGATGTGAGACTAAACTACAAGCTCCAAGGGCTCAACTTGTCATCTGGCCCTCCTTTTAGTGCCAATTTTGTTGACAGGTTGGAATATACTGCCAACAACAAGGGGGTCTTCTAGTGTGAAGTCCCAATTAGACCTCACATCGTTTGGGATAGGATCCCCATTCGGTATGTGGGCCTGACTGCTACCGTGAAGGTTTCCGCTCTTGATTTTCATATGAGAAGGTGTCAGAGCGGGAGCAAGAGTGAAATTCCCAGACAGTGAAACAAAATCAACCCAAGTTTGAAAAAATACAGAGAGAGATTAAAACAAGTCTCAACACCAATAAGAAGGGGTATGCCACGAGGGGCATTGGTAAGCCAAAAATCTAATCAGATATATATGAACAAGAACATGCCATAAGTTAATTGCAAATAATTTCACAATAGATCACATACATGGCAAGGAAAATTAAATACAGATTCAAAAGAAAAACATACATGCAACCACTATGAATCTTTCCATAACATATTGCGTATATGAAAGCATACATACAATATATAGTGAAATATTGGAAAACCAATACAACCACCATTAGTAAGCATGGAAATCGACTTCAAATAAAGATAACATATTATTAATGTTGCTGCAACTTCAAGTACATTTGCAACTGGTCAAACCCCAACAATGGGACATGGGCTACTCATACCATTTCTTGATGCAAAAGCCTTGCCTCACTATTTCTCCCTCTACTAGTTACCAAGAGCTTAGTGCCTTCAGATCTGAAGCACCAATCAACGTTTTAGTCCTAGCCTCAAATCAAGTGCTAAAATTCCTCTTACAATGAGGCATGAGGGCTCATTTATAGAGATGAGTTGTCTGTTCACCTATCGTGATCGTTGACATCCCCTTATGACTCTTGAACTTCCTCACAACTTTCTCCTGCCTACTAATTGTTACATGCTCAAATCATTCCTAGCATAGCTGTTGACATTATGGTGAGCAATATTTACATTACGATGAAGGAGAAGAGGGGAATGTCGAGGGTTCTTGGAAACCCTGGACTACTTGTTGCGCATATGTTGTGATGATGTGGTTGTTAGGTCATGAGACATGCCTATTTTCTTATCTTTGTGCCTCATTTTCATTCATTCATCTTTCTATGATGTGTCTTTGAGTTTCTTATGAGGCTCTTTCTTGCTGAAGGAGACCTTAGTCGCACACACTCCATGAGAAACCCTAATCCTTTGGAATAGACCAACATTTCGTTTCCTTCCCTCTACCTACATGCAAAATAAAATTTTTCAGACATGATTTCAAAGGGTGATACAGGGAACATAATCAACTAATTGAAAGAATGGCATTAATAAATAATCTATTTGGACCCCTATGTGGTTAATTTATGTGCCACTATGTTGTTAGAGAGAGTGGATTTTATAGGACCTCCCTGCACTTATTTATTTGATGTTTCCATGTACGAGCTTGCTCTCATCCGTGGGACAAGTGTTAGACACAGTTTCATTTCCCTAACTTGCACAAGCACCTATAAATCTCATCTCACTAGCCATTAATTTAATCAAGCATCGACTAATACTGAGGGAAATCCCTGTACCTCCATAAGTTTGAGATGTAGAGCTTTATGCTTGCATAAATAGGGTGAAAAATGATGTTTTGCAGGAAGAGGAATTCCAATCCCTGTATATTCCCCACTAACTATGAACTTTACAACATTTTTCAACCTTGAAGTTCACCTTTCTCTATCAGATTCAGAAAATAATTCATCACTTCGAACTTCACATAATATCCTGAAGGATTCCTAGTTGTTTCTGGTATCTGTAGCTTCTGAGCCACTTAGGGTATTAAATGAATTGTAATTATTTATGGCAGGATCCTCGCCAATTATGTGGGGAGAGAACCTATGTGTTAGAATTCCAATTTCCCGTGCAATATGAACACAAAAAAAATGTGGCCATTCTCCATAAATTTGACAATATTGGAAACGAGATCAGCGACAATCTTCTGAAATCAGGAGCCTCAAGACGTCCATCGAGTTATTCTATTTCCCTACCACCTTATTTAATGTTTTGTTTTAATAAGATCCATAACTACAAAAAAAGTATGTTACACAAGAATGATAATAAAAAATAGGCCAAAAGATGTTATATATAAGTTTTTGGATCATCCAGGAAGTCGCCATGCATTTCTTGCTTTATATCAGGATTTCCAAAATCCAGTTCGTTCATGCTGTAGCCATTAGAGCATGTACCATACGTCAACACAAGAAAATAGTCATTGGTTGTGTTAAACATATTTAAAATAATGGCCAAATTTCTTGCACGCTGGTGTAACTAATTCTCCACCAATCGCTTTATGCCAAAGGCTCCACCTAAGTACCCCAGAGTGGCACAACATAGCTGCATAGTCTCATAGAAATATGGGTCACGTCTTCCATTTCCTATTGAGGGCACGACCTAGAAAATTGAGTAGGTTGCCCAATCATATTTTATTGCAGATCACATTTCTGATGGCTGGTCTGACACTTGCAAATTTGACTTTGCAACTCGTGGGGATATGAAAAATGAAAGGTGGTCACTGTTGAGATATTAATATCATTTTCAGTTAGGTGTAATTAAATTTAATTATGTTGTTTGCTAGGTGTTGTAGACAGTTTAGTGTTACATCAGTTTTAGTTGCATTCTACTCCAGTCATTTATTATTTATGTTTACAATGTAATCTATTTAACTATCTTTGAATATTGAGAAGGGTAATCTCTGCTCTAGTTTTTCACTCTCATTCTTTGTCATGGTATCAGAGCTTAGCCTGTGTAAGAATCCTTAAGAGCAATATAGATCAAAGTGACATTTTATAAGACTTCTGAGAAACAACATGAGCGCATGAGCAAAGTGAAGGTGCAAAGATCCAAAAAAGAAGAAGAGAAAGACAAAGAAGCCAACAAAGAAGCAAGCAGAGGCGACAACAAAATGGATTAAAGAAAGTTTATTTTCTTAAGAAAATTGTTGTACTAACGCTCTGTTTTAGAGGAGCGTCATCGTTACTAATGCACAAGTCAAGAGAAAAGAGTCTCTTTAGTTTCATTTACTTAGAGAAATTTCTGATTAACGTGGGTCTGGAGCTGAAGCAAGGGCGTTAATGTGATTTCCTAAAAAATTTCATCTGGAGCATGTATTAAAGTCATGCGAAGCTAATTTCGAGCATGCATTTAAAGTCATACTAAGGTTTCACTTAATACATCCTTAAGAAAGTCATTCAAAGGATTCATATTTCATTTTTAGTTATGAAATACAAAGGAGTTGTAAAAGCTTTATTTTAAGTTTTTTTTTTTAAAGGGAAGAAAGATTTTTTATTAAAGGGTTTTTTTTTTTTTTTAACTTTAAAATTGGTAAAGGTTAAAGGAAGAAGAAGGGCTGCAATTTTTAAGAGATTTTTTTTGAAGTCTTTAAAGGAGACTTAAAAAAAAGAAGGTTTTTTAAGTCTTTAAAGAAGATTTACAAAAGGCGCATATTAGCATTTGAAGAAATAATGCCATTCTTCTAGCACTTTGCCACATACCCCAAACCTGCGTGGAAAAAATTATGAATTTTGGAATTTAAGAATGAAAACCTCTCTAAAATCTCAAGAGTTTTGGGATACACGTCAAATCGCCTATGTAAAGCTGACCCAAGAAGCATGGGTGACCATGACCAATAATCAAAGGAATGCAACTATTGAACTCAGAAAGAAGGAGCACAGAGCCAAATGTTGGATACAAAACTTAGTCGATGATTCTATCTTTGACAAAATACCTCGTGCAACAACAAAAAAATAATGTTGGGATATTTTTCAAGCCGCGTATCAAGGAAATGATACAGTGAAGACGGTTAAATTGCAAACATTGAGAGCTCAGTTTGAAACCCTAAAAATGGCTGACACCAAGAATGTGGATCAGTTCATGGCTAGAGTCATGGGAATATTCAATAAAATCAAACTTATTAGCAAAACCATTATTGATCAGAAAATTGTTGAAAAAGTCCTTCGAAGTCTACCCAAGAAATATGACATGATTGTGACAGCCATTTTGGAATCTAAAGACTTTACAACTTTCTTAGTAGAACAGTTGACTGCATCACTTCTGGCACATGAAACAAGACTCAATATGGCATAAGACTCCATAGAACAAGCTTTCAAAACACAACTCTCACTTGGCAGAGGCAGAGGTAGAGGATATAGAGGCGGAAACAAGCGAGGTAGAGGCCGAAGTAGTGCTAGATCATATCATCATCATGCAACAGAGAAGTGGAGACCTCCACAAAACTGAACCTAGAGAGGCAGATCATGGAATAGATCGAGTGTCCAATGTTACTATTGTAAGAATTTTGGCCACTACGAACAAGAATGCAGAAATAAATAATCAGATCAGCAAAGAGGCACTACCAATCTTTCCAACAATGAAGGAAAATCGTCAGAGACCATGTTTCTTTCATGCCATCTTTTAGAAGACGAACACAGTGAAGACCTTTGGTTGCTGGGCAGTGGATGCAGCAATCACATGACAGGTAACAAGAATATTCTTTCTTCTCTTGATGCTTCCATAACATCAGAGATAACACTTGGATACCGAACAAGTATTAAAGCTGAAGGAAAAGGTATTGTCCCTATTCTTACTAAACAAAATCATAACAAATACAATCCCTGATGTTTATTATGTTCCTCATTTGAAACATAATATCATTAGTGTAGGACAACTAATTGAACATGGATATGATGTATTATTTCGAAAGAACACATGCTATATATATGAAAAAAATCCCCATAAAATATTCATAGCAGAAGTTGAGAAGACCAAGAATAGGATGTTTCCATTGACACTTAGAAGCCAAAATACCAGACAATATTTAGTCCACAATATATCAAGAATAAATGACACTCATCTAGGGAATTCTAGGTATGGATACATCCAAATCAAGAGTCTAAGTCTGCTTCAAAAGAATTCTATAGTCATTGGTCTACCTATTATGAGTGAAAAAGACTGTAATTGTGAAATTTGTGTCCTATCCAAGAATAAAAGAGATAGCTTTCCCACATCATCCTCGAGGGCGAAAGAGCCTTTAGCACTTGTCCATACAGACATATGTGGTCCAATGCAGACATTTTCCATTGGTGGTAGTTTCTACTTTCTGACATTTATTTATGACTTTAGCAGGAAGATATGGGTGTACTTTAAAAAAAATAAATTAGATACCTTCTCTAGATTTCTAGAGTTCAAAGTAGAAGCAGAAAAGGAGAGTGGAAAACTCTTGAAAGTACTTAGACTGGACAGAGGAGGAGAATAAAACTCATCTGAATTCAAAACATTTTTTCGACAACAAGGTATCATAATGCAGTACACTACAAGATACACTCCACAACAAAATGGAGTAGCAGAAAGAAAGAATTAGTCGATCATGAACATGGCAAGATGCATGTTATGGGAGAAGAAGTTGTCAAATAACTATTGGGCTGAAGTAGTGTCGAAAACAGTTTATGTTCTCAATAGATCACCAACATCCAGTCTACAAGATACAATACCTCAAGAAGCATGGGATGGTAACAAGGTAAATGTATCACACTTTAGAATTTTTAGATCAGTAGTTTTTTCACATGTTCCTGAAAAAATAAGAAAAAAGATTGATGATAGGAGTGAAAGATGTATATTTGTAGGCTACAGTGAGCATTCAAAAGCCTACAGACTTTACAACCCTATTACCAAAAAGTTTATTCTAAGCAGAGATGTCAAATTTTTCGAAAATAAATCTTGGTTTGATCATGTACATGAAACTTCAAGTCAGTCTTTTTATCCACCACGGTCTCCAAGATTGCAAGTTCAAGAATAGCCAGACCATTCTGAAAATGGTACATCATCAAGTAGTGATTCATCCATTGATCAAACATCTTCAGAAGAGGGACAGAAAAAATGAAGTATCAGAGAGATATATGAACAGGAGCATGAATTTGACCAACATAATATGTTTGCATTTATTTCAACTCAATCGACTCATTTTGAAGAAGCATTTAAAGAAAAGAATTGGGTTGATGCAATGAACCAAGTAATCGCTGCCATAGGGAAAATCAGACATGGGATTTAGCTAATCTCCCAAGAGGCAAAATAGAATTGGCGTAAAATGGGTATATAAGACCAAGCTAAATGAAAAAGGAAAAATTGAGAAACATAAGGCAAGGTTGGTTGCCAAAGGATTCTCACAATAGTTTGGTGTTGACTATGGTGAAAAATTTGCTCCAATAGCAAGGTTAGACACTGTCAGAACCATTTTTTCCACAATATCTCAACACAAATGCAAAGTCTATCAGCTTGATGTAAAATATGCCTTCCTTAATGGTATATTACAGGAAGAAGTTTATGTAGAGAAGCCTCCTAGTTTTTAAGTGCCATGATAGGAGCACAAAGTATATAGATTGAAAAAAGATTTATATGGTTTGAAACAAGCTCCAAGAGCTTGGTACAGTCACATCGACACCTATCTCATCAAAAGTGGTTTTTCCAGAAGTAGCCATGAACCCACTTTGTATACCAAATCTCATGAAGGTAAAATTATTATTGTATGCCTTTATCTAGATGATCTTCTTTACACAAGAAATATTATGTTAGAAGACTTCAAAGCATCAATGCAAGCAGAGCTTGATATGACATATCTAGGAGTCATGAAATATTTCTTAGGCATTGAAATTCACCAATCTGCTAATGGAATTTTTGTTGGTCAACAAAAATATCCACTGATATCATTCAAAAGTTTGTAATGACCAATTGCAAATCAGCTGATACACCAATTGCTCAAGGTACCAAACTCAACAAAGAAGATGTAGCACCATCTGTTGATCGCACATTGTATAAAATTCTGGTTGGTAGTTTGCTGCATCTCACTGCAAATAGACCTGATATTATGTTTGCAACAAGTTTTGTCTCCAGGTTTATGCAGTCACCAAAGATTACTCATTGGAAAGTTGCAAAAAGGGTGTTAAGGTATATTGCAGGGACCATATTTTATGGCTTGTTTTATACACATTCTGCAAATTGTTCACTTTCAGGTTATACAGACAACGATTATGTAGGGAGTTTATATGATTGCAAAAGTACCTCAGGGTATGTTTTTCATCTTGGAGCCAATCTGATTTCATGGGCATCCAAGAAACAATCAATCGTTTCAATATCTTCTGCAGAGGCTGAATATGTAGCAGCAAATTTAGCAGCTTGTCAAGCAGTATGGTTGAGAAGATTATTGAAAGATATTTCAAATATTCAGAAGGAGCCAACTCCAATTTACTGTGATAACAGTTCAATAATTTATTTATCAAAAAATCATGTTTTTCACAAAAAGAGCAAGCACATTGACACACACTTTCATTTCATTCATGAACTTGTCAATGATGGGGACATAACATTTTCTTTTTGTGGTTCCAAAGATCAGATTGTAGATATTTTCACAAAGCCATTGGGAAAGAATGTATTTGAATTTCAAAGAGAGAAATTAGGCATTGTTAGTGCCACCACTTGTAACAGTTGAGATTAGGAGGGGACGTTGAGATATTAATCTCACTGTCAGTTAGGTGCCATTACATTTAATTCTGTTGTCTTCTAGGTGTCGTAGACAGTTCAGTTTTACTTCAGTTTTAGTTGAGTTCTACTCTAGTCATTTATTATTGATGTTTACAATGTAATCTATTTAACTATCTTAGAATATTGAGAAGGGTAATATCTGCTCCAGTTTTTCGCTCTCATTCTTTGTCAGTCACATGGGTCGCATTGGGGTTGGGTAGCATAGTCCACCGGATCCCTTAATTTCGATCTTGCATCCAGTCGCATCGAGGGACTGTGATTTGTGGAGGTCGCATTGGTAGCTAGGTTAGGTTGGTCACACTCACCATTGCTTCAAAATCCTGTGACTGTGCAACTTGATTGCACAATTTCCTCTTGTAACACGCGTTGAATCATGGTAAACTTAAAAAATTCTTCCTCTTTCAAGTGTAATACTCTCATCCAAAAATACCGAACTATGCCAAATGTGATGCCGTCGATTAATCGAGGAATCTTAGTGTAAGGTGGTGACAGAACAGTGAACCAATCAACTAGATGTTTGGCATAGAAGACAACGGTGCAATGAAAGTCCTTCATGCGTGTTCCTTCTCGAGCTTCGTGGATTAATGACCATCCTGCAACCTCCATGATGTCATCATTGCATCAGTAGGTGTGGCCTTCATTTATAAATACGGTGATGTGACTATTTGTGCTCATGCTCCGAGGTCGCAACAGTACAAGAGAATGAGAAACTGTTGAGAATGATAAACATAATGACACCCATTTGACACCATCATCTACTCAGACATGGATGTTGTCAATGTTGGTTGAAATTATGGAATGGAATGATGTCGTTTTTACTGTAATCAAAACGTTTGGCATGGATTGCACATATACCTGTTCCAACGCTTTGCATTTCCTTGTTAAATGTCGGATGGCGTGTAGTTTATATTCTCTACGGACCATGCTTTCTCGATATCTTTCCTTTTGTGAATGTTGTAATGTGTTTTGGCCAATAAGATTATTATGCTATTTTTGATCAGCTTTAAAGCACCCAAAGTCCCCTCCCTTTGTTGCGCGGCTACATCGTTTATTATTAGTTTGGAACTTTCTTTCAAACATATGTTGAGGGCCTTTCATACACAATATATTACTTGCTCCTCCTTTCCATCAAAATCACAAATTTTATTAAGATTCCATCATGCATGCCTCTCTTTTTTTTAATTCTAATTCTTATTCATGTCCATTATGCAGGCCCATTTCCTTATTTTAATCAAGACTCCATGTAATCAATATTGTGTCATCTCCCTATGATATAAGCCTTATTTTTTATGCTAAAAAAACTTTTCTTCGCAAGTGGTGTCCTTTTAACACATAGTTTTTTTGCCTTCCTTCATTATTATATCTCATACTCTTTCTTTTAAACTCCTTAAAAGAGTAAGTGAGGTTCATATGCCAAATTAAAGCCACCACCTTTATATCAACTTAGTGATTTCACGCTAAGGGATTATTGTACCTCCATGGCATCTTCAACTAATTCCTAAAAAAAAGGTGGAATGAAAACAAGTTAGCTTATAGTAATGGTATTTCTATGTGAGAATGAAATAAATTCGTTTTCATGTGAGAGCATGAAAGCAAACAACTAATAACAAAGTAATTCATTCAAGTAGCGTTAACTATAAATAATTTGAATTAAGATATTGTGGGTTGCATGGGTTGAGAAAGTCATGATTCAATTTTGGAGATAAATTTTAAACTAGGAATTTAATGAAACCACCAATCATGATTTTAATATTTTTGTTTCCCATGGTGATGACATAATTCTAGAGAAATTTCCTTTTAGCACTATGTGAAAATTGTTCTAGATAATGAATATTAATTCAAGACATGGTGGGATTCTTAATCATAATAATTCAGGGTTTTAGAGGTGCAAAGGAGAGCGAGTCTTTTAGATACCCTAATGAAGCTCAAGAAATTACCTAACCATCAATGAAAGATTTCTTCACTTCGTTCCAATGCATATGCTAGAGAAAAATGGGGTTGCAGGTGCATATGACCTCTAAGGCATCACTAAAGCAATAAATTTCCTAAAAACCCTAATGCACATGTTGAGATGGGGAAACCGGTCATGAAACTAAAGGGCAATGATATTCAATGATCCTTACCATGATTTCATGCAACACAGATGAGAATGCAGTGTAGGGAAATAAGAATCAGGTTAAAACATGATGGGGAATATCTCTTGACAAATTAGGGTTTCTCCCAAACCCTAGTATGGTGAGCATGATGCAAGCTAGTCTAAAGCCTTGCTCATTAGGGCTCAGTTCTCCCATTACTTGGTGATGAAGACTATGGATAACCTAACTTTAAATTAACATAGGAACTCTCAACGCTCTTTGAAGCAGCAACCCCCCAAACCCTAATGCAATCATGAGACAACAAGACAAGTGAGTGATGTGTGCATCGCACGAATGGGTGCAGTGTTAGGGTTTGGTAGGAATAGGTCATGGGGATATTAACCACCTAAAAACTAGGTAGAAACCTTAATGGGATGAGTGAGTAGTGGCGGACCCGAGATTTTGGATATGGCCAAAATTTTGGGTGGTGTTGTAGTAGCTACGAAAGGCCGATAGAGTGAAAATGGTAGGAACCTTATGTTTCTTTACTATTACAGATGATATCAACTGAATTTTTTGTCACCATTATCGTTTGGATGAACATTATCTAAATTTACTAGAAATATTTTATATGCACATGCCTTCTTAGGCTTGTATTGTTTAGTTTCTGATAATAAATTGATTGAATTAATTTCATTATTTCCAGGCTATGTCACCAGAATTAGTGAAAATAAATCATTCTCCAAACACCCTATTAATAAAAATTCATGTATTTGAAGCTTGTGTTCCAAAAAAAAACATTGAGAAAGGTGAACATCCATGTCCGTTATCTATATTGGACTCACCTTTCCCAGAAAAAATATCCACCCTAAAGGATTTCAAGGAAATAAGCTCAAATATTCATGGTACAATGAATATTTCCTTCAACTCTACATTCTTTAATTAAAATATAATTTTTTTTTGTATACAATATGGTGGATGCCTTTTTATTTTATACATGGAGTATTTTTGACAAGAAACCTTATTTTTGCATACTTACACTTACGACTTAATTTGCTATAGTTCAACTTTAATATTTACTATTGTTTATTTATTTTAATTATTTTAATTTATTTTTTTAACATTCTATTGGTTTAAAATTTTAAGATGTTATTGCAAATTGCATTGTAGTTCCCACCGTCCATTTATCAAGCAACCACCATTTGGATAACTTGAGAATTTGTGTCAGTTAACATTTCATCAACCTTATAACATTCACTTAACCCGAGACATGCCACTTATCCTATTAATTATGAAACTATTCTACGCACCAAAATGGACCTTACTAACAGGTATCATGTATTTAATATGTCAAATATTTGGTGGAGGTTTTAAATAATTGCTAACATCTATGCCAAGAAATAGGTATACCAACCCTCTCGGTTTTAATTTGTTGAGACCCTCGTTCATAAATTCTTCGTACATCATCACACGGCCTTGCTCCCTCCCTTCCTCAAGGCAGTGATCCAAGAAACCCTATTTAATCTGGCAACACGTGTATGGTAGAGATTTGAGATTTGGCTAGGGTTTACTGTGGGTTAAAAAATCACATCTATAGTGATCCCTCTTCATTTTCCTTTCAGTCGCGGATATCAATCTCTTCTTTTTCTGCAAGAGAACATAACTCATAATTTATTTGGACTAAACCACTAGCCAGCGTTGATCCCATCACAGTTGCACATAACTGCTATTAGGTAAGATATTTCTTTTTCTTTCGGTTCCATTTATCTCATGCCAAAATGATTGATCCATATGTGGTTACTACCGTTTTTCTGAATGGTTTCTTTTATAAGTTATTTTAGTTTGTAGGTTCCAAAATGTAATGCCATCCTAACCTCCGACACCGAGTACAGCTCAAAGATTTCTCCCAAAGCATTTCTTCGTGGCCAACGTAAATTTATTGCTTCACTGCTCATTTCATTTTAACGTTCCTCGTATGCCTCTTTTAATTTTTCAATTGGGAAAAAGGGTGATTTATTGTCATTTCTTCTGGTTAGGTTCGTGAGGTGTCTCTGCGTATGATTGAGTAATGTTCCTTCGTTTTCTTATACACCCATAGGAAATTATCAAATTACTATGCTATATTATCGGTTGTTCCTTCGTACTTTTGTGTATGACTAATTTTTTTTTTTTTTGGCTGTTATTGTTATCGACATACCTGGTTCAATCTTGTGATAGGTTAATGCATTCTAAAGGAAACTCCAAGTGGATATCATATCCCAACTCCGACTCCAATGGTTTCCATAGAAGTACTAAAGGTAAATAATCATTTCTTTTAGCATCTCGATTTATGGTAAGTAGCTTATAACAGAAGTATTGACTCCTTTCCCATTGTTAACTTACAAATAATTGCTTATTTACCATAGCAAAACCTTAAATCTTCATGTGGGAAAGGTGTAGATGTTTATTACCGAGTAGATAATCTTCTTGACTGGTTTTTTTTCACCTCAGCATATGGAATACAAGGTTCTTAATACGCTGAAATATTAACCCACCTTAAGCCCAATGCATTTCTAAAACACAGTAGTTGGATTTTCCCTTCAGATTCAGACTATTGAAAATGTATACTGTGGTATTTCATTTTTCACAGACCACTGCTAATGAATTCGTTTAATTTAATGTGTATCTCAGTAAATGCATTTACTTCCTTGTAATTTTTATCTATCCCATGCTCTATTTAGGTTACCTACTCAGGTGTATGATTCTAACTGTGTTGCTTCTTTACAATACAGAAATATTCTTGATAATATGCACCTTCAATTTCGTAAAATCCCACACTTGGGAAATTTGAAAATGTATAGTGCGCACTCTCATATTTACTTAAAGGTTTAATGTTGGTTATCTCTGCTCTCTATTTTGGTTGTAATGGCTCTTTACCTCCCCCATATTCACGATTAATTTATTTGTTGACGTTGACAATTTTCCTTATCTATAGCTAATGCAGAACCATAGATATCTTTGGTTTTCTCCCTAGAATACTATAATGGTTATATTAACTTAGTTTGTAATGTCGTGGAAGATACACTGTAGTTTCAGTAGTATTTCAGTCATACTTAATGTAATTCGTTTTTAACCTTGATTATTCTAACTAAATTTTCTTGTGGTTACAGGTAAGCCTCTTATACCTATATTTGAAACTGGTTACACTGCTTCAACTCTCGCTTCCACCCATAGCTGGGGTTTCTGCTTTTGATTTGGAGAAAGCTAGATCTAAGGTGGAGAGTTGTTACAATTTTACACCCTAAATTCGTGACAACACTGAGGGAGAACTTTTCAAGGCATGTAATCAATTACGAATATCAGCTTCAGATACCATACGCTGCAGTTTTGGTGGGATCATTAACCCAATTCTGATCAGGGATTAAATGCAGTCCACTATGGTCATAAATGTGGATAGATATCTGTAAATTTAACTTGGATATAGTCATAGACTTAAACATTGACAGTTGTAACGTTAAACCTAATATAATATGCTGCTAAGATGAAATTTATGAACTATGAGTTCGATAAACAACGAATGATATTGAAAATTGGTGTATGGTTGATTTAATTTATATATAAATTAATATATAAGATTTTGACAGGTGCTTTGATGATCAGGACCACTAAAAAATCAAACTGATATCTTTCATCAAAAACTGTGTGGAAACCTAATGGAAAAATAATCCACTTTTGCAAGAAATTTCCACGTTGATTGATGGTATAATTAAGTGCGGTCCATGAAGGGTAATGCAGAGCATATGTTTACATATATAAGTTTTGGTGCTCATTTACCTCGTTCTTTATAGCATTAACACACATCTATTTATTTAGACTTGTAAATCCTCAAAAAAGAACTCTTCCACCACATATAACTAGTAAGATAATTGTGATTATAAACAAAATACCCATCACTTCCCTCATAAAAAATAAAATTAGTTAACTACATTATATTATTATTAAATTTTAGAATATATAATGAATATATCAAATATATATCTACACAAAACATTCAAAAATTTTAATTTATATATATTATGTAATGTAATTATATTTATATAAAAAAAACATTAGAAATTGAAAAATCTAATTAAAAAAATACATTACTAATAAGTAGAATATTAAAACTATCCAATATCTAAAAACTTAAATTAGTTAACTAAATTACAATATTAAATTTTAGAATACACATTAAATATATAACTATACAAAATATTAAACAATTTTGATTCCTAATATCATGTCATGTAATTTTAAGTAAAAATAACATGCAACTTTTTGAATAATAACAATAAATTCCTTTAATTATATATAACTTATATTTTTATTATTATTATAAATTCTTGTACTAATATTTTTATTTTTATTATTATAAATTTTCATAAGTATTCATAAATCATATTTTTGTAGGGATATCTAACCAGAACAACTACGGTTTAATATATATATATATATATATATATATATATATATATATATGTGTGTGTGTGTGTGTGTGTGTGTGTGTGCTTTACAAAAATGAAAAATCTTCTAGATGGTTTTCTCAACAAGACAATATGACATTGTTATTACGGTTTGGTGGAATTGGATTAACAAAATATTAGTAGAAAACTAAATTGATTAGATTCTAAACCTTAACACTAACGTAAATTCTTAATTTTTACTTTAATTTAGCTATATTTAAACTAAACTAAGCAGCAACTTTATTACAAAGAAAATGTTTGACATGTAATAGCTACCCATAGACATTTTCAAGATCACATTGCAACACTACTATATTTAAACTAAGCGGCAGGTAGTAGCTACCTTGTAGCCTTGTTGATATAGTTATTGGAGTTCTAGTAATTTCATTAGTATTCTTTAAATATAATTTATAAATAAATAATTTATAAAAACTTATATATTTTACTATCGGGGTTAGGTTCGTTATATATATATATATATATATATATATATATATATATATATATATATATATAATTGTTAATTTTATATTATTCAAATATTTTAAATTTAACAATATTTTAAAAAATTATTAATTTTGAAACTTAATAATATTTAATAAATTTATAAATTTAAAATTAATATTATTTATCAAATTAATAATAACATGAAGGAATCTTTCAAATTTTATCGAGAAAAGAGGAAACTAAAGTTCATAAAATATAATCTCATTTCATAGGAGTTGTTTTTAAGTGCGATTTTTTGGAGTTTCTCATGCATTTCTCGCCTAAATTTGGTGGAAACATTTGTGGTCAAGTCTTGATTTGTATTGTTTAAATTGGTCTTTTGACCACTTATATGGATTAAGCACCCTAAAAAAACTGCAGGACACTTAAATTGTGCAAATTTCACTCATCAAATTTGTGATTTCAATGAATCCCTACTGGATTGTAAACAAATTAGATCTGAAAATAAACTAGAAATTTTTTCTAAAATTCACACTTAAAGATATTGTGTTGAATGTATTTATATTATTATTTTTATAATTTAGTTTATGAATTTTATTTTAGTTTTTTATATATATGTCACTTGTTCTTTCACATACAATCTAACTATTTTACATGTATTTCTAATAAAAAAAACCTCACTATAGCTATAAAAAGAGTTATGTGCATTAGGCTAGAAAACATTTACATCACGAAGTGATGATTGTCGAGACACTAATCTAGTTACATATCAATACAAAAACTTATAAAATGTTCATCTCATATAGGAAACAATTCTTTTTCAAAACTAGAAAAATTAGAAAACCTGTAAGAAACCACTATCTATGACATAATTGTCCTTTACTTCTTCAAACTTGATTAGACCTTCTACCTTATTTAATGCTAGTTTGGAAACCTATCAACTTGTGAGCTATGTTGGAAAAAATTATGTATCAGAGAAATGGCCTAAAACATTACTTTTAGCTCCTAAATTTTATATTTCCAAAAGGACATTAAAAAAATATGGAGCTGAGAAAGTCCATTTACCCTATCAATAATTCCCTTGGAATCACCAAGGACCTATAAAAAAGAAATTCATTTTTTAAGTACAAAGTACATTAAACCCATAAATCCACTAGTTCTTCTCTAGTGTGTGTACGAGAGCCTCCTCCCATTTAAAGTATCTACAATTATTTCTTAGAACATTATGCAATCCTTCTCCACATGAATCCAACTAAGTTGCACCAGCAAAAATAAAATAGGAACCTAGTTTGAAAGTTGAGGGAAAGTGTATATGACGACAATGTGCTTATATTCTTTCTGAAAATTTTTAATGTAACCAAAAAATTTCAAGCTAGTATTTCATGCAAATATGTGTGATTTTTTGCACATAACACAATTCCTTTGTCTCTAGATGTACCATATCACAAAAATAGGAAGAAATCTAAAATTTTTAACTAAGAAATCCCATTTTAGTATACTCTCTTGAAAGGTGGAAGCTTCCTAGACAAACATTTTTTTTAAGATATGGAATATATCCATTCACACAAGTTTAGAGAAATCATAGGAAACAAATAAGCAATAAATAGATTTAGCTTACTACAAAGGACATAGAATCTAGGACCACAAACTTTCCTCTTGATGGAGTTGTCCCAAGTCAATATCATGTTTTCAAGGACTAGGCAGCTAAAGAATTTGAGTTTTAAGGTGGTAGGCCATTTCCAAATATGCTTCTACCACCATTTTTCCTGAAAAGTCACAAAAGAATACAAAATTTATTCATATGCTTCTTTAGCTATTACCAGACCAGTGGTTACACTTCAACTCCATAATATTTCATATTTTATTTTTGTAAAATAATACCATAGTGCGACAAGACATTTATATATTTTTTCTTGTCCTATACAAGGATTCCTTGAAGTCCCAAATCACTTGATTGTAACCAATCAATGAATGTTCCATCTACTATAAGATTTTTTTATTTGAGACAAAACTATATATTACTTTTGTTTAAAATAAGAACAAGATCCGTCGGTAACTTATAGAATTCATGTCATCCAATAAATGGATCCAAACTTATAAGGATTTTCTTTCCATATATAAATTTCCATACTAAACATTCTCTAATCAAACGAAATGATTCTACTAGATCTCTACAATTGTTTGGAGCAGATGAATTAAGTTTACAAAGTTTCCTAACCTATTCAATAAGAGATGGCTTCTCAAAATATTTGGATATCATGGCATCACTCCAAATATCAACCCCAGTCATCACTCTCCATAATTTATTCATACATAGAGATTTCCCAAACCAAAATATATGTTTAAAGGCCCAACCCCATAACTTTTTGGGAGTCGTAGACTCTCTCAACTAGTTAAATGAAATCCTTCACTAGAATTATTGCCAGATCATAAGAAGTTGAAAATTATTTGTTTGATTGAGTTTAATATGTAATTTGGATCCTGGCCATAGAGAGCGAATAAATATGTATAATTTCTGGGATATATTTGACAAGTGTCATCCTACCACCAAGAGATAGACATCTGAAACATGAATTTTCCACTTTCTTTTCTACCCTTTTTAGAAACCAAAAGAAATATTCCTTTAAAAAATTATTTGGATTTAGAAAGTAACCCATATACATAAAACATGAATAAATAGATCCATTTCGGAAAGGTAGCAAGTATATTATCTGGGATAAGTTTTTTTCTTATACTAGATGAGTTAAGAAGCATGGTTTTTTACAATTGATTTTCATTCTATTATTCAATAGATGCTTTTCAAATAGCAGTAGATCATCCACAAATAAAAAATCATTTATAAAAATACTAAAAACCACCTTTACCCCTTTTATACTTCCATCCCTCCAAGCCTTTCTAATCAATCAACTCAAGCCTGGTATGACTAATAAAATCAATCAAGGCGATATATGACAACCTTGTCTTAAACCACTCATTAGAGAAATTTTGAGGTAAAAAATGGACCTCAAAATAAAAATGTATAACAAAAATAGACTTTATAACAACCAATAGAATTTGATATCATGATTTCAACCATGGGGCAATGATTTACCATTTTTGGAGTAAAAATGTAAAAATATTAAAAAAAAAACTACTTTTTCAACTCGCATTTTCAAATTATCTCCCTACAATTTTACTAAAATTTGGAGCGGGAGCATTCATTGAATGAGGAATTTAATTTAGAATCTAAGTAGTGCACATGTTACATAGTTTTTATGGACCCTACTACATGAAAAATGTGAAATACATGAAAAAACATGATTGCACTTTTTCAACTTGTATTTTCAACTTATCTCCGTGTGCTTTTACTAAAATTTTGAGTGGGAGCACCCATTAGATGTGGATTTTTTTTTTTTCATCAAATGAGTACCCATGTTGCATACTTTTTATAAACCATACTACATAAAATTTGTGAAATACATGAAAAAACGTGATTGAATTCGTGTTTTTCATGTATTTCACTTTTTTCATATAGTAGGTATCGAAAATATGCAATGTGGGTACTCCTTAGATACAAAATTAAATTCCACATCCAATAAGTGTTCCCGCTTAAAATTTAAGTAAAATCATAGGGGGATAAGTTTAAAATATGAGTTGAGAAAGTAGTTTTTTTTCTTTTTTCCCTCCAAAACTTGATGAGGTAATCTAATCTTATTTTATTATTTTCACCATTATTTTATAATATTCCTTAGGAGGCCCATTTTAGACCTCAAAACTTGTCTAATGGTAGATTTTTAAAACACCAAAAGGATATCTATTCACAAGAACAAAAAAATTAGCTAAACATATACACCTCATTATCTAGTTTGTTACCTCAAGGCCCAAGATAATTTGTAAAGGTAAAATTATTAAGAATCCCTAATCTACTTTGTCATAGGCTTTGAGTAGGTCCACTTTTAGAAATAAATCTTATATATTCTTAACTTTGAATGAATTTATACATTCCTATGCAACTCCCAAAACATCAAAAAATTGAAAATTTTCTATGAAACCAAATTATTCCTTCATCATTCGCTCGACTAGCTTAGTTTCAATTCAATTAGAAATTAATTCAACAATGATTTTTTAGGCCAAAGTACATAAACATTTTTTTTATAAAATCATTGAAAGAAGATGGATTATATATTTTTTGTATTACTGCAATAAAATTTGCATCGAGGGAACCAAACACTTTGTAAGAACTATAGCCTCATCCATAACAACCAAAAAATCTAGACTCAAGATATCAAAAATCCTTAGAAATAAATATAAATCCATCCATTAGGACCTAGAATATTTTATTAGCAAATATATTTAACATGTCCTCAATTTATATTTAGGACACAAGCCTTCTAATACTTTGAGAGTATTTCACTAAGAAGAAATGAGTATAGTTTTTTGTAAACTTCAATTGATCCCCAATATTTTTTGAACTAGATGCCTTAAAAATATCAGAGAATTTATTCATTGTATCCTTCTACAGATATTTTTTTGAAGAGATAAAACCACCCAAACCATCTTTTATCTCCCAAATATAATTAATTTTCCTTCAATGTTTTTGAAACTAGTAGAAAAATAATGTATTATTGTCTCCTTGAGCAATCCAAGTAGTTCGACATTTTAGCCTCCAAGTTTCATCTTCTAGTTGTAATATTTTTTCTTTTATTTCTATAGAAATTATATAACATATGCATGTATATATCCAGATTCTCCTAATCTAACAATATTTATCTTCTTGCTAAATACATAATCCTTCCACTGTTAATCTTTTGCGGAAATTTAAAACTCAATTGCAAACACATGAAGCAATAAAAAACAATCGCACATAACACAATTGTTTAACGTGAAAGCCTAAAGATAAAAACCCCAACTATCATATTACGTATATCATGGATATCATGTAACAATATCATACAAAGCTTAGTACATCAAGCTCTCAGTACAATCAATCGTCACACACTAACAAGAAGAAATCTGCAAATCCATGCATTGATTTCTTGCCACCTGATAGCCTACTTTCACTGTGCAATCCCTGCTGAAGAAGACCCCTGAATGAATTCGAATTGGCCTTGCCTTGACTGCACAATCCTCATTGGAAACTCCAATGTGTGTGTGATGCAATCAATGCATCACTATAGTCATAGCAGATAGTATATCTCACCCTTTCACCTATCTCTCCACTGGGCCTCCCTTGGAACTGACATGCACTATAGTTAACAGTTGTTTCTGTTCAGTTGTTAGTGAGTTATTAGTTGTGAATTAATTAACTAATTAATTCACTTAACTCTCACTAGTGTATCTTTTATTTAGACTAGATACAACTAGCTCAACTGAGTTTAACTCCATTAACTAAGTTAAACTAAATAACAACTCCTGTAACTACTCTTTCAACTCTGTCATAACTTTTCCACTTCAGTTTTAACTGATTCCTCATGCATGAGCCACCAATAAACCCTATGAATTGTGCTTTTCCTTCAGACCATTGATTTTCCAAATCTGTGCACTGAAATAAAGTGCTCCAAGAGAATACGTTGATGTTTATTGTCGGATTATTATTAAGATCTAATAATAATCGACATGCATATATTTTTAGATTGACGATCTATAGATAGACTTCACCCAATATTCTAAAAATAGAATTTCATCTATTTTCCCAACTTGACCAACCATCCACAAATAGCATCCTGCAACTTCTGAAATATGATCACCATGTCTAAAAGTAGACATAGTCTAAAAATAGACTTACACCTAAAAATAGCCCATGGGCCCACTTAGTGAAGGTCACTGATTTTCACTAATCTCATCATCTTGTTGAATCTCAACACTCCCTCTCAAAAAGATAGGGGTTATCCTTCACCCCGATCCTGCCTCTATGGTATTCCAATTTTCTCCTGTCGAGTGCCTTCGTTAGAATATCTGCATCCTGATCTTCCGTAGGAATGTACTGAAGCAACATGATCTTCCGCTGCACACAATCTCTGATATGATTATACTGGATATCAATATGTTTAGATCTATCATGAAAAACAGGATTAATCGAGAGTTTAATGCAACTCTGATTGTCACAATGTATCACTGTAGGATCTAAATGTGAATCGAACAAACCGGCTAGGATCTTCCTCATCCAGATAGCCTCACATGCATCTTGACTTGTTGCCATGTATTATGCTTCCGCTGAAATGAGTGCCATGGATCTTTGTATTGTGCTGTACCAAGAAATTGTTGTAGATACAATACTGAAAACCCTCCTGATGTGCTCTTTCTGTCCGTTGGGTTGCCTGCCTGATCTGCATCCGTGAAACCATGCAACTTCACCTCATCTGTCTATCTGTACCATAAGCCATACTCAGATGTGCCCCTGAGATACCTTAGGACATGCTTGCCTGCCTTCCAAAAGAGCTTGGTAGGCTTAACCATCACTTTTGAAAGCTGGTTCACCACAAAGCACATGTTGAGTCTTGTATTAAATAAATACATGAGCAAACTCACCAACTGTCGATAAACAACGGTATCCACTACATCTTCCGATGTAGCATCCTCTTTCCTCCAATTTCCTGGAAGAGGAGTGTCGATAAGCTTGCAACCTTGCATGTGAAACTTCTCTAGTATCTCTTGGGCGTACTTGCCTCGAGACACAAACATTTCACCTTCCCGCTGCCATATTTCCAATACAAGGAAATAATGAAGGAGGCCCAAAACCTTCATCTCAAACTCCTTTGCAAGATCTGCCTTGCCTGAGTGTATCAACTGCTCATCACCCATTAGTATTAAATCATCAACATAAAGAACAATGATTAAAATCTTACCCTCCACCACAATTTGGTACAGGTTTGAATCTGCCTCACTCTTGGTGAAGCCAAGTCTAGTGAAATAGCTGTTGATCCATGTGTACCAAGAACGTGGTGCTTGCCTCAGCCCACACAACGCTCTTTTCAGTCTGCACACATGTGACTCCCTACTGAAGATCTCAAGTCCTTTAGGCTGCTCAATGCACACCTCTTCCTCAATGATCCCATTAAGGAACACAGTCTTCACATCCATCTGATGAATGTGCCAACCCATCTACGTTGAGAGAGAAAGGATGGTCCTTATGGAAGAATACCATGCGACAGGTGCAAAGGTTTCTTCATGATCAATGTTAGGTCCCTATATTACTAGTATAGTCCCTTATTATTGTTAGTGTAACCCCCTTATTGTTATTATTGTACCCCTTGTAACCCCCATATTGTTATTATTGTGCCCTTATATTATTATTTTTAGGTCGGCTAGGATTACATTGTGGCCACACTGGGATTACATTGTGGCCCCATGGACTCCTATATATAGAAAGGAGGTTTTGTAATTTGAATCATCCAAGAATTTTTAATTTATGTAATGTATTGGAGGTTGTCCCCTCAAAGTGGCTTATTTCTAAGGCATTGATATCTCTTTTCTTCTATTTTTGGAGCTGGTTTCACAATATTTGGCATTGGAGCTTTGGATTCTAGGGTTTTGCTGCTCCAAACAGGTCATAGTGGAATTTTCGCTATACCGTTTTTTCTACGAAGGTTCAAAAGCTGAAATTTTTAGGGTGCGAAGCCAAAATCCTGAAGAACATCGTCACAAAATTTTAGAGCTTCGTTTGCAATATTTTCGGAGATATGATCTATGGAAGGTAGGGCTTTTTGTAGGCTCTTGAATTTCACTTAAACAGGTCATCGCAGCATGTTCTCTATAATTTTTTTCTACGAAGGATCAAAAGCTGAAATATCTAGAGCACGAAGCCGATATCTTGAGGAACATCGTCGCAAAATTTCAGAGCTTGGTTCGCAACATTTTCAGAGATATGAGCTATGGAAGTTAGGTCTTTTTCAGGCTCCCTAATTTCATCTCAAAGAGGTGATCGCGGGAAAATCTTCATAAATCTCTCTCTGAGCATCAGATTGGAATTTTGTAAAAATTTGCTGGAAGTACACAGAATGTAGTTTCCTGTCTATAAATGTTAGAACCAAAGGAGCAAACAGTGACACATGGCAAGTCATACAAGTTTGCTCTACTAAACCATTCCATAATTAGGTCATTGTGGGACATTGGACATAACTTTTCCTTGAAGAATCCAAATCAAGTCAGACCTATGGCATTTGAAAGAAGCTTTAGAGGACTACTACAAGGAAAAATTTCAAATATTGAGTATATTCAATTATAGATATAATTAAATTTCAATATAGAGCTCTACAAAAGCAAGTAAAAGGTTTGTATTTTTGTTTCTGAATTGCATAAGTCTTGTTTGAAGAATCAAGTTGAATTGATTCCAAGGGCATATTGTAGAATAGATATCAGTATTGGTTTCTAAAATGGCCCCTAAAAAGAATTCAACACCCATTAAGCCTTTATAAGGCTCTTCTATGACTCATGACGACTAAGAATGGAAACATGACATATCAAAATTACAAGAGTAAGTGCAACAAATTTTGTTCTCGCAAAAAGCAACAAAAAATGACATGGAAGTTTTGAAGAAAGGTGTGGAAACTAAGATGGATTGTTTGAAGAAAGGCATGGAATCTAAGATATATAACATGGAAGCTGGCATGGAATCTAAGATGGATGACATGGAAGCTAAGATCAATGAAAAAATGAAAAACATGAAGAATGATCTAAAAGCAGACATGGAAGGTTTGACAAAGTTGATACAAGAAATGTTTCCTAATGGTGAAAATATAGTAGAGGAAAATCATGATGAGAACAAAATAAATGTTAATCGTGATTTCATAAACTCTAATGTTGGCGGGAAAAACCACCATATTCCAAAAATGGATATGAGGAAGTTTGATGGAAAGGATCATGTAACATGGATATACAGATGGAGAAATATTTTGATCTCCATAATGTGCAAAACACACAAAAGGTACATATTGAAACTTTACATTTACAAAAAAATACATTTGTATGGTATCGATGGTTTTTCTCCCGTAAAAAAATTGTCACTTGGCCAATTTTTATGGAGGAAATGATAGCATATTATGAGGATACAAAGAGAAACACCTTCTTTAGCCAATTGATAAATCTCAAACAAAAGAGTTTAGTGGGGGAGCACATTGAGGACTTCCAAAAATTGAATATAAGGGTAACTGATATTCCAGAGGAACACAAGATTGATCTCTTCATAGGTACTTTAAAGGATAACATCCAACAAGAAGTTCGTGTTTTGGAACCTGATTCATTGGAGAAGACATTCAGGTTGGCAAGAAAAATTGAATGTAAAATTATGGCGACAAGGAAGCCTACCACTCAAAGGGGATTTGCTATATTTGTGATAGAAAATACACTAAAGGTCATAAGTGTGCTGAGAAGAAATTATTTTACATATATTGTGAAGAGGAAGAAAATGAAAAATAAGAGGATATACACCATGAACCAACCCTAGAAGAGGAATAAATGAGTCTGACCATATAATGTAATGCATTGGCAGTAATTACCACTCCTCAAACTCTCAATATAGAAGGACATATCAAGAAGAAAAAGGTAATAGTGTTAATTGATTCAGGTAGTACCCATAATTTTATTCATTGTAAGGTAGCCAAGGAATTGAATTGTTTCCTATACCCAGCACCAGAATGTCAAGTGATGGTTGCAAATGGAGGAACTATAAATTGCTCGGGAAAATGTCATAATATCAAGCTAACCATGGGGGAATATGTATTGAATAGTCCAATGCTTTCCATTCCTATGGGAGGTGTTGATGTTGTACTAGGAGTACAATGGTTACAATCTTTGGGGACAGTAGCTTTTAATTTTCAAGAACTTTTCTTGAAATTTTTTTCAGAAGGAAAGGAAGTCGAATTATGGGGTATTGCGGGGAAGTTGAGAAATATAATAAGCTCTAATGTTATGAAAAAGCTTCTAAAGTAAGAACAACGAGGCATAATTACATAATTATGCTCACTAGAAGTTCCAACATCAAAATCATCTATTTCTGCAGATCTCCAAAAGTCTTGGACAATCATTCCAAGGTGTTTGAAACTCCCAAAGGACTCCCACCTATTCGTGATCATGATCATGCTATTCATTTGATTCCAGGAAGTGTTCCTCCAAACATCAGGCCTTATAGATATCCTTACGTCCAAAAGAGTGAAATTGAACGTATGATTATATAAATGTTAGAGGCGGGTATAATTAAACCTAGTCAAAGTTCTTTCTCTGCTCCTGTAGTATTGGTACACAAGAAGGATGGATCATGGTGAATGTGTCCGGATTATAGGGAGCTCAATAAGCTCACCATTAAAGATAAATTTCCCATTCCTGTGATTGATGAATTATTGGATGAATTACAGGGAGCAATTTATTTTACCAAGTTGGATCTTCGTTCAGGATATCATCAAATTAGAATGAAGACTGAAGATATTCCAAAAACAGCATTTCGAACTCATGAGGGTCATTATGAATTTTTGGACATGCCTTTTGGCCTTACCAATGCACCTTCTACATTTCAAGGGTTGATGAATTCCATTTTCAAACCCTTCCTTAGAAAATTTGTGCTAGTATTTTTTGATGATATACTAATCTACAGCAGGTCTTGGAAGGATCATGTTGAACATGTTGACAGGGTGCTCAAACTATTGCAGGAAAAACAATTATATGCAAAAACATCCAAATGTTTCTTTGGAGTACAAGAGGTGGAATATCTGGGTCATATTGTATCTCACGAGGGTGTTAAGGCAGACCCTAACAAAATTAAAGCCATTAAAGAATGGAAAGTCCCCACAACCATAAAGCAGTTGCGAGGATTTCTCGAGTTAACAGGGTATTATCGCAAGTTTGTTAAGAATTATGGGAGAATAGCAGCACCTCTAATAACATTATTGAAGAAAGATGCATTTTCATGGACTCCTGAAGCAACTAAGGCCTTTGAACATCTTAAAGAGGCAATGTGCCTAGCCCCGGTCTTAGCTACGCCAGACTTCACAAAAACCTTTATTGTGGAATGTGATGCCTCAGGAAATGGAATTGGTGCAGTTTTAATGCAGGAAGGAAGACGCATTGCTTTTGAAAGTCGTCCAATCAAAGGAAAGTATTTACAGAAACCTATTTATGAGAAGGAAATGTTAGCAATACTGCATGCACTAAAGAAATGGCGAACTTACCTAATGGGAAGACACTCCAAGGTAAAAACTGATCATGATAGTCTTAAACACTTTTTGGAACAAAGACTATCATCAGAAGAGCAGCAAAAATGGGTCACAAAGATGTTGGGTTATGACCTTGAAATAATCTACAAAAAAGGAAAGCTTAATGTTGTTGCAGATGCACTCTCAAGAAAGAATGAAGAGGTGGAAGCATTGCTTTGTGCCATTTCTATTATCCAACCAGATTGGATAACTGAAGCAAGAGATGAATGGAAGAAGGACAAAGATGTATGGATACTCATTCAAAAGTTGCACCAAGATCCTAGTACATCTGATACATTTAGTTGGAAAAATGATTCCTTATGGTACAAAGATCGCTTATATCTTTGTAAGAATTACCAACTAAAACAAAAGATTCTTTTGGAATTTCACACTTCTCCTTTAGGAGGACACTCAGGATTTTTAAAAACTTACCACAGGGTGAAGAAAGAATTGTTTGGGATGGACTTAAATCTGATATTCAAAAGTTTGTGGTGGAATGTTTGGTTTTCAAGCAGAATAAAGTTGATAAAATTAAGACCTCGGGTCTTCTACAACCTTTATCCATTCCAATTCAACGTTGGGAGGAGATTTCAATGGATTTTATCACAGGCTTACCTAATTCCAAAGGAAAGAGTGTCATCATGGTGGTAGTTGATAGACTTACAAAGTATGCACACTTTTGTGCATGATCTCATCCATTTAAAGCAAGTACAGTTGCTACTACATTTATGGACATAATTCAAAAGCTACATGGAAACCCAAGGGTTATTGTGAGCAACAAAGATCCCATTTTTACTGGAAAATTTTGGACGAAGTTATTTTCTTGTTTGGGTACTCAATTAGCTCATAGCTCATCTTATCATCCTCAATATGATGGTCAAACTGAGATAGTAAATAAATTTTTGGAAGGATATATTCGTTGTTTTGTATCTGATAAACAAACACAATGGGTCAAGTGGTTACCTCTCGCAGAATGGTGGTATAACGCTTCCTTCCATACTACTGCAAAAATGACCCTACTTATGGCACTTTATGGATATCATCTACCATCCATCACATCATCTTTAAGAGAAAATTAAAAGGTTCAAGGAGTGGAAGATCACATTGAGCATCAATAAGAAGTTCTCCAACTGTTAAAGGATAACCTGAATTTGGCACAAAATTGAATGAAACAACAGGCAGATCAACATCGCAGCAAGAGAAGTTTTGATGTAGGAGACTGGGTATTTTTACAGCTACAACCATACAAACAAATGTCCCTCAAGCAAGCTAATAAGGATAATAAGTTATCGCCAAAATACTATGGTCCTTGCAAGGTGTTGCAAAAGATTGGTACTATGGCATACAAATTGGAGCTTCCTGTTTCTTCACGAGTGCATCTAGTTTTCCATGTTTCATGCTTAAAGAAGGTTATAGGTGAAAATATTCCAGTTCAAACAATATTTCCACAACTTGATGAGGAAGGAAAAATCATATTGGAACCTGAAGCGGTCACATAAACAAGAACTCGACAGCTACGGAATCGTTCAATTTCAGAGTATCTCATCAAGTGGAATAACTTACCCACTGAGATTCTACATGGGAGGATGATAATTTTATACAAAAGCACCCAGAGCTACTCAAGCGTTGAGGACAACACTTTTTTGAACAAGGGGGGCATGTTAGGTCCCTATATTACTAGTATAGTCCCTTATTGTTGTTAGTGTAACCCCCTTATTGTTATTATTGTACCCCTGTAACCCCCATATTGTTATTATTGTGCCCTTAAATTATTATTGTTAGGTCGGCTAGGATTACATTGCGGCCCCACTAGGATTACATTGTGGCCCCATGGACTCCTATATATAGAAAGGAGGTTTTTTAATTTGAATCATCCAAGAATTGTTGATTTATGTAATGTATTGGAGGTTTCCCCCTTGAAGTGGCTTATTTATAAGGCGTTGATATCTCTTTTCTTCTATTTTTGGAGCTGGTTTCACAACAATCAATCCCCTCAATCTGTGAGAAGCCCCGGGAAAAAAATATTGCCTTATATTTCTCGACGCTCCCATCAGCAGCTTGCTTTACCTTGTAGATCCATCTTGATCCTACAACTGATTTACCTACTGGCCTTGAAAAAATCTCCCAAGAACTTTTTCTGATAATGGAGTCATACTCCTCCACCATGGCATCTAACCATGTGGGCTCCTACGCTGCTTATTCAAAATAATATGGATCTGTCATGATACACTTGCTCATAAGAGCCATGTATCTAGTAAAATGGTTAGGTGACTGTCTCTTTCTGCATTCTGATATAGGGACTCCTACATTCCATGCCACATCAATCTTTAGTCTCTCAGCTTCTGTGGTAAACTTTATACCTTGTCTAATGTTTGGTTCTACATGAGTGGACTCCTCCACTCCATGAATCTCCTCCTGTGGCTGATCCACATCTAGAGGCTCATCTTTGGGAACAAGAAGTTCCTCCTCTGCATGCAAGTGTAGCTCCCTCTCAAGCGACAACTTCATGGCTTTTACCTCATTTAATTTTATATCCCATCACGCCACAATCATTTGACTGTCTGGAAAATACACACGATAATTATGGGGTGTTTCCATGTACCCCACAAATATCCCAGCTTCTGCAGTCGGCTCCAGCTTCTTCCTGGCGTCCTTTGTCACATGAATGTAAACATATGAGCCAAAATTCTTCAAATGAGAAATATCAGGCTTCTTACCAGTAAAATATTCTTCAGGTGTACTCATGCCAAGTACTCTATGAGGACAACGGTTTTGCACATAAACCGTAGTGTTGCATGCTTCCACCCACAACTGCATCGGTAGGCCCTGATCACGCAGCATAGCTCGTGCAGCACCCACGATCATTCTGTTATTCCTCTCCGTGACCCCATTCTGCTGTGGGTTATGAGGCACTATGAGTTATCTTTGAATTCCTTCTTTGCTATAGAAGTCTTTGAATTCGTTCAAGATACATTCACCACCATTATCGCTTTGCAGATCCTTCACTTGCTTCCCCGACTCCTTTTCCACCAATGCTTTAAACTCACAGAACTTTGAGAATGTTTCACTCTTCTTCTACATGAATAAGATCCAGCATCTACGAGAATAGTCATCAACAAATATAACATAATACATGTGTTTTGTTGTGAAAGCAACCGAGAAAGGTCCACACACGTCTGTGTGAATTCTCTTAAGGATCACCTAAGCACAATTCTCCTTCTCATGGAAGGTGGTCTTCACAAACTTACCCATAGTACATCCCTTGCACTGATCTAACTGCGCAAGAGTACCCTTGGGAATTGTAGTAGAAATTTGCTGCAAAATCTTCAAGGCACCATGGTGAAGATCACCCAACCTCCTGTGCCATAATTCGCCCTCATCCCGGCTCACCACTTCTTCTGCTTTTCCCATCATTGCAGCATAGCCATCTACCTCCAGATTGTAGAGATTCTTAACTCGAATCCATATCCTCTTGGTTTGACCCATTTTTTTATGTCGAAGGAAGGTTTTTCCCTCACTGAAAACAATGTCATAACCTATGTCTTCCAACATTGCAATCGAGGCCAAGTTCTTCTTCAGACCTGGAACATGCATAACATCTTTCAACATAAATGGTTTACCTGAATCCCTCTCAAAGGTAATGGTCCCAATGCTGATCGCATTGTATTGACCATCGTCTCCCATCTCTGTATGCATTTGGAGATCCTTCTCCTCCAAGTCACTAAACAACTCTTTGTCTCCCGTCATATGGAAAGACGCACCACTATCAAGATACCACATCGATCCCATTGAGCTTGAAACCAAGCATGCAATCAAATAGAAATCAAGTTCAAATTTGGAGGCTAAGGCCTCTCCAATTGCAGCTCCAATAGCCTTCCTGTTCTTCTTTTCCTATGGGCAATTAGTGGCGAAATGCCCATGTTCATGACAGTGAAAACACTTCACCTTGGACAAATCCTGCTTCTTGCCTTTAGCTTCAGATTTTGGATGGGATTTCTTCCCTTTCTCCTTCCTTTCTTTGACAGCCAAAGCACAATTATCTTCATCATCATTCCTCGACGGAGATCCATCCCTCATACTTTGCCTTATCTCCTCCTACACAAGATCCGACCAAAGTCGCTCCCAACCCGACAGTTTCTCTCATCCATTGACAAAGTCTTCATAGCTATGCCAACTCTTCGGAAGCCCAAGGAGAGCCAAGATCACTAAGTCATCATCATCAACAGTAATCCCCACACTTCCCAGTTCATCCCTACAATGGACAAACTTCGTGACATATTTAGGAATATTGTTGCCCTTCTCCATTTTTATTTTTCTGAGCTTATCTTTTAGTGCCAAATTCCTCTAGTCGCTGCTGCTTTGGAAAAAATCTATCAAATCCTTCCACATTGAAAATGGAGTGGCTTTCCTATGAAGGTTGGACACAATATGCTCCTTCACACATTCTAACAGAATTATTCTTGTCTTTGCTACCTTCCTTTTGCATGTGTCAAGTAATGTAGCATCGCTAGAACCTGGCTTAGGAACATCGCTATCGATGAACTCCTTCAGTCCATTATCTTCCAGCACCACCTCCATCCTATCCTTCCAGGCTATGTAATTCGAGTTGCCCTCAAGGGCATACTCCAATCACAACCCATTGAAAGACATTTCAATGAATACTCAATTGTCACACCAAGAAATTTATGAAGCAAATTTCAATTTTCCACCAGCACAAACTCAACAATTCATCACAATTGCAATCTTCAAGAATTAACACTACTCCGATACCATGTAGAAATTATATAACATATGCATGTATATATCCAGATTCTCCTAATCTAACAATATTTATCTTCTTTCTAAATATAGAATCCTTCTATTGTTAATATTTTGCAGAAATTTAAAACTCAATTGCAAACACATGAAGCAATAAAAAATAATCTCACATAACACAGTTGTTTAACGGGAAAGCTTGAAGATAAAAACCCCAACTATCATATTATGTATATCATGGAGATCATGTAACAATCTCATACAAAGCTTAGTACATCAAGCTCTCAGTACAATCAATCGTCACACACTAACAAGAAGAAATCTGTAAATCCATGCACTGATTTCTTGCCACCTGATAGCCTGCCTCCACTGTGCAATCCCTGCTGAAGAAGACCCCTGAATGAATTCGAATTGGCCTTGCCTTGACTGCGCAATCCTCATTGGAAACTCCAATGTGTGTGTGATGCAATCAATGCATCACTATAGTCACAACGGATAGTCCATCTCACCCTTTCACCTATCTCTCCACTGGGTCTCAACTGGAACTGACATGCACTGTAGTTAACTATTGTTTCTGTTTAGTTGTTAGTGATTTATTAGTTTTGAATTAATTAACTAATTAATTCACCTAACTCTCAATAGTGTATCTTTTAGTTAGACTAGATACAATTAGCTCAACTGAGTTTAACTCCATTAACTGAGTTAAACTAAATAACAACTCCTGTAACTACTCTTCCAACTCTGTCATAAATTTACCACTTCAGTTCTAACAGAGTCCTCATGCATGACCCACCAATAAACCCTAGGAATTGCGTAATTCCTTCAGCCCACTGATTTTCCAAATTTGTTCACTGAAATAAAGTGTTTCAAGAGAATAAGTTGATGTTTATTGTCGAATTATTATTAAGAGATAATAATAATCGACATGCATCTATTTTTAGATTGACGATCTATAAATAAACTTTGTCCAATATTCTAAAAATAGAATTTCATCTATTTTTCCAAATTGACCAACCATCCACAAATACCATCGTGCAACTTCTGAAATATGATCACCATGTCTAAAAATAGACATAGTCTAAAAATAGACTTACACCTAAAAATATCCTGTGGGCCCACTTAGTGAAGGTGACTGATTTTCACTAAGCTCATCATCTTGTTGAATTTCAACACTTTCCTCCAAACATTTTACCTCAAATTTGTCATATTTTGATAAAACCCCTAAAAAAAATTAGAAAAATTTATATAAAATCAACTATTCAATAGATGATAAGTTATGTTTTAGAGCCAACATTTTTTTTTTCTCCCACCTAATCACTTCCCCTTTTATTTTTTTAGCTTAACTACTAGCTTTTCCATGGCTGGTAGTCCGCAAAAATAACTTAGATTTACCCATTTTTCTCTAATCAATACTAAAAGTATTCTTCTTCTAATCGAGAGTGGTTGAACTTAAGGTGGATTTTTTTCTTATCTCCATCCAGATCCATCTGGAGGCATATAAGCATATGATCAAAGATACCCACATATACCACCCAAGGCATGTATCTACTCATATATTTAATAAGATATTCAACCAAAATAAATATGTCAAGTTTATTCACCACTCCTAACACTCCAGTCCTACTATTCCTCCAAGTAGAAATTAAGGGAAAGGGTATTGCGTCAACCATTCAGGCCTCCTAGAAAGTATTAGAGAAATAACTTGATAAAGGGTTCAAACTAGTGAATTCCCCCCTAACCTCACAGAGAGACAAAGTAAGATTTATATCCCCTCCTAAAATCAAATGCTTCTCCTTTAAGAGCCTCGGTTCAGAAAAATCTTCCTATGACTATTATCAGTTAGCATATCTCCCATGGTAGTTAATCACTTTAATCATTTGGTCCAGTCCTCTGAAATTTCCCTTCAAATAAATTTTTTAAAATGTGAGGAATTGGGAGAAAGGGATAGTGTTAGAATTCTAGGCCAGAAATAAACCTTCAGAAAGGGCCATTGCATCTAAATATAAATATTCCCACTGAAGAAGAAAATTTAGACGGACCTCCCTAGATATTTGACCATCCACCATCATTTCCTATATAATAATGAAATTCAATTTCATGGTATTGAATAATATATTTAGGGCTAGAAATTTTGGAGTCCCCCAAACCCCCCTTAAATTGAAGGATAAAAAAGTCATTTAGATGGGATTCGAGAAGGCCACCCCACTCTAAGGGTCTCTTCTTCATCAAAGGAAAAAAAGATTTGATTCATATAGTGAACATATAGAAATGACCATACCCTCTTATAAAACACCATATTTAAGTTTCTATCCCTTAGCCATACAATATTTCTAAACGCTAACATTTTTTCAGTAATTTTCTATACTATCATTCCTCTTCAAGGGAGTGGAGGTTTCCCAAGGATTTCCAAGTACTTCTAAGGAAAAATAGGAATAGGGGTCTTTTTCAAGACATTTTGAAAGGAATAATCCACTACATAAATTAATTTTGACAACTTTCACCTTCACTAGAAATAGGGGCGAATACTTCAACACCATAATATGATTCTAGAGGAAGGAATAGAGAGGGTTTCGAGAAGAATCCATCACAACCTAAAATAACCTTTACATTCTCCTTTAAATAATAAAATTTCTTTGGATTATCCATACATATCAACCCAAATTTATTTGGAGGAAACAGACCCAGACAAGAAAGTCATAATATCTGGGTGAAATCAAAAGCCTTAACATCAAAAATTTCATTATTACCGAGAGATGCCCTGTTTTAATTTTCTAAAAACAAGACTAATAATTCATCCCTTTGTTGGAAAATGTAACTAAATTCATTCTTCATAATTTTCATTGTACTCATTTCAATATCTATATCTTATGTAAGAAGAAAAATAAGAAAGAAAAATATTTTTTTTAAAAGCATGGGTTTTATGCTTCTATTAACTGGTCCTCTAGGTAAAGCATGTTATTCCTTCTTCTAGGGTTTTTAATTTCATAATATTTATTGTCATGAGTCAAGAGATTCAATTTCATGTATATAAGACCAATCTGGGCAAGATGTATCATGAAAAATAATTTATTTTGAGTCAATAAAGTCAAAATACGCCTTCGAGCACAAGTGGGCCCTGTCAGAGAAAATTCGGCCCAAAGAGGGCTATTCGACTCCAAAAATGAGTATAAATAGACGTTTCTCATCCTAATTTGGAAACCAATTTGATTTGCAATCAAGAAGTTGTATATGAAGTGTCAAATTCAAGGAAAAAGTCAAGAAAGACAAGGAGAAAAGAAGTTAAATCTAGAAGGAAGAAAAGTCAAGTCTTTGGTCAATGTTTTGCCTTAATTTCTCTCACATTTGTGAAGATACTAAGCTATTACAAGGGCTGAAGCTACATAGCTATTGTAGGTCCGAAATATAGTAGCTGGGGGCCAAAATTATGAGTTTGGTGCAATTCTAGGAAGGTTTAACTATTGTTGTCTTGGTTAGACTTTGACCTAATTAGAAGGGATTCTTGGTGGGTTGACTTGATGTTAGGAGAAGGTTTTGGTATTGGTTTTCTCATTTGAATTGGATTCTATAAGAACAGAAGAAATTTTTTGGGTTTTCCTGTTGGAGGGGTTTTTCTCTTGCTTGGAGCCTAATTTCTGTGTCCATTGTCTTTAATTTTTTTTCCTTATAATTGTTTTATGAGAAGATCTAATAAAGAAATATAAGAATATAAAGTAAAGTTCACAATAACTTATTAAGGTTAAGGAGAAATTGAATTAATAGTTTCCCTAGTATATTCTCCAACATGGTATCAAAGCAAAGATGAACAAGGAAAGGCATTTGAAAAATCATCTTGGAGGTTTTGTTTGTCAAGAGGAATCATTTCAGAAGGAAACACAGACATAATAATAAGACCCATTGATATAGAAGGTGGGTTACTATCTCAAGATTTCGGTGAAGAAGACCTAATCATTAAGCTATCATTGTAGGAAGGAAGGAAAAGTATTTATTAAAGACTCTCTAGTGCATCATCTTGAAGAAGAAGGAATTAATAAGGAGTCTTGGGATTATCATTATCAAAGGCATCCTAAAAGTCATCATTCTAGGGAATATCTTGAAGTATCCTTATAGGTCTTGAAATATCAAGATAGTTGGAGACATCATCAAAAAGGAGGAACCTTGGTTAACAAAGTAAGAATTATATTATCTTCTTTGCCTCAATCTAGAAATCATATGGCAACATTTTGCAAGGAGAGCAATAAGCTTGTTGGATCAGAAAAACTCCTAGCATGAAAAATGCAAATTGACTTAGCACTCACTAAAAAACAAGTCATGGAATATGTCCTTGGAGTAGTTGTACCTAAAAAAATAAGACTCGTGAGTTAGAAAAGTACAAGAAGGGAGAACTAAGGGCACAAAGAATCATTGTAGGATCCATTAAATATCATCTTGTTCCCTTTGTTGTTGATTTGAAGACATTTACGACTATGTATGATAAGTTGGTAAAGTTGTACTTTATAAGTACATCAGGTCAAAATATTTCCTTTAGGAATCAACTATATATAGTAAATAAATTGAAATATGAAGATATGTCCACATATCTAATAAATATCTCACAAATAAGAGATCAATTGCAAGGGCCCGAGGAAACTGTTTCCGACTTTAAAATGACTATTTGTGTGGTAAATCTTGTGCCACTTAATTGGAGTAGATTTAAAGCCAACATCTACTCAAATAAAGATACTAGACCTTTTGATGAGTTATGGGCTCAATGTATCTTGGAAGAATATCGAGTCAAGGCAAGTATGACATCGAATCAAATGAAAGGTCTAAGGCATTTTTTACAAGAACCAAGAAGTCGAAGAAAGTGAAGTTTTGGTTTTTAAATCAATATTTATAATTAAAATAGGATTATAACTTTAATTATAGTTTTAGGATTATAGGTTTTAGCTTAATTTTCTAGTAATTTTGGAGATTAAAAAGTTTTATTAGGTTTTTATTAATTATTATTTCTTTAATTATTAAATTTTAGCTTAGTTAGTATGTTCTTTTTAGAGATAGATATTTTAGGATTATTATAAAAATTTAAGTTAGTTTATTAGTATATTATAATTTTATTAAGATTATTATCTTAATATAGTTTTTAAAATAATATTTAGATTAGGAATTTCAATAAAAAAAAAAATTATAATATTTTAGGACTTAGGTAGGTATTTGATATTTTTAAATAATTACTAAATAGGAATTATAAAAATTAGAAAGTAGTGTTATTAGAAATTAAATAGAATTAATTATTTATTAAAATTTAGTTTTTTGCTTAAGTTGTTGTCGGCTCCTCTCTCATCTTTTCCCTCACTATTTATACCTTGTTCCCCTACTTCCTTCTTTCATTTTTCATTCATTCTTTCTTGTCCTGAAGATGGATCCCCATTGGGATTCGAAACGTCGACAAGTCTTCTATGATACCGTGGACAATCCAATTTCAGAAAGTGAAGTTTAGAAAGTCCAATAAGAAGCCATATATTTCAAAGATTCAATGCTATGGATGCAATGAGTATGGAAAATTTAAGATGGATTTTCCAAACAAGAAATATAAAAAAATAAAAGAAACTAGTGAATCTCACATAGTTGAAGAAAATGGATAACTTGAGAAGAAGTCGAAAGGAAAAGAACCCAAGGATATTTAATATTGAAGGAAGCTCCATATCTATAAATTTCTTCATGAAATGTGTCTTTATTTTATTAATTAGAAAGTAGAGTAGCATACATCATAGATCGAAGCATATGATAGTAGAGAAATTAGAATCTACTTGATTAATTTATTTGGGAAATATCATCTAGTTTAAAAAGAATGAGAAGATTGAAACCATATTGCATATTATTGTTCATCCAAGAATTTTCTAACATCATGTTAGAGGTAGTAATTTTTCAAAGAGGGATCATCAAGATAATATAAGAATCATATTTTTGGAATATCCTTGGAAGCAACATTATGACTGGCATATATTTCGTCTAGTGTGGAAACAATACTCTTGAAGGATGAAGGAATGCAGATTGTACAATGAAATTATTTCTTAGGAGAAGAAACATATGTTCATCAGGTACAAGAAACAATGTCGTTCAAAAATGATTGTATGAAAAAGCAAAGGTGTCCATATTTTAAGGAACTCTCCTTTAGGGTAAGGTTCATATTTACAAGAATAATGCAATAAGAGAAATATAAAAGTATGGTTGTATGATGCTCAAAAGAAAAAAATTGAAATGCTTTGGAATGGATGGAGATCAATACTCTCTCACAATATTTCATGGTATAAATACAATAATATTGATCAACATCAAGCACAATCTTCAAAAGAAATAAAAAGAGAGTTAACAATGAAAAATACAAGGAAGATATTGTAGCTTCATAATTAAGGTAGATCAATGGGAGCCTTGATTAAAATGAATTCATAAAGAAATATTCATATGGATATGGATCAAGATAAAGGATGTTGATCTGAAATAACTCAATTAATTTGATGCTTTCATGAGAAGGCCCTCATTATAAGGTAAGTATGATTTTAATATTTTCATATTGGCTATATGATTAAAATGATTATATTTTTACCTAGAAGGATATTACAGGAATGGTTGATGATAGTTGAGGCAAGTTCAACTATGGGTTTTGAAATCATTTCAAAGAACATATGAATTGAGTAATTTTTTTTCACAATCCTTTAAGGGTTATGTAGTCAAGGTTTTCACATTTCCACCTTGGATTAAAAGGGTAGAAATACATTAGGATAACCTGATATTCATGAATATCACATTCATAGGAAGCTATGGTCAAATCTATTTCAAAATACTCAATACAATTCCTTAATTAATGATAAATAGAAGAAAGTGATTGATGGCCTAAACCATGTCACAAGATTAAAGGAATAATATTTCTCTAACATCCTAGAAGAAAGGAGCTCTATATGATGAGATACAAAGGAAAGAGGGAGCCATGTAACTAGATCCATGAAGAACTGGTAGATCATACACATATGGAAATAAGCTAGAGAGCTTGTGGGTATGACTTCCCAATTCAAAGGAGGTGAAAGAATATCCTCTATATTTTAGAGGGAGTAAAAGGAGTCTCCTTAAATAGGATCAAGGATCGATTCCCTAATCAAGAGGGAATGAGGATATTCTCTTGAGTTGAGAGGGAGTGATCATGGATATCACATTTTTATTCTCTTGTTCATGTTTCATGCACTAGGACAAGACTAATAGTCACACATATAAGTGAAGGACATGGAAAGAGAATTGTAAATGGAGTATTAGATAAGCATCAATGATTTCCTTGAGGATAGAAAAATATAAGATAGGAATGGACCAACACTCTTTGTGGATTGGAAAATTATCCAAGCCAAGAGTGGTCGAAGAGGATCCATATTCTTTGAGGATTGGGAATCCAAAATAAGAATAGTCCTTAAAGTACATACCTAGTGAACATCTGGATGGGATATGTATCTTGAAGAGGTAGTGTGGTATGTCATGTAAATCCTCCCAACATTATGCTCTTATATAAGAAAGAGCTTGTCATTTTAAGGCCTTACTATGTTGACATTGCTAGTCATGATGTCGATACTTTAATATGGCTTACCAATCTGACTCTTCTTATGAGAAATCTTCATTTTGAGAATAACCTTGTACCAGTTGTGCAATTATGAATACCTCCCTAGTCAAGAATAAGTGTTGGAAACTATAACTATTTTCAGTCTTCATAAATTTCATTGTACTCTTGTTAATATGTATATCTTATGAAACAAGAAAAAGAATAAAGAAAAATTTTATTTTTAAAACCACACATTTCGTGTTCATTTTGATTAGTGCTCTAGGTAAAGAATGTTCTTCTTGTTTATAGGGTTTATCATGTCATAATATTTATTATCAAGAGTCAATAGAGTCAATGTCGTGTATAAAATACTTGCTTGGGAAAGATGTATCATGAAAAAAGATTTTTTTTAGTCAAGAAAGTCAAAATAAGCCTTGTAGCACAAGTCGTGCCAAAGACAAGTTGGCCAAAAGAGGGCTATTCGACCTCTAAAAATGAGTATAAATAAAATTTGATTGACCTAGTTTGGCAGCCAATTCAATCTGCAATCAAGAATTTCAATTTGAAGTGTGAAATTCAAGGAAGAAGTCAAGAAAGGAAAGGAGATAAGAAGTTGGAGCTAAAAGGAAGAAAAATCAAATTTTTGGTCAAGGTTTTTCCCTAAATTCTTTCACACATGTGAATATACTGAATTAATGTAGGGGATGAAGTTGCAGACCTATTGCAGGTCTGAAATATAGTAACCGGGGGGAAAAATTCTAAGTTTGGTGCAGTTCTGGAAGGGTTTGACTCTTGTTGACTTGGTTGGACTTTGACCTAATTCGAAGGTCTTCTTGGAGGGTTGACTTGGTGATAGGAGGAGGTTTTGGTCTTGAGGTTTGAATCTTGGTTTTCTCATTTGAATAAGAGGATATTATCTATGTTTTCCCCTTGGAGGGGTTTTTCCCTTGTTTGGAGCCTAATTTTAGTGTCCATTGTCTTTATTTTTTTTATTCTTAATAATTTTTTTATAAGAAGATCTAATAAACATATATAATAAAATAAAGTAAATTTCACAAAAAAAATTATTATTAGAAGATAAAGTAAATTTCACAAAAAAAATTATTATTAGAAGGAAGCCCTAAATCTTAGCAGAGTCACCATCCTCATAAACTGTTGCTCTTAATCTATAAATTTTAAATTGAAATGTAAGAAAGTAGAGTCTCTTTTTTCTACATAGTGAATCCATATATTTAAGGCAGATTAATAAGTTTGTTTGAAACATTATATATTTATGAATGTATCCCGTCTCTACATTTTGCATGTAGAGTGGAATTATGCAATTGGTTATTTTTTATTAATTCATATTTTTTTAATCAACCATGAGTAAAAAATAAGAAAGATGCATCATAGTACATTTTTATTCAAATGTGTTATGATGGCATCGAATCATTCTCAAATCAAATAAAGACAACCAAATCCCCAAGCCATACCTCATTACAAATCTGAAATTCATATTTTTTTAATTAACCATGAGTAAAAAATAAGAAAGATGCATCATAGTACATTTTTATTCAAATGTGTTATGATGTCATCAAATCATTCTCAAATCAAATCAAATAAAAACAACTAAATCCCCAAGCCATACCTTATTACAAATCTGAAGAAGGTGACAAAGAATTGTTTGTTGGTTGTAAGTGGATATATTAAGTTTGTAACTATTAAGGTTATCATAGAATGAAGAAGGTGAAAAAGGAAGTGTTTTTTGATTGCAAGTGGATATATTAAGTTTGTAACTATTAATGTTATTATAGAATTAGAGATACATGCCAATAATAAGACAAAGGGTGATTATCATGATATGTTGTTTTTATCTATTGTTTTTTATATTATCATACAACATAGATCATTACTTTTGGATTCATTATGTTTGAATCTGCATAATACTTCCATTTCGCCATGGGAAATTATCCCAAAGAAAAATATTAGAGAGTAAAGAGTGGAGAGAGGTCATCAACATTTTATATCGAGACTTAAATTCCCTTTTGTTTAAAAATTATGTGATAAGACTTGTACTTAAATTCACTCTTTCTTTAAATATCCTTCATTTATGTGAGTCATCAATTATCACAAAGGTTTTGGTCATTATATGACACAAAACACATGAAAATTATACCTCAAGGTTGCTGAAAGAAAACATGGAAAATACTTACATAAAATAGTTTCTACAATATATAAGGATATAGATATGAACACTTTGATGGTTGTTATAGCCAAATAATTTTGACTTATTGAGTCCTTATTTTATTTCATCAAATTTTCATTAATTCATTCAATGATATAAAAAAAGTTAAATAATATCCCTCAAGAAAGAAATAAATTCTAATAACCATCTAGATATAACTACCACAAATTGTCTAGTTGTAACATCTAGATGTAATTTCTATTTTACTATGTCAACCTTAAAATGAAAAAATAACTAATAAGTCAACTAAATAGATTAATAAGAGTAATCACATTATTCCAAGAGCCCCTTTAATTATTACTACCAAATTATTCAACATATTCAACACTTTAGATTATGTATATGAAATTCAAAAATATATTTTTCCAATGTATTCGTGAATATATAAGTTAATTGGATTTTTTACTTACAAATTTTAATATATATCATTATTGTTTACAAGCTATCTAATCAAATGGTTTCTATTATATCTATGCTTGTTTTTTTTAATGAAAAACAAGATTCTTAGATAGAGCTATAGTTGAATTATTATCACAGTAAATTGGTTGGTCCTTATCCTTGTTGAATATTAAGCAATACCCTATATAACCAAACTGCTTAACAAGTTGTTGTTGTTGTTGTTTCTACATACTCAACTTATGCTAAGGTGATCGTTAAAATGACATTCTTCTTGGATACCCATGAAATCAAACCAAAACCAAGATTAAAGACATACCTTGAAGTACTTTTTATATCATATAAGCTACCCACAAAGTTGTTCTCAGTATAGCCAATCAAAAAAATTGAGTATAAAATAACATATCTTGTCGTTATTCTAATGTATCTCAAATTCCTTTTGTCAATTTTCCAATTCAATCCATTTATTTAAGTTTCTTCATAAACCTAGAAACCAAGCTAAATATGAGGATATTGTATGGTCTAATGGTAGTGAAATGCATGAGTCTAATAACTAATCCCTTGAATAATGTAGGATCTACATTTGTACTTTTATCTTCTTTTTTGTTATTTTTCTCTTGTTTCTATCCATGTGGGTGCTCCTTTGTGATTCATCATTATAAATATTTTCAAAGCATTTAATGCATATTTTATGGGCATATAAAGATTCAAAAACTTGAGTCATTTCCATCTATGCCAAGGAAATACTTCATCAAGCCCAAATGTATCATCTAAAATTCTTGTTACATTGTTGATTTAACATTATATACTAACAAGTTTCTAATGAAAATCATGTCATCAACATATAACCAAACAATTATAATTTTTCCTTATCAATTTATCTTTCTATATAGAGAGGGTTTGTTAGTATTTGGTTTTATAAACCCATTTCATACAATTAAAATCATTTTCCTTATGAAAATGGACTGGATCCTATGTATCATTATTTTCTATGTAACCTATTTATTCATTCATTGGTTTGACCTAATATTCTTCTTTAATTGCTTCTTCAAAGAATGAAGGTTGACATGAGACCAATGAAAATTTTGAATGGTTATTTGATTCTTCATAAATTTCTTTCACGTTGAGGAATACAAGTAAACTAATTTTCTAGCCTTAATGACTCGCCTTAAATAAAATTTGTTGGAGTCTTTTTCCTTGTACTACTGATAAGTGATTGAACTTTTGTATCTTTCTAGATTGATTGCTTAATTTTCTCCTTTACATAAACTTTCCCATAATGAATTGCTACTGCAATAGTTATATTTTTATCTACACTTCCTTTCCATTCTTCAGCTTCTTTGACTCTTTACATCTGGTTGAGAAATATAGCTTGATTAGAACCCTTTTGCATAAGTCAGTTGTGAATATGTGAGAAGTAGTTCAAGGCAACTTCTATTGACCACTTAGTAAGAGGAAGATAATAGCACCTTGTAATTTCACCTAAATAAATACAAGTGAGTCAAATTTTCTATATTCTTTTAGTCTTATAAATCTAAATGTAATATTCTAGAGATTATATAATATTAGCTAATTATATTTATTCAAATATTAGTCATAAAACCCATTCATGAGATAAGGTGGTTTCCAAGATTAAGGATATTAATTTCCAATATGTGGGAAATTATTTTCTACAATGGAGGAGATTAGTTATTTGCATCAAAGCATAAATAGGACAAGGTGGGAGACTTTGTTTAAGTTGAAACAAATAGGATAACACTTAATGGATATGGAGACACAAAGAGGGAGGAGAGTGCATCTAAGAGAAGAAAGTGTAGAACCACAATAGAAAACAACAAGAGAGCATCAATACAACAATAGCATGGTACAATTGTCCAACAATAGTTATTTCCTTCTTTCTTTAGAGGAGCCATACTTCTATTTCAACAGGTTATACTTATTTATTCTATAGTGTTTTATTTACCATACATCTTCTAGGTTAAAATACATTATGGAAGTACCTTATAATCTTTCACAATTAGAATGGTAACTTATTTGAATGGGAAATAATTGTGCATGTGTGTTATTTTTTTATTTCTTCTATTATTCCTTTTTTAGCCGTATGTGTGATTAGCTTAGATTTTGTTTATTTAAATAAGAGAAACCTAGGGAAACAATGATCTAAGGCCTTTAGAAAATTTGGCATTGTAGCAAATAAAGCCTCTAATAGAGATCCTTGAGAGTTTACAGTAGTATATCAACTATCAAAATCAAGGACCAATAATTAGAGGGTTTCGTTAATGTTGCTTGAAGGAAATTTGATTACACATTTGTTAAATTTTATGCAATTATCGATAACAATGGAAGAAGAGGTCATCATAAGAAGATACAAAATTTGAAGGATCTAAATGATGATGAATTGATCATAACTCATCTAGAGTGGTAATGGGACTAAATTAAAGGGAGGGAAATTTTACAAAATTAAGAGGGATGTAGTGGACATAATGTATAGATGTTATTTTCACTTACAATATAAAATAAATAAAATGACTCCAAAAATTGAGTTATACATAAACAACAACAAGCATTTACAAATAAGTGGTTAATAAGACATTTGAGACTTTTAATACCAAAAACATACATAACAATACCCATGAAGAGTATATTTGTTGGTTCGTGTGGGTTTTAGTCCCCATAAAGTCTTGAGCTCAACCCTCGGGTGGGTGTGTGTGTGGGGGGGGGGATGGTTTAGGGTGGGAGTCACCTATTGGTAAATTAAAAATACAAAGGCTGTCAATGACCGAATACACATTGATGGTCATAGAATCCCACTAGAGGGAAGTTAATTCTCCCATTCAAAATTAGGGTTTGCTCCACCCTAGGCTTCACCTAGTTGGGAAAAAACACACAACATAACAAAATAATAATTTAAAACATATTATTTATGAACATGTTTCTCTATAATATGCATATATTATTCCAAAAAATTACTTAATGGATATTTTTTCTATATTTCATTTTGGATGACGTGAATCAAAATTTTATTGTGTTTTCATTTATTTTTTGGAAGAATGATAAAATTCCAAAGAATGAATGAGCTAATATCCTAAACAAGATGGTATGGATATCACATAAAAATGCAAAAAGTGATAGTGAAGTAAAGAAGAATTTAACATCATTGGAGAAGTAGTCCACAATGTTTGTGAGTACCTTCATTTTCCTTACTAATTAATATTTCATATTTGTTGTATTTTTTATATTTTTATTAATTTAAACTCATACATGGATGTTTCTAACAAGTTTTAACATACAAAAAAGAGCCATATGTGGATTTCACTGACATTGGATTAGGAATAAGTTGTGGGTATGTATTGGAGTATAAGGGGTTATTGAACAATTTCTTATTTCTAGGTATCTATGTTTTTTTAGTTTTATGATTGATGGACCAACAAAAAACCTTTGATTATATATGTTTTTCATGTTGTATAAAACTCATAAGAAACAAATTAATTTTGGAGCTAAAATAATATATCTTGAGAGGTAACATGAGACATTGATTCTTTCACTATTTAAAACACACATAAAGGCTTCATTGATGCAGGAGCATCCAACTCAGGGTGAACAAAAATAAAAGTATTTTGTCTCACAGGTTTACAGGTCATTGCACCTGAGTTTGTTTTAAATTATTTTCTTTAATTTCTAGCATTTAGGACTTAAGAACAAATTATGTTTTTAATTGAATTATAATTCCTTTCAGTTACTGTTTTTAATTAAGTACAGAATTCAGGTGAACGGAAGAGAACAATTACCAAATGTAACTACCTGTAACTGTTGACAATTTCAAGAAAAAAACAATTGTTCACCAAGTCATACAAAAAAGACAAGACAATACATTTGGAAGGGATTTTTTCCATCATAGCAGAAAATAAAAATAAAACCATTCAGGAGATTTTGTAAAACCATCTGAGATTCATCTACAGTCAAATACCATTCTTTTCATTTTTTATGATAAATTGAATGCATGTACGAATATAGAAAAGACTGGCAAAGTTAAATTGTTTTTACAGGTATTGGAGCAATTATAGAAATTGACAAGCTGAGACATTCATCAACCAGGAGATCTTTTCAATTAAATTAAGGAACACACCGAGATTCATAACCAAGAGGACGCACGAAACCTTCACAGGTATTCATCAAATTAAAGCAACAGATTTTTATTTTCAATATTGATATAATAAGTTCTATTTTACAAGTCTCAAAAACACAAAACATATTACATGTAGAATTAAGGAACTACGTTCGAAACCTGACATGGATATTATGCTACCAACAGTGAATGTCTAGACTATGAATAAACGAAAAAAAAAATAGACCCTGAAGGAAGAATCAAGCGCATAACTGCGTATAAACCCTAGTCTACTTACAAACGAAGAAGCATCTGTAATAGGTCATCAATGGAGAAGTCCACATAAATATAACTAAACAGGGGAGCCAAGGATCACAATCGAAAATAATTTCAAATCACCAGAAGCAACCAAAGGGAAAGACCCTACCCGTTTGGGTTAATAACAGCGGAGTCGAAAAACGACATTTGGAGAACCATAATTCACCTGCAAGGAGAAAGACCCAAGTGTTAAAATCTGCAAAAGAATAAAAAGAACTCCCTGAACTAGAGTAAAGCACGAGGAAGGATTTGTAACCTTCAACTTACCAGTAGAGTAACGTTGAATGAAGGAGGAAGTCCGGTTCCCAGCCAACAAGGGAGCCTGCTCACAAGGAGCAACAACCCTTAGTATAACCAAGAAAGGAAATCAAAGAACTGAAACATGGACGGACAACTTACCATTGTGAAATTGATGAGCTAAGGTCAAATTCTAAGACCCCTAATGGCTACGACCTGAAACAGTGTAGACAAACAACCATTTAATCAACAGATTATTTTCAGTGAGCAGATAAAATAACGCTAGAGAAAAAGCATTCAAGAAGATACAAACAGGAATAGCACCCATAAACTTTCATGGTGGAGAAACCCTGTTGACGACAATGCAGAAACAGGCGAAATCTGTGAAATCATTAGTAGAGCAAGAAAAATGAATAGAATCGTCATATCGACAAAGCTCAACGAGTAATATAGAGCCACAGTGAGAGATTGCATGAAGCACCCATAGGTAAAATCAGAGCTGTGACCATAACAGGGTCAAAGGGGCCACGAGGAATTGGACCATTCCACCCAGAGAGAACCAGACGGAAGAAACCCTCACAGCCACTAAACAACAAAGAAAAAAATATCAAACGAGCAGAGGAAAGATGCGTGACTAAGGTGGGAGAATAGGTTTCGAGGATGGGACAGGTGTCCTCCTCACCTCTTTCACAAGGACAAGTCATAAATCAACATTTTAGTACATATCAATTGCAAAATCACAAAAATCTAAATAACATTAATAATTATTGAATTATTGATTGAGCGCTAGGTTTAAAAAGGGTTGGGTCCCATCATTTTTGGTATCAAAGTGGGTTGAGTGTTTAAAAAAAAAATATTGAATTTGGAAGGCGAGGTCGTGGGAGAGCTATTCGAAGAGTAGCAGATGAAGGACTGAGAGAGGAGATTAGGATCTTAAACTCCCATTTGGTGGAAGTAGAAGCAGGAAGAATAAGGGATCCTGATGGAGGAGATGATAGTGATGAGGAAGCTACAGAGAAAATAGATGGATAAGATGGAGAAGGACCTAAACTTAGAATGTTGAGGTCATTCTTACTATCAAATAGTAATCCAAAGCATGAGATTTTTGATTATGATGGAAGTTTGTCAGCAAAGGTACTGTTGGATTGGCTCAATGAGCTAAATAAGTATTTTGAAGATGAGGATATCAGCGAAGATAAAAGAGTTAAACTCGTTGCCACCAGGTTGAAAGGGCATGCATCCTTATGGTGGGATAATGTACAAGCAGAGAGGAAGAGGTTGAACAAGCAGCCTATAAAAAAATGGACCAGGATGGAAGCTAAATTGAAGGGTAAATTCTTACCCAAAGACTATCAAATTGCTATGTACAGGCAGGTACAGAATCTGAAATAGAAGGGGATGACTATAAAAGAATACACTGAGGAATTCTATTGGGTAAACCTAAGAGCCGGTTACATGGAAGACACCCCAGAAAAAACAACAAGGTTTGTGAATGGATTAAGGTGGGGAATGTTGGATGAGATAAGTATTCTTTCACCTAGAACCATAGATGAAGCTTATCAGAGTGCCTTAAAGGCAGAGGAGAAAATAAACAGGAAACAAAATGCCAGAAGAGGAGGAGGATGTGGCAGAGGGAAAGAACGAGCCTATGGCAGAGGTAGAGATGCCAACACCAATGATGAAGGTAGCAATTAAAAGACTCCAGGGACAGCAGAGAAGGAAAATAACACCAGGGGAGGAAGGCCATACTAGCGTAGAAGAGGTAATGGCAGAGGCAGAGGAGCTGCCATCCAGTGTTACAAGTGCCACAAGTGGGGGCATAAGTCCTTTAAGTGTCCAGAGGGGGAATAGGATGGAGCAAAAGGAGAATATGTTCCCTAGACAGACGAAGTAGAGGTACCACCCCAAGAGATAGAAAATGTGCCGGAGACAGGGGAAGCCTTGGTCTTGAATAATGTATTGCTAAAACCAACAAAGGAGATAACTGCCCAACTCAAAGGAAGGCATTATTCCAGACAATATGTAAGTCACATGGAAAATGTTGCAAACTGATTATCGATAGTGGGAGCACAGATAATATAGTTTCCACAGAGATGGTGGAGAAGTTGGGATTGAAAATATCGAAACACCCCACCCCTTACAAGGTGTTGTGGTTATAGAAGGGACATTAACTGTTTGCTGATGAACAATGTGAGGTTGAGTTCCATATTGGAAAATACAAAGATAAATTTGTTTGTGATATTATGCCTATGGACGTGTGTCACATACTACTAGGGAGACCATGGCAGTGTGACAGGAAAGCAGTACATGATGGGAAGATAAACTGTTACAAGTTTTTCAAGGATGGGATTAAGCATACGCTTGTACCCATCAAGGAAGAAGAGACAACAGAAACCAGTGGAGTCAAAGTATTTCTGGTGGGAGGAAAGGAATTTTTGAAACGGATCGAGGATAATGAGATAAAATATGTTGTTGTAAGGGGGCCAAAAACAGTGTTATTACACACTAAAATTACGGATTTTCCTGAAGAAATCCAAGACATGTTACAAGAATTTAGCGACATTGTAGTGGATGATTTTCCAGATGAATTACCTCCTAAGAGAAGTATCAGTCATCACATAGACTTTATACCCGGAACTAGTTTACCAAACAAGGCAGCATACCAATTGAGTCCTAAGGACAATGAGGAAATCAGGAAACAAGTACAAGAATTTTTGGATAGGGGGTTGATAAGGGGGAGTTTAAGTCCTTGTGCAGTTCCGACAGTTTTAGCTCCCAAGAAAGGAGGAGAGTGGTGAATGTGCATGGATTCGAGATCCATTAATAAGATTACCATTAGGTATAGATTCCCATTTCCATGAATGGATGACAAGATGGACTGCTTAAGTGGAGTAGCGTACTTCTCAAAAATCGATCTGAAGAGCAGATACCACCAAATATGAATCTGAGAGGGGGATGAATGGAAAACAACTTTCAAAACAAATGAAGGACTATATGAGTGGCTGGTGATGCCATTCGGATTAAGTAACGCCCCTGGTACCTTTATGCATCTGATGAACGAAATGCTGAAAGAGTTCATCGAAAATTTCGTAATTGTATATCTTGATGATATAATGATTTTCAGTAAGACCAAAGAAGAAAATTTCTGACATGTTCGTAGTGTGATGGAGAAGTTGCAACAAAATAGGTTGATGATAAATTTGAAGAAATGTTCTTTTTTCTAGAAGAAATTAGTTTATTTGGGTTTTGTGATTGCAGAGAATAAGCTGAAGATGGACCCAGAGAAATTTGCAGCTATTGTTAGCTGGCCATCCCCAAGGAGCCTGTTTGAGGTTCGTAGTTTTCATGGATTGGCAAGTTTTTGTCGTAAGTTCATAAGAAATTTTAGTGAGATCTGCACACCCATGTTGGACACAATAAAAAAGGCAAATCAACCTTTCTGTTGGACTGAAGCAGCAGAAAGTTTTTTTTCAAATTTTGAAAAAGAAGATCACTGAAAGACTAATTTTGAGGTTACCTGATTTTAAAAAACTATTCCAAGTTTGTTGTGATGCTAGTGGTACAGCCATTGGAGCCGTACTCAACCAGGAAGACAAACTGGTTGCTTATTTCAGTGAAAATATGAATGAAAGTAGTCAAAAGTACTCGCCTTATGACAAGGAGTTTTATGCGGTCGTCCAAGAACTGAAGCATTGGAGACACTATCTGTTGGGTAGTGAATTTGTCTTGTTTTTCGATAATTATGCATTGCAGTACGTTATGCAGCAGCATAATCTGAACCACAAGCATGCAAAGTGGGTTGAATGCTTGCAGATTTTCACGTTTGTGTTAAAGCATATCAGTGGATAGGCCAAAAAGGTAGCAGATGCGTTGAGAAGAAGAGCTTTACTCTTACAGGAGAGTACGATACAAGTGTTGGGATTTGAACACCTGAAAGACTTGTATCAAACATATTCATATTTCAAGGAGGCTTATGAAGCTTGCTAGAATCCTTTGTTGAGAAATAATAGTCCATGGCTGGACTATAACTTACAGGAGAAACTGTTGTTTAAAGGAGGACAATTATGTATTCCTGACTGTTCAATGAGGGAGAACATCATCCGGGAAAAGCACAGTGGAGGTCTTTCCGGACATTTCGGCATTGATAAGACCCTGGATCAGCTCAGTCATTTTTATTACTGCCTGAAGATGCGAAAGGATGTGCAGCGATTTGTAACCAGATGTAAAGTGTGCCAGTTGGCGAAAGGACACAGTCGGAATACGGGACTCTACACACCACTGCCTATTCCGAGTAGACCGTGGGATTCAGTCAGCGTGGACTTTGGATTAGGTCTACCCAGAACACAGCGTGGTTATGACTCTGTGATGGTGGCAGCAGACCAGTTTTCAAAAATGGCACATTTCATTCCTTGTAAAAAAACTAGTGATGCCACTCACATAGCACACTTGTTTTTCACGGAGATTTTCAGACTGCACGGGTTTCCTAAGTCAATCGTTTCCGACAGGGACGTTAAATTCACAGGACATTTCTGGCATACCCTGTGGAAGAATTTGGACACAAAATTGAACTTCAGCTCTGCTTATCACCCATAGTTTGATGGGCAGACAGAGGTGGTAAACAGAAGCTTAGGAAACCTACTACAGAGTTTGATTGGAGAAAATTCACGAATGTGGGATCATGTACTTGCACAGGCAGAATTCGTTGAATCGAAGCACAGGATATAGCCCTTTTCAGATCTTGTATGGTATACATCCTCGCGGAGTGCATGAGTTACGAGATCTGGGACAGTTGGAAAAAAGGAGTGCTGATGGGGAGGATTTTGCCAAAGCAATGAATGACCTACATGAACAAGTAAAATGTAAGTTTCCGAATAGTAGTCAGAAGTATAAACAACAAGCAGATCTAAAACAGCGGGAGGTATAGTTTTAGGTGGGAGATGATGTTCTCTCACATTTATGCAAAGAAAGGTTCCCTAAGGGTGAGTACAAAAAATTGAAGTTTAAAAAAATTTTCCCTTGCAAAATTTTGCATAAATTCTCTGCAAATGCCTATGAATTACAGTTACCCCCAGGAATAGGCATATCACCTATCTTCAACGTAGCAGTTATGTTTCCATACACTGCCAGTCTTGAAGAGGACAGTTTGGCATGGCCAGAGCGGGACACCCAGACAGGAATTGGATCTTGGGTGAGGCAAATGCCTTTGGCTTAGCCCCTTTGGGATCGAGAGAATTCTCGACACACAGGTGTCCAAGCAGACTCGCAGAAAAGAGTACCTCTAGTACCTTGTCAAGTGGAAGAACCATCCCATTGAGGACAGTTCGTGTCTTGATGTGGCCCAGATACAGTGCACAAGATATTCAGTGGAGGAGCTCATGGAACCGAGACATGAATTTTTGTCACCCCGGGAGCCTGATGCAGGAGCATCTAGCTCAGGGTGAACAAAAATAAAATTATTTTATCTCACAGGTTTACAGGTCATTGCACCTGAGTTTGTTTTAAATTATTTTCTTTAATTTCTAGCATTTAGGACTTAAGAACAAATTATGTTTTAAATTGCATTATAATTCCTTTTAGTTACGATTTTTAATTAAGTACAAGAATTTAGGTGAATGGAAGAGAACAGTTACCAAATGTAACTACCTATAACTTTTGACAGTTTCAAGAAAAAAACAACTGTTCAACAAGTCATACAAAAAGGACAAGACAATACATTTGGAAGGGATTTTTTCCACCATAGCAGAAAATAAAAATAAAACCATTTAGGAGATTTTGTAAAACCATCTCAGATTCATCTGCAGTCAAATACCATTCTTTTCATTTTTTATGATAAATTGAATGCATGTACGAATATAGCAAATACAGGCAAAGTTAAATTGCTTTTACAGGTATTGGGGCAATTACAGAAATTGACAAGCTGAGACCTTCATCAACTAGGAGAGATTTTCAATTTAAGGAACACACCGAGATTCATAACCAAGAGGATGCACAAAACCATCACAGGTATTCACAAAATTGAAGCAACAGATTTTTATTTTCAATATTGATAAAATAATTTTTGTTTTACAAGTCTCAAAAACCTGACACGGATATTATGCTACCAACAGTGAATGTCTGGACTGTGAATAAAAAAAAAAAAAAATAGACCCCGAAGGAAGAATCAAGCGCATAACTGTGTATAAACCCTAGTATACTTACAAATGAAGAAGCATATGTAACAGGTCATCAACAGAGAACTCCACATAAATATAACTAAACAGGGGATTTGAGGCTCACAATCGAAAAGAATTACAAATCACCAGAAGCGACCAAAGAGAAAGACCCTACCCGTTTGGGTTAATAATGGTGGAGTCGAAAAACCACGTTTGGAGAACCAGAAGTCACCTCCAAGGAGAAAGACCCAAGTGTTAAAATCTGCAAAAGAATAAAAAGAACTCCTGAACCAGAGTAAAGCATGAGGAAGGATTTGTAACCTTCAGCTTACCAGCAGAGTAATGTTGAATGAAGGAGGAATTCTGGTCGCCAGCCAACAAGGGAGCCTGCTCATAAGGAGCAACAACCCATAGTATAACCAAGAAATAAAATCGAAGAACTAACACATGGACGAACAACTTACCATTGTGAAATTGATGAGATGAGGTCGAATGTCGAGTCCCCTGATGGCTGCGACCTGAAACAATGTAGAAAAAAAACCAGTTAATCAACAAATTATTTTCAGTGAGAGGATAAAATAACGCTGGAGCAAAAGCATTCAAGAAGATACAAACATAAATAGCACCCATAAACTTTCATGGTGGAGAAACCCTGTTGACGAGAATGCAGAAACAAGAAAAATCCATGAACTCATTAGCAGAGAAAGAAAAACGAACAAAATTGTCATATCGACAGAGCTCAACGAGTAAAATAGAGCCACAGTGAGAGATTGCATGAAGCATCCGCAGGTAAAATCAAATCCATGACCATAACAAGGTCAAAGGGGCCAGGAGGAATCAGACCATTCCACCCACAGAGAACCAGATGGAAGAAACCCTCACAGCCACTGAACAGCAAAGAAAAAAATACCAAACGAGCAGAAGAAAGGTGCATGACTAAGGCGGGAGAATAGGTTTCGAGGACAAGACAGGTGTCCTCCTCACCTCTTTCATAAGGATGAGTCATAAATCAACATTTTAGTACATATCAATTGCAAAATCACAAAAATCTAAATAACATTAATAATAATTGAATTATTGATTGAGCGCTAGGTTTAAAAAGGCATGGGTCCCATCATTCATAAATATATTATATGCTCTAGTGTGTATATGTTATGCAACCATCTCACAAAATAGAAAAAAATATAGATCAATGACTTAAAAATTATTCTCTTTGAGGGGGGAACCTCCTTTACATTACATAAATGAACAATTCTCAGAAGATTCAAATGAAAAAACCTCCTTTATATATATATATATATATATATATATATATATATATATATATATATATATATATATATATATATATATATATATATATATAAATATGAGTCTGAGAGGTCACAATATAATCAGAGCCGACATAACAATAATAATGTAAGGGAACAAAAATAACAATAGTGGGCTTCTATGGGGTACAATAATAACAATATGGGGACTACATGGGCACAACAATAATAATAAGGGGGATACACTAACAATAACAATAAGGGGATACACTAGTATTATAGGGACCTAACATGTGCCTCTCCTCAAAAAATGTGTTTTCCTCAATGCTTGAGTAGTTATGGATACTTCTATAGAAAACACTCATCCTCCCATGTCGAATATTCAGCGGGTAGGTTCTTCCACTTGATGAGATACTATGAAATTTATCGATTTCGTAGTTGTTGATTTATTGTTTCTGGGACTGCTTTAGGTTCCAATATGATTTTTCCTTCCTCGTCAAGTTCTAGAAATATTGTTTTATATGGGATCTTGTCACCTATAACCTTCTTTAAGCATGAAGCATGGAAAAATAGGTACACTGGGGAAGATGTAGGAAGCTTTAATTGGTATGCCATAGTACCAATATTTTACAACACCTTGTAAGGACCATAATACTTTGGTGATAATTTATTATCCTTCTTAGCTTGCTTGAGGGAAATTTGATTGTATGGTTATAGCCGTAAAAATACCCAATTGCCTACATCACAACTTATTTCGTTGTGATGTTGATCTACATGTTGTTTCATTCGATTCTTTGCCAAATTCATGTTATCCTTTAAGAGTTGGAGAACTTTTTGTTGATGCTCAATGTGATCTTCCACTGCTTGAACCTTAGAATTTTCTCTTAAAGATCATGTGATGGATTGTGGATGATATCCATAAAATGCCATAAATGGGGTCATTTATGTTGTAGTATGGAAGGAGGTTTGATACCACCATTCATCCAGAGGTAACCACTTGACCCATTGAGAATGTTTATCATATACAAAACAACAAAGATATACTTTCGAACATTTGTTCACTATCTCAGTTTTCCCATCAGATTGAGGATGATAAGATGAGCTATGAGTTAATTGAGTAACCCAACAAGAAAATAATTTCGTCCAAAAATTTCTAGTGAAAATGGGATCTCTTTCACTTACAATAATCTTTGGGTTTCTATGTAGCTTTTGAATTGTTTCCATAAATGCAGTAGCGAATGTACTGGCTTTAAATGGATGAGACAATGCACAAAAGTGTGCATACTTGGTATGTCTATCAATTACCACCATGATGACACTCTTTCCTTCAGACATGGGTAAACCTATGATAAAATCCATTGAAACCTCCTCCAAACGTTGACTTGGAATGGATAAGGGTTGTAAAAAACCTGGGGTCTTAATTGTCTCAACTTTATTTTGTTGGAAAACCAAAAATTTCGCCAAAAGCATGTGAATATAATATTTAAGGCCATCCTAAAAAATATCCTTCTTAACAGTGTCGTAATTCTTTAAAAATCCTAATTTACCTCCTAAGGGATAGATGTCCAATTTGAGAAGAATATTTTTTTTGAGTTGGGAGTTATTACAAAGGTATAAGATATCTTTGTACCATAATGAATCATTTTTCCAGCTAAATTTATCATATGTACTGGGATCTTGCTGCAACGTTTGAATGAGGGCCCACACTTCTTCATCATTCTTCCATTCATCCCTTTCTTCCGTTATCCAATATAGTTGGATAATAGAAATGGTACAAAACAATGTTTCCACATCCTCATCCTTTCTTGAGAGTGCATCTGCAACAACATTTTACTTCCCTTTTTTGTAGATGATTTCAAAGTCATAACCCAACAGCTTTTTGAACCATTTTTTCTTCTCTTCTGAAGATAATATTTGTTCTAAGAAGTATTTAATACTATCATGATCCGTTTTTACCTTGAAGTGTCTACCCATTAGGTATGATCGCCATTGCTTAAGTGAATGTAGTGTTACCAACATCTCATTCTCATAAATAGGTTTGTGTAAATACTTTCATTTGACTTGATGGCTTTCAAAAAACATTGGGTCTTCCTTTTTGCATGAAAACAACACCAAATACATTTCCTTAGGCATCACATTCACGGGGGCATCACTCACAAACCAATATTATATCACGTGCGTTCATATTGGGGTAAAAAAAATCAAAAAATCAAAAAACATTATATTGCCTTTATAACTAGAGGGGAGGGGGGTTTTTTTATTTATTATATAAAATATTTATATTTTGAGGTATTTTTTTTTAATTTTTATGGCCAGACGGAGTTAGGAAAGTCGTGGAAAGGCGAGAAGGAGGGGGAAAATGCGATTTTTGGTTTGTGGTGCATTTGGGCAGCTCGTGGAAAGCATTGAGGGTTTTTGGTGTGGGTCATTTAGACTGGTGCATTTGGAGCAGAGCAAGGTGGGAAGGCATTGAGGGGTTTTGGTTCAACTGGTGCAGGGTTTGGAGTAGAGCAAGGTGGGAAGATAGAGCGCGGAGGAGCACGGGAGAATAGGAAAATATTATTTTGAGCTTTGGTTGGAGTTTTGGTTCGATTGGCTTGGACTGGAGGAGGGGGTTAGGGAAGTAAACACGATTCTGAGTTTTCAGCTGCGATTTCTTCAACTGGTATGTGAGAGTGTGAAGGAAATATCGCGCAGAGGAGAGGGTTGGTCTGTGATCCTTTAGCCAAGGTTGTGCGGCATCCCTGCAAGTATAGAGTATGCGTCTCCATTACACTTATTTCGGTCTCTCTCTGTAATTTGAACCTTACACGTTGTACTCTACATTATGATGCCAAATAATTTTTTTCAAACTTTGTCGAGCAACCTAAATTTGTGAGTTCTTTTTACTAGGTTGAATCTAGATTTTTTAAGCTTCATTTGCATAATTTTGTACTGGCTTGGAACTTTTATGTGAGAATCCATAACATTTGAAGTAACGTTGTGCTATATATTAGGTTTATTTGGTTCCTCTCCGAGAAATACTTCACTGCAAATTTTTCGTGAGGAGGTGGCTAAACTCTGTGAAGAGATTCAATCTAATTCTCTTGTTTCCACAAGTGGAAAAATCCTAGATATAAAGCATATGACGGCTGTTATAAATCATTTCAGCAAATGTATAAATATCCGTAGAAAAAATGAGAAAAATGAGAAAAATCACCCGAAGTGATAGGGTTGGCTTGGTAGGTTTCAAGTGGCTGTAAGGGCTATGTAAATGGCCCCTGGAGTGAAAACCTCCAAAAGGAGGTATGTGGTCCCTAAGTTGGGACCCGTGTAGCAGACCCCCGCGGAAAATAGGGGTGGAGGGTAGGTGGGTGCTCTACAGAGCAAGGGCGAGCTGGAAGGCTCCTACGAGTCATGTCATGAAAAGCTCCCTGGAGGTTAGTGAGTAGGCCTTAGGAGCATTCGGTCACATTGAGAAGGTATAAATTAGAAATACTGCTAGCACAGTGAGAAAATTTGAAATGCATCCGGTCACATAGAGAAGGTGTAGTCGGAAGTTTAGAGCCATTCCTGCAACCAGGCTGTAGGAAGTTTAAAACCATTCCTGACCAGGGCGATTTGCAGAAGAAAATAGTCATTGTTTTTTGTAAATCCAATTCACCAGCTGTTTTGCAGTGTTTGGGCATAGCAGGACTCGAACCTGCGACCAAAGGCTCTACCAACTGTGAGCTATACACCCATTTTTATGCTTTTCTAATGATTATTATATTTACCCACTATTTACGCTATATTTCTAGATGTGTGCTTAGGCTTCATGAATGAGAATTTTGATTCAAAGTGGTGAATTAGGGTTTGAACGTATATGTGTTCCACTGGAGAGTCTTCCATTTCTTTTGTAATTTTTGAATGCTCACAAAAACCAGTAAGAAAACAAATTTTGAATCACTGTAGTACTAGTTTTTTTTAATCACTCTAGTATCAGTAACTTGCCAAAATTCAGTCACAAAAATTATAAAGTAAGATGGTAAGCATTACTAAAACATTATAGCTATTGGTATGGGTATTGAAGATTTGAGTCCCCTTACACAAATCTACAGCACAAAGTTTGTTTGAGAGAGTCATGCAGCTTTTCAATCAAACCAGTTCAACTAAAGCAAAGATAGTCATCGGTCTACAGAACAGAGTGATCTTTCTAAACAGCAAAATGCATATGAAGATTGTGATATCTAGGGAGTCACTGAGTGTTCACGTGCATACCACAAAGTTGTATTTCAGAATTTCGGGCTTAATGATATAAAGTTCTACTCCTTTCATACACAGTGGTACCATAGACCTTATGCTCAGGTATAAAGAGTATTTGACACTTCTTCTAGGGCATACAAATGCACAGAACCATACCATAGATGATTTTGTCTCTTTCAAGGGATTCTAGATAGGCATTTGACACCTTCTAATGCCCAAAATAATTTGTAACAGAAACAGGATATGCATACCAGAGATTTGGAGATATTTGTAGACTTTTTGAACTTTTCTCCTATACCATAGAATGCAGCTTGCTTTGATGGGATTGATTAGCCTTTCGCTCCATAGAAACGGACTTATTTATGACCTTGATCTCCAGTGGATAGGTCTGCAGCTTATAATCAGAGATTAGAGCTGATGGAGAAGCAAAAATACTTTCCAGAGAGTGCGGTCTTGAGAGGGTTCTTCCCTTATTCATTCAGTCTCTTGAAACAGAGCTAAAATGCTCTTTCGGTACCTTTTCTATCCTTGATAGGACCTGCAGCCTAATCTTTGTAATTAGGGCTTTGTAAAACTGCCCAGAATTTCTACTTCTTGCTTCCACAATTTCGGTCTAGGGAACTCGATCTTTCTTGAGGTATAGTAATGCCAAACTGATTTTCTTTCTGCCCATTTTCCAAAGCCTTACCTCTGATATCATGTTGAGAAATCTAAGGCAAAATAGATATAGAATTTATTACTTGATTTCTTGGCAATTCTTGACACTTTCTTGTGAGTTAACTTGGAGCATTAGTATTGTTATTTAGTTCTGTTTTATCATCAAGAAAAATTCCAATAGAATATCACAATGCAAACACAAGAACACCAGATGTAGGCTGCAAGCCAGGGCCAAATCTCTCCTCGAGAGGAAAACCCACAAATATCTTCTTATAGAATCTGTCCAATGAAGACTTCCAAGACCTTGACCTTGACCCAACACCAGAGCTTCCAAATGATGAGCCAGCGAGAAACTCACGCCATATCTCTGCATAATGATGACTAAGGAAACCCTGGTTCTTCCAAGGAACTCAAACATGAGAGCAGGCAGAGACTGAGTTCAACTTCCTTTTCTTCTTTGAGATCTTCCACAGAGATTTTCTCCTCTTCCTCCACATTATCGTTGGATTAGACTTCACTTTACTTTAGATTCAGAGCTAACTTGAGTTCGATGTGTGTCCCAAGAGAACTGAGGTTCTTCCTGTATATAGGCTTCCAAGAGAGCAAATTAGTTCTCTCTAGGCCGACTTGAAGAGAGATGACTGACTCATCATTTGGAGACTTCTAGATATTACATTAATAATATTTCTTTCCTTGTTACATGGGTCTTCCAAGGATTAGACCATCATGACCTTGACAACAAGAACCCTAGAGCACTCAATGGGTGCTTTGACCTAGGACCAAAACATAATGGGCACGAAACCCATAATAATTTTCCTTTTTACAAATAAATTTTCTTTTCTTTTCTTTTTTCAAGTACATCAATAATTACATCAAGTCATGACTCAACTAAAATTATGAAGACTAAAACTAGTTACATTTCAACAAACACTAGATTGGACATATGTTTCGCGGACAGTACTCTGAGCCACTATAAGATTTAGCCATCACATGCACACTGGATTGTTGCAAATCATGTGTTGAGATAAATGCATGGGACCATCAATTTTGGATTGAGATATATTGTCGAAGATGTAAGACTACATGGGTACTCTAATGTTGATTGGGTTTGTAACTCTATTGAAAGCACGAGGGCGTCACTGACAAACCAATACTGTGGGAGTGATTTATCAAACAAATGATACATTCATCCATGTAAACCAACTACATTCCTAATACATGAAAAGTAGGTAGGCCAATTTAGGAATGTGTGCATAAAGGGTGGCATGTTATCCAAAAATAAGTTAGAACCATATGCCTTCTTCCATAACGATGAATTCATATCCAAGAAGTGTGCCATGGCACATGTGAACACACCAGCAATAGTCAAGACACTCATCATGCTAAACAAAACCCTTAGCAAACATGTAACTCCTCCAAATATACATACATTGGATGATGTGACATGTCTCCAAATATGTGAAAATGAATGGATCCATGTGAGAGAAACATCCAAAGGTGGAATTTACACTAGGATACCTCAAAAAATAATGCTTAGTGTTTAAGGTAAACATCCTAGCAATCCTCCAAATATGAAATGAAGATCCTAAAAGGTGGTGGTCCATTAACACATATGCATGAAAGCAATAGTGTATTAGCTCCAAAACAGACTTCTTCCAAACATGATTTGCTTGGACAAGGCCTCGTGTTATGTGAGGGGTAACACTCTCCATAAACTCTCAAACACTATGGATTGACCAAATAAATGTATATATTTTAATCCCTAACTTCTTTCATGATTGGTCTTAGCTATGTTCTTCCATTCCACTAAGGGGATACCCTAATTTTTTTTTTTTGCATGTCCACAAATCCATGAGCATTTTTTCTTGATATTTTACAAAAATCCTTCTAGGATAAGCCAAGGAATGCTAGAGTACTACAATTACTACCAATATAGACTTCCAAATGTCAATTTTCCTCTAACTAACAACCATCTATTACATTAATGCTTTGTTTAATCTTTAATATTTTCTAATAACTAGAACCAATCCCTCTTCCCATATCCGTTTGGATTTAGAAAGATTCCAAGGCATTTGAATGCTTCCTTGATTTCAATATGAGGGAAAAAATTGTAACTAACTTTCTAGTTTAGTTTCCAAGCATATTGCAATTTCATGAACTTTAACCTCCACAATCATAACAACACTTTATATCTCTAGAATTTCGTGTAGTTTTTGTTGCTTCTCTTAGAGATCCATTACTTAACAAGAGTACATTATCTATGAATAAAATATGAGATAAGGATGATACCCTTGTAATCTTGGTTTGTAAGTTGGGGTTCTAACTTTTTGTTAGAGTTTTATTGAGAAGTGTTGTAGCTCAAATGTTTCGGGTGGGTTGGGATATCGAGAACCCACTGACAGGGAAAAGTGTCTACACAAACTGAAAAATCCCTGGGAAGCAAATGCCAGAATTGAAGGCAAGTCCCATGCAGTGCAGCTATCCTGGACTATAAAATAACCTTGACCTCAACTTTTGGAGTTGGTTCTATTTTGTATAATTTGTATGTTGATTTAATTGTCTCTGAGGTCACTTTCAACCCATTGATATTTCACTGTGGGATTTTCTTTTTGTGTCCACTGGAAGGTTGAAGCAACTGATCTTGATGGGGTATTGAACTATGGTTCAGAAGTTTTCTGAATCATAGATTACTTTGTTGAGTTAGATGGCTTGTCAAAAATGAGTATGATCTTTAAATTAAAATTATATCAGTGTTCTGCAATGTATTGATCTGTTGCTCTATTGGGTAGACTTACATTAACATCGCTGTTAAAAGGAGATCTTGTTTGAGGAAATTTCTGAATTGTAGCATACTTTGTTGAGTTAGAGGTTTTTTTTTACATATAATTTTTAAATAAACAACTATTGTTAATATATCTATCTATATATATAATTTGTTATCTTATAATGTATGTGTAGGTTGTAGGTTGGCCTTTTCATCACGCTATCAAAAAGTTACATCTGATATGTCGTTGTGTTACTGGGCTGCTTGATTGATTTGCCTGATGGGAAACCAGACTAGTTGAACAAATTTATAGTCTTCAGATTGCTGAGATTTTGCGTTACAAGAGCATCTGACATGACAAAGACTGCTGAGGATAGGCATGCAGGCCTTTTCTTACCGATTTCCCTTCCATGATATGCATTGACACAAAAATTGAGTGCTTAAGACCCAAGACTATAGAGTTGACAATAAAAGCCATGCTTTTATGGTTCAATGCCCTTGGCTGGTATTCCCATACTGCTCTATCCCCAAGCGCGTTAGAGGGCTTGTTAAAATTGAGTATGATCTTTAAATTAAAATTATAGCAATGTTCTGCAATTTATTTTTCTGTTACTCTATTGGGTAAACCTACATTAACATACTGGTCAAAAGGGGTATTTCTAAGCAGGCATTGCATCAACAAATTTTAGAATCACATGGCTATGTTCAAACTCTATTTATAATTTGAATGCCTCATTACATTGTTTCTCAAACATAGGAATCCTCTGCAGGTCTGCAATCTATATGTATCAGGTTCCATATTCTAGATGATCTGAAGGAATGAGAAATGATTAGTGCATTGATTGACTGGATTTTTACGTGCATAAGATGTATGCTACTATTATTTGATTTTATTAGTAGTCTCTTTCAAACTGGGCCTTGTTTTAAACGTGGTGTTCGTTCACTGGTGATATTTGCTGAAATATTAAGCAGTGGCTTTGGAAATCGTTGTTATCTCTGCCCTATCTAAATGATATGAGTTTCAAAGGGGCGAATATGTTTGCAAGCAGGTCCCAAGTCCATGTTTACATCCTAAAACCTGGTGTGCACCAGATGGAAACACTTACAAAAATAAAATAAACCAGGCTATTAAAGTCTGTCATTTTGGCAAGAGCTGGATTTTGAAATCTCAAGGTGGCCTTATTCTGTTGTAGTGTAAAACACCTAGGACTGGTTTCAAAACATTCTGATATTTTCTTGTTCCTTCTTGTTTTTGCATATCCTCCAATGGTAGTAGGTCCAATACAGTGATCTCTACAGGATGGGCTAAGTGTTTTCTCAACACTCAGCTTTTGGGTATAAGTTATTGTGGTGTTAAAGACTTCCCAAGCTTCAATGGGAATATGAGTGCTCAAACAGTAAGGCATACTGCTTTGCGTTTTCCCTGAGCATCTTCAATTCAAAATAAATATGGGGCCTACTAGTGTCACAAAAAATTCAATATGTATTTGTGACAACTATATATTGCTTGCTAATAAGTTAAAAAACAATACTTCTATCACACAAGCGTGCACTAAGAATGTTCTGTTGGTTTGGTCTGTTAGATTGCAATTATACTAGAATATGACTCGAACCGTTTCTTCAACTCCATTTATTCCCAGCCTTTAGATAGTGGTACCACAACTGTATAGATGAAATAATCCACTGGATTCTATCTTCTAAAAATTGAAATAATTACTTATCTATACATTAATGATTAGGTATGTGCATATAACATGTCCATTTCATACGTTTTCCTCTTCAATGTGAGATTTTTCACGCCATAAGTTCACATAAGTTCACAAGATTTGACATTAAAGTTTTGATTATTTTCTTAGAGGACACAACATACTAAAGGATAAACATGTAATAGACCTTCTTATATCCAATAATTTGGATCATGTTGGATTAGGTAATGAATATTTTTATATGCAATCATTTGCATTGTGCTATGTTAGGTATTGATTCAGACGATCAAACTTACTATTATAAATGTGATATAGATAAGAGAGATAATACATTTTATTAATGTCCAAGAATAAACCACAAAATTATGTCGGAAGGACTAAAGATAGTATATCCATTGTCAGTACAAAGTGGTTGTGCCAAGTCAATATGGTACGCAAGAGTAAGGATTATCGAGGAATGTAAAAGCTGATTCAACTTAACAATTTACATCAGGTCACTGCATGCATAAATGAGCACTTAATCTTTGTATCTTGCCTTTCTATTTCTTTTATTCTCAATCAGTAAAATACGAAGAATTTATTTATATATCAAAGAAAAATCAGAATTGGGAAACTAAGAGCCAAGACCTAGATGAGCAGAGTCTCGAAGAATTCAAAACTTTAGAATCCATTTCATACCAACGAACAGTAAAAGCTATGATGGTTTGGTTTTGACACGGTTTTGACCTCTTTAGGACACAAAAAATGATGTAAATAAGGCCAAAATTGAGGCAGATTTTGGGGCCTAAGCTTGCTTATAATTTTGTCAATGTTTGACTCAATAAATCAACTCTCAAATCTGTTTTAGTACTATGTTTTATTTATGGTTTTAGTTCCATTTGAGGAATCCATCGATAGTACATTTTGAATCAAAGTGTTTCATCGCAATAGTAAGAGTTATTCATGTTTTTTGAAGATTTGAATTGAAAGTGCATACCTTGCTTCCTTGCTCTTTTTTTCATAATAAACCAATATGTTTGTGGAATTTTACTTACTTTTTCATTTATTTATGTGCAAAAATAGATGGACTTGTCTTATAAAATTACTATCGATGAAGAGAAACCTGTCATTGGCATTGTCAGGTGTCGAGAAGGTTGTACATTTGCTAAAATCCGTGATGAAATTGTGGATGATGGAATCGTTGAATACCCTTTTGATTTTATCCATGATGGAGTAGCTCTAAATCCAAAGCAAGAGAAGAAATGGAAAGTTTATACAACACTTTTAGGCATCAAGAAGAAACTAGACACATTTGATGTGGAAACAAGGTGTTCAAATGCAGTGGAAGCAATACCAATCTTTGAAAACATTGAAGAGAATGTGGAGGAACCTATGCATAAACAACCAAGAGTTGAAAATATGCCTTTGTCAGTGGAAGAAGCCACAATTGTTGATTCTTGTGTATTGGCATCTTGGGAAAAAAAAAGTGAAAAGTTTAATGGAAGAGTTTGTCAATGAGAAACTTACTCTCAAAGTATATTCAGAAAAGGGAGAATCTAAAATAAAGATCCATTGTGAAATTTGTGGCATTGATTATGGAACAGGTGATGTATCCTTGGTAGCGCGAACAATGCACAACTTCAAAAACCATCATATGAAAACAACGTCCCATCAACAACGCCTTTCAATGCCAAGTGGTAGTGAAATTCCTTCATGTAACAAAGTACAACAAACAACGGTGGTTGGAGATCGATTTCATATTGATCAAGCAATCAAAATTCTAGATGATTTCAACAAGACACAAGAGCTTAATTTGTTCAAGGTGGTGGAAGCAACACTTGCAGACTATAAGGACATGAAAAAAGTGAGAGTTGAATGTACACGATGCAATAAATGGTTTTGTTTAGTTCCGAAAAGTGGTAATATTGTCGGTTCTCTAAATGAACACATGAAATCAAAGAAGCACACTACTACTACGACAAATGAGGCTTCACATCAGGAGATTGGGCTGAGGAGTGGCATAGTTGGGAGACCTAAGAAGCCTACCAATGATAAGTCCCAACAAAGTTTGACTAGGTTCTTAGTGCCATCATCACCATCAGTATTACATAGAGGTTCTACAAGTGCAACTCCTAATTCATGTGTGTTAATTAGTGGTTAATTAATAGTTTAGACTAAACTTGAATATGAATTTGTATATTATTTAGTTATCGTACTTCTAATTATTTATTTATTGTGTTGTCATCTTATTATAGCTCAATTGTCTCCCTTGTTACTACAATGTTGGGGGTATTGGTATCCTTATATTGATAGAAATGGGGAGAGATTGGAAACAAAGGTCCTAATGGATGATCAAAGGGGTGGAAAATTATGGGCCATAGAGAAGCATACTAAGATCATGCTATGTTATGAGGGTATTGAATGTCGTATTGATGGTACATATAGGCATATTCATTGCCAGAGGGGTTCTGAAACAGGGACCCCTTTTGATTCATTAACATGTAGATTTTGTAAGTTGGTTCCAGAATGTAATGACTTCGGGATGCGATTATATCGTGAATCAAGGTGCACCAATAAAAGAAGTGAACGAGATACAGGAAAAGGTAGAAGATTGGACTATTTGACTCAAAATGAATTGAAGAATGCTGCAAGGGTTAAAAATGCTAACCATAGATCAACAATGCGAGCTCTTTGGTGGGAGAGGACAAAGGTTGCTACACTCTTTATTAGAATGAGATCTCTAAAGGAAAAGTTGTTTGAATCGACAGAAAGGAAGGATGTCTTTAGGTTTTGTAAGGATGTTTGTGAGGCACATAAGCAAGGAAAATTACAAGGTAAAGATGCAATTTGGGAATTTTTCAAGGATATATTTCATAACTTGATTCATGAAAAAGCAGGGAGAAGGTATAGTACATCCACAAAATCCCTTTATGAGATGATCAAGTTATGGGGAGGTCCTAGATTACATAACTTTATTAGCTTGAATATGGATGGTCCTTCAATATCTACAACTTTAAGGCAAGTTAGAAAGTCATTGACATATATTCCAGGGGAGCACGAACACATTTTTGAGGTAGTTGGAAAAATTTATGCTTCTTATAAAGCCAAACATGGTATATATGGACCAATTCCTGTATGCCTTGCAGAAGATGAAACAATTGTGAAAAAATATGTTAGGTGGGTAGCAAAAAGTGATACACTGGTGGGGTTTTGTGGTTTGAAAGAAGAACATCAATGCCAATCACATTTCTTGGTGACAGTTGGTGAGGGAGATGCAGGCTATGAGATTATAACAAATTCTTTTAAAAACAATGTTATTGGACATTATGCACGTGTTATTATTGCAAACCCTTTACATGAAAAAGTTCCTCGTTTGGTTGTGGTTGTTCATCCAACATGCAATAAATTCAATGCAAATTTTGTTTATCAACAATGGAAAAAGGTAGAATTTATGTGGAAGAAACACGTAGAAAACAATTTGGGACCTATTGTTGGTCATTCCTCGGATGGGGATAGCAGAAGAAGAAAACTTATGTTGAAGGATTATTCTTCAACATCAGGTCTTCGATATCAAATTCCTTGGGAAGGGTGGAGGCTAACTGGGTTGTACAATGGTTGCAATGTAACAGGATTTCATGACCAAGATTACATCCACAACGGCAAAAAGCTAGTGAATCCTTTGTTTAGCGGTCGACGAGAATTGGTTTTAGGAAATGAGTACATAAGTTTTGGCCATGTCAGAATGGTTTATCACAATTTTAAAGTGGATGATCACAAGCTTAAGTGTGAAGATATAGAGAGGATGGATCGACAAAATTGGGGTTCCGCACAACGGATTGCTTCAAGGCATGTTCAAAGGTGTTTGAAAGAGTTGAGAAGTACACCAAGTGGAAAGTTAGAGAGGACACTAGCTACAGAGACTTACCTAATGATTGTTGCTGACTACATTGACATCTTTATGTCTCATAGTTTGAGCCTCTGGGAAAGAGTGTGAAATGCTTCACGAGTTCATCATTTCTTCACATTATGGTTATGTTGGGTACAAAAACAATCTCATACTAATGTCAACATAAATTTCATCAGCAGAGAGGCATATCAAGATGTGAGAATTTCTTGTCATTTTGCAGTTTTGTTGATGAGATTGTTTTGAGATCAATACTCTAACTTGCCATGTGTTTTGCACTTGACTGGGTCAGATGTATGTGAGAACTTCTTTAGCAAAGTTGGTGGGATGGTTGGAGTGGAGAGGGCTTATGATTTCACTGACTTTCTTCATGCTGTTGGAACCCTTAATAGAGTTGTTGAAGAAGAATCAAATTCCCAAGGGCTTCATTTTAATAAATCCCATAAGAAGCAAGAAAACATTTGGAATAAATTGCACCAAGAAACAATACAAAATATTGACATATTGTCGCAATATGATTCAATATCCACAGACGCTAAAATTGTAGAAGCCCTTAAGAATGGATTGAAGGATGCACAAGACATTTTATCAACTCTTGGAATGAAACTAGAAAATTACACTCAATGTTCGTGGTGGGTTAAACCATGGACAGAGGATAAAGATTATTCAACATTTCAAACTGTGGATGAAGTAGTTGATGATTCTCCACCGAGATGTTCCAACTCTATATTTCAATCTTCATCTTCATTGGTACACAATGAAAGTGAATTGCAAATAATGGAAAGTGAGTGGAGACACGAGTTGGATGAAATTTTAGATTCCACTGATGAAAATGTAAGCAAAACTATAAAACCAGTGGTGAATCTTGATGGTAAGGATATGTTCAAAGCATGTTTGGTTAGTCAGTTGAATGGAAATCCAACATTATCCAAAGATAGGTTGACAAAAGTGAGAAGTGGGGTCTACTTTAGACGAGATGGGAATACTCTACAAAAGGGTGTTTCAATTGGCTTTGGAATTGGATCAGATTGTGGGGTGTTGTTTGAAAACAACTCAATTCCTCCCACTGAACGTACTGCAAGAAAAGGTGTTCCTCGAAGTACAAAGCAAGGTGTTTCTTGTGGAATGTGGTACATTGGAAGGGTTCAAAGAATAAGGAAGAAGGATGGTAATAGGGTGTTTGATTACCATAATGACATCGACCTTTTGGATAGATTAGAAGGCATTGAGCTTCAATTATGTTGGTATAGTCGAATAAAGGGGCAACACTTGTATCAATATGATTTGACTGATCATGCTTTTGTACAACTTGAATATGTTATAGCAATCGCAAACTTATCGTACAATGCTAAGATAGTGTTGTGGTAAAAACACAACCCCCCCCCCATTTTTGACTTGTTCACTTCAAATAATGGAGACCCTTTCTATAAAATTTTGGCTAAGCATCTTTTAAGATTTTATTTAGCTGATTATCCTACGCTTTTGTTAATTTTTCATTTTCTTTGGATTCTTGTTTTGATTGCTTTGTTAGAATCGATTTTTTATAAGCCTCCCATTGACGCTTGTTTCGCCTCATTTGGTTAACTGGTTTGAAAATGGCACTCCTTTGAAGTCCCATCATTTATCTAGTCTGGGTTAAAAATGTTATTTTTATTCTTTTTATTTATTTTCGGAGTGGCTGTAGTTTAGAAAATTTCATAACTAAACTAAACATCATCAAAATAAAACCAAAATAAAAAAATAAAAATAAAAAACTGATATTTAACATTAAATTTTAAACATTAATTAAATTAATTATTATAATAAAATATAATTAATTTAATTAAAATTAAAACTTAATATTAAAATAAAATAAAATATATATATATATATATATATATATATATATATATATATATATATATATAATAAAATTTACATCGCATATCGCGATATCGCAATATCGGAACACATCGCAACTTTTATATAATGCATATTTGACAAACTGCGATATTGCGATAAGGAAATATACGATGTGTTAAAAAATTTTAATATAAAGTTTTGGTTTTTCCCTTATGCCACCCGTACCTCCACCTCACCCACCCTCACCTCACCCTCACCTCACCCTCCACTCACCTTACCCCTTTACAAACTCACATGGATTAATTCATAAGTTTTAAGTTTTAATGATTTGTTTTAAATTTTTCAATGATACGTATGAGTAGAGTTAATGGAGTGGTAGGTTAAGTTTAATATATTTTTTATTTATTTATTTAGTATTTAATATAATTAATATATAATATTTAATTAATTTAATTAAAATTTAAATATTATTTATATTAATTAGTTTATAAATAATTAATATTTTAGTTAGTTAGATATTAATTAATAAATAGTTTATTAATTAATTAGTTTAGTTCATATTTAATAATTAAATTAAAATTAATTATTAGTTATTTAGAATTCTAATTTAGGATTAATTTTTTAAATTTAAATGCTGATTTTTAGCCCAGCAACAAAAAATTCCAGAATTGTGCCAGAATTGACTCACCAACTTCGGAGGCCCATAGAATGAGTTTTATTTGGCCAAATGAGGCCCAGGACGGCTCATTGGAAAGATAAAATCAAGAAGAAAATTTCTAAGGAGGTTCCACTAATAGATATAGTCATTAATTGGGTCAAAAATTATGCAGAAGATCAAGCTGCGAATTTCTAAAACAAAATCAATTTTCTGATTTATTTTCTGCATTTTCATTTGTCCAAGCCTCTTCTAATTGTAGATTCATTTGTCAATAATATCCTTGGCTAATTAAAACATCCCAGGCATCAATAGAGAGCTTATATTTTATTTTTAATGATTTATTTAAATTAAATTTGATTGGATTTGTTTTAATGCCAGAAATGGTATTTTGATTTTATTGTTACATTTTAAATCATTTTGATTTCTTTTTGCAAGAAAACAGTAGAAGATATATGGAGAAAAAAGACCTCAATCAATGAGAATGCTCCAGCAATTAAAGATGGGAATTTTGAGCAAATAAAATTGGATTGGGCAGATTTCTCTTCAACAAACTTTCATCTCAAGAATTCCTTTGCAAATATTATAAATATGAGATTGCAGAATGGAATAGAGGCGGCTCTCCTCTGCAATTCCAGAATTCTAAAAGCATTTCTGTAATAGGGATTTAGAGTTGTAGATGGGGAGGAGAGAAAATTTCAGATCTGAACATTAATGAGGGTTTATTCTTTATATCTTGAATTATGCATGATGGGCAGAGTTTGCATTTCTGCAGCTCTAGTCTTGAAAGTAGAAATTCAAGTAATGTAAAGTATTGTTAGAGACCAGGATCAGAGAAGCAGATTCAATTAACTGGTATTTTTGGCATTTCTGTATCAAATACCAGTTTCATTTTTATTTTAATAAAATTGTTGTTTCATTTTATTCATGTTTATGCATTTTTGTTGATATGGATAATTTGTCTCAAATTGTTATGTATCTCTGTTCTTATGGATTTAACTCTGATTTCTGAGTAACGATTTGCTCAGAAATCTGTCTTACAAAACTGATTTTTTAAATAATAATATGTTGTGAATTTCTTCCACATATTATTGTTTAATTATTGACTTGATTGATTTGATAATCAATATCATTTTTGTGAATTTCTTCCGAAGTGTTGTTGATTTATTATTTCAGTCAAATGGTCTCAATAGAATATGTTTTGGTACTCACAAATGTGAGCTAAATTGAATTTCTTCGTTAGCTTGACATTAATTTAAAGCCAGACATATTTTAATCCTCATTACTTAATTATCTTGCTCTTAGTTGGGATAGATTTATATCTACCTAATTGAGATATGATTTAGATTAGTTTCTTTTGCTTGCATTATAGAATAAGTTTGCATTTAGATTAATTTCTACATTCTTTTAAGTCCTCTTCTCGAAGAGGCAAAATCTTAGTTGTGGTTTGGCTGAACCCAAATCAGCTTAAGGGTCATTCTCTTGCCTGATCAGCAAGAAGAATTGATCTAATATCCCTGTCTATTGGTAGTTAACGATACATCGTAAACCAATAGCGATAGGGAAAAGGTAACTGGACCTAGTTAAACCAGTCAGAGCCACTATCATAAACGGAAAAGGAGCTGTATTAAGGTCCGGACCGGGTGGTTATCCCCCAATGTTGTAGCAGCGATTTTCGAGGCTTCAACATTTTTGGCGCTAGAAGGAGGGCCTGAAACTTGTTGTCTGTTGGAGTCTTTTCAATTTTAACATTTTATTTAATCACGATGGCTCCTTTTAAATTTCCAATTTAGAGTTGTATCCATGGACGTGCATCTTCCAATACTCCACCCGAAGTGGTAAGACTCTTGTCTCAGGTAAAGTTTAATGGTGAGAGAAATTCTTCTGCTTTTAATCATGTCCTTCAATTTATTCAAAATGCTTCAAATTATGATTTTCAAGGAATTGATGAAGGCATTTTATGCAAAATTTTTACTCTCACATTTGCGGCAAAAGCCAGAAACTGGTGTAGAACTCTTCCGGTTGCCTCAATTCACAGCTGGGATCAATTTGTTACAATTTTCGTTTGTAAATTTGACCGCTATGATTATGATCAGGTATGTGATGAAATTGAATATCTACGAAATGAAAATGAGTCTGTTAGAGATTTTAATATTCGACTTCATTTAAATTGTTTAAAATTTGATGTCAAAGATCAACCTATGAAAGAAGAATCACTAGATTGGTTTGAACATAATTATTCTCTTCTTCCTATTCCCGATCCATATGAAATTAGTTCAAGCTTTGTTCCATCCCCTTCCAATATAAATGAGAAATCCAATTTGGATGTACAAATAAATTGTGATGAAGAGGTTTCACAAAGCTTGGAAAATATTTCTAATCAAATGCAAGAAGACAACAACAGCAATTTTGGAGAAAACCCTGCATTGGAATATGATATTTTCTCTACATTAAATTCAGAAAATCAGATTGCAAATCAGCGAGTGCAAGCAACAATCAAAGTAAATAATAGCATGCAAACTGCTGTACAAATTTCTGAATCTTTCCATGATGAGCAAATGCTGAAATCAGAGCAGCAAAGCAATCTTCTTCAAAAAAGCATGAGTACGCAAAGGAATGATTTAGAATCTGAAATTTACAATGAGCATAATGTACAAGAATTCTCAAACAGAAACATTTTTAAATGCATTATTTCAGATTCACATTTTTCCCTTTATCTTGATATTTTTAATGATGGTAATTTTTCCCCTCTTGGTGTTAATGATATTTCAGAAAATACATAGGCTGATCTAAATGAATTACCATTAAGTTTTTATCAAGATAGAGAAGCAATTAATGATCATTATTTTGCCATTAATGAACATGAAATTCTTGTTCCTCCGTGTTTGGATATATTGGATAAGATTGAAGGGAATTATAGAGAATCTTGTGAAGTCATTTATGATAATTACTCTGACATTGAGGATGTTGATTTCTATTTTTCTCAAGAGAATCCTCATGATAAAATTCAAATAACATCTAAGAATGAGGAACATTTCAATTTAGAAATTATTCCAACTAATCCTCACTCTAAAGCAGATAATCATCTTCATGATTTCACTATTCGAGAAAATATTCCAATTTATGATTCATATCATGATCAAGCTTTCATTCCTGTTCATAATCATAAATCTCTTTCTAATTCACAAATTGGAATTCGAAATTACTCAAATTCCATAATTCTGGCCAATCCTTGTGAAAAAAAAATTATTTCAAAACAATCCCAATTGTGCTGTAACATTAGTTGTAACAATAGTGATTTCATTTTATTTTTGTTTCCTCAATTATTTTGTATTAAATCAGATTTATTTTCAGATTTTATTTTTCAGATTTTTGATACATTACGCTGGCATGTTGAGTACTTTATTATCAAACATTCAATTGATACATTGCCCCGTTGGAAAATTGAAGTTTTATATTATAATCAAAAGCATCAAAAGCTATTTCAATTTCAATTTCAATCAATGCTAATATTTTATCAAAAGTTTCTATCTTCTCAAAGGCAATATCAACAAGAGAATGTATTTTTATAAATCTGCCAGCAATCCAATTTAATTAATAATTTTCCATTTCATTTGAAAGATTTCCATCCATTTTTCATTAATTCATTTGAAAAATATTTGGAAACTTTTCCATCATGGAAGATTGTTAATAACTTAACATTAACACATAACACTAACAGTTTCTTCCAGGCCTTTGAATTTAAAAGCTCATATCAACAATCTGGCCTGTCATCTCTTCCTGTGAACATTTCCCAATCCTTAATAGAAATCCATCCAGATTTCTATGATCCAATTGGTATTCAATTGGAAAGAAAATTTCATGAGAAGGAGATTTTAGATAAGCTTCTAACAATAGTTGTACATTCTGATTTCAGGTTTAATTTTCTTAGTTTAATTAGATTTGTATTTTTATTACTAACATTTGAATTGTACATACATGCAGGGATTAAAATGAGAAAATGGTTACACTGGAAATATGACTATACCTAGTCATTTTTCAAGTATATGGTTAGAATAGGAGTAGAGTTAATGTAGTTAATTTATTTTCAACAGTTTTGTAGATTAACAATAAAACAAAGCAATCAGCCATTTTCATACATGTTCAGTGAAAACATTTTCTCTCAATCAAAATATTTTAATTCTTGTTTTCCTTTTTAAATTTCTTACAGCAATACCTCTACTCTGTCTATTTTGAATAATGTCTTGATTAAATTCAATTAAGGTTGCACTTGGCATCAATCGCCTCAAAGCCACTTTTCTTAATTTCGGGATTTCCTTCTAAGATTTTATTTTTGAAATTTATATGATAAAGGTTTTGAAGATATAAAAGCTCCATGATCTCATTATCCCATGAAATGTATGATTGTCTATGATAAGCTTAATTCTGACTCAATCATTATTATTCAGTCTAACCTTTTGTGGTAATCATATGAAGTTCATATTATCTTCCTCGAAATTTGCTAAGCTGACCTTAAGGATGCCCATTTTGCTGTGTGCACACATTCAAATCTGTTTTGACATTTTTCCACAATTAGTGGCTTTATCCCATTCAAACCTTTAGTTTATTATTTGATGCTGCAATATGCATCATATTCATTTACTAAAGGCATTATTGAACAGTCACTATAACAATATAGATTTTTCTCAAGTCAATTCAGAATGAGCAGAGGTAATAAATTGTTGTTTCAATTCAAAAGGGAAGACTATTTTCATATTTATTTCTGGTAAATTTTATATTTCCTAAACATGAACAAGCAGATTTTATTTAGGCTGATTGCTCACCCTGACTTAGAATAAATGATGAGATGATTTTGAACAAAGTCAGAATTTTGATAAATCGAAGGAATAATTTGAAGATTCATGAGGTAAAATCTACAGACAATTTCCTTCCAGGTACGCATTCACATGTTCTTTCTCATCTATTATTAGTTTCTCTTTTCCTTAGTTTATTTTTGATTTTTGTTTTGTTTTATTTGCAGGATTTCATTTGTTTTCAAAACTGGAAGTAAGCAGCAAACCCATTTCAAAATTGCAACAGGTTCAGGGAAATTTTATTTTGTGATTCATTAGAATCAGTTAAAAAAAAAAAAAACTAGAAGTAAGTAGCAAACCCATTTCAAAATTTGCAACAGGTTCAAGGAAATTTTATTTGAGATTCATTAGAATTTGAGCATTCTTTCATTTAGGAAACCCAATCGAAATTAAAAATAATATCATAAGATTTCATTGGAAGTAGCTCTTAGCATTGTTGATAACAAATTGTTCATAAAAGATCTCCGATGTATTACCTCACTCATATGCGATATCGCATTTCGCATTTCGCATATCAGAGGTTTGCAGTTGAAGTATACTCCATTATCGTGAATTGCCTTTACCAATATTGCGACAATCACATAAGTCCGGACCCGATATAAAATTCAAATCAAGTTTATAAAATATCGCGTCCATTCAATCGCAAATAATGGTAGCAGCATAATTTTAAAAAGGCCGATGTCTCGAATCTGGTATGTTATTAAATTTTCATCATAAAATCATCGAGTCCACTCTTCATCGCATATCGGCGTATTGAGAATTGTTATATCATGTGCTTAAGTTTTCCAATCGCGATCGCCAGTTAACCACGTCATTCATCGCATATCGGCATCACAAGAATCATATTGTATTACATCGAGTACCAAAACATTCACCAATCGCCAATTAGCATCGCCAATTAGAAATTTCCGATATCGCAATCGCTTCATCGCATTTTTAATTATGCTCACATCACAATTCAGAATCTACGATGTGCGATATGCGATATGCGATATGGGAAGAACAATGTCAATATTCCCCGATCCCCAATATAATATATCTTTAATGATGTGATCACTTCATTTCATTGCACATGTTCTCATTACATGTTTTCATATCGGAAATTTGCCATTGCAATCTCTGATGTAATAGATTTCAATGCATGCCTCTGACCCATTAACATTTAATCGATATATGGCATAGCAACAAAGGTGAAGTCTTTCAAATTAAAATTGAAGCATGGTGAAGAAACATGTGATGTGAATCATCCAAAATCACTACTGTGTCTTATTTTAAAAAAGCGAGCTTGGGTAACCACTATGGTAAGAAAGCAACTGATGATAAATTTGCGACATATTCAAATCATTTTGATTTCTCATATATTTCAATTTTAAATATATAATTCCATAATTAAAAAGAAATTCAAGACCTCTCTGTCTTCACATTTAAATTTTATTATCTTGGATGTGGTCTTGATTCTGGAAAATTTATAAAATCATGGAGTTTATATGAAATCTATAATATTTTGAGAAACAGTGATTACTGCAAATTTTCATTCTCATTTCTGATGCATTTGTTTTCCCTCGAATATTAAGCATTCCATTTTTTACATGTTACTGCTTGCTTTAGTTTAGATAAAATAAATAATGATTTTGGGTTATAGGATTTTGGTTAAGTTTGACTTCCTCATGTTTTTATTGTTAATTAAAATAAGAAGTCAGCTAGTTTGGAGAAACTGATACCTTTCAGGTAAGATCAAAAGCAATTATCCAATGGTAAGATTCATGTACCCACTTTCATTAATTTCCATTTCGTTACTTTAATTTCAGTTGTGTTTTTCTGATACATGAATCTGTTTTGCATCTCTTCATAAAAGCTTCCAATCCTCTGCCGGATCATATTTTCGAAGTCCATACTCTTCTCCTGGCTTAATTTCAAGAAGCAACGATAATCCTCATTAAAACAGCTGCGCTAGGAAGTTTCTGAACCTTTAATCTGTTTCTTTAAGCATTTATTTTTTAGAAAATGATTAAGATGATGCTTGGAAACAAAAAGATTGAAATCAGATAGAAATTTTTCATTGTGGCCGAATTTTATCATCACTGCTATCTAAAAAGCCTAAAACACTTACAACCCTGCAAGGTATGAATTTTCTAAATCTCGACATAAGAAGGATTGATTACACGATTATTTTCTTTTTCTTCATATTGTTGAGACAATGATATAACCATTCTTTTTAGAGTTTGTATTTCAAAAACTTGGATTTTCCTTCCACTTTTCAATTTCTTCATTTTTGTTTGCTGATTTCTTTTCTCACTTTAGCATAAGAATTATTTTTCCTTTTGGTTTTCAGTTTTGATTTTGGTGACTTTGCCATGATTTATATGGAAGGCCTTCTTGTTACCTAACTATGGTCAGTATACATGGAGAAAAAATTGTTAATATTCATCTATTAACTTTTTCTTAAATCTCTTAGTAAAATTTGATTTTCTTATTATAAAAGTAGACATACTTAAGGAAGAGATTACCAATTTAGAGAAGTTGACAAAGTATCATAAAATTTGGAAAAAAATCTTTTTTCATCAAAATTGTAATCATTTTGAGATTTCAATACTTTATTAAGATCTTTCAAAGTTCAATAATCAGTCAAGAAAAGTTATTTTTAACCAAGTAAAGACACTTCACAACAAAGTACTTTTAACTCTGAAATTGTCATTCTGAACTCTTAAGGAGTCAATGATTCTCCCTGTTCAAAAGAGTTTTATTTTTCTAGAGTATAATCCAGAGATATATTTAAACTTAAAAGATAAGAGGTCTCATCATGAGCCTGCTTACCATGATCATAGGGAAAAAATAGGCTGACATTACCAACACTGCTAAACAAACCAGGGTAATGGCTTATAATTGCAAACAATTGTAAGACAAGGGGTCTCATCACGAGCCAGCTTGTTCAGTCCAATTATAACCAGTGAATGGCATTGTCAACTATCTGGCTACCAAACCAGGACAATGGCTTTTAAGATTTATAATAAAAATAAAATAAAAAAAGAAACATATATAAATGGATTTATCTCTAGGTCAATAATTCTTAAAGAGATGAGATTCTGAATCATTGGTGATTAAAAGGTAACCCTGTCGAAACTATAGCTGTTTGCTGGCAACAGTGGCTCTACCTGTGACAAATGAGTATATTTTAAAAGCTAAGTTGTAAAGTGACCCCTACTTTATCTCTACAACTAAGTAAGGACTGATATAAAGTTTTGAAATATTTTAATTTATGAGGAATTTTAAGAAAAATTACAGTTAAATGATTCTTGCTTTTATTCAGACTAATGAACCTAATCAAGCATTTCAAGCATAATTCTCTTTTCTTTAATTATTTTTACTTGAATTTTAGGAAAATCGCATTCATATCAAACATAGATAACTGGTTCTTCTCCCGTGTGTCACCATTGTTGTGGTAAAAACACAACCCCCCCCATTTTTGAACTTGTCTAGCCTTCAAATAACAATGTAGACCCTTCATAAAATTTTGGCTAAGCATCTTTTAAGATTTTATTTAGCCGATTATCCTACGCTTTTGTTAATTTTTCATTTTCTTGGATTCTTGTTTTGATTGCTTTGTTAGAATCGATTTTATAAGCCTCCTATGGACGCTTTGTTTCATCATTCGTCAATCATTTGAAAATGGCACTCCTTTGAAGTCCCATCATTTATCTAGTCCGGGTTAAAAATGTTATTTTTATTCTTTTTATTTATTTTCGGAGTGGTCGTAATTTAGAAACTTCATAACTAAACTAAACATCATCAAAACAAAAACCAAACAAAGTAAAACTGATATTTAACATTAAATTTAAAACATTAATTAAATTAATTATTATAATAAAATATAATTAATTTAATTAAAATTAAAACTTAATATTAAAAATATATATATATATATATATATATATATATATATATATATATATATATATATATATATATAAAATAAAATTTACATCGCATATCACATATATCAAGAATATCGCAATATCGAAACACATCGCAACTTTTATATAATGCATATTTGACAAACTTATATTATAAGGCAATATGCGATGTGTTAAAATTTTGAATTTATAAAGTTTTGGTTTTTCCCTTATGCCTCCGTATCTCCACTCACTCACCCTCACTCTACCTCCACTCTACCTTACCTTTACAAACTCACATGGATTATTCATAAGTTTTTAAAGTTTTAATGATTTGTTTTAAATTTTTCAATGATACGTATGAGTAGATTTAATGGAGTGGTAGGTTAAGTTTAATATATTTTTATTTATTTATTTAGTATTTAATATAATTAATATATAATATTTAATTAATTTAATTAAAATTTAAATATTATTTATATTAATTAGCTTATAAATAATTAATATTTTAGTTAGTTAGATATTAATTAATAAATAGTTTATTAATTAATTAGTTTAGTTCATAATTAATAATTAAATTAAAATTAATTATTAGTTAATTAGAATTTAATTTAGGATTAATTTTTTAAATTAAATGTTGATACTTTAGCTCAACAACAGAAAATCTTTAATTGTTTTAATTGACTCACCAACTTGAGGCCCATAGAATGAGTTTATTTGGCCAAATGAGGCCCAGGACGGTTCATTGAAAAGATAAAATCAAGAGAACATTTAAGGAGGTTCCACTAATAGATTTGGTCATTAATTGTCAAAAATCATGCAGAAAATCAAGCTCCGAATTTCTAAAGCAAAATCAATTTTCTCGATTTATTTTCTCGTATTTTCATTTGTCCAAGCCTCTTCTAATTGTAGATTCACTCATCAATGATATATTTGGCCAATTAAACTATCCTAGGCATCAATAGAGAGCTTATATTTTATTTTTAATTATTTATTTAAATTAAATTCGATTGGATTTGTTTTAATTCCATGTTTGTATTTTGATTTTATTGTTACATTTTAAATCATTTGATTTCAGAAAACAAAAGAGAAGATATATGGAGAAAAAAAGACCTCAATCAATGAGAATGCTCCACAATTAAAGATGGGAAATTTTGAGAAAACAAATTATTTATGCATTTTCTTTTCAACAAACTTTCATCCTCATGAATTCTCAGGAATATTATAAATATGAGATTGGTGTAATGTAATAATGGGGCTGCTCTCCTCCCGCAATTGCGTACTTCTAAAAGCATTTCGTAATAGGATTTAGAATTGTAGATGGGGAGGAGAGAAAATTTCAGATCCGAACATTAATGAGGGTTTATTCTTTATATCTTGAATTATGCATGATGTATGTAGCTTGTATCACAGCCTCTAGTCTTGAAAGCGTAAATTCAAGTAATGTAAAGTACTCTGTGAGACCGTAACTCATAGTTGTATTCAATTAACTGGCATTTTTGGCATTTCGTATCAAATACCATTTTATGTTAATAAAATTGCTGCTTTCATTTTATTCATGTTTTGGCATTTCTCATGACATGGATAATTTGTTCAAACTGTTTGCATTCCTCGCTCTTATGAATTAAATCCCCATTTCGAGTAAGCATTACTCAAATATGTCTTAATATCTACTACAATAGTAATGTGTTGTGAATTTTTTCCACTGTGTTATCGTTTAATTATTAGTTTGACCGATATGATAATCAATATCATTTTTGTGAATCTCTTCCGAAGTGTTGTTGATTTATTATTTTACCAAATGGTCTCAATAGAATATGTTTTGGTACTCACAAATGTGAGCTAAATTGAATTTTTTGTTAGACTTGACATTAATTTAAAGCCGCATATTTTAAATCCTCACACTTAATTATCTTTCTTAGTTGGGATAGATTTATATCTACCTAATTGAGATAGGATTTAGATTAGTTTCTTTTGCTTGCATTATATAATAAGTTTGCATTTAGATTAATTTCTACATTCTTTTAAGTCCTCTTCTCAAGAGGCAAAATCTTAGTTGTGTTTGGTTGAACCCAAATCGCCCAGGTCATTCCTTTGCCTCGATCGCAAGAAGAATTGATCTCGATATCCTGGTCATTGGTAGTTAACGATACATCGTAAACCAATAGCGATAGGGGAAAAGGTAACTGACCTAGTTAAACTAGTCGGAGCCATCATCATAAACGGAAAAGGAGTCAGATAAGGTCCCACCGGTGGTTATCCCCCAATGTTGTAGCAACATTTTCATACTGCTTAATGATACATACAAAATTAGAAGAAAGTGATTACAAAGTTTTTTCGCATTTTGTGAAGAATTTGAACAAGGTTAATTTTCAAAACATTCTACTTTCACTTTCCTTATGTATTTCCATATGTTGGATTATTTATAAATAGTTTTTGGTTATATTTTTGCTGATTTGTTTGTATGAATTTGATGTTAATTTTGTACTTTTTGGTTTTAGGTATAGTGAATACTTCAAATGGTGAATGTTCGAGGATAGCTCAACCTTTTTGCTACCTACTTTTGTAAGTTTCTTTCACTAGCCATTTATCTTTTTTTAGTTGTGTTTCATTCAAAAATTAATTTTCGTATTTCTTCCATAAAAACAATATAATTACATACCTATATAACCTATAAAATTCCTTAATTTCAACACATATATACATTTTGAATATAAGGGCATCCCTTACCTCAACACTTATGTTGGATGCCTTCACTATGGTTCTTCCGGTTGGTCCATTTAATCACGAAAAAGCAAGAAGAATTGTCTTTTTTATGAATATGTTTTGAAGAAACGATGTGGTCTTTCTCACTAATGTTAATGTTTTCCCTTGAATTTTTAGATTAATGGTTCGCTTGCTAGAAAGGATATCAAGTATCTAATGGCACGGGTTCAATCAGATGGTTTCTATTCACTCAAGTCAACAAATTTACAATTCGAGCAATGGCTAACACATGAAGTGCATTTGATTTTGAATGTTTTTGTGGTAGTTGGATTTCCTATTTTTCAAATTGGACATATAAATCGAGTTTGTAGCTCAAAAAATGTGCCATCGTAGTCTTTTTGCAAGTATTTATATTTTGGCCACCTTGATATCATTTTTATTTTTATTTTTGTGAAAATACATTTATTGTTTCTAAAAAGAGGCCCTTGTAATTTGGCCTATAAAAAAGAAATGTTTTTGTAATAGAGGGGGATTGGATATTGGATATATCACGTGAGATTTATTGTACTTGGAGTTTTTTTTTTATAATACAGAGGCAATTGGAGTAAGCACTTTGGGATTCATGTGGTATGGCTTTATAGCATTGTATCTCCTTCGTGGTTTCATTTCTATCGAATGTCTTCTCGGGCCCATTTCATATCTTATGCTTTCACCGATTGTTCTAAAGAGTTATAAAAAGAATTCATAAATCAATTTATGCTCTCGTTTTGTAAGGGCAATTATGTTGTGTTACTTTCTTCTTATAGAATGAGTTAATTATCTAAATGCTCATTCTAATTCCATTTCATCCTACATCAAATAAAGTCATGCCACTTCAGTTCACCTGATTTGCCCACATTTATCAGACTGCTAGCTAACAACTTTATAACACTATCCTTGCTAGCAACAATAGGTTTGAATTGTGTCATAATCACCGCAAGGAAAACCCCTAAACTTGATACCGATCCAGGATTTTCAGATCGTTAAACACCATTTCCACAAATTTTTATTGAGTTGTTGAGGCTCATAGTTATATCATAGCTCCATGCTTATTAAGCACCCACAAGCCGCACCGTGGTTTGGGAAGTCCTCATTATTCGCTTACCCCGGTAGGTCCACAATGGGGCCGGTTACAAAGATGTTGATTGTTGAGTCCATATGTGCGTGATGCCTCACCTCCAACACAATATATGATTGTGGAATACAATGGCTAATGTTAAGACCTCGTTCAAGTGTGACCATGTTAATCGAGTAAACAATTTTAGTTGATGCCATAGGTGATACTTTGTCCAAACATGTTGGATAAATATCATACGTGAGTTCAAGTAAACAAGTCTACCTATTAGATGCATAGGTCAGGTGCCACAAAATTATATGCACTTTCTTAAGTGTATTAGTTCTCAAGAATGTATCCATTTCAAACGAGGAATAAGCCCAAATAAAATTGTGAACCGCCCAAATAAAAAAGTGACTATGATGCATTGATGGTATTCAAGGTTTGAATGATTCAAACAACAAACTTCACTTTGGAAACCAGGGAACCATGCACAGAAAATGGATCGATGTCATGTGTCTAAACAATAGGGTTATTCGTCTCAGGCAAGAGAGCTTGACCCTCACCGGTCTCATAGAATCCTTAACCGATTTAGACCCGCCATCGTCTTAAGCCTCAAGGAATTCGCTTGAGGATTGATGTATGTTGCTTAAATGGTGGGACAGAAGAGCTGTAAAATTAAAGTGGCCGCAGAGCTCCCAAGCTTGGTTCCCCTCTTTTGTTTAAAGATTGGTCTCGTGTTGCTTAGATGCTGAAATATGAGCTTCTATAAAATTCTAGATGTTGTGTCTATGGCTGCAGAGTCTACATATTATGATCAAGTGGTGCCGGAAAGGCATGAAACTATGATTAAACTCGAGAGCTTTTCCAACCCGTAATTGAAGAAAAGAACCAAAATTACTGTGAAGCTTTACATTTCTTTAAACTTTTATGTCCTGGATAATTTAATTATTAGAGTATATTCTATTCTCGTAACACAGGCATATGATTATAGTGGCTTTTCAAGTTTGATTTTTTCTCGTATGTTCCTTTCTCGCCACACTCTGGATATCAACTAAAGGCTGAATAGATTTGATAAACTGAGTATTCTAATTTGTCAAGCTGGGAAGCCAAGCATTCGTTGGATGGGGCTTTCTTTGATCAGATTGACGAGATTGTTGTAAAGTAAGGCTCTTACACGGATAGTGAGGCTGGCCGCAAAGTTGACACTACGTACTCAGGCTTGCCCAATGGAGAATAGAAAATTTGGCTTCTTATACTCCTACAGAAGTCTCGATCCTTTTCCAAGATAGGGGTGTGGAATTGGTAAGCATCTTTATTCTCGTATTTTTTCAAATGTACGTATTGATGCTCAACATACGTATTGGGGAAGTTATCAGAAAAGGTTCTTCGTGTCATAGTTGCTAATAGCTTCGGTCATGGCGGGGTGAAAGGGATGAAGGTATAGAATTGGCTATGAAATGGTAGAAAATGACGATAGTAATATGAAAAAAACTTTGTTTTGAAAGAGTCATGTTTCAGTATTTGAATTTTCTTTTATTATTCTCTATATTTGTTGTTAGTGGTTTGATTTGTCCTAATTATAGATGGTTTGTGTGTTTTTTAGATGTTCACCCAGTTAAAATTCACCTATGAGCAGGAACTTCACCCAAAAGAGTTTTTTATTCCATATGTGTGGAAGTTAGTTGTATCGCAGAGGTATGGTAGCAGACACATTCTTAGGATTTATAATCTTCTGATCTCCCCTACTGCTGAAGTTTTTCTGTTCAATGAAATAGTGATTTACAGCGATTGTTTTCTTCATTAAAAATGAAAATTGTCTCAAAACTAACATGTTTTTTAGTCAGTTCATTATATGTTAGTGGTCACTAATGCAAGGTAAAAGTGGGTAAACCCCTCAACAATTTGTAATTTTCTACAGTCCAAGATTGCACGTAGAAAGACTTCATAGATGATATGTTAAATTGTTTAATACCATGCCTCAGTTTTATAATTCATGACTTGTTGAAAGCATCAATTTTCTACATTTATTTACAATGTGATCTGTGTATTGTATTCAGTGGCATGGATTTCAATCTCAACACCATTCACTTATTTCAAGCAAGGTCACCTGCAGAGGTGAGTATTCATTACAACCTTTGGTTCAAGATAGGGGTGTGGAATTTGGCCACTATACTCCTATTTGACCATTATTCTTCAGCCCTACTCTTCTGCTTGATTTCCACTTGATTTGAGATCTACAAAATGAGCGATTCTTGTTTCAGTGTCATGGCTATTGTTTGAAAAAATGTGACATATACATTTTACCGAGGTCTCCTATTTGAAAATCTAGGGGCTAGTAACATACTTGGGTCATTGTCTCCCAAATAAGGATACATGTTACCAATGGCCTTGCAGCATTCATGGGATGATGAGAAAAGTGCTAGAACCACATATTGACTCAACTCTGTGCTACAACTAGAAAAAATAGTCCAGGTTAAAACCTCGGTGAGTGTAGATTCTGTGTAATCTAAAACCTGGGTTATGAATTTCCCTCTAGTCATCAAGTGTATGTATCAACGATTATATCAATATGGTGGTCCCTCTTATACATCTTAATCGTAGAATTTTCCTTCTTGACCTCATTATCCTTAGGCTCTAACTACTCAATCTGTTGTGAGTGATGACTCTATTTTCTTGTGGCAATCTGATTTTGGTATACTCGGTTGTGACAGTGATGGAGTTCGTTAATTTGTACAAAAATTGGTTTCTGGCATCCATATATTGGATATGACTAAAATATCAACCAACTCCCCTCATTGGAAGAGAATATGCCACAGAATTTACATCTAATACATTAAAAATTTGACTTCTGATGAAAATGTTATACACCAGCAATGCAAGCATCCTTAACCAGCTATCTTTTCCATTCATGGGATCACATTTCTTATGGAAATGTTAAACACCAACAATGAAAACATCATTAACCATCCATCTTTCCCATTCAAAGGATCACATTTATTATGAAATATATGCATAATGTCACATATAGATCATATTTCTTACGAAATATATACATAATGTCATTGCAACTTGATTTGAACTTGAGATATTTAACCTTGCAGATTTTATGGTTAGAGAATGATGTTCTCTAGTTGCTACAGAATGAGTTAAAATTATAGATAGGACGACTTGAAAGGAAACTAGAATTAAAGCAATTTCATGCCATGTGGTGAGTTAACGTGCACAACACATCAGTAATCACTATACATGGGAGCACTCCATTGAACACGAAACCTATATACTTTGTCAACTGCCTAGTTCCTGTTTAACTACATACATTGTCCTGTGGAATATGCTCCTTAAAAATTTGTGAGCTCTCCGTATTTGCCAAAACTGTGTACTTATGATTGGCGAGCTGACACAATTTAAGTTTCTTTCTACAGCGAGTGCTGAGTTCTACATTCTACAGCTGAATATGCCAACCATATCATAAGTCAAACAGGCTTGAAGAAGCCTTCAGATGATGTATTGAATTTGGTGAGAAGAGACTTATTCAGTGAATTCCATAAAACAGTTCCACATATTCCTACTCCATTTTTTATGAAAGCTCATAGATGGTGAGACTGTGGGTTACATGATTGCAACCTCCATCCTCGTCTATTTGATAACTAGTTTAAATGTCAACCTATAAATTTCTGTTTATTCTAGTCATCGTGAACAAACATTTAAGGATGCTTCATAGATGTAGGATAATAAGAATATATTTGACTCAATATTTCAGCCATAAGCTTGTCAACTTCAAAGAAATTATTCTGGCTAATCTGATTTCATGTTTTGATTGCAGGGGTAGTGCATTACCAACAACATTCAGTGCAAAAGATGACAAATGTCTGTGGTTAGATAACAAGCGATTTGTTGTTTGTGGTGATTTTTGTGTTGCTCCAAATGTTGAAGGTGCCATATTGAGTGGCCTTGCTGCAGCTTCAAAACTTTCACAAGTACACAATTCTCTATAGCTCCTTAATCACGTCAAATATTTGTTGAACTTAGGACACGTCCAAACAATAGTTTTCCTTTCTGCTGTTATAAGAAAGTAAAGCTCATAGATGGTGAGACTGTGGGTTACATGATTGCAACCTCCATCCTCGTCTATTTGATAACTAGTTTAAATGTCAACTTATAAATTTCTGTTTATCCTAGTCATCGTGAACAAACATTTAAGGATGCTTCATAGATGTAGGATAATAAGGATATATTTGACTCAATATTTCAGCCATAAGCTTATCAACTTCAAAGAAATTAATTTTGATAATCTGATTTCATATTTTGATTGCAGGGGTAGTGCATTACCAACAACATTCAGTGCAAAAGATGACAAATGTTTGTGGTTAGATAACAAGCGATTTGCTGTTTGTGGTGATTTTTGTGTTGCTCCAAATGTTGAAGGTGCCATATTGAGTGGCCTTGCTGCAGCTTCAAAACTTTCATAAGTACACAATTCTCTATAGCTCCTTAATCACGTCAAAGATTTGCTGAACTTAGGACACGTCCAAACAATAGTTTTCCTTTCTGCTGTTATAAGAAAGTAAAGCTCATAGATGGTGAGACTGTGGGTTACATGATTGCAACCTCCATCCTCGTCTATTTGATAACTAGTTTAAATGTCAACCTATAAATTTCTGTTTATCCTAGTCATCGTGAACATACATTTAAGGATGCTTCATAGATGTAGGATAATAAGGATATATTTGACTCAATTTTCAGCCATAAGCTTATCAACTTCAAAGAAATTAATCTAGCTAATCTGATTTCATATTTTGATTGCAGGGGTAGTGCATTACCAACAACCTTCAGTGCAAAAGATGACAAATGTCTGTGGTTAGATAACAAGCGATTTGCTGTTTTTTGTGATTTTTGTGTTGCTCCAAATGTTGAAGGTGCCATATTGAGTGGCCTTGCTGTAGCTTCAAAAATTTCACAAGTACACAATTATCTATAGCTCCTTAATCACGTCAAAGATTTGCTGAACTTAGGACACGTCCAAACAATAGTTTTCCTTTCTGCTATTATAAGAAAGTAAATTCTTTTGAAGAGCGTCATATGAAATTTCAAACAAGATGTAGGTATTCTAATGCTGGAATCTGTTGGGTGTTGTCACGTCCAAACTATTTATGTGAATTAGCATTTGATCTCTTGTCATGAGCATTTTTTTGTTTGTAGCAATGGGTTATCATAGCAAAAACTCCATATTAAAGTCATTATACACCGTCCAACATCATCAATATGGTTCTCTTTTTTTTCCATCTATTCATTTTAAGTAATAGAAGTGTGTCAAAGCCTTTGTTCACTTACCATGAAGAGCTCAAAAATAATGACAATGTATCATTGATCGAGGAAAGAAATAAGTTGTAGCCCCCCTTGCAACTTGTTACATGAAAATGATTCTCTATATGTTATTCTTTTAGTTTTTTCATATTATTTCTCTTCCAAAGATTATTAGAAATAACATGTTGCCCCAATAACATGACATTGGCTAGTGTTATATTTTAAGCACAAGTATAGGATCTAGTTATGATAAAATGCTACACTAATTACTGCAAGTAGAAAGGGAGACAATAGAATAAATTAACATTAAAAAATACTAAGTGACTAGAAAGCCAATTCGAATTCACTTGATTTTTGCTTGACTTGAGTATAATTAAATAACCTTTTCATAGAGAAGTCATGTGCTCTAAGTGTGGTTCCAAGTGCATGCACAACCAACATAAAACTACCTCTCCCTTAATTGTAGTTATCTGGGCCAAAAATTGAGTTTTAGGGTCTCTAATAGAGTTAGGGTCACTAATAGAGTCAAAATATCTACTGAAAAACTCTAAAATATGCTTGCTACATGTCATATGGCATGATTTTTCACCTGTGATATTCATTTCAATGGATATTTTTGGATTGTTGCAACAAGGTACATTTTTAAATTTGATGGATTAACATATTGGTGCACACAAGGAGAGAGGAATATCACTAAGATGGATGGTATGCATTCTCAGATGCATGCATACTGAACTGAAGGGTACACCTCCCTAATTCTATTCTTGGCTGCATGCACAGGAATTTTGGGACTTAATGTGCAGGTTTCAAGGAGGAATAGCTTTTTAAAATAAGAAAAAATCATTGCAATGAGGATGAATTCTAGGAGTTTTGATCTCTGTCATTGCAGATTCAGAATCTAAAAGACTTGTAAATGACTGAAAATATGGAATGAGTAAAGCTTGGGCACTTGGTCGTCTTCCTCATGTATTTTCCATTGTTGGTGAATGCTTACATCTCTATTTTTCAGCCTAGTCAAGTTAATTTTGTGACATGGTGTGGGCCTTTGTCCCCTGGTTTCACTAAGATTATTATGAATTTTCCTAGTGGTCCTTGACCACAAAGATTGGTAAGGTAAGAACTTTCCTCTGATTAGGTTTAAACAATAAGAGTAGGGTTGTGTCTAGGCATATGTTGTAGGGTTCAAAATAGCGTTACATAGTGAGATTTATCTAACATATATGCCTCACTGGAATTCTCTATCTCTTATTTGACTTCAAGACCCAATGTTGTTGGATCCTTCCCAAATATTATTACTATTTTCCTTGTTTATTTTACTTGTTGGCATAGTTCATTCTCAGTGATTTATTTGTAGATCATAGGCAGGTGATACAGATACCCCTTTTTTGTTGGGAACAAAAAACCAAAAGTGAGAGGATTTCAAGAGGTGATATTTATTTTTCTATGAAATATGCACCCAAGGCTCATTTTAGGTGTCAAAACATTCCATGAAAATATTTGTGCAGTCAACATCTCCAATGATCTAAGGAAGTGTACCACATAAGCATCAAGACAAGGTCTAGAAATTCCCATAAGAAAGCTATCTGGAGTGTGAATATCCATCATGGCACAACCAAGGGTTATTAACATATCATACACCCCACATCAGATGAAGAGCCCCCAAGCATGATTTATACACTTTTTCCTTGCACCTATAAAATGATAGGCTAGAGTTTTAGATCTTCAACCCACCTTCTCCTTTTATTTTTATGCATTCTTTCTAAAAGAAAAAACACTTTTTATGGGAAATCCACACTAAATTGCCTTTTAAGGAGGGCCTTATCATACTCGGATGGTCACAATACACACCAATATGTGGTGTTGTATTCATGTACTTGTAGTATTCTTGTACTACTAGGTACAAAGTATTATTGTCTTAATAAAATATACCATGGGGCTCTCATTAAAACACTTAAATTAAAAACAACAGAGAACAATGTTTTTTTTCATTAAAGAAAAGGGAGGGTCTCATAACTCATCCTCACCTTGCCTTTTCTTCTCTATATAACTCTTCGAAATTGTAACTTTTGTTGTTCCACCTTGATAAGACACTAGTTTGAGTACATGAGGTTGTAGTTGGATTTTTGAACAAGAAGCTTTCAAAGGGAAGAGGGTCTAGAATTGTGATTGAACACCTTATTTGGTGCAAACATATTCATAAAGATTGATCAATTGATTTTTCATCATCATAGAGATCAATTTATATGTTATTTTATAACATGCACATAATCAATCTTCCTAAAAAATGGTTGATCTTTGTATGCCTTAGACCATTAAATGCCACAAATCATAGTAAGATGTGCTTGAGTGTGGATTGAGTAATCACATTGTGGGAATAATAATATGCATCTCTTATGTATATCACAAGAAGAAATGTGAATTGTAGAATTCATGTGAGGTCATAAGAGAGGCATCATGTCATTATGTTAAGGATATAAATATAAAGGGGTGTAAAAAATGTTAATGAAAAAACAAATACCTACAATATATAGTGAAAGCAGGGGTTTTTTAAATTGGGAAATGCAATGGGTTAGTATTGGTAGGGGGTTAAATAAAGTGATTTTTAGAGGTATTTTCCAATATGTAGTCAAATTAAGGGTATTGTTTAGTATGCCACAAACGCACGTGCTATGCCATAGGTTAATTGAGTGAGCACTCTGTGATCACATTCCACAATGAATTTTTGGGAAGTTCAGAGTTTAAGACCCCATAACATTTCCTTCTAATATGTCTGTGCCCTGTTTATTTGACGCCAAGAAAATGTAATTTTCTTCAAATGTTGTTAGAGGTTTGCCTCCACTAAAAACTGTGATAATAATACTCTGCCAACTCCTTCCTCCTCAGATGCTTTATGGTTTGTGGATATTCTCATCTTTAATTCCTAATTTTTGGGATGCATCTTAACACTCCTATGTATGCTAAGAGGACCTAGATATTCCACTCATATAGTCTAAGAAAACATTTGGAGGTTTTGCATTAGAATTTTTTTCCAATAGTTTGAGCACCCTGTCAACATGTTGAACATGGTCCTTCCAAGACATGTTGTAGATTAGGATATCATAAGAAAATACTAACACAAATTTCGAAGGAAGGTTTTGAAAATGGAATTCATCAAACCTTGAAATGTAGAAGGTGCATTGGTAAGCCCAAAAGGCATGACTAAAAATTGACAATGACCCTCATGAGTTCTAAATGTTTTTTTTGGAATTTCTTCAGTATTCATTCTTATTTGATGATATCCTAAACAAATATCCAACTTGGTGAAGTAAATTTCTTCATTTAACTCATCCAATAATTCATCAATGACAAGAATGGGAAATTTATCTTTAATAGTGATTTTTTTTAACTCCCTATAATCTGGACACATGTAGCATGATCTATCCTTCTTGTGAAACAATACTACTAGAGTAAAGAGAGAACTTTGACTAGGTTTAATTTACCAGCCTCTAAAATTTTTGCAACCATACTTTCAATCTCACTCTTTTTGGCATAGGGATATATGTAAGGCCTGATGTTTGAAGGAACAATTCTTGGAATCAAATGAATAGAAGGATGAGGATCAAAAATAGGTGGGAGGCCTTTGGGAATCTCAAACACCTTTGAATGATTGTCTAAGACTTTTTGGAGATTTGGAGAGATGTTGGAAATTGGGTTCAGTGCTCTCCGTGTGTTTCACGACATGGAATAACCACCTCTTGTGGATCTTAAATCTGGTGATTTTAGAGGAGACTAATGCCTGTAGGTTTTGTTCTAACGAAAATTGTGATTCCAAAAAGTGGTATCAGAGTGATAGGTCTTGAGTTCGAAACTCACTCGGCTCGTGTTGGGGGGGTGATTATTGGGCATTGGGTTCAACGCTCTCCGTGTGTTTCGCGACATGGACTAACCGCCTCTCGTGGATGTTAACTCTAGTGATTGTAGCAGAGACTAATGCCTGAGGGTTTTGGTCTAACGACAATTGTGATTCCAAGAAGAAATAGATGATTTCGATGTTTGAACCTCTAGTGAGCATCAACTTCCTAAATAGATGATTTCAACAAGAAATAGATGATTTCAACAAGAAATATATGATTTCGATATTGTGAACCTCTAGTTGATTATCTTTCCTTGTTTCCCTGCGATACCCTATAATTCAACTTCCTTTCCTTACCAAAAAAAATTCAAGAAAATTTCTTGAAAATTAAAAGATATCATCCCTAAAGATTGTAACCATTAGACTCCTAATACAACATCAACACCACTTATTGGAATGGAAAGCATTGGAATATTAAATACATATTCCCCCATGGTTAGCTTCATAATATGGTACTTTATAAAGAAATTTATAGTTCCTCCATTTGCAACCATCACTTGATACATTGGTGTTGGATATAGGAAGAATTCAATTCTTTGGCTATATGACAATGAATAAAATTATGGGTACTACCCAAATCAATCGACACTCTTGCCTTTTTCTTCTTGATATATCCTTATATATTGAGAGTATGAGGATTGGTAGTTTCTATCAATGCATTACAAGATATGGTTGGATTCATTTATTATTTCTCTAGGGTTTCTTACTAGTGTATATCCTCCTATTTTGATGTTTCTCGTTCCTTTTCTTCCTCCTATTCACAATCTATGTAAAATAATTTCTTCTCAATGCACTTATGACCTTTAGTGTATTTTATATCACAACTACAACAAAGCCCTATTGGTATTTTTTCATCCAATTATTGTGGTGTCAACCTTGTAGGTTGTGGAAGGCTAGGAGCAACAACACTTCCATGTTTCTAGTTGTGAGTGGTAGACTTCCTCGTTGCCATAATTTTTCTTTCAACTTTTCTTTCCACCCAGAATGCCTTCTCCAATGAACCAGGTTCCCAAAGGCAAACCTCATGTTGGATGTTATCCTTTAAAGTTCATATGAAGACATCAATCCTATTCTCCTATGAAATATTTTTTACCTTGATATTCAATTTTTTGAAGTCCTCAATGTGCTCTATCATTGAACCCTTTTTTTGAGATTTATCAATTAAATAAATAAGGTGTTGCTCTTTGTATCCTCATAATGTGCTAAATTTCCTCCGTAAATTGACGAAGTGACAAGTGTTTTATGAGAACAAAAATATCAATAGCATAAAATCTTATTGGGTTCTAAATAAAATTTTCAATGCATACATTTTGTGAGTGTTGCACATCATGGAGATTAACATATTGCTCCATTTGTAATATCCATGTTACCAGATCCTTTCCATCAAACTTCCTCATATCTATCTTTGGAATGTGGCAGTTTTTAAACCCAAAATTTGAGTTTCTAAAATCACAATTCATATTCCTTTTGTCCTCATCATGATTTTCATGGATTACCTTATCACCATCGCAAAGCCTTTCTTGCAACAATTTTGTCAAACCTTCCTTCAAACCTTCCATGTTTCCTTTCAAATCATCCATCTTAGCTTCTATGTCATCATTTAAACCATCCATATTAGCTTCTATGTCTGATTTTAAACCATACATGTTGCCTTTTAAACCATCCATATCACCTTTTAGTTCATCTTTGGTTTCTCTTTGTGATAGTGAAATTTGTTGCTCTTGGTCCTGTAATTTTTGATATATCATGCTGCAATTCTTCCTCTTCTTGCGTCATAGTAGATATTTTTGAGGGTTTAATGGATGCAGAATTATTATTTTTTGGGAGGAATTTTTGAACCCAATACTGATATATATGCTTCAATATTCCCTTAGAATCACTTCAAATTTATTTGTCAAACAAAATTTATGCAATTTTAATAAAATAATCACCTTTTTTCTTTATTTTTTAGGAGCTTGATATTGAAACTGTTGTATCTGTATGATTTCGGATATCCAAGATTTTATATTCGATCCTATGGTAGCTCTCTAATATTCTTTCCAACTACATAAGTTATACCAAATTTGGATTCTTCAAGGTAAAGTTATGCCAAATCTCCCATGATGGCCTGATTATGGAATATTTCAGTATAACGAAGTTCTAATGGATTACATGTGTCACTGTTTAAACATTAAAATCTGAAATTGATTAAGGAAAAACTACAATTCGTGCACTTTCAGCCACTTTTTAAACAATGTTGGAAATACTGAGATGGGGGTGAATCAATATTCCTTTTCCAATTTTTATTTTTACCACTTAAGATCACTTATATTTAGAACACAAGATGAAAATTAATAATAAATAATTATATTAATATCTTTTTTACAATAAATCAAATACAATAATATGTAGGGATCCAACCCTATATGAAGACATCAATATTCAACCCACCAGGCTCCAACCTGTAGTTTTCCAAGCACCGACTTGGAATTCACTAGGCTCCAACCCTATATCTAGTACATGAACCAACTTTGTCTTCTTGAGGACTCCTGTCCTTTAGGGCTCCAACCCATAACTTCAATTTGTCAAGATAATTTTTGTTATTCTTCACGGCTCCAAATATCTTCTTCAACGAGTTCAGCAATGCATTCTGCAAATCACTTCATCAATGAAAACCATGTCTTCTTTAGAAGGTGTCTCCAAAACTCTTCATGGTACCCAACCAAAGATATCCAAAGTCACCTCATGATGGCTTTCAACAATGCATCATGGTCTCCAAAAATATATCCAAGACCAGCTTCTACAAGTCCTCTGATGTCTTTAATAATGCCTCAAATGTGTCTTCAAGAACTATCAAAGACAATGAAGGCTTCTCCAAGGTATGCTCCAAAACTTCAAGAATGATTCAAAAGTCAATATTTCTTCACTAATATTAACAAGCCAACAAGTCTTCACAAGATTTGAAAACTAGACCTCAAAAAGTCTGTTAGATGCTCAAGATAGTCTCCAAAGAAAACTTTAAATTCATAGCTCTAAGTATAGGGACTACTGCAAACTCTTCTTCAAGGCTTCATAAAGATGTATCCAATCATGTATCTATTTCACTTTAAAATAGCTTCAACTAATGCTTCAATTATCATCACCTACAAGACACAATTCAAGTTTCAAGGTACCTGATCCGAACCTTAATATTTCACTATTATTGCAGGTCTTGTCCAAGATCTGAGCTCCTTAAACACCTTTCCACACACCAGTCCAAGTGACTGTAATATAGTCCAAGCTCCTCACAACATAGGTCTGAGGTATACATGATTTTTCTAAGTTTTTGAGCTTCTCAATTGAGCTCTCATAGACAAACTACCTGAGGCACCACACATTTATATCTTTGGTTCTCCACAGGTTAGGTTTGAGACACAACTGAAATAAGTATGAGATATAATATTCTTCACTCGATAGCAATCTAAGGTCTGCAATTGGTGGTTGATCTCAAATATCAGGGTGATGTTTGTGAAAGTTTTTATTCCTCGAAAACTATCACTGATCCAAGGTAGAATACAAGGTAGTTATTCAAGAAGCCTTGTTTTTCACTGATTTAGGTTTTAGCTTCCAACATAGGGAGTCTGAAATTATTCTAGAATACTGAGGAAATTATCCACACTTCCTTGTGCTATATGAATGTCCACTTCATGAACTACATTATTATTTTTATACCAACATAGATATGAGTCTTAAAATAGGTGAAGTTTGAGTTCTAGTTCAAATGTGACTGTCCTAAAATCCGCAATTATTGGACTTATGATCTAAGCTATAAATATCCATTATTTATCACAATTCCAAGAGTGACAGGTCCTCTATAAATATGAGCTCTTAAAGGAGTAATATGAGCCTCAATAAGTGTGTTTTTTTCCAATATTAACACTCCATAGATTTTCACCTTCACACCATGTCTGAGGTTTTTCTGAGATGAGTTTGAGCTCTCCAAAAGGAAGCCTGTCACAAATTCCTTAGTAATTTCGAGCTTCTTCAATAGTTAAGACTTCAAAAATTTTAATTATGTCTCCTATTATGTTCAGGATCCAAGCTATAATGGAATATAGAACTTTTAATATAATTTCCCAAAACACCTAAATAGTGAACTAAACGCCTTCCTCAACCTCCTCACCTATATTTGTTTTCCTGAATGATTCTTCACCGAATTGATGATGAAAATGAATAGTATAAACTTGTATTTATAGTGATTTCACTTATAAATTAAGGAACGTGTCTCTTTGGAGGGAGACTGACTAGAATGACTGAGCTTAGGTCGACTTGCAATAAAAACATAATATTCAAACGTAAAAATTCTTTTTCTCTCAAACGGTAGGGAGTTTGGAGGCGTGTAATAACTCGTTATAAATAGGAAAAAATTCTCTACACTCATATTTCAATCCCATCCTCAAAATAGGGTTTTTTTACCACCAATAAATTTATTTTTGTTATACTTTCATTATTATTTTATTTATGGTATCCATTAGGATTTTAGTCTTAGGAATTCAATGTTTAGGGCTCCTTCTTTATACAATTAGGCCATAAAGGTGACTACGATTAGGGATTCATCATCAATGATCTAAGGCTTTTCATGGAAATTAGGTCAAGGGATTCTTCATTAGGATTTGGGATTATCATATTCTAAGAATGTATTCTCCTACTAGTCTTTTCTTCAATTTTTATGCTTAGGGCTACGGTTGAGTCTTCTTCATTAAATTGGAAACAAGGGCATCACAAAAAATTCCATATTGAAATCAATGACAACCTTGACCAATAGTCTCCCTATTTTTCATTGATGGAAATATTATTTCCCTTCAAAAAATTTCTCCCCCTTTGGCATCAATGGAAAATGGGTTGCCCAAGTACTCCCCCTATCAAGTTGCTTCTTTACATGTTTTTTCATCGTATTTTATTCATCGATGATAGTTCTCCATGATAGATATGTTGCTCCCCTTTCCATAGTACTCTTATTTAATGCACTTTCTCACCTAACCCTTTGCATGCCTTCATGTAAATGGATGAGGTAGGTGATCAACAAACTCCCCCTGCCTACATAAACTCCCCCAACTCCTCGTTTTTCTTAAGGTAAGAAAGATTGTTGTTTTGTGATCAACTGGAAGACATATTTAGCAAAGATCCATTGAGAGATATGCCTCATAGAATGATTATTCATATGTGACTCATCAAGGGTTTCATAGCATTCTTCATGGATAGCTTCTACAAGATTGGTAAAGAATCATTAGCTCCCCCTGACAGTATGCATGGTATTCTTATTAGCATAATTTTATCATCAAAACTTGGAATATTATCTCTGTGAGTGACGCATCCATCAAATCAACAACATGCGTTGTTGGCTTGAGTGTTTAAGAGACTTTTGGATCCAATTTTCTTCCTTCTCCATACTTGTCTAACTTTCTTTTCTGGCTTGGTAGTCATGGTTTTAGCTACTTTAGGGAACCATGTCAAGTTAAAATCACAAGAAATATGTCCAATTTTATGGAAATTTAAGCATTGAATCTGATTCATTAATGAGGAAGAATTAGTTCTTCTTGCAAATTTTCTTCTAGGAAACTGACGGTGACCATTATATTTTTCCTTGGGGTATGCCCTACAATCCTTTTCCATGTGCCCAAAATTTTTACAAGAATAGAAATAACCAAAATATATACTTTTGTACCTAGAGGATGGATATTTCCTTGATGTACTTCTAAATTAATTTTTCATTGGGATTATATGGTAAAATTTATTGCCTCTTGCATTCTTCACACCATCTTCAGACCTTCTTAGAGTAGGGTTTCTTCCAATGTTACCTTGACTCTTCTCCTTGCCTTTGCTGGAACTGGGGGCATCAATATTTCTATGAGGACTCTCCAAATCCTTGTTGTTTGAAGCATTATGGTTTTCATCATTCTTGTTTGATGGTTCACCTACATAGCACCAACTTGATTTATCAAGAGGAGATCTTTGATGACTTAGGATTTCATCTAGGGTTTGAGAGCTCTTGAGACTCTTGTTAAGATGATCAACTTCTTTCCTTGGGGATAAATTATTTTTTTCATCATCTTGAATTATTCATCCTTATTTTCTAGATGTATCTCCATTACTTCCTTCATCCTCAATGATTCCCATGACTGGGCCTTGAGAGAGGTGGTATCGGATTTTAATTTAAAGATCTCTTCATCTTTTTCTTATAGTTGGCATGTAATGGAATTCCTTTATTTTTCTGCTTCATCGAATTTTCCTTCTATGGGTGCCAAAGCTTCCATCACCTTCTTACCTCATTGTGCTTATTTCTTTGCTTCTTCTAGTTGAGGCTTAAGGGAGGAGACCTCTTCCTTGTATTGACCAATTTCCGCTTCAATTTTGTTCAAGTCCTTGTGTCTTTGTTCAAGATGGCTTGACAAAGTGTCTTCCTTTTTATTTGCTTTATCCAATAGATTTTTCATGGATATTACTTTTTCATGACATATTTTATTTTTTTGAGACAATCCTCCTTTAGTTTGGTGAGCTCCTTATCTCTTTCTTGTACCTGAAGCAAAATAGGTCAACTTCCTTCCTTATATTTTCAAGGTTATGGTCACCATATTGTAATTTCTTCTTAAGCTCTTTATTTCATTTTTTCAAACTGCTTATCTCTTCTAAGGAAACTACAAGTTTTTCCATGAGATCTACTTTTAAGTCATATTTATTTTATTCTTCTTATAGGTCTTCCTTGTGTTATGAAACCAACTCCAAAAATAGACGAAAAGAGAGATCAACGCCTTAGAAATAAGCCACTTTGAGGGGGAAACCTCCTTTACATTACATAAATGAACAATTCTTGGATGATACAAATGACAAAACCTCCTTCTATATATAGGATTCCATGGGGCCACAATATAATCCTAGCTGACCTAACAATAATAATGTAAGGGCACAATAATAACAATATTAGGGTTGCAGGGGTACAACAATAACAATAAGGGGGCTACACTAACAACAATAAGGGACTACACTAGTAATATAGGGACCTAACACCTTGGCATTGATGCCTTCATTATTTTTTTCTACTTCCTTAATGGGTTTTTGACTTCCTTCTTACTTTCCATAATCTTCTTGACTAGCAGTCATGGTCAATGCTCCTTTTGAGTTGATATCTTGAATTTTGTCCCATATACCTTTTCCCAATGAACATTTCTCCACTTTGGCCTTTATAGGACCTGGCATCCCACTCAAGATTGCTTTCATCGCTCTTGCACTATATTCCGGGATTCTTCTTCCATCGAGTTTTCAATAATCACTAATTCCTAGACTTCAATGCGTTGAACTATTACAAAATTCCTCATTCTCATATTCTATATATCAAAGTTTCCATTGAACAATGGAACTTTTCCAATTTTATTGTCTTTAGTTTCCACAGTTGAGGAAGATAGATATTTAGAAGGATTGGAGGCTTTATTCCTTCGCTTTTCCATTTGTGTTCTAAGGATAAACCTTCAAGTTGTTAGGATTTGAGTGAAGGTATTGGCTATACAACAAATTGTTGGAAATACTGAGAGGGGTGTGAATCAATATTTATTTTCAATTGTTATTTTTTCCAGTAACTATCACTTATATTTAGAACAAAAATAAAAAATAAGAAAAAATATTGTTATTAATATATTTTTTCCAATAAATCCAATACAATAATGTGTAGGGCTCCAACCCTAAATGAAGATAACAATCTTCAACCCACCACGCTCTAACTTGTACTTTTCCAAGCACCGACTTGCACTTCACGAGGCTCCAGCCTCTAGGGTTCCAACCCTATATTCCAAGGCTCCAACCTTGTCACTTTGAGGCTTAGAGATCTAGGGCTCCGACCCACAACTTCAATTCATTGAGATAAGTTTATTGATTCTTCACGACTCCCAATATCTTCTTCAACGAGCCCTGTCAATATTCAATAATTCCTTCACCAAATAACTTCATAAATGACAACCTTATCTTATTTAGAAGGTGTCTCCACAGCTCTTCATGGTACCCAACCAAAGATCTCCAAGTCACCTCATGATGGCCTTCAACAAGGCATCATGGTCTCCAAAAATATCTCTAAGACCAACTTCTACAAGTCCTCTGATGTCTTCAATAATGCCTCAAAGGTGTCTTCAAGAATTGTCCAAGACAATGAAGGCTTCTCTAAGGTATTATCCAAAAGGCTTCACAAGTCAATAGTTCTTCAATATTCTTCACAATTCAACAAGTCTTCACAATATTTTCAAACTAAAATTCAACAAGTATACTAGATGGTCAAGATAGTCTCCAAAGAAAAATTTAAATTCAGAACTCCAAGTAGAAGGACTTCTACAAAATATTCTTCATGGCTTCATCAAGATGTCTCCAAGGTTTTATCTACATCACTTCAAAATAGCTTCAATGAATGATCAGAATGATGCCCACCTATAGGACACAATTAAATTTTCAAGCTACCTCATCCGAGCCTTAATATCTCATTGTTCGTGAAGGTCTTGTCCAAGATCTGAGCTCCTAAAATACCTCTCTTCACAGCGGTCCAACGGACTGTAATATAGTCTAATATCCACACAACACAGTTCCAAGGTATACATCATTGTTCTAAGGTTTTGAGCTTCACAATTGAGCTCCCACAGGGAGACTACCTAAGCCACCACATATTTATATCTCCGGTTCTCCACAGGTTACGTCTGAGACACAACTGCAATAAGTCCAAGATATAAAATTCTTCACTGGCTAGCAGTCTAAGGCTTGAAATTGGTGGTTTATCTCAAAGCTCAAGGTGATTTCTATGTAAATTTCTATTCCTCCAAAACTATCACTAATCTGAGATAGAATACAAGGCAATAATTGCAGAAGCCTTCTTTTTCATTGATTTAGTTTTTAGCTTAAAACACAGGGAGTCTAAAATTATTCTCGAATATTGAGGAAAATTTCCACACTTCCTTATGCTATATGACTTTCCACTGCATGAATTGTAGTCTGAGTTCTATACCAACACAGATATGAGTCTTCAAAAAGGTGAAGCCCGAGTTCTAGTATGTCCTAAAATCCGTAATTATTGGACTTGTGATCCAAGCTATAAGTGTCTATTTTTTATCATAGGTCCGAGAGTGACAGGGAATATGTAAATCAGCACTCTTAAAGGAGGAATATGAGCCTCAATAAGTGTGTTTATTTACAAGCCCAACACTCCACAAATATGCACCTTCACACCATGTCCGAGGTTTTTCTGAGATAAGTCCAAGCTCTCCAAAAGGACGCCTATCACAAATTCCTTAGTAATTTCCAGCTTCTTCAACAGTTAAGCCTTCAGCGATTTTAAGTTTGTCTCCTAATATTTTCAGGATCAGAGCTACAATCGAATATAGAACTTTTAATATATTTTTCCCAAAACACCCAAATAGTGAAATCAAAGTCTTCCTCCACCTCCTCACCTATCTCTGTTTTCCTAAATAATTATTCACCAAATTGATGATCAAAATGAAAAGTATGAACTTGTAATTATATTTATTTCTTTTATAACTAAAGGGACGCATCTCTTTAGAGGGAGGCCGACTAGAATGTATGAGCTTAGGTCGGCTTGCAATAAAAATATAATGTTAAAACTTAAAAATTCATTTTCTCTCAAATGGTGGGAGTTTGGAGGCGTATAATGTCTCGTTAGAAATAGGAAAAAATCCTCTACACTCTTATGCCAATCCCATACTTAAATAGGTTCATTTTACCAATAAAATTATTTTTGTGATACTTTCATTTTTATTTTATTTATGGAAACCATTAGGATTTTAGTCATAGGCATTCAATGTTGAGGTATCCTTATTTATAGAATTAGGCCATAAAGGTGATTAATATTAGGGCTTAATAATAAATGATATAAGGCTTTTCATGGACATTAGGGCAAGGGCTTCTTCATTAGGATTAAGGCTTATCATCTTCTAGGAATTTTTGCTCCTTCTAGTCTTTGCTTCAATTTTTATACTTAGGGCTAGGGTTGAGGATTCTTCATTAAATATGAAAAAAGGACATCATAAACAACGCCATAGTGGCATTAATGACAACATTAATCAACACAAAATTAAAATCCCCTGCATGAAACGAAATTTATGATGATTTTCCCTTGGTCATCTGTTTGAGATGAAATTTTAGAGCCTGCAAAAAAACCTAACTTCCTTAGCTCATATCTCTGAAAATATAACGAACCAAGATCTGAAATTCGTACACAAGGTTCACCCATATTTTTATTCCACGCGGTTTCAATTTCATCTTCTGAAGCTTCGTATAAGATTTTTTATAGTGAAAATTACGAGAAAACTTGTTTGCAACAACGAAACCCTAGAATCCAAAGCTTTGATACCAAATTTTATGCAACCATCTCACAAAATATAAGAAAAGATAGATCAATGACTTAAAAATTATCATCTTCAAGGGGGGGGGGGGCTTTTTTAAATTACATAAATGAACTATATTTGGATGATTCAAATGAAAAAACATCCTTTCTATATATAGGAGTCTAAGGGGTCATAATATAATTATATTTGACATAAAAATAATTATATAAGGGCACAACGATAACAATAATGGAATTCTATGGGGCACAATAATAACAATATGGGGACTACATGGGCACAACAATAACAATAAGGGGGATACACTAGTTTATAGGGACCTAACAATATACTATATTTATTATGTCTAGAAATACTGGTACACCAATATATATGGTATATATATGTTTATTTATGTTTTCAATATAACTAAATTAATAGAAAAAAAATTGTTAGAACCTCCAACCACTAAACCTTTTAATGGTAAAAACATCTACTACAGGATGTTTTCATTGCACCAAAAACTTTTAAGTGACAAATCATGGATTCCAATGGCATATGATGTTATATTCCTACATGTGCCATACATTATTCACCTTGTTTTCACATTTAGGTGCTTGACAAGCCATTGAATCATGTTAGATCAAGGGATGATTACGAATTTGTTTACCATATTATGGATTTGGAATATTCATTAGACATTATGATTTGTAATGGCACCTTCAATGTTGTGTTCACTTGGATTAGAGAATATTGAGATTTTGTTCTCTTCTTTTTCCATATTGAAAATGTATATGTATTTAGTGAAGTGAGAATGACTGGTTTTCTTATAAATAATAGTATATACAAATTAGGCCTCTTCCTTTACTTTGGGTTCAACACATGAAGTTATTGGTTTATTGTTGGGTTTTACAATGGAAAATACTACTTTCATTTTCACTTTTTAAGGGAGTACTAATGTACATTCATATGATCATGCATATTGAAAGAACATGCATTGTATTAGCACTTTTGATATTTAAAATAATGGGAATTGAATTTATGGACTATGTAAAATGCAAGACATGTTGGAAATTCGGTAACATTATTAGATAAGAGGTATATTTAAGCTATCTAGATTGTATTGGTAGAAAGTCCATAATTGATCTTTACATACTATCCATTTGATAATTGAACAAATAAAAACCTCAATGTATACATGTTTGAAAGTGGTTCTAGGATTTTCCTCACTATGGTTTATCCCAACCAATAAAGAGTATTTGATAAAAATTTCCAAAAGTTGCAATAGAAAATGTACCTATATAGGGCTACCAAAATTGGGCTCGATTTTGAAACACTTCTAGTTTGAAGAGGAGGAATGATGTGCTATTGCGGGAAAAAGTTCCCTAAGTTAAGGGTTGACAACCTCATTAAATCGAAGGAAGACAATAAAAAATAAGAATACATCAGGAAATAAATCTATACAAACTACTAGAGTCAGGTTTGAGAGAAGTACAAGTAGGTCATACATTTGATGTCAATCTCGTAGGGTCCAAATAGTCTGCTTCCTCCAAAGAAATCCCAATTGTTAGACTCCTATACCAATAGGTGCCATTTTTCATGATTGTCTTATTGAACTATGCAATATGTTCAAACCTTTTTCTTGTGCAAAGGTGTTCCATATTCTTAAAAAATTTAAAAATTTAAAAAATGTAAAGAGGGTATACCCTAAAAGAAAATTAAAGGGTGAAAAGAATAAAATGGTCAAAAAAGTGAAAGAAATGAACCCCAAACAAAAATAGACCAGGAAAGTGTGCAAGTCCAAATGCCACTACTATTTCATTTTTTTTTTTTTTTGTAATAAACAAAATTGTGTGCAGCTTGTCAAACTTTTGCCACAATTTATGAAGAGTCAAACTGTTTAAACTTGACTCATTCATTTTTCAATTTCATGTTGTAGAATAGAGAATAAATATCTGATCAAACAGTTTAATCTTGGCAGATAAGTAGATAGGTAGAGTTAATAAAAGGTGCTCAACAGTTTAATCTGAGCCCTTGGATGTAATAAGTGTAGAAATAGATAGATTTGCCATGTAAAAGGAAAATAAGATTGATAAGGGTTTGCCAGTCTAAGTGCACCCTAATAAAGAAGAGAAAATGGTAGAGAAAGTAGATAGGGTAGGTAGATGGCATTGCAAATTCTCATGTGATGAATGATGGCTTTAAAATGTTTGTAATCTTTTACTTTCATCACCGAGTGCAAAGGCAGAACACTACATTGGCAGAATTTCAGAGCAAAGCAAAGTCAAAGATTATTAACTTCCCCTTCATTTTTCCCTAAAGATTTCACTAATTTCCCCTAAGTGCTAAGGAATTTGAAGATTAGAGGGGCTCAAGGCATTTCCTTGACTTTTGGAGGGACCGGACCCTCGGCCCAATAATTAAAAAGACCTAAGTACTTGAAGTTATCCATTATCACATTCATTCACCTCTCAAAATCTCATTCACCTCTCAAAATCTTTTCCTAAGTAAAATCCCATTTTACTTAGGAAAATCCTTCAATTTTTCATGAAAAACCCTCAAAATTGCTTTTTATTCTAAGTCTAAGTGATGAAAGTATAATAATGATATTTACTTTTGAATTCTCACTTTCTTGGTTATATTTAAGTATTTTGAGTTTACCTTGTCCTTTGTCATATTAACTCTAATTTATTTATTAAATCCCTATTGAAATAATCTTTTTCCTATAGTATATAACTCCTCCTATATAAATATCCCAAAAACCTTTGTATTATAATTTTAAGCCAAAGTTAAATAAATCCCAGGTATTCAAATAAAAATATCCACTTTACAAACCCTTTGGCTAAAATATATCTGTATATATCAACCTCGCCCACTATGGTAAACAAATCATATCGGTTTATTACCATATAATAAAAACATAAGAAAAAGGCTTTAAGCATATGTTTTATATGTTTAAAACGGAAAAATAAAACCCGAAGTCTAAATTCAAATCAAACTTCGAAAAATTAACCCATTCATTACCCCCCATCGTCATTATACGCAAAGAGGTTAATTAATCATCAGGATTAATTAATAATCTTTCCAGCCAATCGAAATCCTCCCGGAATGATTAATGGATATTAAACGCGTCGGGCCCTCTCATTAATTCCTATGCCATCTCCCCGTCCCGAATCACCATTCGATTACCCGCTCGAAGATCTGCGGCCCTCGTTTGTTTCGTTGCACATCCTTCGTCCGATAGATAACTCGCGAAATCAAAGCGGTTTTCAAATAGTGTCCCGACCACGTGTCATTCAATTTTTGGAATCGTTGCCGATTCACATAAAACCACCTTCCTCCAAAGGTGGTGCGGAATAAACTGTTTACCACCGTTCCCCCGTAACTCGCCTCCCATACGCTGATGTCATCCCATAAAATAATAAAATATTCCCCACCCGTTTGACTTTGTAAATAAAACAAAAACTCGCGCATTTTTCATTATTCTGTGTACTGAAAGCGACTTTGTCCTCCATGCAAAGAAATTCAAAAATCAACTGTCAACTACTATTCAACTGAATTCTACTGAAAGCTACTACCAAACCAGTGTTCCAGTATCCACTCGCCACCAGCTCGTACCTGTTAATCTCAGTTTTTCCCATAAACAGGTATTTATTCCGATTTCCTGCTGAAACTCTGTTAAGAATCCTTGTTCGAGTTTTAATTCCGCAATACAGTCTGAAAAAGCTTCAATGTGATGTGTTTTAGTTCCCAGAATTGTAATTAATATCTCCAAACCTGAAATTGTGCCCCATTTTCATAAAAACCCCTGAATTTCCATTTTTGAATCCACAAGAACCAAAAATGGAAGTCCCGGTGGCTTTAAATGTTGCTCCATTGAACACCCCTCATAGAGAATTGGAATATTTGCCATTAGTGGATAAAGATTTTCAGATCAAAGACTTAGTTTTCAGTGAAAGCCCCCTTCGAATTCATTGTCGCTGCAGAGATAATTATTTGAAAGGCTTGGACGTTATTGGGTTATGGGAATCTAATTTCCTGAGATACCTTTTACCCTCAGTCCATATCTTTCCTGAAATTATCCATTATTTCCATGCTAATTATGATCCAATTCAGAGAGCAGTTTTATCCCCAAACCAGAATGTCCTTTTCCCTATTACTGCTCAGTCTATCAATGATATGCTCCATTTTGAACCTGGTCAAAACCTCACTTCCTTGTCCATTGGAGAATTGCTTGAAAAATCTACCCAGTTGTCCCCTGAAGAGGTAAAACGCATCTGTCAGACTTTCATGTTACCTGAACATCAGCCCAAGGGCCCACCTCCCTATGTTAGTGCCTTTTTTACTGAAATGGGCCAGATCATCCTGAATATGATTTCTTTTATCATGGGCTTTAATACTAGTGAGTATGTTGATGAGTTAACTCTAGTATTATTGTCTATCTTCACTCCTGGACAGCCTCCTACTGTCAAATATGACTTTGCATCTTACATAGCCAACAAAATCCATGATCAATTCATGAGATTAGAGAATGAGAAAGTGTTCAAGTATTCTTCAGTCATTTACCATCTCATGCTATATTACCAATCTGAAAACTTTCCTTTCCATGTTCAAAAGCTTAATGTCCAAGGAAATCCCAGGTCTGTCATATTTTGGTCAGCCATCACCCATAATTCCAGAGATTCTCCTTATTCTTATAATGAATTCATTGATCTGTTTATACACCCTGCAACTACCTTGTTGACAGGAGTTCCTCCTCCAAGACTCAGCAATGAAATTAAGAAAACTCTGCAACTTTCAAAATAGTACAAAATTGGTGATTGGTACTTGTACCAAAATTTTACAGAAGTCAGAATATATGGATGTGAATTATGTCCATTTAAATTTCCAAAGTATGTGCCTATGAGACTTTTTTCTTTAGAGTACTTCAGGCAAATGAATAACTCTGATATTATTCATTTTTGTAATGCAAAGAAGAAAGCCCAACTCCGAATCAAAGGTCAATTAGGTCCATTTATATGCAATTCTAGGGATGTTGGACAAGAAGCTGAAAGAATACTAGAAGACCATTTCAGATTGCAAAAGAGTTTCAAATGGGCCCCTTATGACCCATTTAGCTTCATTTGTGACAAAAGAATGAAAAATAAATCAGCACCTTACATCCATCATAGGATTCCAGAAATTGAACAATATGCTAATAAAGATGAATGGGTGGAGGGAACATTAATTGAACAGGATAGTGAAGAAGTCAATATGGACAATGTAATGAAAGATCTTGGAAAAATGCTTAACCTAGAATTTTTTGGGCAAGTGCAGGTACCAGACATTGGTCCTTCTTCAGCAGGGAATTTTCAACAGGAATTACAGGAAAACATACCATCAATTGCAGTTGAATCCAAAGGAAAAGAGAAAGAGCCTGAAATACAAGTGATTGAAACATTCAAAATGACAAAACAACCTCAAAATTCCAAAGGACAAGATCAAGTACAGGTTTCTTCTGTTCAAACTAATCCAATAGAAATATCAATCTTACAGACTCCATCTAAAGTGGAAAAGGGCAAGAAAAGAGAGGCTGAAGGTACTACTCCTCTTAATGAATCTTCACAACAGCCTCGGACCAAAAGACAAAAAGTGAATCCTCCACCAGAAGTAGAATCTATTGATGAAATCATTGATAGTCCAAAGAGAGAGGATAGTCAGTTAACAGGATCAATTAGTGGGACAGTCACTACTATTCATCCAAGTACTAAAATGTCTTCATTCAAACAGCCAATGAAAGATGCAGGAGACATAAAAAAGACATTTATCAGTATAAAAGCAAGGAATGATCCACTAAGGGTCCAGATGTATAATCAGTATCTTAAAATGGCTCCACAAAATCAAGAGAGATTGATGTCAGCTTTTGACATTCAACAAGGAAAAATGTTAATGAGCCATTTCAAATCTAAAGTGCCACGACCACAGACAGCAGTTGATTACATCAGGACCAATTTTGAGGTCCTAGCAAAAGATATTCATCCATTAGATCAAATTGAATTACACAAGAAGACTGGAGAAATGATCTATTCCACCCTTACTGACAAAGCATTGGCAGCTCATAAACTGCAAGATTCTTTAGAAAACACAAATGCACAACTACATGTGGAAAGAGCCTCATCTCAAGCCAAAGACAACAGGATAAAAACATTGGAAGAGATAATAATTGGATTAGGTCACAATCCAAAGGATGTCAAGGGTATTGAAGCATTGATTAAAAAGAAAGATGATGATATTGCTGTATTAAGGAAACAATTGAAACTACCAGCTTCAAGGCACCCTCAGACTGAAGAAGTAATGAAGGAAAATTCAGAAGAAGAGGTGATGGACTTACTTTTAAAAATGAATGAACGACTTGCTGAAACAGAAAAAGAACTTGAGCAAGCATTAAAAGATAAAGAGCCCATTATTCCAGCAACTACAACACAGGCAGCCACAGGAACAGGTACATCAATCACAGGCCAACAAGCAGAGCTAACACAGGTAAACACTTCTGATAAGGGTTCTGATGAATTAATCAAAGCAATGAATGAATTAAAACTGCAAGTGACAAAACTCCAAAGCTTAAAGTTTCAGCTTTCTACTCTGGAAAATAAATATGATCAATCAAAAATAAGTGTTGCTGAGAAGACAAGAGAAATCAAAAAACTAGAAAAATCAGTTAAAGCATTGGAAAAGGATCTTACAATGGAAAGACCTTTAAGTGAATTAAAAGAAATTCTTTGGTATAACATTATTCAATCAATAAAGAACGTTTGGTCTTCTATTCAAATAATATATGAACAACAGGATTTAGTCAGATTGGCTCTGGAAGAAATTGAGAGAGCAAGGGAAGAGTTAGGGAATATGCCAGAAGAAGCCAATAGACTTATCAATTTTTTGAATACTCAGAATAAGCAGCAACTTGCAGAATTTGGAATTCAGGACAGGACAGGAACCATTTTGGAAATCAAAAGAGTTTTTACCAAAAGGACTCTTATGCAAAATCTTGAAAGAAGGTGTTCAGACATGCAGCAAGAAATTTTTACCTTCAAAGAAAGATTTGATGTTGTGTTAAATAAAGGTTTGCCCAGTCCTGTTATTGAAGAAGATAGATTAATGGATTTGGAAAGTTTTGTTAAGAAAATAAACAAACAGGTTGATGATCAAGCCAGTTCTTCAACCAGTACAGCAGAAGGAACATTGCCAACAGGGAAAAGTCTTTATGAAAAATTGGAGAGTTTATTTTATCTTGAACATGAAATAAAACATTTGTTTCCATATCAGCCTATTTTTTTCAAATACACTGAAGCTGATGAAACATTGAGAAAATTACAAAGGACCAGAGTGCCAGAAGTTAAATGGTGGGATGAGATGATGGAACTTTTATAAAATTTATCCTTGGGTGAAATTTTTGCCTATTTTACTGAGGTATATCTTGATAAAGGATAAATAGGTGAATAAAGGTCAAAGAGTATCAGTTCAGCAGTTAAAGTATATCAGTAAGAATAAAAGAGTATCAGACAAGCAAGGCAGTCAGGAAAGAATTACTCAAGAAGACAACAACGAGCTAAAACAGAGGAACTGCTTCCAGCACATTCTAAAAAAGAGGAGGCAGCACACAACATCAGCTGATTTATCCTATTTACGAGACCATCTGTCTCTATTTTTATTGTAACTTATTCATTAGTCACCCTAGATTATATCTCTTTTGTTATGAGATATTTTAAATAATCTTTTGTATAAATAAGCCCTCAATTGAATTAGTGAGGGTGGATTCTTCTACTTTGCTGTAACATTGACTTTTTGGAATAAAAGTGTTTTGGAGAAACTTCTTTGTGGCTTGCTGGATGATGATTTGAAGCTCAAGACTTTTTGCAGGATTCATGTGTCAGACTACAGTTCAATAAGTCTTTTCTATCCCATGTTTTAAGTTTTATATCTGTTTATAATATCACTGTGTTCCATTTCTGAATAATTGACATAAAAGAATAAATCAGAACTTACTTAAGTGTACTCTGATTTCAATTGTGATTATTCTAAATGTTTTCTTCTAAACTGGTTATAAGCAACGAATTCTTAATTGCTCTTGTTTCGCTGGTTTAAACATTTTGATTAATATAGTAAAGAATTCTTAATTGCTCTTTATTTGTAATCATTCACTTTCTTTCTTTGAACATGTTGAAAGATTCTTAATTGCCTTTCATCCCTTCAAAATCCATTCCATTCACTTTAATTTCTAAAATTGTTCTCTGTTTGGCTATCTTGCCCTGCAAAGCCATCTTGTGTGTAGAATATTAATCCAGTAAAGCCATCCTTTCGACTCCATAGCCCAATGGCCTAAAAATACTCAATCTTTCCCTTAGTTGGCGGATTCCACCATTCAAATTCAAACCAAACCCCTGGACTTATAACTAGCCTAATATTTTCTAGGAACAAAGCTAAATTTTAAAGAGAGAGCCCTCTCTGGATACAGATTGGCTAGATTCTGTATCTGAAGGTTGGTTAGTGGTTACCTCGGGTTTCTTTCCTTTTCTTACAACTTCAAGGAAAATCTCGAAAGGATAACAACAAAAAAGTTCATAGAAGCACATATATAACAAGCAGTTAAAATCATGCGTATAATAAACATGTTAGATCATCAAGAATAGGCATATAAATCATGATATATATTCAACATGAATCATAAAACATGATATCATAACATTTCAGAAACAAGACAAAGCTTCTTTATTGATATCAAAAAAGAATAGTGGACGGATACAACCTGATCCAACCACGGCACCAACAAAACCTTCCTTCAGATCCGTCTAGCCTAAGAATCAAATATCACCTCTTGATAATATGAAAAAGGATGTCATATAATGAAGGATGAACATCTATGCAAGGAAATAAAGGTTTCATATGACTGGGAGTGCAGGAGGCATAGGGGAAATCATACTTGATCTGGGGACTGAAATGAGTATAACATCGATATCCTATCTCTTTGGTCTAACTAGGCCTTCCCATGAGGTTTATAAGTACCACCATAAATCAATTGATTCAGTTAGGCCACGAGCTCCTGTAAGTGGGATTTCAATGAAATTGGTAAACCCTGCCTAAAAAATAGGATATTTTATATTTTTTTCATATTTTAAATTATATAAGATGGTTATATATAGAGGTACCCACATGTGTACATGCTTTTTGAAGGCTAAAGTCACGTATGGAATTCAAAATATTATTTTTTAATAAATGATCAAGTCTAAATGGGAAAGGTCTTCCCAAGGCAATATAAGAGCATCACAACGACAGGATTTTTGAATAACCTTATAATAGGTGCCCCCTAATATATGAGATCAGAAGGGGTACATGATGTCCGAAATGTATTAAGTATAAAGAGAGATCATTTGAGAACCTGAGAGGAGATCACTAGATTCTATCCCACTCAAAACCTGTAGAATAAAGAAGAAACAAGACTCATGTCTGAGGTGGGTATACCCATGCTCATAGATAGTAAAGCATGTCTATTTGTCAATTATAGAGTGGATCCAACATGTATATGTAAGTGTACAAAGAAAATTGAAGAATACATAGTGGATCATCTGACCATAACTGTAAAGGAACACAACAAAGTTGTATCAATTTCACATATGGAACAAAGTATGATCAATGATGCTCAAGGAATGTCTGATCACTAATGTTGCACAACTCATCCTCAAAGTAACAACTCATATAGGTGAAATAGTGGTATTACAAAAACTCGTGTGCCAACATACAAGATGTTATTGTGATGGATTGCAACATAAAGGTGGATGGTATCACTGGAAAAAAGCTAAAGGAGTTGTCGAGTGAACCAACATGCTGACACAACCCGAGGAATTCACCGACTGCAAACGGTATATTTCTACACTATGGGAATAAATGAGCTAAATTCAATGCCAACATACAAGATGTTATTTTGATGGACTGAAACATAAAAGGTGGATGGTATCACTAGAAGAAAGCCAAAGAAGTTTTCAAGTGAACCAAGATGCTGACACAACCCTAGGACTTCACCCACCGCAGATGGTATATTTCTACACTATGGGAATAAATGAGTTGAAGTCGACCATGTGAGAAATAATTTGATTACCGATCATTGATGTATACTGTTAGAAAATGCAATATAACTCACCAATAATGATGATGAGAGCCAAGGTACCCCACTAAAATATAACAAATTCGAATAAATGTGTTGAAGTTGAACACTTGAGAGAATATATCAATCAGGAGAAATTGATGTATTCTCATTGTTGATAGTGAAGGAGTCTTCCACTAATGACTAAAAACCCTAAGGTACTAAAAAAGGACTCTAGATCTTGTTCCCAGCGCAATGAGTAGGAGTCGATGGGAAAATATTTTGATGGAAGGAAGGAATTAAGGAATTACCCATCATCCAGTGCGAGTGTAACCTGCAGACCAATAATTTGGCAGAACTCGGATGAAAAGAGATGAGATAGCCATTCCAAAGTACATTTTCGTCATACAGAAGATGTGGCTAGTGCAAACATGAAATGCTCAGAACCAACCAATAATGAAATATAACATAGAGGTGAGGAATCCACCAATAGGGTCAAATGGAAACCAATGTACTGCACGAATCCCAGTGTGTGATAATTTAGTTTACGTTGAACACAAGGGAAACCACTTAGTCAAAGACCCATGATACTTATTAATGCTGAGAACAAGGTCCCCTATCAATGATGTAAATAAGACCAGGGTGTGACTCTAGGCCTACTCTCAGAGCATTTTTTCAAAGTCGATAAGAACATACCCGCCAACAAGAATTCAATGGAGACCTTCTTGACTAGCACGAACAAAGGATGAAATAGATGATGTGATACTAAAAAGAACTTGAAATACCAGGTATGGTCAACTGAAAATTATTCAAGAGAGACCGTTGAATGGCCAACACAGGTTTCCCTTAAGAAAAATCACAACTCAAATATTACTCTATGGAAACATAAAAGAACTTTGTACAAGCTTGTAATGGAGGAGGCATTAACAAAATATCCATATTATTGGAAGAGATAACCAACCGAAGGAGGAATGACTCAAAGACAAGGTTATGGCTCTCCTAAATTAAAACTAAGTCTGATGCCGGGTAAAACCCACAGTCCCTACGTTTCTGTGTATATAAATGAATCCCAAGTTTCAATCCTCTACAAACTCTCAATCTGGAAAACTCACAGTGTTCTATCTTCTGGACTGGAAATTTAAATCAAATCTAGCTGGAAGTTTTAATATCTCAAATCTAAGATTTGAGATATTAATTTCAAAATACTCTTATTGTTATGAAACCACACATTTTAGTAACCCAAATTATATTCTCTTATGTGGAAGAAAACCTTATTATAAACCCTCAAAGCATATAAGATACCCTTTTATTAAAACCCAATCTCAACCTTGATGTGCGGAATTATAATTCATTTCCATGCTCCGAACCATAGTTATGATTCCCAATGCATATAACATACTTCGCATGCGAACTCAGAAACCCTTACATCTAAGGTCTTTTTCCGCAAATGAAAAACTTTATCGAAAATCTCGCTACAGACTTTGATTAACGAACCTCGCCCAGACCTGATGTTAAAGGACCCACGCCGACCTATAATATAATTTGGCCCACACATTGAAATGTTTGAACATACATAACCCAGAATTATGCTAAAACCTGACGCTGACATAAATTGATAACTAGGCCCCACAAAAACGAACCACTTACCTTTATGTTAAGTTTCATACATTGCGCAATCGCGATGACCGTCGATTTCCCAACACTGACTATCGGACGGACTGGAATGATATCATGTTATTTTTCCTCCTGAGCTTTAACGCGTCCAAATCGCGCAATAAAAATGGCTTTCCCAAACCACCTGTGGCCACGCGTCAAACCACGACATACATCGCGTATTTTTGAAGGGGTTTTGCTCCGAACCAAAAGTGGTGCGACAAAGGTGGTATGGGTTTCCAAACCCACTTCTGGTAAATGAACAGTGTAACCGAGATTCCACACGATTAACTTATTTTCTCACTTCCATTCAACTCGTGGGTCTTGATTTCAACAGAAAAGCCCTTTCTTTATATTGTCTTATTCAACAAACAACAAAACACGCTTTCACTTCAACGGACAGAGTTAATACGCCCTGTATACATAGAGCATGACTGTGGCTCATTCTCCCAACAGAGCTTCACAATTCTCCATAGTGATTCACACCAACCTCAGAAAGGACTTCTGATACAATTGGCCTCTTTGCACAAGACAATAATACATTCAATACATCCACAGAACACATATATCTACAAGCATTCAGGAATATAAGCATTCACACAGAGATTCTCATTATGCATTGCTCATACAATTGTATCTTGAATTGAATCAATACATTAACAGTGGCCCTCAGCACGGGGTTATCACACCAGTCCTCACAAGCTCTCATCACAGAGTATAAAGGTAGACTCTTAACCCAAATTATAGAGTCCTACTCATATGTGGAGATTCAAGGAATTTTCACACAGAACTATATCAACAAATGCATAGGTAATGCTGAAACAGTTTATTCATTTATACAGTGAAATTACTTACAACTTCTAGTTGGCCAGATTTTCGATCGAATGGCCATTGGCCCTTCTCACACTCCCTACTCTCTCCGTTCCCTAGCTATATGCAAAATGGCGTGTGTCTGCAAGACTACTTTCAAATGCCATTGAGGCTTATTTTTATACAAAAACTACCAATGAATCGATTCAGACTATCTCTTGGATAAACTGAAACTGACTATATCTTTATATTCTCAGCTACTCGACTTCTCTCATGTCCTCAAATCATTTGGAGACATTTACAATTTTATCACTAAATTTATTAAAAATCACTCAAATATTAAAAATTACATAAGAAATCAAAAACATGAAACCCCCCTATGTCTATCTATGTACAAAGTATTGCCTTGAGCCTAATGCCCCTGCATCAGACTCCCCAGGTTAAAATGATTCATGATCTCCTGATCATGTGCTTTATCCTTGTCTTCCTGGATCCCACACTTTTTTTTGTAGCTGGTCATCTGCTGCAACATTCTTCTTTTGCACTCCTCCAGGCTTCCATATCTTATTTTGTCTTGCTCCACTCGCTGCACTTTTGCATTCTCCTTCAGTCCTTCTTTTGCTACTGCTCCTTTGTTTTCTTGCTATTATCTTTCTCTCAGACACTTTCACCATCATCCTTCTTATAAATTCAATTTCTCTGTCTAATATGTCTTCTGACTGCTGGATACTGCTCCATCTTGATTGCTAAACTTCTACCTCTACTTCTGCTTGATGAGTTCTTATTTTTTTAACTCTTACTTTCTCTTGCTGAGCCCTTGTTTGCTCAGTTCTTACTCCTATGCTTACTTCAGCTATATCTATAGCTCTTTGTACTGCCACCCAATCATCCACACCTTCTTGTCTTCTGCTACAGAAAAACTCTTCCTGATTATCAGTCCTGACAATTTCTTCCTTCTCTGTCTTCAGTAATTCTTCAGACTGGTATTTAGATTTCCAGTCACTATCATCATCTCTTTTCTTCTCCTGGACTAAAAATCCCTTAGTCCTTCCATCAGTACCTGCAATCATAAAACAAACATAAAAACTACAAAATCCTTGTGTCTCTTCCTCCACTGGCAACACTTCAAATTGTTGCTCCAACATTTCTTCCAGCAACACCTCAATCTGCTACTCTGCCATTTCCCTCTCTTCTCTGGATGTTTTCTGCAAACATTTCAGCCACCTCTTCTATATAACCATATCATCAATATGCTGCAAACTGATTTCAACATGTTCTTCTTCTTCTTCCTTGACAATCTTCGGAAATTGTCTTCTATCTTCTTGATTGATTCTGCTAATCACATCAAGTTCTTCAAACACTGCATTTTCATCTTCTATTAGAGTAATATCCTGATTCTCCAATATTGTAGTAGCCCCAAAAGTCTACCCCACAAGTTTCTCTTGGCTATTTAGACAAGCCAACTCTTCCTTGTCATCTGCAGAAATAACAAGTTCCTTTACAGGAGGCATGATAGCCTCACCTTCCTTCAGCAGCTCATCTTCATTCAAGAAAACTCCAAGAGATGGATTGTCTTCTGCCATACCTGTCAACACATCCAACTTGTCAATTTTAAAATTACAAGACCCAATGGTCTCAATCAATGATCTAGTCACCAATTCTTCTTTATGCATTTCTAAGTCTCTTCCAAGACCCAGAAAATCTTCCCTGCCTTCATCCCATTGTGTCTTCACATTCTGCAATCCCCAATTCTGAATTTGAGGTTCCCTCTCTTACATTGAATCGTGCTGATTCAGTATAATCACCAACAACTCAATTTCTCCATTCCATGGATTAAAATCTTCCACAGAATTCTCCTCATATTTTAATTCACTGCTCAATGGTGTCAATTTTCCTTCAGCATCAACAGAATCTGCATTCACAAAACAATTGTCAGCACAAATTTCATAAGGCCTCAGTGCCTTTCTCTCTTCTACCAGCATTTCAGTATGCTGTCCTGAAATTCATTCCTTCACTATTAGCACCTCAGTATGCTGATTCCAATTCTTCTCGAGACTGTCAGTTAGTCTCTCCTCTGCATCATCCTCTTCAAGTATGTCTCTCTTCTCTAGTTCATTAAAATGAACCTTCTCATCCTCAGTCATCTCTGCCTTTACAATCTAAACACTTTTTCTCTGTGTTTTTGTCCTCTTCTCTAGAACACTTATCTCATGCCACAATCCTAGCATATCATCGGAGAAAAAAATCATACTGTTTTCACTATATTCCTTTCTATCATAAGTCAAGTTCCCTGTTGTCACTATCTCTTCAGCCTTCATCAGAATAGAATTCTAATCTTCCATTTCTTCAATAACTTCAATTTTCAGTCCATCACCTTCTATCTGGCCATTCAATAAAAGCAATTTGTCATTATCAGCATTAATAACAAATTGGTCATCATCAGTCATAACTGTCATGTCTTCATTGAAACAATATTTTTCATCAAACAAAGAATCTATGAATTCCTTCTTTTGTAGTAACTCAATCTGATCTTCATCTGAAAGATAATCATCATATCTGACTTGGCAACTTTTAGCTTCATTTGTCATAGTTCCATCATATGAACTGTCTTCTTCAATACCTGCATTCACACACAATTTGTCAGTTGCAAAACCATAAGACCCCATGGTCTCATTTGATGATTTGATCACAAATCTTCATGTTGTTCCAAGTCTCCTATACACTTCATAAATTCTTCAATGGTCTTCTTTTCAGCCTCTTCAAGTTGTCCAAGTTCCAACTTCTAGCCATCATCACAATTTAAATTTCCTCTGCTCCCAATATGTTGGAAAGCAGAACCTTTCTCTAACTGTGTATGGACATTTTAAAAACATCTAGCTGCTCCAGTTTATTCCTTAGTGACAACATCAGCAGGTTGTTCTTCTCCACATGTTTTTCCTGCAGACATATAAAATTTGTCATATGTAAGGCCATTTGACCTCTTGGTCTCACTTGAAGCTTCAGTCTTCAAGTCCTTCTCCAAATACTCAATCACTCTGAGTAATTTCTATTTCAGCTGAACATTTATCATCTACTCTCTCTTCATTTGTAGCCTCTGCCACTTCACCTTCTTCTTCATGAGCCAACCAACTCTCTGGCTTTCCTCTATCATCCTCTCCAGTTTATAAAACTGCTTACGGATCTCAACTATCTTTTTCCAATACTCTTCATCAGTGAGTTTCTTCCTCATGCCATTTTCTTTGGCATCTTCCCTCACTCTTCTGCTGTGGCCTCTCTCAGAACCTATGCAATCTCTGCCATGGCTATCAGTAGCCATTTTCTCCTCCGTGAGTTCTTCACTCACAAGGTACACTAAGCCCCTGCAACAACAAGCTCTCTTGCTGCAACTTACCTCACCAATACTTTCCTCTGGATCCGACTTTTGGCAAGCACTGGTCCCCTATCTGCTGGAACCTTCTGAGCACTCTCTTCTTCTCTCTCTAGGCTTCACTCTGCAACTCTTCTCGAGAAAACATCTGTTCTTCTTTCATCCAACCTATCTTGGGAATATTCCAGGTTCTGCCACACTTCTTCTTCACTTTAGAATCCTCTGTTGGAATCTTTCATCACTGCTCCCAAAGCTGTGATCTGCCTTTGCTGATATTTCTTCCTTAATTTCTTGCACTCTGCATTATGAAAAAAATACCTTCAAACCAGAGTTTAAATAATTCTCATCAACTCAACTTCAAGATTCTGTATAATCTTGCTTCTTCTTTCACCTGCACTGCTTCTCTATCTGCTGCAATCTTCAAAATATTTTGCTCCCAAATTCAGATTTTGCAAATCTGAATACCTTCACTGCATCCTTCTTAAAATCTGTAAATTTTTTTAAACAGATTTAAACATCAAACTTTCCTCATTGTTTTAGTACATGTGCATTTCAAAAATTAAATTTCAAAGAGCTATTCCAGCTCTGATAGCACATGATGCCGGGTAAAACCCACAGTCCCCACTTTTCTGTGTATATAAATGAATCCCAAGTTTCAATCCTCTACAAACTCTCAATCTGGAAAAATCACAGTGTTCTATTTTCTGGAATGGAAATTTAAATTAAATCTAGCTGGAAGTTTTAATATCTCAAATTTGAGATTTGAGATATTAATTTCAAAATCCTCTTATGGTTATGAAACCACACATTTCAGTAGCCCAGATTCTATTCTCTTATGCAGAAGAAAACCTTATTATAAACCCTCAAAGAATATAAGATACCCTTTTATTAAAACTCAATCTCAACCTTCATGTGCGGAATTCTAATTCATTTCCATGCTCCGAACCATAGTTAAGATTCCCAATGCATATAACATACTTTGCATGCAAACTCAACAACCCTTACATCTAAGGTTTTTTTCCGCAAGTGAAAACCTTTATCGAAAATCTCGCTAAAAACTTTGATTAGCGAACCTCGCCCAGACCTTATGTTAAAGGACCCACGCCAACCTATAATATTATTCGGCCCACACATTCAAATGTTCAAACATACATAACCTAAACTTAGGCTAAAACCCGACGCTGACATAAATTGACAATTGGGCCCCACATAAACGAACCACTTACCTTTATGTTAAGTTTCATACATCGTGCAATTACGATGACCGTCGATTTCCAAACACTGACTATCGAACGGACCAGAATGATATCACATTATTTTTCCTCTCGAGCTTTAACACGTCCAAATCACGCGATAAAAATGGTTTTCCCAAACCACCTATGGCCACGCATCAAACCACGGCATACATCGCGTTTTTTTGAAGGGGTTTTGCTCCGGACCAAAAGTGGTGTGACAAAGGTGGTATGGGTTTCCAAACTCGCTTCTGGTAAATGAACAGTGTAACTGATATTCCGCATGATTAACTTACTTCCTCACTTCCATTCAACTTGTGGGTCTTGATTTCAACAGAAAAGCCCTTTCTTTATATTGTCTTGTTCAACAAAAAATAGAACACACTTTCACTTCGACGGACAGAGTTAATAGGCGCTGTATACACAGAGCACGACCCTGGCTCATTCTCCCAACAGAGCTTCACAATTCTCCACAGTGATTCACACCAACCTCAAAAAGGACTTCTGATACAATTGGCCTCTTTGCACAAGACAATCATACATTCAATACATCCACATAACACATATATCTACAAGTATTCAGGAATATAAGCATTCACATAGAGATTCTCATTATGCATTTCTCATACAATTGTATCTTGAATCAAATCAATACATTAACAGTGGCCCCCAGCACGGGGTTATCACACTGTTCCTCACATGCTCTCATCATAGAGTATACAGGTAGACTCTTAACCCAAATTACAAAGTCCTACTCATACATGGATATTCCAGGCATTTTCACACAAAACTATATCAAAAAATGCACAGGTAATGCTGAAACAGTTTCTTCATTTATACAGTGAAATTACTTACAACTTCTAGTTGGCCAGATTTTCGATCGAATGGCCCTTTTGTGACCCCTACTCTGCCTCTCCGGATCCCTAGCTCTATGCAGCTCTATGTAGGTCTGCAGGAATACTTTCGAATGCCATTGAGGCTTATTTTTATACAAAAACTACCAATGAATCGATTCAGATTCTTCAATGACTCAACAACTCTTGGAATTCTCATCTTAGCCTAAATTTAGCCTAAATCCTGGATAAACTGAAACTGACTGTCTCTTCATATTCTCAGCTACTCGACTTCTCTCATGTCCTCCAATCATTGGGAGACATTTACAATTTTCTCACTAAATTTATTAAAAATCACTTAAATATTAACAATTAAATCAGAAATCAAAAACATGAGACCCCCCTATGTCTATCTATGTACAAAGTATTGTCTTGAGCCTAATGCCCCTGCATCAAAGTCCCATCCCAATAGAGGAAAGACTTTTTTTGAGTTCTTTGTTCAAGGGAGACACAAATGACTATTACTTCCATCAGATATGAGATTAAATGTCATGTTCCCGCTCTTTTTGGAATATATATATATATATATTTTTCTTTTTCATATTTAAATCCTGAAAAGGAATAGTGGAAAGAATGAGTATAGTGGAAAGAAAGATTATTAAGGGAAGATGCACTATTTCCTAGGACTAGAACATTCCTATACTCAATACAAGGAAATTAATATTGATAAAAAACACTCAAAGTAATTTTCTTTCCACGGATAAAGGGTGTCAAGTCACAGAGGTTAGTGAATGCATGGTTTGAACTTGTAGAAAGGTCATGGTAAAAAGTGGCTTATACACGAGTCCAAGTGAAGTCATATTAAGTAAAAAATGGTATAATTAGTAAATATGCAATGCAATAATACAACTTAACACATGGCAGCCTCTAGGGTATACATCTAGAAAGATATCGAATAAGAAAAGGAATGAGGCTTCATCGCAAATTCACGATAGGACAAAAGAGGAATCCCAAGCCTAAAAAGTTCTTGCATCATGGGAAACATATGATAGCAATGATCTAACTAGGAATATCATGGAAGGAGTGGCTCTAGAATTATGCTATGATTTTAAAATATGGTGAGTGAAAGTGATTTAAAAATTGCAGCACAATGGTGTCGACCCTATGGAAAAATATCGCAATATGAGGTCAATATGCATAATGTAGTGGAAAAGGTGATATGTACTAACCTATATGCCTGTGAAGAAAATTATACCTGCCACGATAGGTATGCGATCATGGATTCAAAGTGGTGAAAAATGTCACAAAGTCTTAATTTAACCTGGGAAACAACCTCCCCCAACACTTCAAGCCAAAAAGTAAAAAAGTTCATAAAATAATAAAGTTGAAAATATGAAATTTATAAAAGTCGGTTTTGAAATTTTAATATAAAAAGATATTTTGACTCACCAAAAATTCATTTGAAGTTGAAATTATTGAGAATTGAGAGCTTGGGAGAAAATTGGTTCAACTGATTTCGCCAACTTCCTCAACTGAATCATCAACCAAAACTTTCCAGGTAATTCTAGATTCACAATCTCATTCATTTTATTCATTTTAAGTGAATTCAATTAAATTTTCATCATTAGAGTTTTATTTTTGGAAATTTCCTCTGCATGTACACGGGTTGGCTCTTTGGAAACCGTGTATAAAAATCCATACACGTGGGTTTCCAAAGGAAAATCCACATGTATACATGACTGTATCTTGAGGAAGTCACGTAGGCGCAGAGAGAAATGAAAAATTATATTTCTAATGGATGAATTCCTTTAAATATGCAGTTGGAAGTCATTTCGAGAGAAAGGGAACATAGTTATGCTGAAAATGAGGTTCTAAATGATCGATTCATATTGGAAGTATTGAGAGGATGTGGATTGCTCAAGTTTTTCATGACGTTGAATATGAAAACCCAAAATCGATTGTTATAGATGATTATTCATTACTGGGATCCACAACAAGAGGTTTTTATGATTGATTAGATGCCCTTGCAGATTGAGGTGGAAGATATATGTTTCATCACAGGTGTTATTGCCTAAATCTACCTCTTTTCCCTTCTTCTGTGCAATGGGTGCATCATTCTTTGGTGTTGAAACTTCCTTTCTCTTTTGGATTGGGTTGATAGGCACATCTCTATTTCTAAGTGAATATTGACGCTGCTGGGCGGACAAAGCATTCATATAACCTCTCTGATACTCATCCGACTCTTCTTCAAGAGCTGACTCATTTGCCAAGATAAAATCCTCATCCTTCAGCTGAATTTTCTGCATACTCCTCATCTTTGGTGATAAAGGTTGGCATATCATCAGGTGTAAAGAAGTGATTCTCTTCCCCTATTACATTGTCTTCATCATCTGATTCCGGACCAACAAAATTCTGTTGTAGAGGTGTCTTTACTTGATGTTGTACTGCTGGTGGTTCTTGTGCTCACTGCTCTCATTATTTGATCCTGAATTGGGGTTGCTGCTGGCCACGGAAGTTAGGATTTCTGATCTGCGTTTCAGGCTTATCAAGTGTTAATCTTTCAATCATATTTTCCACCTTGCGAAGTACCTGATCTGAAGTATAAGCTTCTTCCTTTATTGCGACTTTCTTCTCAGCTCTAAATCTAGCTCTCTTGTCATTCAAATTAGCTTCAACACTCACTGAAATTTTCTGCATATCCTCCAAAGTGGCCAGATCTCTTTCTCGTAATTGATAGGCCATGTCCAGATCAAAACCATCCGGAACTTACACAAAGCTGACCTCCTAGATGGTCTTAAATCATCAGGAATTGCATTTTAAACTGCATTAAATCAAATACAATAATCTTGGACAGACTCACCAACATTCCGCTTGATTTTGGTATATTCAGAAGTGATCTGAAGAGGATCTTTCTTTACTTCCCATCAATCTAGGAATTGTCTCTGCAGCTCAGCCAATGTAGCAATGCTCCTAGGCTGCAAAGCTCTGAACCACTTTCTTACTTCACCTCCAAAATTTTGCACAAATAATCTCATGGTCACATTTTCTGCATCAATTTCATGAAGGTCAAAGAAATTTTCCATCTTATCAACATGTTGCTGAGCAGTAACACTTTGAGGAGTGCCATCAAACAATGGGATTTTACTTTGATAATCAGCGGGCATATCATCCAAGTTCTGCAGTAACACAAGAGGTGCAAATCGAGTAGCCATTGCTCTTGGTGGATTTACAATCGGTCTTGGAGATATAGGTGGATTAGGAGTAGTATATGTATGAGGTGTGGATGGAGGCGATACTACTACAGATTGTCGATCAGAAATAGAAGGTTGTACTGGAATGATAGGAATGAAAGGAGGCTCGGTATGAACTGGTGAATCGGATGTGAATACTGATGGCCCAAGACTTTCAGATGCAGACTCTATGAACTCAGGAATATCTGTTGCCACAATGGAGTTTTGAATATTCAAGATGTAACTGTCAATGGATCTATTAGCTTGTTCAATTTTAAGATACTTGATAAACTCTAGATTTATGACAGTAGAACCAATATCATTTTCAGACTTAGTCTCAAACAACGACAACTCAAATTGTTCATCAAATTCTAGATCTTCAAGATATTCAAACACAGCGAGACATGAATGAGATTTAAACAGAGGAATCACAGGACTTTCTCGACGATGGATTCTTGAAATCAGATTGGGATTCTCATACACTGGAGGTGGATCGGGATCCATATTTTCTCTAGTATGTCTTCTGGAAGCCAGTGTGTTGAATTATTTTCAAAAATCAAAGGGACAAAACCAACTTGTTCAGCCTATCAAATTCTAGACTCATCACCTAAAAGTCCAGAACGATCTGATGTACTGGGGGCAATCTACAAGTCAAGTTTCACGTTTACAAGCTAGACCGGAGATTGACTGAAGCAGTGTTTATCTACTTTTGCTAATGCAAAGCAAGAGCGTTTCGAAGGCTACCTGGCATAACTTCAAGCTCCGTCTGTAGCTCACAAAACAAATAACACTAACAAGCAAACCATTTTTGTTCCCCAGTATGGTCGCCACTATGTTATTGCCTAAATCCACCTCAGGCTGAAGGAAGGCAGAGTTCAGGGTAACATCAAACCTCAGTCTGGTAGCTAGCCCTACCAGATCAGGAGAGGGCTCTCTCCGGGTCAATCCCAACAAAGATAATAAATAGGGCTTGAGATGACTTGAAATAAAGGTTAATTTTAGGCTAGGTATATAAGTAAAGGATTTTGATTTTGATTTTGGGGGTTTTGTTGGAATCAAAGGGAAAGGCAGTTTTGGGTCTGGGGATGAGGCCTAGTTTTTGTAGAGTTCTGATTGGGGCAAGGAATGAAATTGTCTTGATGCTTTGAATTGAATGAATGGATAGTTCAGACCGGTGAGGAGATGAAGAGGGCAAGAGGCTTTCAATAATCCTCTTCAAATAGATGAAAACATGGAAAATTAAACAAAACTAAAGGTAGAGCAAAGCAGTTTAATGAATTCCACCTTTATAACTCATTTGTTTAATTTAAGAAGAAATCAGACGGGAAATGATACACATAAAAATCAATGAACTTACAGTCACATAGAGAAAAACACCATCAAAACACAGAGCCACATCGATCCCAAAGAGTGTTGCAAACCCTGGTCTATTCCTTTGCCAAAATTGCAGAGATGGAATGTACAATGAAGTGCCAAGTAATCCCAAGTGTCCAAACTTGAAAATGACTGAGAAAATACATGATATAGACAAGCCTAACTCATTCCCATTCCTCTAGGAGTTGATCTCACCATTCTAGGAGCTGTTTCAACCATATCTAAACTACGAACTAGAAAATAGGCAATGAAACAACTTGCCTCTATATGATAGGAAACTGATTCATTCACTTACATTTCACCTTTTGGTGAATGAATCTACTATGATGAGTAAAAATGTGCCAAAATTACATCAAATTCATGGAATTACATCAATTTACATCAAGATTTACATGAAAAAGTAAAACTGGCCAAAACTAGGCGAAATTCTGAGCTGCTGAGTGAAAAATAGGCCAAATTTCCCTATGCGTCTCGCCTGAAATCTCTATGCGTAGCACAAGTTTGAGGCTGATTTTGAGAGCCTTCCCAAAGTAGAAATTGAGCTTAGGATGGCTCTTTGGAAAGCCCTACCTGTCTACTTTTCAACCCAAGTGGAATTTCTAGATTTGGTTTCCATTTTCCCCTCCAAAAGTCAAATCTCCCAACACTACTTTCTGTGTGTGCAAAAAGTGGCAGAAAGGCCATTTTTAGGGTGTTTTTGACCCTTTAGGCAACCCAAAGCTTGATGAAATCCTTAGGTAATCCATAGGCATGCATAAATTTTGATGAAAAATCCATAAATGCAAAGTTTTTCTCCAGAAGAGCTGCCAATTATAAGCGCGCGCCAAGTGGCGCTACGCGTCGAGTAGGAAAATCTGTTTTGAGACCAAAAAATTCAAAATTGACAAAATTTTTCCCAAATTTCTTGAAATTTGGGCTGAAGGTCCCTCATCAAGCACTATGCTGGGCCAAAGAAGCTTCAGCCAAAATTTGGAGTCTATCATGCCTTTTGCGACGCTTTAGTGTGCTCCTTAGCCTTGCCTTCAGGATCTCGATCCTCGCTTTGCATATATGATTTCGTGCCCAATAGTGGTTCTTCATGTGCCTGAGCATGTTATTTTCCTTGTTTGACTTCACCAATAGCTTCTCAAGATGAATATTGACCCTCTCAAGCCAAGTCTCTCTATCAGCCTCAATCTCCCGCTCAATGGGTGTCATCTCAGTTGGGCCTCTTCGGGCAGCTTGCCGGTTCTCACGGATGTTTTGCAACTCCACGATTGTTTGCTGATCCTCCAACTATTTGTTCCACTGCTCCAGATAGTTTATGATCCATTGAGCTCTTTGAAATTTGTCGGTCAATGTGTCTATCTCAGCCTTCTGCTCCTGAATGGTCTCTCTCAACTTTGAGCTTGGAGAGCTCAAATCTTCATCAATCAATATAAAATCAGTATCCTGGCCTCCTGAAGGGCCCTCATCCTACATATTCCTCTTACCTTTGTCCTCTACCTATACCTGTGCTGCTGATGATGGCAACGAGACCCCTTCCACCCCGGGTGGAGATAGTACTCGTCAGGATGCTGCAAATAATGCTCTGGTGCCTCTCTGATAAGTAACAAACACTGGCACACTGATAGGCTCTGTCTCGTGACCTTCAGGCTGATGTGAAGTTTCACCTAGCTCATGAACAACCTCCTGAGGAACCTGAAGAACTATGAAGAAATCACGGGAAATGAAATCCTCCCATGAAATGCCCTACAATCCAAGCGGATGTACAACAATGATCTTGATGAGCGCATAGTGATAAATACTGTTGTGCTGGTGCTCGGGAGTTTTCTTCTGCACAAGAATGGTCATTCTCTCGATATTCTGGCACATGAAATAAGGAATTTTCATCATCCTCACTCTCATGAAATGCATCAATAACTTGATGTGGTAGTTATAGAGGCATGAAAACCGGCCCTCACAACTGAAGTATCTGATAATGAGTTTCATCATAGGCGCATAGGATTCCTTTAGGAACCAGAATGGGAATACCCTGCTGAGCTGTCTCACATAGCTAGGCCTGATGTATGGTTCATAATGCACTTTTTCCACCTACTGTCTTTTGTTGCACTGTTCACCCACATTCGGTATTCCTATTGTTTGAGAGATGGTTTCCGGTGTCAAAGTGAAATTTACACCAACAAGAGTTACCTAACCATCATGTAAATGTAATACAAACAAACGAGACAACTCCTGATGATGACGAATCCTGGAAATCATCTCACAATACTGATAGCATGACTGCTATCGAAAACATGCCATGGCAAGTGGGAAAGCTTGCAATTGAGTCATTCAGGTGGGCTCTTCTCTCACATGTTTTCCACCTTTACGAGGCCTTCTCGGTGCATGTAGCTCAGTGGTAGAATCACTATCTATGTCATATGATGTATCAGTGTCTGTCTCCATGGTGTTTCAAGGTCTATGTTTGGCTTGTATGAGATGAAAATGAGAATTTGGTGCCTTTTTGTTTTAATGCCAAATATGTGTCAAAGGGGAGGGACTATGGGAAAAGTAGGATAGTGGGGACAATGAATTTCAATCAAGTGATCTCAGAGGTGTAGGGACAGTCACTTGACTGTTTGGACTTGGGGTTTGGGAAACTTTTACAAATGAAATGGGAAAGGGGAAATGAAGGTGAAATGAAACGACTTGGGATGGGGAAATAGGGCTTTAGGAGTGAATGACTCTTAGATATGTAAGAGGATGGTGTATTGATGAAATAACAGTGATGGGAGAGAAATGACAAGGGGGGAATGGAATATGTGGCACAAAACTATTTTAAAACACCAATTTCAAACCCTAAGAGAGAAATTTTTAACAAAAGGATAGGGTTTATAAGTTAACATTCACATTCTCATATTCCTTCTTTCAAACAATACCAAACATTGTTTAATGGCAATTACAAGATCAGTCGAACATACATGGAGCAAATGGGACTGAGAAAATTTGGAATTTATTGGAGGCAATGAAGAAATTTGGGTGTCGGCCCTATGCGCCGCGCACTCAACCCAGTCCGCCGCGACAGGTATGTGCACCGCGCCGGTTCAGAGTTGCACAGTGAGAAACTACCCTATGCGCCGCGACCGTTATGTGCACCGCGACCTCCACCCAACGCACTGCGACTGTCAATCTCACGCACAATCTGCCTTTCAAACACTATTTTTCTCTTCCACATTTTGACTCGGCTCAATGATGTCTCTTGGTGTGCAAATGAATTGTTTGAACACCAAAAATATCTTATATATCATGGACTTTGATTTTTGATTTGAAACAACCCACTTTTGTAATGTTTGAACTTTGACATTTTTACATAACTCTGTTTTTGTTTCCTTTTTTATTTTTTAGCTGAATGATGAATCTCTTGTCTATTTTTTGCAGGGATAGCAGGCATGGGATTTGGAAAAGGTGACCAGGGCTGCGCCTGAAGAACTTCACAATGGAAACAACTTTGAAAATTACATTACATTTATTACAAAGGATGAAATTGACGATTTTTCTTCAAAACAGAGCTTTGAAGAAGAATCATGATCAAGCATTATGACAATGAAATTTTTGCAATGAAAAACTATTTTGATCCTACCTCATGTGCCTGCTGACATTATTAGTCATTTTGAAGACGAAACCCTAGACCTAATGAGACTAAAAACCCTAAAATGACTCTTTGGAAAACATGAGACCAAACATGACTGTGAATGACTTTAAAATTGATTTTGATGAACTGACACAGACCAACAGGTACATGACATGAGGGATATGAGAGAAAATACCCTTCTGTCAGATGATCCATGCTCCTAATGGAATTCAGCTGACTGAACTGAATGAGACACCTAAAATGAAATGCAACAAAAGAGATTTGATCTCTGACGAAGGGATGAAGATACCGACTCTAACAACATGACTTTCCCAAAGAGGGGAACCCTTTGATCTGAAAGGGAGGGCTCAAGGAGGACTCAATGTTTCTAATTACATAGGACTCTATTGCACACCAAATAAATACAAGGTCGTATCATATATCTTGATAAAAATATGTAGTGATCCTACCAATAAAAATCCTTATATTTACCATTGTTAGGGTAGGAGGCTCAACATCACTACATAAAGATTCTCTTCTTGCCATGTTCTTGGTAGTAGAGTGCCTTACCTTGAAAGTCTTTTATTGATGTACACTGCTCTTATTCTGCATGAAGAAGCAATTGTCTTCAGTGAGACAAGGGAAAACAAATAATTTTGGCTATGGTAGCATACTTTGTTCATTCTTCTTTGAGAGTGTTCTAGCACATCGACCCAAAGTGTCTACAAACATTAACAGTCCCAGGGATCGAGGATGGCTAGATGGGTAGACTTAATCAAGCGACCTGGTGGAGGAGAGGTTACTCGAGCAAAATTTGATGATGAGTTATTCATTTGGTGGGAACAACAAGTCATATCTATAGATGACTACCCTTATGCAGGCATAGACTATCAAGAGGACCCGCATCTGGAACTTCCTACAGGTGCTACATGAGGTGATATCGGTAAAATATTTTAATTTTTTTTATGTTATTTTATTCTTTTTTGGGATTTTTCTATGATATTAAGAAGGTCAAATTATTTTTTGCATGAAACAAAAATCTTACAAGATTATTTGAACTTGATGCAGATCTTGGACCAGTGAGAACTGAGGGTTTTCCTAGGCACAAGCATCGTGGCAGAGACAAGAAGAGAGAAGTAGTTGAGTCTGAGAGAGTCCTTCATGCATTCCAGAGGAACTTGGAGAGTTTGACTCACCAGATTCCGATGGTAGCCGTAGAGGATCTCCCTGAGGCTATTCAAAGATGAGTGGTAGGAGTACAATGGGAGTGGGTGTAGCTCTTCCGACGGGTGGAGAATTGCATCATATTTTTCTGTGACACTCATCCAGGTAGAGCCCACAGATTTAGATTTAGACTACTAATCTTTTTCTGGACATGATTAGTCTTAAGCCCTAATTGTGTAGGAAATTTGTCCACATTTTGTATTATTTTGGATATATTATTACTATCTATATACATATGGTTTCATGATTTCTTGATCATATATACATATGATTTTATGGTATATTTTATTTTAATTAGATATAGAATCAACAAATTAATTTTTTGATCGTGGAATATGAATGAAAGTAATAAAATTAAATGATCTTTGTTATAGTCACACTCTCCGAAATTGGCAATGTAATAAAGGATCTCTCACATGATAAATGCTATTTAATTGAGACACCTGTTGGGTGTGGAGCTTGATTATATTCTTTATATAGATGTATCAGAGCGTTGGACCGCTATTCTTAATGGGGTAGAAATGCCACCCATCATTGAACGCTGCCTAGGGGATAAAATTTCCTTGTAAAAGTATTGTACTTTCTAGTCAATCTAGGCCGTTCATTAGGTGGATGATCTAATGGTAGAAGTTATGTTTAATTTAGGGTTTTTTCCCTAGAAGGAAACCCATCATTTTGTATGAGGTCATTGTATTTTGGTTGTGTGTTGTATGAGTATTATGAGCGAGAAACAGAAAGGGAGACTATGAGAAAGAATAGAGGATATTGCAATGGATCTGTTGTAGGTTGTGTCTCTTCATTTTGCTGGATAATAGAAAGGAATGATTGGCTGTTCGGGATGGACGTAGCCCAAATTGGGTAAACCACTTATATCTGTGTCTCTTTGGTTTTATATGTTTTATGTGTTTGTGTTTATGAATTTAGTTATGTGTTCCATTGCTCTGTAATATATAATTTTATAACAACACCACCATCTATGAATCCAAATAAACCACTAATGATTCAATACCAAACGATATTGCCTCATATAGTAAATTAATGAAATCACTATATTCAAACACATTGTTGGAGGAAAGACCGATACATATGCCTCTTTAGACTAGCAACTGACCATATGTATAATATATAACGCAGGCGACAAAAGCTAAGTTCCGAGTATGTCTACTAGCACCATCGGCAAATCCTAGATACACTAGATCATCCATCAAAACCTGCCAAAGTAGATAAAAGATACAAATATCACCACGAGACCCATAGAAGGAAACAAAAACTATGTACAGTATTTACAAAACAAGGTAGGTGCTAGGAAATGACCTAGGCATATACTTCTTAAGATAGAGCCCATTTCTGGGCTCCAACGACACGTTTCCATAAAAATCAACTAACTCGTATGCACCTTTCTTTAAGAACTTTTCGAAAATCAAAGGACCGTGCCACATGGGTTTGAAATTTCCGACCCACAAGGTGTCGTTATCTTTCTCATAGACTAAGACAAGGTCACCTTCAGAGAAAACCATAGAACATGTAGTATTTCCATATTGGGCTTTTACTCTATTTTTATGAGCTTCGTTCATTGTGGCTACATCCCAATGTTTCTCATAGAGATGTTCAAAATGAATGAGGTGTTATTTGAGACTATAAGTGTTTGGAAGGATTTGGATCACTAGTTTAAGAAATGTAATCTCAAAATTCCATAGGGACTATTGATTCTAAACCATAAAATAGTTGAAAATGAGTAAATATGGTAGCGGTCTTGACAAAAATATGGTATGCACAAAGCGCACGATATAACATGATGTGTCAGTTTCATTTATCTTTCTTTATTTTCCTTTGCAGGATAGTTTTGAGGGATTTATTTAAGGCTTCAACCTATGCATTAGCTTGAGGGTAGTATGGATATGAATGCTCCTGCAGAAATCCCAATTTTAAAGCCAACTCAGACATCATCTTATTCTGAAAATGAATTCCATGGTCAGTGACAATATCCCTTGGAATACCAAAATGTGAAATGATTTGGTTTAATAGGAAAAGAGTTGTTGGATCATCATCTTTGAAAGTAGGCATAGTTGTGACCCACTTATGACCCTTAGCCGAAGATGGATTACAATTAGTAAATTCAATACCCCACTTAGTGAAAGGTCTAACAGTGATGACGGGGAAAAGAAGAGCTGGATGAGCATGCATTTTCTGAGTATATACTTGACAAGGATGGAACTTCTTGACTGCCTCTATGCAACCTTTGATGATCGAGGGCCAAAAATATCCTGCACACAATATTTTTTAGGTTGTAGCAAGACCAAATAGATTACCTCCACAGGCTCCAATGTGGAATTAATTTATAACACACATAGCTTCTTCGAATATTAAACAATGTCTAACTATTGATTCAATCCCGCAACGATATAAAGTTTCATGTATAATAATATAATTTCTCGCTAGGTGACGTAATTTTCTACATTCATCCTTGAGAAAAGTCTGAGGGAACTTTGAAATCTAGAGATATACTATGATATCTCCATACCAATGATCCTATGAAGAGATTATGAAGAGATGTTCATTAGGAAATGACTCTTCATAAACAATGCCCTCTTCATAGGGGAACTCTGAAATTAATCCCGCGGATATTAAATATTTTTTATACTTGGCTGACATAAGTTTGATATCAAATTTCTGTAGGATGAGAATACACTTATTATACTTTCCCCAATCACCACCTACTAAGGAAAAACTAAAACGGGTTGTTGTCAGCCAACAAAAAAGTTTTTTATAAGAATAATATAATGACAGAGTTGTTGGACGACATGAAATCCTGCCAAATCCAATTTATCTATATGAGAATACCTAGGTTCATGACCAACTAAGCCTCAGATTAGATAATAAATCATGTGCTTTTGAAGAGCGTCGTCTTCCTGAGCTAGAACCATACCAATAGTTGACTTTTTCTTAACGAGATATAAGAGTAAATCCCTTCGATAATCAGGTGGACTCATTAAAGGAGAAAAGGTTAATGACTTTTTTCAAAGCATCAAAAGAGCGTTGAGCGAAATCATCCCATACAAATGGAACTCCTTTCTTCATGTTGGAAACCTATTCCTCCTAGGGTTAGTGTGGAAGGCGAATGGTCAAAGGGAGTCCGAGAGACACTGGAATATGGAATCCAAGGGTCACTCCAATGTATGATAAATATGTATAATTTTTAATAATAAGTATTCATGCTTATCTTACATATCTTGTGTTCACATCTATGTGTGTGTTTGAAATGGTATCAGAGCTGGTATGTTCATACCAACTCAATATTGTGTGAGGCACTTGTTTTTGTGGCCTGTGTAAACCTGCAAGACCTGGGAATTTTTAAGCATGTCATCTCTGCCTTTTATCTACATTTCTGCAGACTGACATATCCTTTCAAAATTTAGTGCATTATTGTTGAATGCACTAGTCAAGTCTGTTGAAGAATAAAATTACTACATTAAGGCATTACTTTTCCTCCTGTGAAGATTGGAGCAATTTTTTGCGCTTCCTGGAGGAGTTGTGTGATTCTTGTTCAATATTTAATGGCGTTTGTATGTGGTAAGCATGTTTAGAAAGCATGTTTTTTCGATGGTTGAATGGCATTGCTATATGCATTTTTCTTTCTAATACCTACTCGAATGGCAGAAATTTTTACTGTATTCATTACCACATAGTGTGACTATGCTTGATTATGCTTGAATGCATGATTGTGATTAGAATGTGTGACTGTAATACAAATACCTCATGGCTCTATCATATATCCTCCATATTCCATGCCATTCTGGTTGTTTCACTATGTGTTTTCCTTCCATACAGTTGCGGCATCGTGACTGTTCTCCTTCCATACCTCCTAGTTTATGCTCGATAGTCATACATTTCTCCCATGGTAATAATCTGACCCCTCCATAGTCATACCCGAATCAATACTCCATACTCCTGGTATATGGTTTGACATATATCCAACTCTCGATTTTTAATAATTGTGTTTTTTAATTTAAAACTATGATTTTATATAGTCTAATATGGAGGTATCATATATATATACTAGAACTTGGTGAACCCCGATGTGAAATGGTTCCATATAGCAGAACCCTATGTTAACAGTTTCATATACCTCACTCCCACCAGTTCCTTTCCCACTGGTTTTCCTTGCATCATGGTCATACCACCTCATATCCAAAATGCTCACACTGATTCAATAGACTGCTATGTTAGAATTTGAATTCGCTAATCCTTGTAGATGAACATATTCACTGCTACACCTGAATCATCTAATCTTCTCCACCATATATTTTATTGAGGGTCTATTTTCTAGTGTACGATTATTATCTTCATCTACTTCAGCTAATACAGATAAATTATATAAACTATCTAGGTCATCCACATGTCGACGACTGTGACTAAGGGCCGCAAATTGTCTTCTAAAGCTCCTCTATTTTCTATGCCCCTTTCTTAAGCCAGAGCTAATATTTATTTCCTGCCAATAATCCTCAGCGATATCGCTCTTTATGCTACTCCATGGAAATTAGAAGGTTTTTTCGGTGACTCTCCTCGTCGTAGGATTCATCATAAACCTATGAGATCACAAGATTCTCTCACTAATTATACCATTACTCATTACCATGAAAAAATCATTCATACATATCATGTTCCTTTAAATGAAGTCGATCGTAATGACAATGTTATGCAGGACTACTTTAGCAACCAAGAAGAACTAGTTCTATTTCCTCATAATGGTTTCATAGAAGCAGGTTGCAGGAAACCTATTGGTTTAGAGAAGATATATAAGCTGACAGGGAAAATATAGGAACACTATCCACCTGCCATGATAGAGGATAAAGGCTAAAATAAATATCGTTGAGAAGAAGAAATATAGATTCCAGACAGGAAGACAAAAAAGTGAAGAAACAAAGTAATGTTGTTGTCACTATTTTCATTTGCAAGTAGGAAGTGTCTTTCTCCAGAGCCATATGAATCATTTCCCATGGTAGCTACTTGCATCAGTTTCAAACTTCGAACCTCCATTTTATATATTTTATAAGGGATGGTATTCTATTCAGGTATTTGTGACATCTAATGTTCGTGGAGAATAAGTCTTGCAAGAGGCGAACAAGCGTGAAAGTTGTGAATGGAACAGGAGATTTGACTATTTCCGGCTTTGAAATGTGAGATTCTATTTCTTCTCTTGATATTTCTTGAAACTCTCACTCCTTACATTCTACATTCATAAGTGTGGGTCATAAACAAACATTCCCTTGAGGCCCCTGATTGCAAGGTAGAGTCTAGGGAGTCTAGGCTGAATTATCTAGGTATTCCACATGAACCTTTCTCAACTCAAAGGATTGGAAGGATATATTGAGATCAACTAGTAAAGTATCATGTATTAGAATATATTTGACTTTATACTTCCTATAAAAAATAGAGTTCTAAAATCAATTGAAGAGGTAGGAGTCGATAATTTTTTTTCATGATGGAGAAAATGGCCAAAGTATTAGAGTTCCTAAATTTATTTATATTGTCTACAACTCATGATATAGTAAAAGTAAAAAAATTCACTCCCATAGAAATTAAAACATGTCTACAAAATGCATATGAAAAGATAGCTTTTTTGGAGACTGAAATATCACAACTACACCAAGATGAGCTACAACAAAAAGGACATCATTCTGTAGTATCCAAAAATTGGGAGAGCAAAAATACAAGACATAAAAATGGAATTATACTGAAATATCAATGGATAAAAACATGAGACAACCATATATCCATTCTATTATGATTATTAGCAGAAAATGAGTACAAGATCTTGAGGAAAAATTCACTCAAGATTGGGGAAACAAGCCTCCCATAAAACAATACATCAAAATGTAAAATGTTGCTAATACAAGAAATGTCGGAATGCCATAACTACATTGTCTATGAGAGAGTAACAGTTGAAAGATAGAAATATATATTTCTGCTCATACAATGCTCCGAAAGTGCTAGGACCGGAGATCTATGCTCCAAAATAGATTTCCAGGACAACCCAGAAAAGGTTTCCCAAAATACCCAATATACAAATAGAAAGATATGGCCTTAGGGCTGAATAACCACTACAAATAAATCACTGATAGGAGGTGGCTGATCTGATATATAAGATGGCTGATACTCCTCCAATAGATCTCCTAAATGAAGGGTTGATCCCCACACATGAAATTCAAACACTCCAAATAGGGTAATAAACCCACTTCTGCAACTGCTCTCTAAAATTACGCAATCCTTGAGGGAAACTACGTTGTAGATGATGGTAGCTACTTGGCATGATGTCAAATATGAAATTAAGCCCTGAGAACTTCCTCAAAATCTTCTCAGATGAAAGGCTTCTCCCTCCACTAGAAAACTAGCTCGTAAATTGGGTCTTACACCCTCCACTACTGCAACCATGCAACACAACATAGATCTTGAATAGACTGCGTTGTATATGAAGAATTAAGCTTGGCCAAATGTAATATAGTGATAATGCAACTAAATATAACCTCTCTTGACTAGGAACTCGAAGTCCCCCGAGGATGAGGGTGGGATTTTTGCTCGGAAACACCCTTGTGCTAAGCAGCACTATAGACCCTGCTAAATAGAAAAAGCATGCATAGATATGTCACATGAAAAATACTGATCTAAGAAGATCAAAATCAATATTACAAATCCATGTCTTCTAATTTTTCCATCCTCTTAATTTTATGCTTGGTGAGCTTCCTCACCCTGGGTCCCACTCATTAAAGGAGTTACTCTCATGCATACACTCCTCCTAAATGATTTTGTTGTCCTCCAATAATCCTCCACTACCTCCATAACAACATTGTTGATCTGGTCAACATTAACCCTATCCACATTCTCTAGCCCCTCCACACATAAGGGTGATTTATTAAGCTGCTATAATGAGACACATTCACATGAGAAGTGGTTTTATTCCTACTAAAGAGATTTATCAGTCTCCCTACCCACTTATTCATCTATCTAAGTGATAAAACAAAACTTTAATATTCCAATTAGCTGCAAGATAATTTTGGAATATTACAATCCTCCCCTCCAAAATTTTGCTTGTCCTCAAGAAACTACAAGGATACTACAAAATCTCTTCTCCTACCCTTGTAGCCTCCTCATCTAATAGTCTCCACCATTGAACCAAGTGCTCTCCAGTCAATGTGTGTTCTAATGGCTCCTCCCAAGTGTGAAAGTTAGCTTTTGGTAAATAAACCAAATAGCTCTAATCATGAAGAAGTGGGAGATATATGGAGAAAATTATATGTTTTCCATTGGCCCCCTCAAGACATGAGAGATGAAAAATGTTAGGGACCTCAATCCCAAAGCGAAACTCCAATCCCCATGTTATCATCCAAACAAAGTGAGCCACCCTTGGAAGCTCATAGAAAAACTCACCAATCGCCTGCTTCTACAATGTATAGGGGTTGTATAGCTAAAAATGAGAGATAAATTTGTTCAACTCACGTTGTCTCTCTCTCCATTTATGATAAATATGGAGCTTTTGATCTTGAGCTGCAATAATAGGGTCTTGAGGAAGCCAAAAGGCATCCAGACTCTCATGGTGCCACTCTTTGGTTCTAGGAACCTCTCTTTCCCAGTCCATCCCACATATAGTGAATAGAATGTCATCACCATAAGGGCTCCAAAAGAAAAATGGAATAAGTGTCATATAACATGTTGGATGGTGATAATAGTCCCTCGAGTGAGACTAGCATTGTTCTTCTTCTGGTTGTCTCAAAATATGATATGATAAGTGGCCATCCAACCACTTGCTTACTACCATAAGCTTCTCAAAAGCTTGAAAATAGTAACGGAAATTAGGTTTCAACTGAATATGAGCCAAGAAAAACAAATATTTCCCAAATTCCTCTAGAAAGTTGCCATTCCCATCACTGAATGTAGTCCCAAAAGGACCATGGAATCCAAAGAGATGCTTTCTCTCTTGTGGAGCAGTGCTACAAATGTTTGGCAAAGGAATGTATATACATGGTTATCATTAAACATCAATACAAAATCCTTACCATATATGGTTGTCAAGTTGGTGAATAGGTCCATAGATGAACCTTCCTATCTCTCCATCAAAAGGGAAAGTGGTTGTAAGAACCTTGCAAGGTGGTTACTCTCCTCCTCATTCATCAAACAAGCTGCATACCTCCTGATATGTTGTAGGACATCTTCTTTGACATCCTCCCAATAGAATCCCTCCATGATGGTATGATAAGTTTTTACATGCCTGGAAAAGAGTCCCTCATATGTTGCATGTAGAATCTCCTCCTTGAGCTTGGAGTCTCTAGCCAAGTAGATTTGATCTTGGAAATAAACGACTCCATCAACCACTCTATACCTCCCATATATTACTTTCCCATCAAGAACCTTACATGTAAATAGGTTCTTGGAATACTCCACCAATAGTTGGGACTCCCAATATGGATCAATCCTCCTCAATAGTGACAACACTGTTGAATTCTGAAATGGAGTACTTGTCACCTCATAACTCCCCTCTTTGACATGCTCAATTCCAAAGCCACATGCCGGAGTATTACTATCCCACTTTTGTTGCCTCCTTTGTAGCTGATCTTGACCAAGACAAGACTGAAGTAAATGGATGTCAAACTCCTCTTGGAAGGTATTGTCCATCAAAAACTTCCATAGTTTGGCCTATGCATGCAAGAGTGTCAATAACCTCTTGTCATATTCAGAAATCTTCCTCATGCATGGAAGTATCATTTGCTACTCCAAGGCTATGTAGTAGCCCTTTGACACCATGCTTATGCCATCATAGATTCCTAAATCGTCATCTTTCAGCACAAATAGCTGAGTGGGAGATGGCAATGTCCATATCAGAAAATTGCTCATCCCTCCTTTGAACCCATCAAAGGTTCTCTACGTTGTGCTAGCTCTTCCCAAGGCTCCTTCCTTAGCCAAGTATATCAATGATGCACCATGTTGAGAGAAATCTTTGATCATCTTCCAATCAGGGGGTCTCCCTGGTGGAATGCCTCCATGTAATGAGACATCAAGGCCTAAATTAGGATGCATATGTGAGTGGATTGATTTGTCCCTGCTATCACTGCTCAAATCATCCTCCTTCTTCTGAGCATAAACCTCCTAAAATGAATGGGTGTGTATGTTCCCAATAACTTGATGTTGTCCAACATTCTCATCTTCTCCTTCCATCTGTAAGATCTCACAGTCTAAGGTATCCTTATCCAATGTAATCAACTACTGCACACCCAACATCTCATTGGTGTCAAAAGTCTTGATCAGAAGGGAATGAACTATCAAGGTGTATGTCCTTAAAACTATAGTCAATGATGGAACATACTTCTTCCATTGCTTAGTCTCACTGCCACACATTTTGCTCCTGATATTCATATGTGAGATCCTTTGGAACTTCTTGCAAATATAGAAGAGCTCCTCTAGTTGAAGAAATTTCTTCATATCCATCTCCAAATAGTGGTGGATCTCCTCCTGTTGTTATAGAGCTAGAGGATCCTTCCAAATCTTCCTCTCCTTCTCCTCATCATTGGAGAATACCCATAATTAAGAAACCCTTTCGCTTGATCCCCCAAATAATTTTTCAAATCTTTAACCCCCTCAACAATATTCTGAAATGGAGTTGGTTTCATGGATCCTTCCAACTCATGCAAAGGTTCTATTTTCTTGGGTTTGGCTAGCTCACCCAAGGAATTTTCATAATGTTTTTTATCAAATCTTTTCAATAACCTCCTAGTGAACTTTGCATAAGTAGATATATTGGCATGACTCAATGAAGAATATTCATAAAACCACCAGGCATAAGCCATACCTTCAAGGTGCAGTGCTGCTACTCTAATGGCCTCTTCTTCTGAAATTTGATGCAGTTGTAGATATGTGTCCAAATTCTGTACCCAAGCCTTGGCAGTGCACTTGGGTGACCCATCAAATGTAGGCAGAAAGAATCTACCCAAAGTGTGTTTCATGCACCCTCTTCTTTTATTGTGGTTACTAGGTATTTTGTTTTCTTTGATTTGGCATAACCCTTGAAATTTTAGATGCTCCTTTAATCTTCTAGACTGAGATTCATATTCTCAAAGATAGTCACCAAGAGTCTCCTCCTTTGGTGTTTCTTCTTCTTCCTCTTCTCTTGCTAAGAATGTAGGCACGGTACAACGTTGTGGATCTAATGGTGTAGCTGAATGCTCACACCCACAATGTGAAAAACTGGATCTTTCTTTATGTACAAGCCCTCCTGGATAATTTCTACATCTCTCCATTATCATCTCTTTGATGTATCTGTTAATGCCCTCCATAGTTTGAAGAAGAAGTCTTAAGAAATCCTTCCCTTTCATTTCTCCTGATAATGGAGTCTTGCGTCCATCTCTTCTACAAATATTATCCTTTCTATGGGAAGCCTCTTTAGATGACATAGTCGCTGAAGTACACAGGCTGAGCCAAGATTATGCTCTCATACCACTGTAGTATCCCAAAATTGGGAGAGTAGCAATACAAGACATAAAAATGGAATTATGTAGAAATATAAATGGATCAAAACATGAGACAACCATAGAGTCATTCCATTATGATTATTACCAAAAAATGAGGGCAATATATTGAGGAAAATATCATTCAAGATTGGGGAAACAAGCCTCCCATGAAACAATACATCAAAATGTAAAATGTTTCTAATAAAAGAAATGTCAAAATGCTATAACTGCGTTGTCTATGAGAGAGTAACGGCTGAAAGATAGAAACATATATTTCTATTGATACAATGCTCCAAAATTTCTAGGAATAGAGATCTATGCTCCAAAATAGATTTCGAGGACAACCCAGAAAAGGTTTCCGGAAATACCCCATATACAAATAGAAAGATATGGTCGTAAGGCTGAATAACCACTGCAATTGAATCACTGATAGGAGGTGGTTGATCTGATATATGATATGGATGATCCTCCTCCAATATATATCCTAAATGAAGGGTTGATCCCCACAAAGGAAACCCAAACACTCCAAATAGGGCAATAAACCCACTACTACAGTTGCTCTCTAAAATAGCGCAGTCATTGAGGGAGACTACATTGTATCTAATGGTAGCTACTTGGCTTGATGCCAAATATGAAATGAATCCCTGAAAACTTCCTCACAAGCTTCCTAGATGAAAGGTTGCTCCCTCCATTGGAAAACTAGCTAAGAAATTGGGTCTTACACCCTCCAATACTGCAACCCTGCAACAAAACACAGATCTGGAATAGACTACGTTGTATATGAAGATTGAAGCTTGGCCAAATGCAAGATAGTGGTAATTTAGCTCAAGATAACCTCTCCTAAGCAGACACTCAAAGCCCCCTGAGGATGAGGGTGGGATTTCCGCTCGGGAACACCCTTGTGCTAAACAACACGACAAACCCTACTAAACAGCAAAAGCATGCATAGACATGTCACATGACAAATCCAAATCTAAGAAGATCAAAATCGATAATACAAATCCATGTCTTCTAATGCTGCCATCCTCTTCCTTTTATGATTTGTGAGCTTCCCCACCCTGGGTCCCACTTGTTAAAGGAGTTACTCTAATGCATACACTCCTCCTAAATGACTGTGTTGTCATCCAATAATCCTCCACTACCTCCATAACAGCGTTGTTGATCTAGTCAACTTTGACCTTGTCCACATGCTCTAGCCCCTCTTCACACCTAAGGGTGCTTTATTAAGCTGCTATAATGAGCCACATTCACATGAGAAGTGGTTTTATTCCTACTAAAGAGATTTATGGGTCTCCCTACCCACTTATTCATCTATGTAAGTGTTAAAACAAAACTTTAATATTCCAATTAGTAGCAAGATAATTTTGGAATATTACACATTCTGAAATTGTTTTTGTTTGGAACAATCCTATGTTTGAGTCTGAATTTAACTCCCATTAGCTGTCAGAAAGTGAGAAAATCAGTAAAGTTGAGGTTGAAGAAGAATTACATGCAAATGCATAAATTCATCTTGCACTTCCCAAGACCATCATCATACCTTGGGCAGAGATTTTCAACAACAAGTATAGAATAAGTCTTGTATATGACAAGGATGTTTCATTTCATATTCCAAACTATTCTAAGCCCATTCAATTTCAAAGTGCAGGATTTCCTTATGAAATTTCACCTTCAGATGTTCCAGTTTCTGCTTCTCCTCCACAACAACAAATTGTGAAATTCCAGCACTGTGATTGAGTTGGCCATATGAAAGATCACTATTTTGATATTAATCCATGTGATAACTTTCACAAAACTACTCATTCTTCACAGAGATGCTTCAAAAACAAGCCTCCTGGAAGCACAAAGATTCATCTTGGATGGATCGCTTCTTAGCAATGGCCATCAACAACCAAGAAGATGTTTCATTCATATGTCAGAATATCTTCTAGAATATTAAAAGACCTTGCAATTGAGTTTTCACCATAATCTCACCTTGTATCTGACAAGGGGGGAAATGAAGGTCATCTACAAGCTTCGAATGCACATCAAGAAAGCCTGAGCCACAACCTACTAGATTTAAAGTTGTAGCTAGAGACACATAATTTCAAGTGAGGTTGAGCCACAATCTTCCATACCAAATTCAAAGTTGTAGCCAGAGATAGAGATGCCCATGAGCACACCATTGGTTGGTGGTTAGCCTTAAACCATCTATGCAGGGTTAAGCTTTCCCTTGTTCAAATAATTAGGGACACTTCCTCTAGCAGAAGAATTCAACTTCTTGCTAATTTTGGAGGAGTTCCAGGAATTACATTAAGCATTTCAGAGTTGGTGGTCATCCTCAAAACCACCACAGGTTGAGACCTCCCTTTATTATTTTATTATTTTAATTGTTATTAATATGTTTTTTTTTTTTAATTACCTATTTAGTAATATTAATATTATTATTTATTTATTTATTTATAGTTATATTTTTATTTTTATTTTTCATTTTTATGTTTTATGTTTTATGTTTCATTTTATTATTTATTTATTTTTATTTATTTTATTTTATTTTATTTTATTGTTATTTTTATTTTTTTATTTTTTTCATCATTTATTTATTTATTATTATTATTATTTTTTATTTTTTTAACATATAGTTTTAAGTTTTAAAATAATAAAAATATAAAATTATATTAAAATAATATTAATATTAAATTATTGATAAAGTATTAATATTAGATTATATTCAAATATAGTCAAATTAAAATTAAAATATAATTTAATTTAAAAATATAATAGAATTAAAAATAATAAAATATAACAAAATTTATTCTATTTTCACCTTCCAGTGAAACTAGCCATTTTTTCAATGGCTAGTTGGAGTTGTCCTTATCTATTTAAATGAGTTTCTTGATCAGATTTATCATTTTTTCCTGATGATGAACCACACTGGCTGGTTCAAAACGCATCGACAAAATTTTCTTACATGTCATTTTCACCAAAAACTCTTATACACCTCCCTTTAGGTTTAGGTTCTCCCTTTTTAATGCAGGTTCCACTCCTCCCTTTTTCAGGTTGAAGGTATACCTCTTCAAAACATTAGGAGCACTTAGTCTAGAAGAATACCTCACCTTCTTTCCATATTTGGAAGAGTTCCGGGAACTGCACTAAGCGTTCTAGTGTTGGTGGTCATCCTTAAACCACCACCTTATACCTATATCTAAGGGAGCTCATTTAGCCTAGTTCTGCCATGCATATTTTGCACATTTGTATTACAACTCTATTCTTGGAGTCATACATACCCCTTTGGATTAAGGGGGGGAATGTTTGACACCTAATCCTCCTAGGGTTAGCGTGGAATGCAAATGGTCAAAAGGAGTCCACAAGACCCTGGAATATGGAATCCAAGGGTCACTCCAATGTACGATGAATATGTATCATTGTGAATAATACATATACATGATTATGTTACATATATTTTTTTCACTATTTGTGTGTCTGACACTTCAGTAATCGCACAAATCCTTTTGTAATATCAGCATAATTTATGATAAATCTCCTTAAGAAATTGGATTTTCCTTGGAGACTTTGAAGTTCGTGAATAGTTGATGGGGGAGGCAACTGAATTATTGTCTCATCCTTGAAGGGATCAACAATAATCCCTTCATTTGATACAATGAATCCCAATAACTTTAAACCAGAAGTTGTTATGGCCTAAAACTACCTCAGGCTGAGAAAGGCAGAATCTAGGGTAACATCAAACCACGCTTAACCTGGTAGCTAGCCCTACCAGATCGGGAGAGGGCTCTCTCCTTGTCAATCTCAGCAAAAAATGATCAGTGAGGTTTGATATGACTTGAATGAAGACTGATTTTAGGCTAGGTATGTATGCAAAAGAGTCTTGATTGAATTTAATGATATTTTATTAGCTCAAGAGGAAAGGCAAATTTCAGTCTGGGGAATGAGGCTCAGTTTTGCAGAGATCTAAATGGGGAAAGGTAGGCAATTGATTTGACACTTCAATTTGAAATAAATGCAGAGTTGAGACAGGTGAGGAGTTGTATAGGGCAAGATACCTTCAGGGATCCTCTTCAAACAACTGAAAACATAGAAATTTAAACAAACCCTAGGTAGAGCACTGCAAATTTTAATGAATTATACCTTTATCCTTGTTTGTTTAAGTTAAGAAGAAATAAGAGAGAAAATGGTATACATAAAACACCAGTAGACTTAAATTTACAGAGAGAAACACACTATCAAAGAAAAATGCCACATGAATCCCATAGAGTGCTACAAACCCTGGTCTATTCCTTTGCTAAACTGCAGAGATGAATGTACAATGATGCTCAAAGCATTCCCAAAATTCCAACCCTACTAATGACTGAAAAATCACAAGATATAGACAAAAAACCACTCATATTAGCTTCTAGAGGTCGAGCTCATGAGTTTATGAGCTGTTCCAACAAAATCTAAACTAAGAAATAGAAATTAGGTAGTGGAACAACTTGCCTCTAAAAACTAGGAAACTGATTCATTCAATTTCAAACTACCTTTTGATGGATGAATCTACCTCTATGAGTGTAAATTTAACAAAATTACATCAAGATCCATCAAATTACATTAAATTGCATCATGAGTTTGACATTTAGAATTAAGAAAGTCAAATTGTCAAAAACTAGGCAAAAAACAGAGTTTCTGGGTCAAAAATGAGAAAAATCCTCCAATGCGTCGCGCCTGATCTCCCTATGCGTCTTGCCAGTGTGTTTTTAACACTGTGGAGGCTGACCCAATGCATCGTGCCAACTCTATGCGCCGCGTCACTCATCCAATGCGTCACGCCCAAAAACTTGCACGACTTTGCTGCAATTTTGCTCCCTTTGTTCAATACGGCCTTTTCTTGCTCACTCTTTCTTCTTGGAATGCAAATGAGCCCTTTGAAACATGAAAAATGACTTATATACAAAAGAATTTAATTTTCCACTCCAAAAAACCCACTTTTGTAATGTTTACCTTTGACACTTTTTTTAAACTCTGTTTTAGGCAGTTTGCTTCATTTTGCCTCTGATTAACTGAATGACTTGCTTTTTGTTTGCTTGGCAGGGGATGGATTTGCTGGAGTTTGACAAGGTGACCAGGGTTTCCTTTGAAGTTATTTACATATGAGAGAACTTGAAATTACATCAAATTTATACATAAAAATATAAAATACTCTATTTTTCTCAAAACAGAGTTTTGAGGAAAAATACATTTCTAGGCATATGATGATGAAATTTATTTAGTACTGGAACTTTATTCAACCTCCTCATGCGCCTGCTAACCATTATTGGACATTTTGAAGACCTTTCTGATGAAACCCTAGACCTAATGAAACTGAAACCCTAAAAATTATTCTTTGCAAATTATGAGACAAAAAGTGACTGCAGATGATCTTAATGAATGGAAATGGGCCAGCAGGTAAAGGACATGAGGGAAAAATCTACAACAAGCCACTACCGTCAGATGATCCATGCTTCTAATGGAATGCAGCTTACTGAGTGAGACACCTAATATGCAATGCAACAAGAGAATTTTGATCACTGACAGAGGGATGAAGATACTGACACTAACATTGGCTCTAATGGGGATGGTAGCTCCTTGGAGGTGCCAAGAACTACAGCTCTCTGGGAAAGTAGGCAGTGCCTTCATCCATTGGGCTATGGAGTCAATAACTTCGACAAACCAAAACCAGACTCTTGACTCAATTCCAGGACTGAAATCTGACTCAAGACTGACTCAATTTCAAGACTGAAATCGATTAAAAGACCTGACTCAAACAAACCAAACCAACACTGAAATCAACCCTCAGTTTTATAGCCTTCACCTCGGGCCCCAAACTGAAAGAATGATGATAGCACACACTTGCAATGAAATTTAAACAAACCGATATGTACAGTGATACATATGACAACAGAAAGCATTTCAAAAATAGTACCGTTTGAGTAGCCGACCATTGACCGGCCCACCTGGACAATCTTCCCCATTCATTTCTTTCAAAAGGAAAGCATTTTGGCCTCGATATGCAGCGTTTCTGAAAGGTCCTTTCCAAAGATTCTCAAACTTGCCATGCTTACCTTTATCTTCATTTCTCACGTCCCATTTTAGCACAACTTCTTCTATTTGAAACTTGTCTGACTTTGCCTTTCGATCATATATCTTCTTGATTCTCTCTTGCAGCTTAATAGTGTTCTGAAAAACCTCCTTTCTAGTCTGCTGTAAATGGACCATTTGATTAATTCTTCATTGCAAATGATCATCCTCGCTGCCAGCTTCCTGCAGAAGTTTAACCACTGGAACTGCGAGAGAGGTCGGGAATACAGTGTCAACCCCATACACGAGCTCAAAAGGGGACATGCCTATAGATTTATTTTGAGTCACTCTGTCTGCCCAAAGTGCATTAACCAGTTTCTTGTGCTAACTTTTCTTGTTCATTTCCAACAGCTTTTTGATAATATTGACCAAGGATTTATTTGAGGATTCGGCCAATTCGTTGCCTTGTGGATGATATGCGGTTGAGTGCCCCAAAGTGATTTGATACTTATCACAAAATTCAATCATTCTTTTAGATTTAAAGGTTGCTGCATTATCAATGATCAACTTGTTTGGACAGCCAAAACGAGACAAAATATTGTTTTCAAGAAATGAAATGATTACCAAATCTGCCTAGTGGGAATCACCTCAATCCATTTAATAAAATATTCCGTCGATGTAAGGATCCATTTATGCTGCGCCGAAGAAGTAGGATGGATCTTGCTAATGAAATCCAAACCCCATTGCTGAAATGGAGCACTTACTTCAATGGGCTTGAGCGATAAAGGTTGCAATCTTCTCCTTCCTTGAAAAATCTGACATTCATGACAGCTTTTAACAGCTTTGTACACATCAGCAAAGAGAGTTGGCCAATAATATCTTGCTCTCAAAATTGTGTTGGCCGTCGTCTTCCAGAAAAGATGACCTCCGTAATCTCCCTTATGAAAGTCTTCCATAACCTGCTTTGCCTCTTCTTCAACCAAACAATTGAGCAAGACACCACCGGGATCTTTCCAATAGAGCGCATTATTCATGATACAAAACTTGGCAGCCTTCAATTTCAGTGTCCTACTTTTGTTTTTAGCCATTCTCGGCGGTGGTGACAGATTTTGGAGTACATAAACAATGTCTGAATACCAAGGAGAAAGAACAAAAATTTCTGATACCTGAGCAAGCGAACTTTCTTCATTTTCCTCGGACATAGCAGCAATGAGATTAATGTCCAAGGCATGCAAATTTGACTCAACCATTAGTTTAGCTAGCCCCTATCCTTTGATGAGCTTTGTAGGTTTGATCTCCACGTCATATTCCAACAAGGCAGCAATCCATTTGCCTCGTCTCCCTTTTGGATCTGTTTGCACTAAGACATCTTTAACAGCAGCATTAGGAACATAAGCAAGGATGTGAGAATGCAGAATATAAACTCAAAAATATTTCAACGCTTTTACCAAGGCAAGAGCTTGCTTTTCAATAATATTATACTTTAAAGTTGCATCTCTTATGGTTCTACTGAAAATTGCAATTGGTTTCTCAAGATGGTCTCTTTTCTACATCAAGACTGTTGCCATAGTATGATCCGAGGCAAATGAAAAAAAAATGAAACCCTGAGTATAGTCTGGGCTGATCAAAACCAGAGTTGAAGAAAGGGCCAATTTAACCAAATTGAAAGACTTTACTACTTCCTCAGTCCACTTCACTACACTATATTTCTTAAGCATGTTTGTGATTTCCCTTAAATGTTCTGCAAGATTGGGCATAAAGCGACGTAAGAAATTCATCTTAACGTTGAATGATTGGATCTCATTTTTATTTCGGGGAAGATCAATTTGCTGAATGGCTTCTACTCGGGCTAGATTAATGAGGATGCCATCCTTTGATATAATATGACCGAGAAGCTTGCCTTCATCCATGGCAAACAGACTCTTCTTTGGATTGAGAGATACACCATATTTTCTACACCGCTGAAATATAATCTTCAAATGATAAAGGTGATCTTCATCTGAATTAGAGAAAACTGTCAAGTCATCAAGATAAATAACTAGAAAGACATCTTTTTCATTTGCAAATGCCATATCCATTGCTCATTGAAAAGTCGCACCAGCATTCTTCAATCCGAAAGGCATTTTAGCATAATGAAAAGTTCCCCACGGAGTGGTGAATGCTGTTTTATCTCTATCATCTTCATGGACCAGAATTCGGTTATAACCGAAATAACCATCGAGCAACGACATGCGGGATGCTCCAACTACTCACTGAAGTATGTGATCCTTTCTTGGAAATGGATAGTTGTCTTTCAAAGATACTTTATTCAGATTCCTAAAATCAATACATAAGCAAATCTCACCTATTTTCTTACGCACGAGCACCAAATTAGAAATCAAATCTGAAAATCTTATGGCGACGATGATACCAGCTTTTTACAACCGATTCACTTGCTTCTCTATTGAGGGCAGCAGCTTTGGATTTATTCTTCTCAACTTCTGTCGAAAAGGCTTTTGACTTGATCGGGATGGTATGTTGAATTATGTTTGTGTCATATGTCTTCAAATCTGAATAGTCCCAAGCAAATACATCAGCAAAGGAAGATAATAAACTGATATACTTTTCTTTTACCTATGGGGCCAACGCCTTAGACAATTTCACCATTTTAGGATTTTCTGCTGATCCAATGTTCACATCCTCAACTTCTTTCTCGGTTGGCAGCAAGCTCAGTTTTCGAGCTACATCATCTTGGTCGAAAAGCTCCTCTAAAGGTATTAGACCTTTAGGAATAACATTGTCCTTTAACTGCAAATCTTCCATCTGATTGACTTCTATATCCACCTCGCCATCATCATGTTCCCCATCAATAGAACTGTCTTTGAATTTACCTTCATTTTGCAGAAATTCATCAATTTCTTTATCATCTTGAAACACTTGCCAATACCTTTGATTGTCAGGGACAATCGGACGACGCTTCACATGAATTTCAAATTTGTTGTTTGAGTTCATCGGAATTTTCAAATTACTTGCTACTGTTGCAAGTGCATCTGCAATGCCATTCTGAATATGAGGGACACATGTCAAAGTATAATCTGAAAACAATCTCAATATATCTAGTACCACATTGTGGTAGGCCCGCATTCGAGGATGCTTAGCTTGGTATTCACCTTTCACTTGCTTGATAACTAACTCAGAGTCGCCATATACTGCAATCCTTTTCGCATTTAACTTTCTAAGAATTTTCAAACCAGCAATTAAAGCTTCATATTAAGCCTCATTATTTGAACAATCAAAAGCCAATTTATAAGAATAGACTCTTACATTACTTGGCACTTTGTTTAGGGAGAAAACAGGGCTGCGTATCCAAATGCCAATTCCAGCACCTTCCCTTCATAATGTGCCATCAAAATCCATGGTCCACAAACCAGCTTCGTCCTCTTCCAAATGCTAAAATTATGTTTGCTCTTTTACTTCTCCTTGTTGTCCGTCAATATTTTGCTGTTGTCGGGAGGCTGATTTCTCAGCGGTACTATCCCGTCTTTGTCTTTCTTTCTTTAAGACCTCTCTGAAATTTTCAGTGATTTCTGGAATGTCTTCTACTTCAACTACTTGGCTATCTACATCATTAAAGCTATCTGAGTATAAAACAAATGATTCTAAATGAGTATGTACATAGTTGATTGGATGATTCACTGGTTTCTCCTTGCTGGTGATCATATACTTCATCTTTTGCTCCCGGTATAATTTCCTCATCTGACCGAACACGGGAATAGTAGCATAGGAGAAATCAAGCTGCAATGTCCCTTTAAGTTTCACTCCCCAAGATCTAGAAAGAACCATACCAAATCTAGGAGGAATATCCGCCACAACCACATCCATCAAAACATTTTTAGTTGGAATCTGATCCAAACTGACCACCAAATATTTGATAAGACCAATGCATCTTAGTCTACCAGAATCGAAAGAATAAAGGTCATGATACTTTCTGGTGATATCCAATCCCAATTTCTCCATGATTGCCTTAGGCATGAGATTATGAGAGGCTCCGGAATCAAACATAGCATTATGTAACACATAGTCGTGCAACCTAAGGTTGATGTAAAAAGGAAGTACATCACTATCTTGAGACTGACCACCCAATGCTGGACCAAAAATCAACTCAGGTCGATCATCCTCCACGTTTACCATATCAGATAATGGATCTAAAATCAAAATCTTAGACACCTGACCCTTATAGCTGCTATTCTTCATCAATTCAGTCAAAGGAATGGGTACTTTTAACTTAGCAATTTCATTTTCTAAGTTAAAGACTGAAGTTTTCTGTACCTCTTTAGCTGGGGCATCCTTCTTTTCAGTTTTCTCCTTTGATATATTTGGTTGATTGGATCTTTCATTTGCTGATGATGGTTTGCTAGTGGTGGGATCAGCTGTCTCTTTTCCCTTTTTCTGCATAACGAGTGGATCATTCTTTGGTGCTGTCACTTCCTTTATTTTTTGAATTGGATTAATGGGTACATCTCTACTTCTGAGTGAATATTGTCGCTGCTGGGCAGTCAAAGCATTCATGTACCCCCTCTGATATTCATCACTCTTCTGTAAGAACTGTTTCATTCACCAAGATGAAATTCTCGTCCCTTTGTATAGCTGAGCTCTCGGAATACTCCTTGTCTTCAGTGATAAAAATTGGCATATCATCAGGTGTAAAGAAATGATTCTCTTCTCCAATTAAATTTTCCTTGTCATCTGATTCCGGACCATGTACAAAATTCTGTTGTAAGGGTGTCTTCACTTGCTGTTGTACTACTTGGTCTTGTACTCATTGCTCTCTTTGCTTGATTCTAAATTGTGGTTGCTGCTGGCCACGAAAATTAGGATTCCTGACTTTTGTTTCAGACTTGTCAATTTTCAATCTGTCAAACATCTTTTCCATCTTATAGAGCACTTGATCTGAAGTGGAAACCTCTTCCTTTATTGCTACTTTCCCTTCATCTTTCATTCTAGCTCTCTTGGCAAGCAGATTTTCTTCGACGCTGACTGCAATTTTTTGCATGTCTTCCAAAGTGGCCGGATCTCTTTCTCTTAATTGATAGGCCATATCAAGATCGAAACCATCTAGAAAATTAATCAAAGCCAACCCCATCGGTGGCTTTATATCAGCAGGAATTGCATTGTAAACTGAATTGAATCTAATAAAATAATCTTGAACAGACTCACCAACATTTCGCTTGATACTCTCATATTCGGAAAGGATCTGAAGAGGATTTTTCTTCACTTCCCATCGATCCAAGAATTGTCTCTGAAGATTAGGCAATGTAGTAATACTTCCAGCCGGCAAAGATCTAAACCACTTCCTTAATTCACCTCCAAAAGTTTGTACAAATAGTCTCATTGTCACATTTTCCGCATCAATGTCATGAAGGTCAAAGAAATCTGTCATCCTATCCACATGTTGCTGAGCTGTAACACTTTGAGGGGTGCCATCAAATAATGGAATTTTTCTTTGATAATCAGCGGGCATGTTATCCAAATTTTGAGGCAACACAAGGGGTGAAAATTGGGCAGCCATTGCTCTAGGTGGATTTACAACTAGTCATGGGGATATAGGAGGAGTTGAAGCGGCTGATGTATGAGGTGTATGTGGTGTGGATGGAGGTGATACTACTGCAAATTTTTTATCAGAGATATATATATTGCACGGGAATGGTGGGAATGAAAGAGGCTCGGTAGGAATTTCTGAACTAGATGCAATTGCAGATGACCCAAGAGTTGCAGATGCAGACTCTATGAATTCGGGAATGTTTGTTGCCACAATGGAAGTCTGAAGATTTAGGATATAACTGTCAATTGATCTATTTGCCCTTTCAATTTCAAGATATTTGACAAACTCTGGACTTAGGACAGTAGAATCAATAGCACTTTCGGACTTGGTCTCAAATAATGATAGCTCATATTGTTCGTCAAACTCGAGATCTTCAAGATACTCAAAAACAACAGGACAATAATGATATTTGAACACAGGAATCGTAGGAATTTCTCGGCGAAGGATTCTCAAAATAATATTTGGATTTTCATACACAGGAGGTGGATCAGGATCCAGATTTTCCCTGGTGTGTCGTCTGGAAGCCAGTGTGTTGAATTATTCCCAAAAATCAAACGGACAAAAAAAAATTGTTCAGCCTATCAGATTCTAAAATCATCACCCAAAAGTCTAGAATTTTCTGATGTACTGGGGAAATTTGCAAGTTAGGTGTTACGTTTATAAGACTAGACCGAAGATTGACTGAAGCAATGTTTATCTACTTATGCACTTGCAAAGCAATGTGCAATTCGAAGGCTACCTGGCATAACTTTAGGCTCCTTCTGTAGTTTATAAAATGAATAACACTAACAAATAAACAATCTTCCCCAGTATGGTCGCCACTATGGTATGGCCTAAAACTACCTCAAGCTGAGAAAGGTAGAATCTAGGGTAACATCAAACCACGCTTAACCTGGTAGCTAGCCCTACCAGATCGGGAGAGGGCTCTCTCCTTGTCATTCTCAGCAAAAAATGATCAGTGAGGTTTGATATGACTTGAATGAAGATTGATTCTAGGCTAGGTATGTATGCAAAAGAGTCTTGATTGAATTTAATGATATTTTATTAGCTCAAAAGGAAAGGAAAATTTGGGTCTGGGGAATGAGGCTCAGTTTTGCAGAGATCTGAATGAGGCAAGGTAGGAAATTGATTTGACACTTCAATTTGAAATAAATTGAGTTGAGACAGGTGAGGAGTTGAAGAGGGCAATATACCTTTAGGGATCCTCTTCAAATAGCTGAAAACATAGAAAATTAAACAAACCCTAGGTAGAGCACTGCAAATTTTAATGAATTCTACCTTTATCCTTGTTTGTTTAAGTTAAGAAGAAATAAGAGAGAAAATGGTATACATAAAACACCAGTAGACTTACATTTATAGAGAGAAACACACTATCAAAGCAAAATGCCACATGAATCCCATAGAGTGCTGCAAACCCTGGTCTATTCCTTTGCCAAACTACATAGATGAATGTACAATGATGCTCGAAGCATTCCCAAAAGTCCAACCCTGCTAATGACTGAAAAATCACAAGATATAGACAAACAACCACTCATCCTAGCTTCTAGAGGTCGAGCTCATAAGTTTAGGAGCTGTTCCAACAAAATCTAAACTGAGAACTAGAAATTCGACAGTGGAACAGCTTGCCTCTAAAAACTAGGAAACTAATCCATTCAATTGAAAACTACCTTTTGATCGATGTATCTACCTCTATGAGTGTAAATTTAACAAAATTACGTCAAGATCCATCAAATTACATTAAATTAAATCATGATTTTGACATTTAGAAGTAAGAAAGTCAAATTGTCAAAAACTAGGCGAAAAACAGAGTTTCTGGGTCAAAAATGAGAAAAATCCTCCAATGCGCCGTGCCTGATTTCCATATGCGTCGCGCCAGTGTGTTTTTAACACTGTGGAGGCTGACCCAATGCGTCACACCAGCTCTATGCACCGCGTCACTCATCCAATGTGCTGCGCCCATAAACTTGCACGACTTTGCTGCAATTTTGCTCCCTTTGTTCAATACGGCCTTTTCTTGATCACTCTTTCTTCTTGGAATGCAAATGAGCCCTTTGAAACATGAAAAATGACTTATATACAAAATAATTTAATTTTCCACTCCAAAAAACCCACTTTTGTAATGTTTACCTTTGACACTTTTTTTAAACTCTGTTCTAGGCAGTTTGCTTCATTTTGCCTCTGATTAACTGAATGACTTGCTTTTTGTTTGCCTTGCAAGGGATGGATTTGCTGGAGTTTGAAAAGGTGACCAGGGTTGCCTTTGAAGTTATTTACATATGAGATAAGTTGAAATTACATCAAATTTATACATAAAAAGATAAAATACTCTATTTTTCTCAAAACAGAATTTTGAGGAGAAATACATTTCTAGGCATATGATGATGAAATTTATTTAGTACTGGAAATTTATTCAGCCTCCTCATGTGCCTGCTTACCATTATTGGAAATTTTGAAGACCTTTCTGATGAAACCCTAGACCTAATGAAACTAAAGCCCTAAAAATGACTCTTTGCAAATTATGAGACAAAAAGTGACTGCAGATGATCTTAATGAATGGAAATGAGCCAGCAGGTAAAGGACATGAGGGAAAAATATATAACAAGCCACTACCGTCAGATGATCCATGCTCCTAATGGAATGTAGTTGACTGAGTGAGACACCTAATATGCAATGCAACAAGAGAATTTTGATCACTGACGGAGGGATGAAGATACCGACACTAACAGAAGTGACAGAAAAACACACTTGTTAGGGTTCAACAGGATCTTATAATAAGGACATCTTTCAAAAACCAAATGAAGATGTTTTGGATAATCCATTCTCTTTTAAGAATGAGAAACTAGGTCAGTAAAATATGCCTATATTATTTGCTTAATGTCGTGTAAATCATAGGACATGGCCCACTGAAAGGTAGCTCCAACATATTTTAGGCCAAAAGACATATTCTTGTACACAAACATAACCCAGGGAAAAGTGAAATTTGTCCTCTGTTGATCTTTGGGACAGATAATTATTTTATTATACCCTAAGAAATCATCCATGAAGGAGAATATCTTGTTTCCCACACACTCATCAATGATCTAATCGATAAAAGGAGTGGGAAAATTACCTTTAGGACAAGCCTTATTTTAATCCCTAAAGTCAATTCTTACCTGAATCATTCCTTGCCATTTATCGACCGGGACAGAATTAGATACCCAATTAGTCAAGGGAATGGGGTATATGAAACCTTCCTTAAGCATCTTTTCAACCTCAGCTTTAATAGCTCCAACTTTCATGGGATTTACCGGTCGTAGCTTTTGCTGTACAGGTTTAGTGTTTTCTATGTCTTGATCTCATGTTGAACTATTGATGGATCAATTCTAGACATTTCTTCATAAGACCATGAAAACACATCACAAAATTTCTTAAAAAGGTCAGTATAAATCTTGTTTTCTTCAGAGGAATATTCAGCTCTCATGAAGATAGCCTTGATGGAATTGGGATTCCTAGAAATATTAACCAGATTTTTTTTTGAGATATTAGACATATTTTTCTTCGGTAAAAATTTGTGTTGGGGCCAAAGGATTTATAATTTTATGAACACTTCCACTTGAAGAAATACCGAAAAAATTTGACTCGACCTCATGCAAATCAGGGAGAAAGTTTGATCGATGATGAAAATCATGCCATGGTCCTTGTGCACTAGTAATTGCTTCTAAGATTGCTTCTTCAAATGGTAAGACAATAGCGAGGCAATCCATAGCTAAGGTAGAGTTAATAGTCTAGACCATATCCACATTAGCATCCAAATCCTCTTACTGGGGAGGAATGGGGTCATAATATGTAGAACTAAACCTATATATTGACATGTGATTTACACTGCAAATATAGGATATGTCATTCCACCTACCGTCCCCTCTTCTAATGTGGTAGTAAGGGGGGGGGAGGGCCAAGAATAAAAAAAATAATTACTTATGAATGAAACTTTTCTAGGAATGATCCTGGAGGATGAAATGGAATTAATATGAGAAGTAGGAGGAGGAATATCAAAAGTACCCAACAATGAGGAATACGTTACAACTCCCAAATTCTCGACAGGTTGCTTGCTATTCTTCACCAAGGGGAGAGTAGTGTTAGAATATGCATTGGTATCGTTAGGAGAATAATCCATTTGATCAACTGTAATTATTATCCCTTCATAAGGTAACCTAGGATGCGAAATAACAATGAAACAATGTTATCCATTGCATAACCCATTGTCGACCCAATAAAATATTATAATCAAGGTTGGCATCAACTATCTCTACCTCGATATTGACAACCTTACCCCCAACATAGGTGGGAATGGCTGGAATAATTCCATGAGGCCTATGAGAATGACCATCCAATTTAGTAAGAAGAGTAGGGGAAGGAAAAACTTCTCGGGACCCGATAGCCTTCCAACATGACATCGAAATGATGCATGTGGAAGCCCATTCATCAAATACAGTTTGAAATATAGTATTGTTCTTATATTTAGATTTAATCTGGAAATCCATGTAATTAGAAAGTCTTTTGTTTACACTTGACATATAAAATGTAATAATGAGAGAGTTATTCGGATCTACTGCTCTGATCATAGTTAGCAATGCACTCCTTTGTGCAGGACACGATTGGAGTACCTCTAATGCTGACATCACATAGGGGCTCTGAGTGAGATATTAGACAATAGAATAGTTAGGAGGAACCCTATCATTTGGATTTTAAGTCAAACGTTTTGTAGAGGCTTTTGGTATCTGAGGTATGAGCTCAACTGTGGGCCTCTCGATACGGAGTGGCTCTGGGGTATCAAAAGAAACCTTAACCTTTGAATTTTTCAACTAACCATAATAATGTGATCTTGTAGAAATATCAACATGAGATCTCACCATGTATACATTCGATGTGGATTCCCCATCCTGGTTACCCCCTTAGGGGGTTCCAATACTAGCATTCGCACGAGCAAGAATTTGTTGCCCTTAGGGAAAAATGTTAGTTAGAACAGCCTGGGAACTAGAAGAACCCTGCTAAGCTAACAAGCGCTACACATCCTGAATATTAAGGAAGAGACGAGTTAAATGATCCCCACTGTATAACTTTCATGGAAATTTTACTTTCTTTTTCGATTCGTTTTTTTCCTCTCTAGTATCATTACTAGCCTTGTTCACATTTCCCTTCCTAGTGTTATCTTTCTTCTTACCACATCCGTTCTTCTTCCCATCGGATTTTTGGTTTCCTTTGGAATTTGAATATTGGACTACATTAATTGTTGAATGTTGGGAAGGAATAGACACTAACGACATAGCCTGTGCCAGAAAAGAAGATTGTAAAGACAACTTGTTGCAGTTGATTCAATAGGTTAGATGTATTACTATTGATTGAACCTACAATCCCGTTAGCGTGAGGTCCTTGTTTAGGTTTGGCTTGGTCGATCTTCGACCGAGGAGCATCAGGAAGAATCTTGTAAAGGATTCCCGACTGAGAATAAATGAATTCTAATTGCTGGGCTCTAAAGATGGCCTATTCTTCAGTGAATACTCTAGAGACTGACACGTCCTTAGAAATATCTAGCTAAAAATATTTCAAAAACCATTCCAAAAGGAATTCATCACAGATATATACCTTAATAATCGTCTTTCTTCTGCACCACTCTTAGATGTGGTCAAAATTATGATTTTCCTTATCCTTCTCAAAATAAAATAGAAACTCAGTTACAACATCATATTGGACAAACAACCGAAAATGGTTTAGAAACACAGTAGTGAAATTTCCAAATATAGAAACGATACCCCCTCTTAGCTCAATATACCATTTTTCAGCGTTTCCAGTTAGGGTGTGTTGGAATAGTCTAAAATTGATCGATTCATTGATCAAGGAGTTAGATGAGCACCATAAATGGAACATGGTTATATGATCATCCAGATCCTCTCTAGACATCCCTTCAAATTTTGGAATATCAGATGCAATTTTGGTGGGGACCGGAGGAAAATTTGGATTGTAAAAGGTCGAATCATTTTTCAACTTCAAAATATTTGGAAAGTTAAAAGTTTCCAGGAAAGGTAAGTGCGGAGGACCCAGATAATTCCACCAACCAAGAGTATAATTTTTGGCATTAGAAAAAGAGTATCATGTATTTTGACAGGCACCAAGATTTCATTGGTTACTCATAGAAGAACATGGACCGTAAGTAAATCCTTGTGGCCAAGAAGTAATCGGAGGGTATCCACCTACCCCTCCTACCACATGGTGACGATGCACATGGTCACTTCCTCCTAGTCGAACATTGAAAGAAGGGGAAAGCCCTAATAAGGATTACATGCACTGGCTAGAGGAGGGAAGACCTAGGAGGTCCCGACAGAAGGGAAGGGAATAATACCCTATTAACCAAATAGATGGGATAAGTTCCCAGCCCCTAAACCACTAATGGAAAGATTTTCCCATCCTTGATTCCCTTCGAAAGGATTAACATTCTAATCCTATCCAGAGAAAGGAAATAGTCCTAAATTTAATGATGGATTGGAAGGAGGGATATGACCACTTCCAAAACAAAAACCCTGAAAGTATGTTGAACGACTTGCCATATAGGTCATTGACATGGAAGCAACAGATGGGAAGGTTAAACGAACCAAAAGAATCCCACTAGATGGAATCCCAAAATGATATGCACCAGTGAAAGGGTAAAAATGTTGGGTGTACCCACTCGAACACGGAATGGAGGTAGAGGCAATTGCTACAATACTAGGTGTAATAGTAAATATAGGAATATTACCCCCTCCTGAAACTAAAGGAGGGGTTTGCACACGAGAAGTATTAGTATCCATACTTACGCCACTAACATAGACCATCAGAAAGGAAGAAGAAGAGTGAACAGGGATTGGTGGCGTGTGAGTCAGGGTACCCACGTATTCTACAACATAAGAAATATTGTATGGAATAAGTTGTGAAGGTGTCATGGGGGACTCAGGGACGTCCTCAAATTCAACTTCGTCTTTTGATTGGAAGAGCACCCTAGGAAGGACTGAAGTGTTTCTGTCCAAATTATTAACTAAACTAGGTTCAACCTATGAAATGATAGCTCCTGGAGAAGGATCAATCTCCGACGCATTAGCTTCTACTAGTTGAAAACCACTAGCAGAATTTCTCCTACACCTTCTAGATGAAGGTTTGACACTCGCAGGTGAAAGCCCAAAAAGCCTCATAGACCAACGAACCGGTCGATCAAACCCTTTTAAATATTAAGAGATTTTTTTAAAGACTCAAAAAGTAAAAACTTATGGCAATCTAGGAGAAAAGAGCACTCCCTAAAATGTCCCTAAAGATACAACCAAACAAGCATCTTCTAGGTATTCCTACTCCAATTTATTAGGACAAGACACCAAAGTACAAGAAAGCGAAGATAAGGACCTTCCAAAGATATTTTGGGATAATTATAGCCCAAACCTACCAGTGAAGGTATCAGAAATAGTTACGCTGACCTCCAGACAATATCATTTTCCGATGCAAGCACCCAATTTTCGCAAGGGAACCCTCCAGAAGTACTATGAAAGTGATGCAACATATGTATCAAGTACCATAGGAATTCCCCCATGCAATCACCTGTGTGGTCCCTAGGATAGGAAACTATGGTCACCAGCTCGTGATTAGAGGTTTGGAAAAATAGTTGTGGGTGAGATATCCAACAAGTAGGAGAGGGGGTATCTCTCTTTTCCCGTCCTCACTCTTCCTCATGTTTAACTCCCGTGTTAGAGTATATTTCCTGGGAAACCTAATGATACTATATTTTTCACTCTCTAATCAATTTCTATGCTTAATTTTAGAGTGACCTTGGAGAGTTTACTCTCCACACACCTACTCCAAGGCCCTAAATTCCCTAGACTGATTGATGTATCTATGACATAAAAAAAGCTGGTTCACTTTAGATTAAGAATTTATTTTATTGTTTGTTACTTAAGTCATGGTTAGTGCAAGTGCAAATTGTGATGTTTTTGACGCAAAAAGAAACGAATAGAAAACTAGGCTACATTTAATGCAACTTCTTTTTCTTCAATGAAAAGTGATCTCTACAAGGTTACAAGAAATATATGAAAGAAAAAACTCTTTTTTTTTTCTTTAAACACACTCACACATTCAACACCTATCGAAAGAAACTAAAATTCCTAAAATGAAAACTTCCTTAATGCATACTAGAATCCTTAAATGCAAGATTCTACAGATTACTCTTAAACAAACAAATGTGCTCTTTTAAAGATCACAAGTGAAAATTTGATAAACAAGGAGAAACAAATATCAAGAAAAAGTCTCCCAAACAAAGAAAATTTCAACTTTAAGCAAATATTTTCACACTTGTTGGAAAGCCAAAATACCAAAAAACCAAAACCAAAGAAAAGAAGAGAAAAAAAAATGTTTTTCTTTTTCTCTTAAGGACTTTTAACGAAAGATTCAAGAAGGAAAAGAAATCACTCACTTCAAGATAAAAATCAAGCAAAAGGACTCGAAACTTCAAAAGCCATAAAAAATCACCAAGGTTATAAGACTAAAGTGAAAAAGAGACCAAGGACTTGAACAACATGATGTGAAAATATACACAAAAGATTCAGAAATATAGAAAGATTTCAGGGAACCCAAAACCCTTCACCGAACCAAAATTACAAAGACTCTTCTCAAATGATAAAAAATAAATTAAATAGGTCAAATTCAAGAATGGAAAGAAAATAAATGAAAATATTAGAGTATAAGAAATTTGAAAATCAAATCATTGTCCCAAAAGCAGAGAAAATTCAAGAACTTCATAAAGAAGGCATGAAACCCAAACTTCAAGCACAAAACTATACAAAAATGAAAACCCTAGGTTAACAAGATCTTTTTGTAAAAGGAGATAGAAAAAGAAACAACAAAAAGAAACACGACTCTTCCAGATAGTAAATGACCAAAATCAAGCAGAATATATCAGGCTAGACCCGTGACTAAAGGCATAAATTTGAAAAATTCAAATTTTCCCAAATACACGAGACTATTTTCAAAGATACTAGCATATACGTTGGTTTCTTTGACGGTAAACACGTATGTACGCTTTTGTATACCAAAAAAACGTGTGCATATATAGAAAAATAGGGAAAAATAAAAAATAAATTCATAATCCTTAATATCAGACTGATTGGCTAGACTGCAAACAAGTCAATAATACTGGACAAGTCAAGAAACATGACAAACAAACTCAAATCAAGAGACAAACAATCCTTCTAGGAAATACAAGATTGTATTCCCCAGCGGAGTCGCTAGTTCTGTTGGCAGGAAAAACTTCCCTAAGGTAAGGGTTGACAACCTCAACATATCAAAGTCACAAAATAAACAAGAAGCATACACAAGGCAAGCGCACTATACAAACTACTAAAATCAGGTTTGAGAAAAGTACCCGTAGGTCCTACACTTGATGTTGATCTCGTAGTGTCCAAACCCTCTGCTTCCTCCAAAGCAATCTGACCTGCAACAAAGTTCAGAGAAGAATATATATCGCAAGTAGTTCAAAGCCTGTGCATGATAAACATGTTAGATCATCAAGCATAAGCATATAAATTAGGATGTATATTCAATGTGAATCATAAAACATGAGATCATAAAATTTCTGTATAAGATAGAGCTTCTTTATTGATATCAACAAAGAATAGTGGAGAGATACAACCTGATCTGACCATGGCACCAACGAAACCTTCCTCTAGATCCTTCCAGCCCAAGCCTCAAAGATCACCTATCGATCATATGCAAAAGGATGTCATATAATTAAGGATGAACATCTATGCAAGGAAACAAGGGTTTCCTGTGACAAGGAGTGTATGAGGCACATGGTAAATCATACCTGATCTAGGGACCGAAATGACTATAATGTCGATCTCCTATCTCCTTGGTGTAATTAGGCCTTCCCATGAGGTGTATAAATACAACCAGAAATCAGTTGATTGAGTTAGGCCACGGGCTCCTGTAGGTGGGATTTCGGTGAAACTCGTAAGCCCCACCTGAAAAATAGGACATTTATATTTTTTTTTCATATTTTAAATTAGATACTCAAGTTTTACATAGAGGTACCCACTTGTGTATGCATGTTTTGAAGGGCAGAGTCACGTATGGAATTCAAAATATTGTTTTTTAATAAATGATAAATTCTTCATGGGAAAGGGTTTCCCAAGGCCATACAAGAGAATTAGAATGACATGAGTGTTGAATGATGCTATAAAAAATATTCACCCTTCAAAACCTATTTTTGAAACCATTCGTTCCTCAAAAATAAGTTGGTTTCTCGTAGTATAAAAACCTAACCAATTTAGAAACGTAAAACACCTTGTAGGAGAAAGAGTAGATACATAAACCTTAACCATATTTGAATAGCTCTAAATATATAGAATATCACTTCTCCACAACCCCCTTTTTTTAATATATAACTTAAATATAAATTTAAATTCATCCTCGTTACATTGGTATCAACATTACAAGACCTTATATTGCAAATGAATTAAAAAACTATGTTATAAGGTCTTCATCTTCTTAATGATAACAAGTACCTTTAAAATATTAGATGAATTTTTTTCAAAATACTACAAAAAGCGTGAGTGGCCTTATTTCTTTAAAATATTAGAAAAAATAAAAATAACGAATAATTTTTAAAATCCCTTGTTAAGAGAAATTAGCAAGATAGCATTTTTTGTATTCAAATAAGTCTCCCCACACACACACATAGGAATCGAAGAGGGATAAAAATATTGGGATCTAGTTGAGAAAATCCAAATACAAAGTATTGAATGCCTCCACTCATAATATAAGAGGGCCCTCTCTTATGGTAATTTGGAGGGTAATCATGTTACTGAGGTAGATCCAAATGGTTAAAACGCTCTTGCTTGAAAGCTAAGAAAGCAATAAAAACTAAGGCTTCAAACTGAATTCATTCAAACACTAGTTGGGGGAACTTCCAAGTTTTCACCCTTGTCTTAAATAGTCTCGTTCGAACCTTTGCCTTAGAAGGCTTCGGTAGTTTCTATTCATTTAGAAAGAATTGTTTCCTTAAAAGGCCTAGATAGTTTCTATTCATTTAGAAAGAATAACTTCCTTAAAAGGCCTTGATAGTTTTCCCTCATTCAGGAGAGGGAAGAATTATTATGATATTAGTCTTTTGAGAGTTTCACTAGTGTTAAAGTCACACGTTATTTGAAGGGTTTTGACTATTAGAGATTGATTCATATCGAGGATTGGGGATGTGAAAAAGAATGAATTAGAAATAAGATTCAAATGCCATATATTGTAAAGGGGTACAACTCATTTAAGTCTCACTGCGTCTCTTTCTTTTATGGGGAATCACTTGCTTAATATTTAAAAATAGAATGAGGATATTAAAGTTATTGTCACTAGAAATATGGATAGAGGATTTAGAGCTATTATTATGTCACCGTGTGACATATAGGGATCGGTTGGAGGCATTAGTTCATGCTCGTACAAAAACTTCGATGAATTGTTTGTGTTGTGCCCAATATTAACATTAGGCTTCAGGTTTTTTGATATGATGAGATCATCGCTTTGCCACATCTCCATATCATTCTCATGGGGCTAACATATGGGGAGTAATGTCACTTCTCCATCAGTAAATGTATCTTATCGCCTTACATCATGTAGCCCAACTAGCCTGTAGGCATTCACACCGGATTTTCTACAATACTGGCCGAGAAACTCGGTCGCCAACAGGAACTTCAAACTTATCACTCTATAAAAGCCAATTGGAGTTTCACTGAGAGAAAGGGTTTTCTAATATCAATGGTGGTCACTATAAATTCTTCAATTAAGAGAAAGATGGTAGCTATGAAAGAGGGCTCTAAGCCCAGAGAATGGAAGCAATAGAAAATCAAGAAAACAATATTGGTGAGAAAGTCGAGAAGAAGAAGAAGCAACCAGCTGCCTTCTATTCTCAACATTCCCACCCGCCATACTTTCAGATGGTTGTGGAGGCCATTTATTCCTGAAAAGAGTGCACAGGTTTGAGTCACCAGGGCATTGTGAAAGTACATCGAATATCACTAAAATAGTTATCTACCATCAAGTTTTGAGAAGTTTTTGACTAACCACCTGAGAATTTCGACTGGGAAGGGAAAGCTTGGGGAGTTCAAGTGATATTTTAAGCTCACTGACGAGATCAAGAAGTCTTCCCAGGTGAAGTACATCAAGGATGCCAGTAAACTTCCTTCTTCTTCTTTAGAGAATCCATTTTTTGTGAAGAAGCACAAGCCCACAAATCCAACCCAAGCTAAGTAGACCGTTTCTGAAAAATCTTCCAAGCCCAAAGTGGCGAAAAAAATTAAGGAAAAGGTCTTTGGTAAGCTGAAGGGAAAATAAGTTTCTGAATGGAAATAGGCTCCCCCCAGTCTAACCTCAACAGTGGCTCCTCCAATTTCTACCACAAATTTTTATACCACCACTTCTTTCGCTTTAGTAAAGAATTACAAAGTCTTCAAAGGCAGCGAAGTCAAAACTGGTGAAGACATCGACTCCTACCAAGTCCGCCCTTGCACCGAGAAAATATCCAAGAGGCACCCCCTGCTGCTACTTCTAGGAATCCCCTCACCAACACCCGTACGAAGAATTATATTGTTGGAGATTAAAGAAGGAAAACCAGATGATGAGGGAAGCCATTTCGAGGTTTCCCATAGTAGTCGTTGTTTCTGTCACAACGAGTTCCTAATGCAAGCATAGACACATCTGATAGTATGATTTTAAAGTAGTTCTTATAGTGTTTTATACTTACACAACTTAATGCACATTTACATAATAATTTATGCTTCATCTCCTATGTTGCATTGTTCATCAATCTGAAAAAAAATCCATTGGTTCTACTTACTGTGTGGACCTTTCTCATCTTGTAATGATAAAAGCATAGTCTCATGTTGTGCAATATATTGTTCCTAGTTGGAACTTTTTATAATTATTAGCATATTTCCTACAAGTAGGAAACTATGTTGATATGAAGCACTTTGAAAAAAAAACGCTTCTAGTAATTATGGATGTGAATTTTTGTAGGAATCAAGGACAACAATATAATATCATAAACTCTACTATTGTTTTTTTTAATATTAACATTAATGCAAAGACTCCTTGTTAGTTCCAGTATTAATTCATTATAATTTCCAACAATCATATGTAGCAATGTATTAACTATTTGGATAATTGAGTGTATGCTTTTCATAAGGGTTGTTTTGTGCAATATCCTCCACTACATATACACATATGAGCTATATAAACTCTATCCAAAAATCATCCTACCAATAAGTTATACATTCATGATATAATATTTGTTGATTCATGCAACTTATTATTGTGTACTTGGAAAATATTAGTACAACTTACACTAACATTATTCTATAATCACATTTTCTTAGTTGACCTTTGTTTGCGGTAAAATCAAACCAATCTTGCTAGTATAATGAATGGTTTTGTTAGTTTCAATAATTGGTTTTCATGCATATGTGTTTAAGTTGTGCTTGTTCATTTATTATTTTATATTCTGAAGTCATGTACATGTTCTTGTATAATAGATAATATAATAGATTACAATGTGTGATATAAGTAAGAGGTAATAGAAGAACCAATATATGTCCATTTTAATCCAAAAATAATGGAAATGAACATGAAAATACACACAACTTTGATTTTTATTATCCTAGTTTTTATTCTAAAGGCTATTCGACCTCTTAGGGGTGGATTGAAATGAATGAATACTTCCTCGAATATTTACCTTAAATAACAAGAATTCTAGAATCCAAGTGTTTTCTTTTGAAATTTAAGTTTAAAAAGTTATTATTTCCTTAATTGGAAAGTTTCAACAACATCAAGATACGAAACTCACTACGAGAAATTCTTTAAATACTAGGCAATAATAAAGAAGAATTAGCATTGCAGAATTGGTTGGAATGCCTTTTAAAATTTTTAATATAACTTATGTTAGTATCTTACTATCAAATAAATTGGAGCTCATTTGGAAGTTTATATTTATACAAATTTTAATTTCCCTTACAATCGATGCTCAAAAGTGCATGTCTACAATAGACGATCAAACTCAATAAGCGTTATTATGGTCATATGCTATGTATGAAGGGAAAAATTTCTATCATAATACCATTATTAATTGTGTCCTAATTGACCTATAATTTTTTATGAAAAATACATCTAGAAGCATGGATGTAGTTTACCCACTTGTGAAGTAGGGACATGTTTCATTCACATCATTGAGCTCTTTAATTTTGAAGTTGTCTCTTCGGTGTGAGGGCTTGCAATTTGCAATTGGGTTATGTTTAGCATACCATAGCTCTATTAACACACGAGATTAATTGTTAACAATATATATGAAGATGATAAGAGGGAAAATTAAATTATCTAACTATTTCCTAAATATCTACTTATTTAAAATTACAATACAAGATATAAGCACTAATATAATGAAAAAAAAAACCCAAGTCATTTTCTTTTCAAGGAAAATTTCCAGTAATTTTAATTCTGAGATACAAATTAAATTTCATTTACAGATTCCATGGGAATTCCTGCTAGTGATGACCCAAATAGAGATAAGAAAAAAAAAAAAAAAACAAATGTCTATGAGACGACCATAGAGGCTAATCATATAGACAGTAAGATCAAAAATATTTTCAGCCTAAACTTCAACATTGGATCTATAATTTGGCTATTTGTGGACATATACATTGTCCACTAAAACAATATGAAAATCCACAACCAACTTATATATATCATTTATATAAATGTAACGAGAGGAGAATATAAGCTAGTTGGAGCTAGGTGTTTTGCATATATTCGAAGGAGGTGTCCTGGTACTTTTCATGCACTCGTTATATGTCTTGGTTCGGTGTAAATCTAATTTTGAAGATGTGGTTTTCTTCTTGACTCCGTACTTTGTAAATATGATCAAAGGTGAGATGTGAAAAATATTATAGACTATTTTTATGTATTTTGAAAAATAGCATGAACTCATAATTCTGCAAAGAGAAAAAATGATTCATTCAATTTATGTCGAGCAAATATTCTCCATAAATATGTTCCCTCAAAATTCCTATTTCCCTAGCCAATTGAAGGGTGAGCGTAAGGGTCATTAGTTCACTAAATTTGTTGGAGGCCAAGCCAACTCTTGTTGAGAAGGAGATGGTGTGTGTGTTTGAGATATTTACAACCTCTCCAGCCCCTCCTATGGACGGATCACCTTGTGTTATCCTATCAAAACAAGGCCATAGGAGGCGTGTTTGAAACTATTTCTCTTGAGTCCTTCTAGGATCTTTAAAAGTGTTAGCCCGCGGAAACGCTTCAAGTATGGCCAGGATATGAATTTATTTTAATTGAGAGGAATGAACCTTGTCCTAAAATATAGAATATAGAATGGTTTTGGGATACCATATTCCCCAAATTACTCTAAGGGGAGGAGCCTTAAACGTTTTTAGATTTTGTTTGCTGAGATAGATTTTTAAATCTTCCTCTATAGGTGCACCCTTACTCTAGTGTGCTTAGTTTTGTTTAAGTCTACAATCTCAATGAATCATTTTATCCTAAAATATTGGTTGGAATAAACATAGAATATATGTTTTGAATTTCATATTACAATTTTTTAGCTATACTCCCTGTTATTACCAAACTGGAAAGAAGTAAATTCATACCAATTTAGATTAAAGAAATCAATGGTTAGATATAAGATATGATTCTTTTTCATTAAGAATACTCCCTAAGGTTATTAATTTTTTAGAATAATCAATTGTATGTACCATGAAGATACTTTGATATTTGATTTAACTAACTTAAATGGTAGATGAAGTTTCCATAATTTGGGAGAAAGGCCATCGCATGAACCAACTTATTTATTTTATTGGATTGATGCTCCATTTGTCCAAATGATTTTGTCTTATAGTTGGGATGAAACTTCACATGGATAGATTTGGACAAGTTACAAGGGAAATATATATGTTATTAGTAATAATTAATGCCAAGAGCACTGGTCATAAAAAGAAAAGTATGTTTGTAACATGCTAAGATAATGTTAATGGTAGAACATTGATGGTGTTAGAAGAAAATTATGGAATATTAAAACTACTTAGATTTGCATACTTGGCCGGTCTATTTTGGATAAATTTATCATATTGATAATTTGTTTTATTTATAATTGTTCTAAGGTATCATGATTCACGTATGGAAGTGTTGGTTTAATGTATACATTTCTGACATTTAAGGACTTGTTTTAGTCCTTTATAATTTTGGTTTTGTTAATATATATTTCTCATCAATTATTCATCAGGGTGAAATCCCGAAGTTGGGAAACAATTTTTGGCAGATGGATAGAATTTGGGTGAAATTTTTAATTTCTTGTTCGAGAAAATAGTCAACTCAATTTCTCGACCGAGTCTTTTTAGAACTCTCGTCCGAGAGATTTTTAATGTTTTGCCCGAGAGTTTGATTGGGCTTGACCAGGGTTTAAATACTCTCAGACGAGAGTTAAGTATTTTCTCGTCTGAGAGTTTTATTGACATAAACTCTCGGGTAAACTCTTCGATGAGAGTTGTAAAACTCTTGGCCTAGAGTTTTTTAACTCTCGTCCGAGAGTTTTATTCTTATAAAAAAAACCCCAATGTCCTATCTCCCCTGACAATCTGCAAACCTGTACAACACTATCTTTTTTGCTGGAGCACTGTCTTTTTCGAGCCACCGTGAGAACCAGCGACAAATTGGATAGATTCTAGCTAGGTATGTCTCGAAAACGACTTTTTTTAAGGAAAATTTTATTATGTGGACTACATTCTCATAGCCAAATGCATTCCTTCCATTTTTAGAGTTAGTTTTGGATCTTGTAGAGAAGCGGTTCAAGAGCCATAATAAGATCCCGGTAGCTTCCTTTCGCTTAGTTATAGATTCACCAGCATATGATACGGAATAACCTCTCGGAGGAAGACATAGGGGACATCAGAGAAGGAAGCATATATACCAGTTTCGGGGCCATCATCACCTATTACAGTGAAAAACCAATACTTATAAACCCACATTAATAGCATAACTACCAGCAGCACAGAAAGAGGTAGTCAAACAACCCCTCACGGAGGTATGAAAAGGAGTCATGCTAATTCCATTTGGAGAGCTCGCAACATCTCTTATAATTCTTGATCCAGATTCAAAAGAAGCAAGGGTGGCGGCATCTCGCCTGGCACACCCTCTTATCTCAGCTTCCCCTCACAAAGTACAAAAAATGAATGCAACCCTCATTCATTATTTTTCGGACCTGTGGAGGATGAATAGTTCTGTGGAATTTTAGGTCTGCAACTAGTACTATACCTTGGACCTATAGTTAGTTCTATGAAATTTCAGGCCTGCAACTAGTAACAGAACTTAGATATGCACCAAACCTCAGTTTTATGGCTTGTTCTGTGGAATCTTGTTTCTATGACCGGGAGTTGTAGTTAAATTTATTGAAGAGATGCTTGCAATGATTAAACATGAGAGGTAGAGGAAGTAGATTACAGGTCTTAGAAAGCCTTAGTGTTGAATTTTATCTTGTGTACGAGTTTTTTTCAAGACTAGAAGTCATATGAGGAGGGTGATTGTGGGCTAGTGTTTTAGATACCCTAATTTCTTCCATTTTGTGTAGTATGCATCTAGGATGGGAGTGGAGAAGTGGTTGCATGTTTATGATAGATTGAAGTTTCTTTTTGATTGGTATCCCTAATGTAATATGTCCTCTCCCTCTTGGAGTGGAATTTTCGATTGGCTAGTGCTTGTTGAAATACATTTTTTTTTAGATGTTGGATAATTTTGTTTTGTTATTCCATTCTGTCAATTTTATCCTATGAGAGGAAGTGGAAGAAGAAAAGCACCAATATTATGCAACAATTTTGAGACCATAGTGTAGAATGAACTTGAATGGAGCGGAGTTGAGATTTTTGGGATAGTTTTGGCCATTGACACTAATAATCTTTCCAAAATAGCGCTTTAGCCATTTTTTATTTCCCAGAATAAATGTTCCATGATGATATTTTTGTTCCAAAGAGATGTTACATATGTGTGATCCTCTTATTTTGTCTGCCACTGATGATTTTTTATTCTCATAGGTTTGAGGTCCATTTGAACCACCACATTTTTCTCCATATGACATCTGGATTGTTGATCCATCTCCAACATGTTTAGGCACAAAGTGTTTTGCTGATGGTTTTTGCATCTCTTATCCATATCACTCCTTTCAAATTTGGCTGACAAAGTTTGTCCCAAGCAATTAGAGCCAATCTTTATCCCTTTTGGCTCCTCCCATAGGAAGCATCCGATATTTCAATTTTTTCTAAGAATATCTTTCGGGCAAGAAAAGGTGGAAATAAGATAAATAACAAGGGATTGGAGAATAGATTTGAGGAGGGTGAATTGGTCTGATAGATTCAACAAGAGAGTTGGTCCTCAAATTTTTGAATAGGGTTTTCTTGAATTGATTTTCTGAGGGGATTGTCGATAAGAGGGGCACCAAGGTATCTGGTCAGAAGGAAAAACATTTTAAAAGTTGAGAGTTGGTCCTCAAATTTTTGAAGAAGGAATGCGTGGAGTCTTCAACAATGTGTCATACAACCTGGCTTATGATTGGCTAGAATGTTTGATAAAACTCTGTAGTTATTCCATAAGGTCTTCAATATTTTCATTTGGGCATGTCAATAATTACATCTTCTTCTTATTGCACTGTTATATCTTTCAATAAAATATCATTCTAATCCTTGGTAACAATTTTGGGCTTCATGATTTTTTTATGGTCGAAATTCTATCACGAGTGGGTTAAGTTAGAATCTTGTTTCTATAACTAGGATCATATTTCACACCATGAGGTAAATTTTTTAGTACACTCAACTGTCCTTAATCTTTCTCTTCAACCCACTTTCTAGGCATACCTTGAGCATACATTATGGCTCTCAAAAATATTATTTGGATGCAATAATTTGAGTTTACAAGTAAACTTTGATTATTCCTTGAAGTGTATTGCAGAGTCATTTTTGAATGAAGGCTTGGAACAATCCTCTGAATATTTTTGAAAGGAACTGTGGAAAACAACCTTGACATGTGAAGTTGATAGACATTAAGAACAATATCATTTGGAGTATTTGAGTTACTATTGAAGGGAATATTGTTGAGCCCTAGTACAATCATCATTGGAGAAGTAGATTAGCACTCCTTGTGTGCACAATTGTGATTAAAGATGTAGAAGACATAGTTGAATACGTTATGGAACAACCTATTGATGAAATTTTTGGCTTGTCTTGAAACATCACCAAATCATTACTGAAGGATATTTGAAGTTTTCACCCTTAAATAGATGCCCCCCTTATCTTCATTCTCTTTTTTAATGCGCTAAACTATACTATTGAATTGTGTAGCATATATTAACATGGTATAATATTTAATATCATGACAAACACTGAAGTACATGGCAAGAAATAAATAGGAAAATAATTATTTCATTGATTTGAAATGTTTTACCTCTCGACACTCATGTCAAGAAGCCATTTTGAAAACTACAAAGGTCAATAATTCGTAAGTCAAAGAGTTTCTCTTTGACTCAGTTAAATACAGTGAGGCTCATAGGTACAACACAAAATAACCAATTTTGGATTCATTTGGACAACATGACCAAAAAATAATAGTATAATTCAATTTCCTATTTCCATGGTTTAAATATCTAAAGGATAAGCTTCTATGATCTAAAATGGAGGATGTTGTTATTGAGTGTTAATAATTGAAAGTGGTCTAAAAACCAAAAACCATTTCTATGAAATATGAGGCATGTAAAGTTAAAGTTTGAAATTATTACCTCCTCAATTGAAAAATGGAACAATATGAAATTGGATCAATCAAGGACCGTGAGCCCATTAAAATTCACTCCCCCAAGGAGGAATTATCTTTATTGAAATATCAAACAAGGTTTGTGTGATCACAGTGAAAATTTTGAATGCATCATGGAAATTTATTGGAGGAAATCCAAGGGGAATGAAGGTTAATTAGGTAATAATAAACCATATAACATGTGCTATGGTAGAGTCTGGTACTCATAATCATGAGAAAAACTATAGATCGAACCTATTACTACCTAAAGGAAAACCTTGAGGGAAAAAATAAACCCAAAATTTTCATGACATATGTTGGTATGGATCACAAAGGATATGCCATAACCCATACCAACATTTTCTTAGATAAAAAAAATGTCAAAAGAAGGTGAACATCAGAAGAAATATAGGACTAATATTCAAGTATATGGGAAATCACATGTTTGAAATAGAAGTTCAAGAACTAATAGTGGCTCAACTACTAGCAGAGAAATGCACACATATTTTATTTGCATCATGCCCATTGGTAGATTGAAAACCTTATGTTATGGCATGCATGTAAAATGTGTTCAAGTGTATTCGTCAATTTGGCCTCAAATTAATGCCTAAACCATTGGTCGTAGTCAAGAAATGTAGCCTTCAGTGCTTCATCGTGGAATATAACTATATCCATTTCTACTCACAATGATCCTTCACAAACAACATAAAATGACAATATTTTGGTGCATAAAGGGATTATATAGGGGTCCATAGTAGTATCTCTCTTTCAGTCCATTTTTTATGTTTCTAATATTATCCTTTGGCTACAAATATGCACATGATCAATGTAACTTTTTTGTAAGAAGAAGAGAGGGAGCAAGAATATTAACCTATGTGGAGGAGAATGGGATCAAGTTGAAAGCATCAAGCTCTGACTGCCAACTAACCAAAAAAATTCCTTGCAATGCATATCTTCCAAGATAATATTCTTGTGGGGAATCAATGTTAGCTAAGGGTTTATCACGAAGGTTGTGCAACTAGGTTTTTCACAAGCCATGACATTATCTTCATAAATGCTTCTAGGACAATTTAGCAATACAAGAGGCCCAACATCACAAGTTGGTTGTATGAACACTTTAATGCAAATAAGTCACAAAGACAATTGCACACATTCTGCAAGGGTTGAGATCAATTTTCATATAACGACTCCATATGTATTCCCAAGGAATTATGTCTACCAAGTTGGGGAATGATGATATTGGTCTTAAAACTCGTCTACTTGATGAAAAATGTAGTAGCTGGAAAATGTACATTCAATACAAAAAATGAATATAAAAAATATATCCATAATCTCATGAAATCCTCCATAATTTTGCAACAACATTGGAAACAAATCACTTAGGATTCAAAATAATCATCTCTACTTTCCTCATAATTTCTCTTCTCTCATAGTGTAAATTTTTTTTATAATAATCTCATAGAGATGTTAATATTGATTGCACATGTGAGAGTCATTAGAAATCGAATTCAAGTTTTACAACTACAGGAATGATTGACCCACCTTGGTTAGTTCCATGAGATATTATTCCATGTACTATTGTCGAGCCCATGTATGTCAAGGAGCTATAGTACCTATTATCCATTGGTTGATGACCTGAATGTTGATTGATAATTTTTTTACGAGGGGCAAAAATTTGATTTGATACTATAGCAACAATGGCGTCAGGCGAGCCCTCCAGAGACCCCTCCATGAGAGGAGGATTATCAAGTACATTAGTTGTTTAGTTATGTCATGTTTTCAAATAGGTTATATTTATTGTCCGTTGTCAAAAATTGATTAATGTGAAATTTTTTTGTCTTGCATAAGTGGATGCACTCATATGACTCATGCACCCAGACACCAAATCGAACAAGAGGAGCCCCATACACCTGTTCCCATTCATCCCCAATTTCATAGAGCCCATTCTGAGGGGTATATTATACATGATATAGGTACACATTAGATCAATTTCTAGTTAAAATGTTCGAGTTTACATTATATTCAATGTTGAACAAGTGAATTTTTTTTTTCAAATGACATGTGTTTAATGTGAAAAATTATACTCCATAGGTGCAAATGTAGGAGTTGGGGTTGGCCCTATTGCTAGTGAGGGACAAAGGAGAACAATGTCGCAGCCTGTGGCATCGATCCCATACTTGGATAGTTCTCGTTCAGGTAAAATCTAAAGGAAATTCTATTGTTTGATGTATGTTTAATGTGAAACTTATTGTGTGTCTAATGTACTTGTGTTATAAAACAATTTAATGTTTTGTATAGTGGCTAGTAGAGACCTTCATTCCTTGGAAGTAAACAATCCTAGTATGAGCGAAGAGGATGAGATAGTTTTTCGACGAAGTATTTTCAAATGACTAGACAAGTTTTTTAAATACAAATTTTCCTTATAAATTATTTAATTTTTAATATGTGCAATAATTTAACATGTTACATGTGGTAGTCATCACCCTCCAAGGGGGAGAGGTCGTAGGGTTCATGATTTTGCTTGAAATCCAAGCTATGATCCCCTTTACACCCATCCTGGTGATATTCCTAAGTAGATGCATTGGGAAGATACCATCTCCTTACTTAATATTGATGGGATGAGGGAGAATTACACGAGATTGAACAATGAATTGCAAAGTTGCAATCTCTCTGCCCCTAGTCAAGATTGTCTCCAAATTGTTTTGCACAATTTGGAGAGTTTGATAGAGACTTATCATGGGGTTGGACCATCAACCGAAGTTTTTTTTGACATGATGCGTAGGAGGAGAGCATTAGTGATTGGTATCCACTGCTACAATGAAGTTAAAAGTAGGGTCACTAAACAAATGGCCTTGTCACTATTTGAATTGTGGCCTGAAGACAAAAAAGGTCTAAAGATTGCAATATTCAATGATCCCAATATTTCACTTTATATTTATGAGAAGTTCATGTATGCATATGGGAAGTTCCCAAAAAATGATGAGGTGCCACAATATTTTGTTAGGATGTTGTGTGCTCAATTCTAAGAGCATATGGACCCTAACCATATAGATACAAGGCCCAAATTCTATGGAGCTGGAAAAGGTCATACATATGAACAGCCTGATGCTATGCGAGATGTTGGGGTTAGGCATCTAGCACCTCATTTAGCACCTTGACCACCTAGGGTAGTTACACTTCTAGAGGAGTTAGCCCATATCTCCAGTGCTGCATCACAGGTAAGGGAGAATATACGAGAACATATTGCAGCTGCTTTAGGAGGGGTGGAAGTCGGCTTAGGGATAAGCCAACCTTCATCTAGTGCAGGAGTTCGTTCATTTGTGAGTATTCCATATGACGTGTTGAGGGAGATGGAACGAGATGAGCTTTTGGAGTATGCATCCTCATGTAGAGACCACTATGCGAGCCATTAGACAACAAATTCACACCATGGGCGACGTATGTACAAGCATATTTTGATCTATTTTAAAATACACATTTATAAGATGAGCTAGAGTGCATGTAACATGTTTTTTTTGTGTACATACATTTAGTCTCCAAAAAATTACGTCAATATATTTATTTAACTTATGTAGTTTACAACATTCTTAGAAAAACATTTTTATGCCCCTGATCCTCATTTTGTAGATCATGGACGTGATCATGTACAGGTGCCACATTCATTACTATCTATCTATATTTTTGTACGTCAAATTGAAAATGAATTTATGTCACATAATTTTATATTGTATGAGTCTTAACATTATGGAATTTTCAAGTTAGAACTACACATGAAGGGCTTCCCGAAGACATGATACCTTCATATGTTCCAGTGGTCTCACAGGTATTATCTATCAATATTTTTACGTTAAATTGCAAGTGACTTTAAGATGAGAATAATTTTATATGGTGTGGCTCTTAACATTATATAATTTTCAGGTATGTGCTACACATCAAGGTCTGCCTAAAGAGATTATTCCTTCTCAGGTTTCAGTCATGACACAGGTATTGATACTTTTCGTTAAGCATATTTATTATGTTTATTATATTTATTTTCACAAACTTTTCTATTAACTTTCGTTTCTACTTTTCAGGCTACAGATAATATTGAGATGATGCAAACTGATCCTCAAGGAGATCGTGTAGGCTTTGGGTCATAGAGTCTACATTAAACCATGGTAACCTCTTACCATTTCTTTGTTGGTATCATTGCCACATTATAAACAGGTTATCTAGTGAATTTATAGATAGTTGAGAGATTCATTTATGTATCTAGTGAATGCTAAAACTAATATTTAATTTTCAGTCAAAACTTTGATCCATAGTCAATTCACTAGGTTTCTGACAATATAGGTGCTTCATTTGGCTTAGAGGAATATGCAAAGCTATGTCATGGCATCTATGATGACCTTATTTGACATTTTGTTTCCTTTTTTTATTACTTTTATTTTACTTTATTTTGTTTTTTGTTTTTTATTTTTGCAGTTGGAGAGTCTTCCTGCTATGGTTGTAGAAGAGGTCTAATGAACCTAACCTACCACTCAGATCAACTAACCAGTTCCAAAAGTTTCTTTTAATTGGTATTTACATCAAATATTATGTATTAATTGTTAATGAACTGCCATTTTATTTGTGTCTGTTTTGTCCATCACGCAGCTGACCATTGGTTTTATTTTTTTGACAGAGCGTAGTCCTCATATAGACGAGGTTATTGATGCAGCTGCTAGCCCAAGGGATTATATCAACCACCTATCAGCAAGGTTTCTAGGCACTTGGTTAGTTTTTATACCAATCAGTTTACTAGGGGTGTACCAACTATCAACTCAATTGATTGTACAAAGGATGAGCTGCTAAGTTGTGATAAGTAATTTTTCCAACTTATTTCATAATGAATGAGCCTTAAAGTTGAAAGAATAATTATATATCATTACCTCCTATGATAATTCCTTTACATCATATTCCCAAATTATAAATTGTCTTACGAAAACCATTAAACTCATCACTCTACACTAAAATTGGAAACTACCTTCCAAAAATTGTCAAATTTCCATTTTTCTCTTGTAACAATGATAGTCAACAGAAAAATAGCTACAGGTGCCATGGGACGTTCGCTTATATATAATGAACCCATTCAAGTAGTGATCCTAGGATCTTTCAACCACGTTCAATTTATTTTTCAATAGGAAGGATGGATGGAATCTATGTATAGGTTTAATGGTTATGATGGTGATACAACACTGGAGTTTTGCTTCATTTAGGGAAAAAAAAATTATTTGTTGGAGTTTTTGTATTTTTGAGAGGTGACTCCAAATAAATTAACTAAGCTTCCTCAAGAAGTGGAGCAGTGGTAATGAAAACAAAAACCCAAGCTTCAAATTTTGCAACAAATCCTAGAGCTAGGAAAGAGTTTGGTAACATCACTTGCTGGAGATGTTATGGGATTGTGTAATTTTAGCACATTTTTTTCCTTGAACATCTCAGACACTATCACAATGTCAATATGTCGCAATTCCTACTCAATTCCCTGCAAAATAAGGAAGCCCGTGCACAAAAATCAAACATACCAAGATATTTCATCTCTCACCATGGCCTTATCAGGTTACTCATGGTACAAGCTCTAAACAAAGCGAGAAAATCCTGGGAAGAAGTCATTGCAACTCCAATGGTTGCAACTTCACTAAATGAGCCCAATGTTGTGTGACTCCACCCATTGCAATTGCGAAGGAGGAAGAATATATTGTCATGAATCCCTTGGCTACAAAGTACCTACTAATTCATAATAAGGAAGAAGAGACAAATTATATTACACCATAGAAGGAAAGAGATATTGACGTTGAGATAATTAGTAGAAAACCAACCACCGAGAGAATGAGAGGGCACCAAAATAGGCCCCCTATGTTCCAGGAAAGGAGAGGACATGATACATTCCTACCACCACCCAAACCCCTGCTACTCCAAAAAAACAAGGGAAAAAGATATCCTAGAACACCAGGAAGACACTACCCCTACTAAAACATAACAACTAGTAGATTCAGTGACCTAGGTTTGGAAGAACTTGGTCTGGTGGCCTTGCTATTCATAATAACCATCAAGGAGTGCTCTTAAAAAATATTTTTTGACTTTGATGGATGATAATTACATTATGTGGCCACAGATACAGTTTCTTATAATCTCAAGGACATGACGGTTTCTATTCCCGAAAAACAACTGATGCTACTCTCAAGGACACAATTGTTGCCACTCCTGTAGGCACACTGATTGACACTTTTATCATTGACCATGAAGAAGAAAGCACTACTTCTCCCATGGGCGCACCTAAAACCACTCTTGTAGAGACCATTTTCTAAGAAATGATTATTTCCATTCCCACAAAGCATAAAAAGGTAAGGTGATTTCCCTCTTTACCTTTGTATACCTCACTTATTAGTCAAAATAAGTTACTTAGAATAAAGTTCTAGGAATTGAAATTCAATACTGATGGAATGAGGAAAAAATTGTATGAATGGATATCCTTGGTTTGGAATGTATCTTCTTGGATGAAAACAACTAGAGAGGGATTTAAAAGGAGGGAGGATGGAAAGCAATGGGAATAGTGGAAAATTTTCCTATCCGAACTTTGTGGCAACTATAAATTTTTCCACATGAAGAACAAAATATAGTCAACATTCATAAAAGGCTTGAATTCAATTCACATTCACATTGGTTTGTACCCCTTTTCTATCCTAGTAATTCTTTGAAGGATTCTGCACATTTGGATGATTAGGTCTAGGAGCTTGGGAATTTCGTTTTTGAGGTTCTCTTTGGGTGTTCATGGTGGGTTTACAGTTTTCTAATTATTAGGAGTATGGTTCTATCTTGCTAGGGTTTGGATGTAGTATGAAAATGTAAAAATTCAAAGCCAAGACATGGATTTTTGCTATTTGATATCCAAGAACATGGCCTAATCTAAGGTTTGTGGCTTGGATCTCATCACTTAAAGCATAAGATCTTCTTCAACCCTCAGTAAAAGATTCTATCTAAGTGGCCTTAGTTAAATTATCCTTAATCCTAGATTGGAGTTCCTACCATCTATTCTATTTTTCCAATATTAGAATCCTAACTCCCTTGTTTTATATTCATCAACTAGGTAATGGCATTCCATTTTGTTGTAGTTAAAGTATCTGAAAAACTGGATTGGTGGATGAGGTGTTTAAACTTCACAAACTATTTTTTTGCAAATTTGTTGTTTATCTCATCATGTAGAAATCACAAGGGAGATCTTACCTGATTGTGAATTTTCTTTGTTTTCAGGGAGTAATTCATCTTTTTTTTGACAAGGCAGTGCTGGAACTGACATTTTGTCCCATGTATTCTGAGTTGTGCCATGATCTAAATACCGCACTCCCTCAATATCCACTTGAAGAACGAGACAGAAAAACAGTAGCATTGGGAGAATTATTCTTAACACTTGCCAAGAAGCATTTGAAGGTGCAAACAATCTGCTAGAAGAAATCAGGAAAATGATAGCCCTAGATCAAAAATATGAACGTCATGACAAGGAGAAGATGGTAAAGCTTCACACTCTACGAAATATAAGGCTAACTAGGGCGCTCTTCAAGTAGAAAATGGCACCTGAAAAAATTGTTGATTATTGTATTCAAGTTTGTTGCATAAAAATATCTGTATTCATTATATAATTTTATCAAAAGGCTTATTTATTTGCTGCTAAAAGTGTACTGATTGGAGTAGGGTTGAATTGTTATTCTTTGAAGAAAGCACTTTAATGCTTCAAATAAGATTCAGAAGTATTAGTAATCTTTAATTCTAATCACAAATATATAAAATTTGCACAAATTAAAATTTTTGCATGTCTAAAACATTAACTGTGGCTAAATAATGTCTGATACTTGCATTATCCATCAAAATCATTTGTTAGGCAAGGATTTAAAGTCTCGTCCAGCTGAAGAAAATGTGGAGGCTCTTTTCCATCTTTTCAACACTGTTGGAAAATAGCTTGAAGAAATATCCAAGTCGTGTTCTATCATAGATTCTTATTTCTCCTCAATGAAGCAGCTAGCTAATAATCAATGCCTGGCATCTCAAATGAGATTCATGGTTCATGATGTTATTGAATTGCATGCCAATAAATGGATCACTCAACGGGAAGAGTTTGGTTTCTATCTATTTTCTTATATGATTTTTGGAAATGAAGTTTTATCTCCTAGAATTGAAAATCCTTTTAGCATGATGTTTTCTGTTTCTTTCTCTTATTTTTCTCACAGGATATCCCTTTCCTATTGATTTTTGACTTGCTACTATTTTATTGAATTTTAGATAAAAGCTAAAACTATAAATGAGATCCATTCAGAATTTGAACAGAATCTTGTTTTAAGGCTCGGATCAACAAACATGCGCAATGGTAATGGTGCATCTAATGTTATGGGTATGGGTGCTGGAAATTTTTTTGGCATTAGATGGCCTGGAGGTTTGATGCCTGGAATACTTGGGATTCCTATGATGCCTGCAATGGTTCAGAATATGCCTGGGATGCCTGCAATGGACATTGATGGTTTGGAAGGCCTATCTGGTCGATTAGTAAACAAAAATTAAAATCAGGTGCCATCTCCTGCTCTACCTCCAATTCAAGGTCATTCCCAGGCACCTATTTTAAAGCCTTCAGTTGGTAATGCAAGGTGTTACACAGTAATTTGTCACCGTCCCTAAAATCCCCGGTCCCGCACATTGGAGGGCTTATTCCATGACCTGTGAGCAGTGACATGACCTGAAACCACTTTCATGCCATCCCCCTTGACAAGGAAAATCATTCCTCTCAAGACAATTTCTTGTGAAAAGCCCTAGAAATAGTTGTTTTGGCCTTGCCGTGACTAGCCAGTTCAACCCTCGCGCCAATGGATGAAATCCACCAAAGAGGGTGCACCAACTGGCATTCTATCCCAGTGTATCACCCGCACCAGGCTTAATAAGGATTATTTTTTAAAAATAAAGGGCAGAAGTTTGATTCCAACCAACTCATGAACGAGTCTCTAAAATGAGTTGGGAGGTTTGGCTCCGGATCTCCATGTAGGGGAAGTGGTTTTCCACCTATCATGGAAGCTTCCTTGAGGATAGGGCCAATCCCACCATTGTAGGGATCCCAACTCCCCTTCCACCATCTATATAAGCTTGTCATTTTCCCTTTGCAAGCTAGCCTGAATAGAGCTGAATCAATAGTAAGGAGATTATCGCCAGACAGTCGAAGAGAGAGAGACTTGTCCCATTCCTGACGAGCTTTACCGAGACGTACTCCGTTGTCGACCCACTGAAGGAAGATCCAGCGTCAGATCTCAAGTTGTATCTTTCTTTGTTCTGATTAATAATAAATGACTTTGATTATGGTTCCACTCAGATGTTCATGTTTTATGTTATGAGTTGTATCTTCTCTGACTGATACATAGTTTCATGTATTAGGTTTTACGCTTGTGTGTTTGTTGTTTCTTCATGTACGTGCAGGTGTTCGAACATGCTTAGCAGGAGAATTGTGATCTGCCAAATCAAGGGATGAAAGCACCATCTTCTCTGCAAACGATAGCAGCATAGGACTTAAGGTAGGCCTCTTTTCGCATCCTGGTCTTTTGCAATTAAGAAATTGCGTCTTAGCGTGACTCGGTTGTTGCTAGACCCAATCTGCGCTAGTAGGGATCGCCTCTGTCTGCAGAGGGGATTTACCTCTCCAAAAAACTGGTGAATCTGCTGGGGAGACATTGATTGGATTTTTTCTTGTCTTTTCGGTTGATTTTGGTCTTTGCCTGCTTGATCAACTCTTTTGGTTCACTCTTTTCAAGTGTTAAACCTTTGTTTAGCCTCACCATCCCTGATCTGCTTCCTGTTTTCTCTTTTTTATTTTTTGCATTAGTAAACTTGACTGGCACAGTTTTTGCCCTGCCAGTCACGTTAGATGGTGCATGTTTCCAATTTATCACCTACGCCAATCCTATTCTGGTGCTAGTTGCAGCCTGGCAATCGCACCAATCCTGTGTGGTGCTAGGGTTTGCTCCTTTCTGAGCTTTCTAAGCCTGATTTTTGGTTTTGGTGTCATTTTTTCGACTGCCTGAGTGTTCTGGAGCCTTGTTTGACTGTGTGTGACCTTCATCCTCTAGTTTTTTTCCCTCTGCTATCGGTTTTACATTCTAGCCCTAGGGCATCTAGGTGCTATAGTGTGTCGAGCCTCCCGTGGGAGTTTTTGGTCCTTGTTTGATCAGTCAATTTCATTATTTCTTCTCTACATTTGTTTGGTGGTTTTCCATTTTTTTTTTCATCATTTTAGTGATTGGCCTCTTCCTCATTCAAATTTCGCTTTGTCTCATTTTGGGCCTAGATTACATGGTTCATTTGAGTCTTCGGGATTCCTCTTTGATTTGAGAGATTTCTTCATCAATTTGAGGTATCATTGTGTGTTTGGAATGGAGTGATTTTTCTCGTCTTTTCTCTTTTGCTATCACTTCTCAAATTTCTCTTTCCATTGGTTTTCATCTTGTTTAGTGCAATTTTCTCTTAAATATTGAAAAAAAAAATTGCTTTTGAATAGTTAATGTAAATTGAGAACTTTTCTGTGTTATTAGTGATTTATAACTCTGAAAGAAAAGCTTTTAGTTTTTGTTAGTGTGCATTAAAGACACTAGTGGTTGTTTTGTGATCATTTTGTTATTGTGTGAAAGCTCTCAACCTTCCCGTAGTTAGCTATTCATCGAACGAAATGATACATTGTGGCATGTAGTGTGCATTTAGGAGATTTTGAGACATAACATTCGGTAGGGCCTGGAAATTGAAACATAATTGAAGATCAACGCTAAAATTTATTCAATTTACCTTAAGGCAACGTTGAAACATTAACAAAATATTTAGAGGTATAGGCTAGTGACGTGTTCTGGCGTCGTTAAACCTAGTAGTTGTTATTCGCCTCTTGGCTTTAGACAGCACTAGTACAGACTTGTGCTCCCCGTACCGTCGCGTATATAAAGGGAGACCCCACTAGGTTGCTATCCTTTATCCGTAGGAAGCCGAATCTTTTGCCTTATACCCGTGATACACCGAACACAACATTCGGGGAGATTTCCTGCACGTACGTCAAGTCCTTGGTTGATTTCTCTTTCATTTTGAAACCAAGGTGTATATTGCAGTTCACAGGTATCTAGTACACCCTTTGCTTAGATTACCAGAGTAGTCATTTTGATCTTTTCTGACTCTTTAAATTTGAAAGGATCATCAAGCGCTTGTCCTTTCATGCTTGTTTCAAAATTGAAAGAGATAGATTCACCTTTCACCCATTTCTCGACTCTTAAAACATGAAATGGTGAAGTTTTTCTGTTTCAATGTGGTAAAATAAATCACCTGCGATCACACGCCCTTTTAGAATTTTCTTGTCGGCCGTTTGATTGTGTGCATTGATTTCTTAGCCCGTGTGTTTTGTTTGATCTCTCCCTCTTGTCATTACTGTCACAGTGGCGGAACCCTCAGTTTCATCTAATGGTAGTCTGTACACAGACGATTCATCAGAGGTCTCTCAATCCTCTACTAAACCTCAACAGCCCATTGTCTCTGAGTTTCCCGATGGGGGACCGGCTCTATCTGAGCTTCCCTTTGGAGTACCAGTTGAATTCAATTGGCCCTTATCCAATGCTTGGTTTGGATTTGGAGTAGGGTAATATTTTCCTCCTCTTACATCAAGTTCGCCTTTTCTAGCTATTGTTCCTCCTAATCTTCACCGTCTTCTAGAGGATCTAGCGGCAGGCTCAGATATGGGCTCGTCTAATCCTTCTCCTAGTGAGGAAATCCCCACGTCTGGTGAAGATTACCAGCTGTTCCCAGAAGACAACCCCTAGTTATCTGTCATGTCTTTACCGAGTCCACTTCTAGCGGGGTATAGATCCTTAAGTCAGATTATGACCGTTGTCGCCTGTATGGGAGTATCAACTCCTTCTACGAGGCCAATTATTCCTTCGTTGGGGATGTCTCCAAGGACACCCCTCACATCATCTCCTTAGGTTACTTCAGTATCTGTCAGGCCCACTGTCTGTGTGGCTGCATCTACACCTGTTGTTACGACTCAGTCCGTAAGTATTATGTCACTTCCCGAAAACATCTATATAGCATCTACTATTCTGGAGAACATTTCTCCTGAGGAGTATCGGTTGTCCCTACAACAATCGAACTCTGAGGTCGTTCAATCCTCCCAAGATCCCAACCGTCCGTATTTTTCGCATTATGCACACCCGTCTACATTTTTCCATACCAATATGATGAGCAGGGAAACCCTTTATGTTTTCCTGCTCCTGAGGCTTATCAATATGTTCAAGGTTTTCTGTCTAACCAAGCTGGGCAACCTTCTAACCCACTGTTTTCGCTCCTATAGACAGCCTAGAGTTGTGATAGACCAGTGCCTAGGACATCTTATATTTGCAAGGAGCATATGGTATAACAGAGGAAGTTATCAATAAAATCTCTCATGCTATCTCTTGTAAAACAAGGAATACTAATCTGAATGGTACCAAGACCTTCAGAAATTGACACAGGGAAAATAATACTGCAGAGGCAACATGCAAAACTCCAATATAAAAGCAACAGACAATTCAGAGACAGCTTACTGTGAAGAGGGCCAATTCAGAAATACCTCGCAGAAATAAATTATCAGAAGGTGTATGTAGTGAATGAAATATTGAGAAGATATTAGTTATCATTGAGCTAATATCCAGATACACAATACCACCATGCATGGGCTTGCCAATCTAAGAATCCATACATGATAATAGCGTTTTAAAAACACCCTTCCAAAGAAACTAATACAACAGAAGTATGGTTTAGATGAATAATGGAACAGAATATCATGCATGAGCCATATTTAAAGCGCTTGACTAATCCGAGTATGGGTATCAACTAGGATAAATCCATACCAAAAATCAGTGAGCCACTCGCATTCCAAAACATGATACAGGAAAGATGGGTGAAATGAAATGATCTATTTAAATAACACATAAGAGAAAGTTACAGACTGTGAAATACCAAAGACCAGAATCCTCTTTAACAGATGGAACTCCTCCTCACTGAAACCCTATGGGCCTTGAGCCTTCACACAAGAGTTCTACAAAATGTATACAAAAAGCCTTTCACTGAATAATTTTCTGATAAAATCTAGAACCCTAAATCATCTGTTCTTTGGGAGCTTTATAGGAGAACAAGAAAGCTCGAAAAAGGGAGTAGGTGATGAACATTTAATTTTCTCATTAAAACAAAATGGCGGAGGCGTGCACGCCCATACTGCTCAATGACTTTGTAATGTTTTTTGTACTCTGTGGCCTGCTAACTGAAATAAATGCACTGGGTAGAAATCTCTCCAGGAACACGACAAAGAAGTAAAATCACATAAACATTCCATCATTTCCTGAAAGAAAATGGTGTTTAAAAGAAAGCCTTGAGGTATTTTATCTGCGAGGGGTACCTTCTGCCTTCTAACTCTGAATTATGGTTTAAGATCTTCAATGCTGAACGTTGAATTCTTGATCCTTCACTGATATTTCTTTGCTGCTCCATTAATGTCTCCATCTGTGCAATCTGTGCTTTGAATGAATGTGGAGGGTTTGACAGGTTTTAACCCTACTTCTTTAATCGAAGTCTTGTCGGCATATCTTCCCGGGCCTTTCTTCATAATTCAGCTCTTAAAAATGGTCCTTTGACGTGCTCTCTATCACAGTAATAGAGACTGTGAATCATGATAGTTTTCCACCGCTGTAAACCTGCAAAACCCACAAACTCGTCAAGAAAACAAATGCATGAGGATGGCGATGCAATGGGGATTACTGTGTAGCAACGCGGCATGATGAAATGGTGGAAGAATGCGAGGTGGTGACAAAAAATGCAATAGAACTATGGCAGACGGACTGGGCATAGGTTTTTAACGTAAAACAATGAAAATTTGTCTTATGACTGGAATATATAACGGGAGGAGGAAACATGTGACACACACGTGGAACGGGTGATGTTGAGGAAGACCGAGTCAACGGTGGAGCATGCAAATGATCTGGACCGTTCGATCTCAGGAGGAGATCGACGGCTGTGAATGCATCAGAGGCGATGGGCAGTGGGCCAGGGGCACTGTACACTTGGATTAACACCCGTGCATCTCTGTAGTGCGATGACCGTTGGATGGAGACCCCCAGATCGAACAGCTATAATGCATATCGCTCTGTATCCTCAATCGAACAATAACGCGTGATGAGGTAGTGGTTTTGGAATAGTGATGGAGCCACGTGTCGCGCGATGTATGGAATCACTCTAAATTGAGAAATACTACCCGCCTACGAAAGGCGGTGCGATAGATACCAGACAGTTTTGAAGAGTTGACGCGGGGCGGGGACCACCAGGATAGATAGACTCCGAGCCATTGATTTTACAGTTTGATCGGACGGTAGGTAGGTAGGCTACAGGCGCGGCAGAGATGAACGAACGTCGTCCGATCTGTACAGATTGACGGTTATGAGCATGCCCGATATTCATTTGATAAGCACCTTTCGGGCTGCAACTTGGTCTAACACCCAGGTTACGCAGAGAAAAAGACTGAGGGGCTAGGGCCAAAAGGTGCCAGACCATATATATTTTCAAGTGTGGGTTTTTTTCCCTTTTTAATGCCATTTTAAGTTTAGAAAGGGGGAACGATAGGGGGAAAAACGATTTTTTAGGCCAAACAGAGGGGGTTTAAAGGGGATTGTTTGTCAGAATTGAACGAAATTTAACAGAATGCTGACATGATCAACATTGGATCCATCTGGGGACAACACGTTCATCCCTGGGCGTGTCGAGAACTTCGCAGACCACAGGTAAATCTTCTATGCGGACACTGCTCTTCAGCGCTTCCATTTTTCTTTTCATGATTCATCACGACACCCACATTATTAAAATAAATATGAAACATAAAAATATTATACAGTATAATACACTAGGTTGTCCTTACCCGCATCAGAATTGGAAGTTGGGCTTAAGGAACTGACCATTCACAGGGGCATCAAGCAAATCTCCCTGTAAATTCTCCAACCTAAAAGTGTTATTGCCCCCCTATTCCACAATTTTGAAAGGACCGAACCAAAGTGGGTCGAATTTACCATGTTTTCCTTTTTCAGCCCTCCGGATATCCCACCTAAGCACTAGATCACCAATCTGCAAATTCCTATCCTTAGCATGCTGATCAAAAAGGTATTTCATCTTCTCCTGATATTCCGTTAGCCTTTGATTTACCTGATTGCGTGTGTCTTCTAATTCCACCAGCTGGTTTATTCTCCTGGTCATATCATCAGGCTCCTCTTGAATTTCTTGCATGAATTGGGCTACTGGTAGGGCTAATAGTATAGGGAATATTGCTGCCCTTCCATATACTAATTCATATGGGGATTTCCCAATTGCTCTCTTGCTGGTAATTCTATTGGCCCACAGAGCAAATTTCAACTGGGAATCCCAATTTTTCTCATATTCATTTATAGCCTTCTTCAGTGCCCTTACCAGGGTTTTATTGGAAGATTCTGCTAAGCCATTTCCTTTAGGATAGTAGGCTGTAGAGTGGCTTAGTGTGATGTTATATTGCTGGCAGAAACTCACAAAATTTGCAGACTTGAAAGCCTGTGCGTTATCAGTCACTATTCTGGCAGGACAGCCAAACCTAGATATGATGTTTTCTTCCATGAACTTTATTATCATAGTATCTGTGGCGTTCCTCGCAGGTATGGCTTCCACCCATTTTTTGAAATAATCAGTGGCAGTTAAAATCCACTTATGCTAACCACTCGATGGAGGATGTATTTCACCTATAAAATCGATTCCCCATTGTCAGAATGGTTCATCCACATGCACGAAATCATGGGAAGAGGTGCCAACTTCTGCCTTTCAGCAAATTTCTAACATTTCTCACATGCTCTAACCTGGACAAAAACATCTCCAAAAATCTTGGGCCAATAGAAACCAGCCTTTAGGATTTTGTGAGCAGTGGCCCTCTAGCTGTAGTGACCCCCACAGATTCCTTCATGAAATTCAACTATGATACTCTCTACCTCATCCTCTGTGAGACATAAGAGTAGGATGCCTAAGGGATCACGCCATTATAGCTAGCCATTGGCGACTATGTACTTCTGTGATTTCAATCTTAGCGTTTTGTATTTAGCTTTATCACAGCTTGGAGGATAGCTAAGTGTGAGGAGATATTCTACTATCTCTTTGTACCACTGACTGGTGAGGTACTTTATATGTGTACGCAGAGTAGCTACCCCAATTCCCTGTCGCTCTTCTTTCTCTTCAGATTCCTCACCTGCTATAATGGACAGGTTTATACCCAAAGCTTGATAGTTTGACTCAAATAATATTTTGGCAAGCCCCTGTCCTTTGATCAGCTTAGTAGGGCGGATGTCTAATTCATACTCCTGTATCTTGGCAATCCACTTCCCCCTTTTTCCTTCACTATCCCCCTGAACAAGAATATCTTTTACAGAAGCTACAGGCACAAATGCAGTGATATGGGACTGCAAAATATATATGTGGAATTCTTTGAGGGATTTTACTAGGGCGTATGCTTGCTTTTCTAATATGTTGTATTTTAATTCTGCATCACGTAGCACCTGACTGAAGAAGGCGATGGGCTGCTCATACCCTTCCTCATTTTTCTGTAATAAAAATCCTGCTATTGTATGAGGTGATGCAAAAGAAAAAATCATGAAAGGTTTATCATAATCTGGTCCAGTTAGCACAGGGGCTTCTGCAAAAGCATTTTTTATACTGATAAAGGCCTCTCGTGATTCCTGGGACCATTTAACTTCATTATATTTCTTCAGCATGTCCGTTATATGTCTAACTATTTCAGCATAGTTAGGAATAAACCTCCTCAGGAAATTAATATGCCCTAGGAATACTTGTACCTCTTTCTTATTTCTGGGAAAACCAATACCATTTATAACTTCTACCCTCTTAGGATCTATCTTCACCCCATATTTGGTTACAATGTGTCCCAAAAGTTTACCCTCTTCTAATGCAAATAAAGACTTTTGAGGATTTAGGGAGAGACCATACCTTCTGCATTTCTCAAAGGTTCTACGTAGATGTTCAATGTGTTCAATATCGTTCTTTGAAAATACAGTGATATCATCGAGGTAGACTACCAAAAATTTATCTTGCACCCCGAAAAAAGAAATGTCCATGGCCCTCTGAAAAGTGGCCCCTACATTAATCAATCCAAAAGGCATCCTGGCATACATAAATGTACCCCATGGTGTGGTGAAAGCAGTCTTCTTTTGATCTTCTGGAAGTACAACCATCTGATTATAACCAGAGAATCCATCCATCATTGACATCCTAGAAGCTCCAACCACTTTTTGCAGGATATGATCCATCTTAGGGAGAGGATAATTATCCTTTAAGGATGCTCTGTTTAGATTTCGGAAATCCACACATAGCCTTATTTATCCGTTCTTCTTTTGGACAGGAACTAGGTTTGCCACCCATTCAGAGTACCTCAATGGCACAATTATTTTGGCCTTCAACTGCTTCTTAATCTCTTTCTCAATAGAAGGAAGCAGTAGGGGATTTATTTGTCTGAGCTTCTGCTTGTGAGGCTTTGCATCTCCATTTAGTGGAATTTTGTGCTGCATTATATTGGTGTCAAAAGTTTTCAAATCCTGATAGGACCATGCAAACACATCTTTGTAAGACTGAAACAATTTATGATATAGCTTTTTATATTCTTCTGGGATCCTTTTGGACAATTTTACAATATTGGTGTTAGCATCAGTACCAAGATTCAGGTCTTCTACCTGATTTTCTTCTACCACTTTTCCTGGCTGCAGTGGGACATCATTTTTATCAAATAATCTTTCTAGAGGCACCAGCCCTCTGGGTATAATGTTTCCCTTCAATTGCAACACTTTATTACCTGCCACTTTCTTCTCCCAATTTATTTCTGAAGTATCTTCAGACTCAACCTCTTCTTCAGCATCAATCTCCATATTGGAGAATTCCCCTACTATTTCCAGGAATCTCTACATCTATTCTTCATCTTCAAATACCTGCCAGTGTTTGATGTTATATGGGATTGACGGCCGATAACGCACCTCAACTTCATATCTTAAAAGAGGGTTTTGCGGTGGTCGAAATTTACTAGAAGCCACAGCAAGGGAATCAGCCATCCTATTCTGTTCTCGGGGCATGAACTGGATATTGAATGCCAAGAAGAAATTTTCTACCATGTCCCAAACTTCATTCCTATAATCCCTCAATCGTGGATGTTTGGTTTAACACTGATTCATGACTTGTCTAACCACCAGTTCTTAATCTCCTAGAACTTTTAAACTTTGTATGTCCATGCTCCTGGATGTCTGCAATCCTAACAGAAGTGCTTCATATTCAGCCACATTATTAGTAGCTTCATATTCTAGCTTGAAGTACAATGGGACCCATTTTCCTGTAGGAGAAATCAATAGTATTCCAGCTCCATTACCTTCTCTTGAATTTTCTCCATCAAAATGGAGTGTCCAGATTCCTGTTTCATTGCTCTCAGAGGGCTGTTCAGTCTTGATCTCGCAGAAGGATGGTTCATGAGCATAATCTTGATCTTCTTCTAGCATCAATAATGAGAAATATCCTTCTTTACTGTAGACTAGTGAATTTACAGAGTTGTCAGCCTTAGTCACCATCTTGATAAATCTAGTCTCCCTGTACAACCTAATCTCTTGGCCACCAAAAACTGGGATGGTGGCATATGTTAAATCTAACTTAATTGACCCACCAATTTTTGTTCCCCAGGACCTTGATAGAAACATGCCAAAGCGAGCTAGGATGTCAGCCACCACTATGTCCATTACCACACTTTTTGCTGGGATTTGGGCCAAATTGACCACCAAATCCTTGATCATCCCTAGGCATTTAACTCTTTTGGAATCAAATGAATAGAGGTCTTTGTATGGACGGGTGATTTGTAATCCTAGTTGTTCCATGACTGAAAAAGGTAGTAGATTATGGGAATCTCCAGAATCTAGCATACAGTTATGTAATAGCAGGTCATGAATCACTAGAGACACATAGAAGGGAGGAGTAGAAGCATCTAATTCCTCAAAATGTGGACCAAATACAACCATGGGTCTTTCTTCTTGAAGGTTGAGACTATCTGGAGTGAGTACAACTTCTGGAGGGATCATAAAAGAGGTGAATTGGGATTGATATGCAGGTTGCTTTAATAGTTCACTCAAGGGAACTGGGATTTTGAATTTTTCAAGTTCCTTTTGCAGACTGAAAATAGGGGAAGATTTTTCTATTAAAACGTCCTTTGACTATTTATTTTCAGCTAAGGGTTTGACCTCTTTTGACACAGACTCGGTATTAGGGGGAATGGCTACTTTTGAAGAAGAGGGAATTTGATCATTAGACTGCAAAGGTTTGTTTAGAGGGCCCTTACCTTTGTCTGTGACTTTCTGCACTGTTGATTCCTTCTGAGCAGGTTCTTCCTTCTGGGGAGGCTCTTCTTCTTGATCTTGAGTACAAGTCCTCTTCCTAGAAGACCTGCGATCATATCTTATATTGAACTATGCTTGCATGAAATCGGCAAATTGTTTACAATAATGATCAATTTCTACTTCTTCTATGTCTCTGTTGTTTTCTTATTCTTGCAATGGGCACTCAGCTCCTTCAATTCCCTATAAAGGGCATTCTTCTCCATCACTATTTTAAAAAGCAAGATTTTCATCCTCCATTCCATAGGCAGTGTCTTTAGTAGAATCATCTACTGGACCTTCCAAGTACAATGGGTGTAGTACTTGGTCTTGTTGTTATTTTGTTTCCCTTGGAAATATTTGCAGGGGTGGTTTCCTGTACTGAGGATTGTAACCTCTGTTTTGAGCATTGTGGAAATTCTTGGGGGCTGAATCCTTGGTCTCCAATTCGAGCTTGACCAGTTTACCAGAAAGGTTCTTGATCATTCTGCTTATTTCTTCAATTTTGTCATTGGCTGAGTCTCTGTCTTGGTAGGAGGTAGATACCTCCTCTTTGCCCCTTCTTCTGGTATCTTGTTCAGATTTTCCCTTTGATTTGCTAGTGGAGGCAAAGTTTGCTTCCAACTCTAGTGCATCTGATTGAGCATCATCCAGAGTAGCAGGTTTTCTTTCTCTGAGAGAGAAACCAAATTCTGAATCAAAGGCTGCTACAAAAATAACTCTAGCAGCAGTTTGATGTGGTTTCATATCAACGGGAAGACTCAAATACAATTTATTAAATCTTTTGATAAATTCTGATACCCCTTCATTATGTCTTTTCTTGAGTGTATTGAACTCAGTAAGCCAATGTCCATGGTCTTTCTTCTCTCCCCATTTTCTGAGAAAAGTATCTTCCATTATTTCCCAAGTGGTAATAGAACAGCCTGCCAATGTCTTAAACCATTTTCGAGCTTCACCATCAAGAGATTGGAAAAACAGCCTGAATACCACATCTAAATGTTCCACATTAAAATTCTATGCAAAAGCACAAAATACCTCAAGGTGTTTTTGAGCATCAATCTCATTTTCCCCATTGAATCGGGGTAAAATCTTCAAATAATCTTGGGGCATATCATTTAATACTTGGGGTAATTCTATAGGAGCATATTTATTTAACAAGAAGCCTGGAACATTTGCCATTGGAGGGGGTGGAGGTAGTGAAATAGTTTGATGAGTAAGAGGGGGAGGAGGAGGTGGAAGTGGAGTATGGATAACAATAGGAATATAATAAAAAGTAGACTAAGGTGTTGAGGGGAATAATGGTCTGTTAACAGAAGATACTTCAGTAACTTCTTTGACCTCTTCAACCTCAGGAGTAGGGTGAAAATTATCTTTATTTCTGACACCTCCTCGAGGTGGACTATCCGAATAATAGTAATCAGTATCTCCCACAATGGAGTTGGGATTTGGCACTTGAGCTTCTTGAGAAGAAGAGGATGGAAAGTCTTCTATAGACCATTCAGGGATTTCAGAGTGGACTGATTTTCTCTCCCTCCAATTTCTTCTATGTATAATCTTTTCAAGGTTAGACACTGAAAGTGTCTTTGGCTGAGACGTATCTGACCTTAGGTGTGGCTTACAAGGAGCCAGGACTGCAAATAGATTTATCAAATAAACAAATGTGCAGTCGCCAAGGTGAGGGATCTACAACTCTCAACTCTCCATGCTCACCTAATTGAAGAGTGAATTAGATTTTGTCGAGGCCCAGGGATTTAAATTTTCTCAACTTCGTTCCCTGGCAACAGCGCCAAAAAGATGTTTTTGCTCCTAGAGACAGCCTAGATTTGTGATAGACCAGTGCCTAGGACATCTTATATTTGCAAGGAGCATATGGTATAACAGAGGAAGTTATCAGTAAAACCTCTCATGCTATCTCTTGTAAAGCAAGGAATACTAATCTGAATGGGACCAAGACCTTCAGAAACTAACACAGGGAAAATAATACTGCAGAGGCAACATGCAAAAATCCAATATAAAAGCAATAGACAATTCAGAGACAGTTTACTGTAAGGAGGGCCAATTCAGAAATAAATTATCAGAAGGTGTATGTAGTGAATGAAATATTGAGAAGATATTAGTTATCATCGAGCTGATATCTAGATACACAATACCACCATGCATGGGCTTGCCAATCTAAGAATCCATACATGATAATAGCATTTTAAAAACACCCTCCCAAAGAAACTAATATAGCGGAAGTATGGTTTAGATGAATAATGGAACAAAATATCATGCATGAGCCATATTTAAAGCGCTTGACTAATCCGAGTATGGGTATCAACTAGGATAAATCCATACCAAAAATCAGTGAGCCACTCGCATTCCAAAACATGATACAGGAAAGATGGATGAAATGAAATGATATATTTAAATAACACATAAGAGAAAGTTACAGACTGTGAAATACCAAAGACCATAATCCTCTTTAACAGATAGAACTCCTCCTCACTGAAACCCTATGGGCTCTGAGCCTTCATACAAGAGTTCTACAAAATGTATACAAAAAGCCTTTCACTACATAATTTTCTAATAAAATCTGGAACCCTAAATCATTTTTTCTTTGGGAGCTTTATAGGAGAACAAGAAAGCTCGAAAAAGGGAGTAGGTGATGAAAATTTAATTGTCTCATTAAAACAAAATGGCGGAGACGTGCACGCCCATACTGCTCGATGAATTTTTAATGTTGTTTGTACTCTGTGGCCTACTAACTGAAATAAATGCATTGGGTAGAAATCTCTCTAGGAACACGGCAAAGCAGTAAAATCACATAAACATTCCGTCCTTTCCTGAAAGAAAATGGTGCTGAAAAGAAAGCCTTGAGGTATTTTATCTGCGAGGGGTACCTCTTACCTTCTAAATCTGAATTATGGTTTAAGATCTTCAGTGCTGAACGTTGAATTCTTGATCCTTCACTGATATTTCTCTGCTGCTCCATTAATGTCTCCATCTACGCAATCTGTGCTTTGAATGACTCTAGAGGGTTTGACAGGTTTTAACCCTGCTGCTTTAATGGAAGTCTTGTCGACATATCTTCTCGGGTCTTTCTTCATAATTCAGCTCTGAAAAATGGTCCTTTAACGTGCTCTCTATCACAGTAATAGAGACTGTGAATCATGATAGTTTTCCGCCGCTGTAAACCTGCAAAACCCACAAACTCGTCAAGAAAAAAAATGCATGAGGATGGCGATGCAGTGGGGATGACTGTGTAGCAACGCGACATGATGAAATGGTGGAAAAATGCGAGGTGGCAACGAAAAATGTAATAGAACTATGGCGGACGAACTAGGTGGAGGTTTTTAACATAGAACAATGAAAATTTGTCTTATGACTGGAATATATAACGGGAGGAGGAAACATGTGACACACACGTGGAATGGGTGACGTGGAGGAAGACCGAATCAACGTGAGAGCATGCAAATGATCTGGACCGTTCGATCTCAGGAGGAGATCAACGGTTGTGAATGCATCGGAGGCGATGGGCAGTGGGCCAAGGGCACACTTGGATTAACACCCATGCATCTCCGTAGTGCGATGACTGTTGGATGGAGACCTCCAGATCAGACGGCTATAATGCATATCGCTCTGTATCCTCAGTCAAACGATAACGCGCGATGAGGTAGCAGTTTTGGAATAGTGATGGAGCCACGTGTCGCGCGATGTATGGAATCACTCTGAATTGAGAAATATCGCCCGCCTACGAAAGGCGGTTGGATAGATACTGGGAAGTTTTGAATAGTGGACGCGGGGCAGGGACCACTGGGACAGATAGACTCCGGGCTCGTTGATTTTACAGTTTGATCGGACGGTAGAGGTAGGCTACGGGCACGGCAGAGATGAACAAATTTCGTTTGATCTGTACATATCGATAGTTATGAACGCGCCCGATATTCATTTGATAAGCACCTTTCGGGCTGCGGCTTGGTTTAACACCCAGGTTACGTGGAGAAAAAGACTGAGGGGCTAGGGCCGAAAGGTGCCAGACCATATATATTTTCAAGTGTGGGTTTTTTCCCTTTTTAATGCCATTTTGAGTTTAGAAAAGGGGAGCGATAGGTGGAAAAATGATTTTTTAGGCCAAACAGAGGGAGTTTAAAGGGGATTGCTTGTCAGAATTTAACGAAATTTAACAAAATGCTGACATGATCAACACCCGCAAAGACAACCCTTCCAGGGCCAACCTTTGGGCCAGCCTGGTTATCCTTAAAACCTGCAAGGACAACCCTTACAGGGCCAACCTTCGGGCCAGCAAGGGTTGTTGTACGGTCTGTAAGGACAGTCCTACAATCCTCAAGGTCAACCTATACAGCCTCACCCTGTGGTCCAACCAGGGCAACCTCAAGGACCCACAAGTCAACCGGGGTACAAACCGGGGTCGTTGTACGGTCCTGGGGGGAAAATCCAACCCTCTCAACCTATGGTGCAACCTTTGCAACCTCAATTTCCTATTGGTCCGAATGTTGCACAGCTAGGGCCCTCTTATGGTCCTGTTGTAGGTCAAACTAGTTATCAAGCACAGCTTGGCCCTATTCCACCACCAGGCCAACTGGCCCATCTAGCACAACCTGGTGTCCCTCACCAACCAGGTCAACCTGCTCAACTAGTGGAACTTGTTCAGCCGGGTCACCCTATTCAACCAGGGCAGCCCGTTCAGCCAGGTCAACCTATCCAACCAGGCCAGCCTGCACATCCTATCAAACCTGCTCAATAGCTGATTTACTCTATGCCACAGTAGAATCCACCTGTGCACCCCACTTATCAGGCTCAGCAGGGCCCCACTTATCAACAACCCGCTCAACCCCAAGGCGGTTATTATCTTCAAGGTCAATCTCGATCGATTTACAACCCGCCCCAAGGTTCTAATTATTATCTTCAAAAACCAGGCTATACCTATACTCAGCAGTCAACTTCGTATACTACTCAAATGGGGTTGACATATAATCAGGGTCCATACCCCGGTTATCAACCCCCATACATTGGTTACCAGCAATAGTATCAGACTAGTTATACGGCCTATACCCCCTACGGTTAGAATCCTTCGGGGAAAAACCAATGGGGGCAAGGATATGCTCAACCAGGGTGGAGTACAGGTACAACTCCTTATCGAGGGCTTGGCATGCCTTTCAATCCGCAGTTGTCATTCTTGGCCACCTTGGAATTACCAGATGTTTCTAAATTAACGAATGATCCGATTCTACACAACCCTTATTCGCCTCCGGTTCCGACCAAGGTACCCGGTGACTATCCTAAGTTTGAAGGTAAAGCTGGAGAGGACCCCCAAGCTCATGTAATGACCTACCATTTGTGGTGTTCGTCTAACTCTTGGGTGGATGATTCAATTTGTCTGCGTCTCTTCCAGTGCACTCTTACCGGTGCTGCCACTAAGTGGTATATATAATTACCCCGTGGCATATTTCAAGACTTCAATACATTAGCTATGGCTTTTCTGACTCATTTCCAGTTACCGCTTCAGTATGAAGCCGGGATGCATCTCCTGAATTCTTTGAATTAGGATAAAGCCACCCACATATCTGATCACATTCATGAGTGGCGACGTCATCGTAGATTGCTCAAGTTTGATATACCAGATCAGCTACTAACTCATTGTTTCACCACCTCCTTTGTTAGCAAAGTCGCTCAAGATATTGCTATGGGGGCATGTGTGACTGAAGAACAAGCCATCGCGCGTGCCTAGTACCTTGATCTGGTGTACTCTTAGTCTGGAACGCTTTATGATATTTTAACTGATGCTCCACGGCCGAGAACCACTAAAGCACCACCTACCCCAGTGGTGGACGGTGTTATAGGTTCCGTCTCTCAAAATTCTCGAAAATCCTATAATGGGAAGCAGAAGTTCAATTATTCCAATCATTCTTCTCTTCCCGCCCCTCTAGATTCTGGCAAGACTGCGGAGGTCAACGTCGTTCAGGCTAATCCTATGGAAAAGGCCTCCAAAGGAAAGAAGAAGGGCAAAGAAAATTTGAAACCTAATGCCCCGAAACCAGAGTCTTCTAAACCTCGTACTAATGACAGTTCCCAACGTAAACCGAAGTACCCCTGCCTTATCTGTGAAGGAGACCATTATACCAAAGATTTTCCCCGACGATCTAAAGTTAGTCAACTTCTGAAAGGTCCAAAGGGACTCCAGCAGTTCTCAAAAAACAGTTCTCATCTCAGCAGACCCGGATGGTTGAGCAGCCTTCACCATCTGTACCATTTGGGTCCCAGGTATTTATGATGAATGATGCTGCACCTGTCTCAACTGCTAAGCATTCGAAGGATTATGATGGATCACGCCAGGCGGTTGGGAAGGAAGTCGTGGATGGCCCACCTCCTCCACCTGTCTCTGGTCCTTTAGAAATTGAGAAGCCCAACACTGAACCTGTTGTGAGGCCACCTTCTAAAGGTGTTCTGCGAAAATCTTCCTACAACCCAAACGCCTGTGCCGCTCAACACTATAGTATTATTGAGGATTTGGCACAGGCGCATTCTACAATGTCTGCATTGGAAGTGCTTCAAAGTTGTCCATCACAACATAAAGCTCTGTTGTCTAAAATCAGTGGAATCGATCCCGCCGATTCTAATCTTCTCACCTTCAACCTAGAAAATTTTGTCCCCCGACTTCCACATCCAATTTCTCTTGTTATTCAAGTTGGTATCAACGGCCTCAACATCCATAGGGCCATTGTGGATGAAGGTGCTTCCACCTGTGTTATGTCATCCGCCTGTTGGAAGGCCATTGGCTCTCCGGCTCTTACATCGTCTCCCAATGCCTTAGAGGCATTCAATGGTTGGGAATCAAAACCCCTGGGTGTTCTCAAAAAAATTTTGATCACGTTACAGGGGAAGACAGTCAACGTAGAAATAGAAGTGGTTGACGCAAAGCTTAACTACAATATTCTTCTTGGCTGCAGTTGGACTCACGCCATGCTATGCGTGTCGTCCACCCTCTTCCGACTTCTCAAGTTCCCTCATGAGGGAAATATCATCACTGTGGATCAGTTTTATTTCTTCACCTCATCTTCTGAGAACAACGTTCCTTACGTGGATCAGATCCCTAATCCCCCTGACAGTGTAGGACCCAGTCTCTTCAAGGACCCTGTCCTCATGGGTATTTTTCCCGCACCACCACCACTCATCATTCAAGTTAATATGGTCTCTAGGTCCGAAGACCCTTGGATCATCCCTTCACCTAAACAGGTGACCTCTTTTGGAGAATCGATGCCGTTAACTCCAGTTGAGATTAATTATGGTGAAATCGTCGTTGCATATGATCCTTCTCCCGAACATGTGCCTTCGAGCATGGCTCTGGATATATATTCTCAATCCCTCTGTCTCGGCGATGTAGATTCTCCTGACCCTTTAAGAGAAGTTTTCCCTCCCGATGAAGCTATTGTTGAAACCATGTCTCTTGAACATTTTTCGTGGAGCGATGGACATCATCGTTCCTCGTTCATGCGTGGCCTAGGGGCAATGTCTGATTGTCTAGAGTGCTTCGCATCTTAGGTTCCCACTCCACCTCTTCAAAAACCGATATTGACTCATGAGGTCCTTTCGGAGGGAAACCTGAGTAATATCACTCAAACTATGCCGATCGACATCTCCTTCAAGCCGGGGGTAGTCGAGAATATTCATGTGGGAGTGACTTGTTCTCCTGAAGAGATACAAGTTTATACAAACCTTTTTCACAAATTCAGAGATGTTTTCGCGTGGTCCTATGAAGAGATGCCTGGGATTGATCCCAGCATAGTCGTGCACGAGATTCCTACCTATCCGGGTGCGAAACCAGTGCATCAACACCTACGCCTAGTGCATCCCCGAAAAGCCGCAACTATTAAGGCAGAAGTTGAAAAACTTCTTAACGTGGGCTTTATCTATCCTATTCCCCTCACAGAATGGGTTTCAAATATTGTCCCTATAGATAAGAAGCAGGGCACTATACGCATCTGTGTTGATTATCGAGACATCAATTGGGCCTATCCTAAGGACAATTACCCCATTCCCTTTATAGATCAAATTATTGATGAACGTACGGGGAGTGAGATTTATTCCCTTATGGACGACTTCTTTGGGTATAATCAAATCAATATTTTACCCATTGATTAACACAAGATTTCCTTTATCTGCTTGTGGGGAACCTTCGCTTACAAAAAGCTCCCGTTCAGTTTAAAAACCATTAGGGCCACCTTCCAGTGTGCTATGTCTTATGCTTTCCATGACATACGCCATATTTTTCAGCCATACCTAGACGATTTTCCGGCCCATTCAGCTCGGCGTGAGGACCACCCCGAACACCTTCGCCAGATTTTCCTCCGTTGCAGACGCTACAATATTAGGCTCAATCCTCATAAGTGCATCTTCTGCGTGGATTCTGGCCGTCTTTTAGGATTCATCGTCTCTAAAGACAGAATTCGCCTTGACCCCCTCAAGGTCGAGGCCATTGTTAACCTCCCATCCCCTTCCTCATTACATCAATTGCAGAGTCTGTAGGGGAAAGCTAACTTCCTACGACGCTTCATTATGAATTATGTGAAAGTGGCCAAGGGCTTTACGCAACTTTTGAAATAGGAAGTTCCCTTCCATTGGGACGATATTGCCCAGCAATATTTTGATAAGCTTAAAACGTTTCTCATCAACGCTCGGCTAATACGTCCCCCCAATTATCATCACGATTTCACCCTTTATTCGGCCGTTGTGTTTAGCACAATAGCTATGGTTTTAGTATAGGATGACGACGATGGAAATGAACACATAGTTTACTATCTATCTCAGAATCTTCTCGACACAGAAACATGCTATGCTCATGTTGAGAAGTAACACTCGCTGCGGTTCAGGACGTTCAGCGATTCCGCCATTACATCTTGTTGTGTACCGTAACCGTGGTTTCGGACTACAACCCCATGACGTATATCTTGTCTTGAAAATTACTGGGGGGAAAGTACTCCAATTGGATTGTAATCCTTCAGGAGTTTTATTTAGAGTTCACCACTGCTAAGTTGACGAAATCATTGGTTTTCGCTGATCTGATTTGCTCTCTCCCGACAGACTCCATTCCATCGAAACCCGAGGATCATATCCCGAATGAAACACTCTTTCTTATCAGCACTCGTGACCCATGGTACAGTGACATTATCGTGTATCTTCAAACATCCACGTTCTGGTCTGAATTGAAAAATTATGCTCAACGTCGGATTCGGCATCAATCTCAACCATACCGCATTGTAGGAGATACCTTGTAACGTGTCAGAGTTGATTCCATGCTCCGTCGGTGCTTGACCCTAGAAGAGGTTGAAAGAGTCTTGAATGACTGTCACAGTGGTGTCTGTGGCAGTCAAATGTCTAGATATGCCACCACCCAGAAGATTCTGCGTGCGGGTTACTTCTGGCCATCTATATTCAAAGACTGTATTGTTGCAGTCTGAAAATGTCATGCGTGCAAGGTCTTTCAGCGCAAGATGTGCGCGCCACCCCTACCCTTGCATCCTGTCATTACCGTGGGCCCTTTTTCTAAATGGGGCATAGATTTTATGACATGTAACCCTCACTCGGCCGGGGGGCATGCTTATATAATCGTTGTCATAGACTACTTCACTAAGTGGGCCGAAGCGATGCGTACATTAGCCACCGACTGTAAGACAGCTGCCCAATTCCTTTTCAACCATGTTATTACGCGTTTCAGAGTCCCTTAGGCCATTATTACTAATCATGGCACCCATTTTCAGGATTACATGATGGCTAAGATGACATCAAAGTTGGGCTTACGCCATGATAGCTCAATGCCATACTACCCCAAGGAAAATGGCCAGGTTGAGGATGTGAACAAGGTTTTGGTCACAATGCTTCAACGAACGATTGGTATCCAAAAATCCAACTGGCATCTCCAATTTTTCTTAACTCTCTGGGCTTATTGAACGTCTGTAAAGAGTGCAACCGGATTCACACCTTTCCAATTGGTGTATGGTTTGGAAGTGACTCTCCTAATTGAATGCGAAATTCCTTCCCTCAAATTGGCTGTGGAAATATTGCCTGACACTTCTCCGAAGCAAGAACGTCTCTTGTATTTGGAACGACTAGATGAAACCCGCCACTTAGCTACCTTGGTTATTGAGGCACAGAAAAAGCGGGTCAAAGCCCACTTCGATCAATCAGTTTCTCCACGTTCTTTCGTTGAAGGGGACCTCGTCCTCCTATATGACCAAGCACATGATAAACTTGGAGCAGGAAAATTCCAGCCCATGTGGCATGGGCCCTATATAGTTAAATGAGTATTAAAAAAAGGGGCCTATGAGCTTATCGACTACGAAGGAGTTCCCCTGGCATAGCCTAGGAATGGGTTGTACCTCAAAAATTACTATGCTTGAGTTATTCTCGTGTGGTGTGTGTGTACAAAAGTGAGTGTTTTCATTTTTTGTGCATATGTGGTGTGGTGTGCTTTGTAAGCATCTTTCTGCTGATTGGGTCTTCTTTATTGTGCAGATGTATATTACTCCTTTTGTCGGTTTTGCAGATGGTGCCTCCCACAGTACCAGGAATCTGTCTTCGGCAACCTGGGTAATCTACAATCCTGCTGGTGAGTTGGTTAATTTGCAAGGTGTTTGTCTAGGGCCTACCACAAATAATGTCGTGGAGTATAGTTCCGTTTTAGAATTATTAAACGAGGCTGCTAACCTCAGTATTCATGCATTACTTGTGTATCTAGACTCACAGCTTGTAGTAATACAACTTAACGGTCATTATTCAGTTAGAAACCCATCCATTTTACGTCTGTATCTACATATTCGTTTACTGGAAAGAAATTTTGATTACATCACATATCAACATATGCCCAGACACATGAATGCATTAACAAATGCAATAGCTAATTTGGTTTTAGATAGACACTTGCGTTACTTGTAAAAAACATCATCACATGTAAAAAGATCCATCCAGAAATAGATATATATATATATATATATGTCGAATAGTTTGCAGTTTGTGTACATCACATAAAATCAAAAAATATACATGTATGTCTAATAATAGCCGGAGACAACATGTCTCTCAAAAATATGCATATAAAAGCCCTAGATGACTAATCAGTGTGGTGCTTGTGGTAGCATGTCACCGCGTGCACCAATCGCCTCAGCAATCGATGGAGGCGACTAGGCACCCCCACAGCGTGTCACTGGTAAGCCATCGGGACGTTTGCTAGTCATGCATAGTCCAGGATTCCCTAGGCAATACCCTCCAGGTTCTGGATTAGCTTGCTCCCTTCGCCACCGTCATCTTGAGGGTCATGTGCGAGAGGGGTCCTCCGTGCAATGGGCGACATGCTTGTGGGCCTCTCTAGGCCAGCATCTGCATACACATAGAACCATTGTTAGAATAGGCATGTATCACAAAAAAAATCATAAATCCATAAAAAATCAAAAAGATTCATACCCAGCTCCTCGTCCCAGTCCTCCCCCTCTGGGAGTGGAATATCTAGGTCCCCCGTGAAGTTGGTACCAGCGTAGGGCCAATCCTAAACTACAATCAGCTGACGCCGTAGCCATACAAAAAACTTGGGCCTCCAGGACATCTACTGGCCCCCTCCTGATCTGGGCATGAGTGCTTCCCATCGAGCCATCCTCAGCTCCCTCAATGACGGCTCGACGAATATCGCCCCTTGGCCCTGGAAAATTGGTAATCGTTCCAGAATGAACGACACCAGAATGGAACCATACCCAAACTGTTTCAGTTTGGCCTTCTTGCACTTTGTCAGCTGCCGTTTGATGTTTGTTGTCACGGAAGTGGCCCAATCAAAAAGTGTAGGATTCATGCATTCAGAGGCTATTAGGAGTTGTGCTTTGGTTGTCTCGTGTGGTGCCTGCGATCCCGCATCTCATGTAATGGCGTGAAGCACTACTCAGAGTGCTAGATCGCGGACTGTGTGGATGTCTATTTTCCCACTACCCAATCCTGTCTGTGCCCTTGGGCACACTCTCGCCATTACCATCTCCATTTTCTCTCCAGAAGGTCTACTGCCTGTCATGATTGGCTGGGCCTCTACGTGAAAATCCGGTTATGAAATAAATATCAGAGACCTAAAGTTCTAGTACTTGGTCTCGAAGCTTGAACACTTCTTCATTCTCGTCCCTTATGCTAACCAAATATTGCAATAGCTCAGGTTGAGCTCTCAAACATGGTGTGAGGAAGAAATTTTTGAGACCACAGTCCCGGAGGGCAGTCATGCAAGCCTCATTTTGCATGGCCATTTCGTCCTCTTCCCCATGTTCCCTCTCCTTCCACTCAATCACCATTGTGGCTGGATATCTGCACCAACATGGTCAAAAATACCTTATTAGATCTCTGCAACACTTAAAAATTCATTTGAGTGGCTTACATTTTGATAAAATAACACAGAAATTTGATGTGTGCCATTGGCGCAAATTTTTTGCTAACAGTCGCGCCAATTGGCACGACCCCTTTGCAAAAAGGAGCCAATTAGCACGGGTCCGTGCCCGATACCCGTGCCAATTGGCCAAGCCCTAATTTTGTAAAGGGTTCCCCCAGAGATCAAACACACAATGGAAATTTACAAAAGATGAATCAAAACAAAGCTTAGGGGAGCACCTCTTACCTGGAACGAACGAGAATCAGAATGATGTACTGGATTGGTCGCAATCGTCGCTGCAAGTTCGCACACCAAAAGCTTACTGTTACTCTCCAAATGAGGTAAAAAGTAAGAATTAATATGTTTTACTATTTTTGGCATATTTATAACTTTTCAAAGTCAATTTAGGTTTTGAAAGTCATTTTTCCCAATATTTTAATATATTTCATCGAAAAATGGATTTTACGCTCGCTTTCATGTGTAGCAATAGGTTTTTACGCAGCTTGGACGATGATACGAGTTGTATTTTATACTTTTTCAGACTCGGTAAAAACATGAAAAAGTCATTTCTGGAGTCATATTTCAGCGCTTTTCTGACTCTCTAAACATGAAAATATTGTCGAGTCCTTTTTCATTTTGATCTCGTTAAAGTGGCTGCGAAACGACATCTACCCAATATACGTTTACCCCTTTTTTCAGGTTGGGATATATTATTTACGAAAAAGGAATACCCTAGCCTATTGCGACTAGGAGGTTTTCTCAGACATAGTTTTCTACCTTTTCGGGTTTGAGGAACTATTTACGAAAAGGGACTGTTGGAGTTTACTTTTCTGTTGTCTTTTCAAACTCTCTAAACATGAAAAGACGCCGAGTTCTTCCTTTGTCAGACTCGTTAAGCCCTGATGAAATCAAATTCAGTCGTAATGACGATATTCTGGTTCCTCCTTCCTAGGGCTCGTTAAATGTAATAGGATGGATTCGTCCGAAGGACGAATTTATATTACAAGAATATGTTATCCCCTTCAAGCTTGTCTTCAAAAATAATTGGGTTACTCGCCAGAAATGGTGGGCAAAATGGAACCAGTATCATCGTCGTGTCGGCAGTATGTCACTCTTGAACATGGCACTTGTCTGCATTCGTGTCGGGTTGGGGACATCATATCTCATTCTCAGTTTGCCTCCATGGGTTTGGGTAATCCTTTTTGACCTCTCATCTGCTCTTTGCCTCGTCATCATGACCTCTTGTCTTTTGATGTCAAATACTACCAAATCCACTGTCGCGCTGCCAGTATGTTCAAGAGAAGTTGACCTCTGCAAGTTTCAACCTTCCTATGATTCTCGTCTGATCCTGATTCATAAAATTTATATTCCTGTGTCTCGCGTTGATGACATGGGAAACACTATGGCCCACCTTTGATCAAGGTCACTTCCTTTCAACTTCAGCTCATTATCCAGGAAGTTGATCTAGAGACTCCCTTATGGTACCTTGGAGCCTGCATGCCTCAATGGTAGGTTCTTCGCATTCGATGCAAGGTTTTCATCATTGACCTTCGATCGGATGATTCTGCGGGTGTTCGGCGCTAGCTCACTATTCACATTCCGTGGATTGTACCTATAGTACCTTGAGGGCCATTGTCATTATTGTTGGTTCCTCTCGTATCTTTTAATAGCTTTCTTCATTGGTTGGTAATCAGACAATGTTCTTGCATGTTCGAATTCATCTCACTTATTCACATGCTAGAACTTGTACTTTGTTCGGGTCAAGATGGAGCGCAAGACCCTCGATTTTGTCTGTTACAATCCAGGCTACAATTTTGTGGATTATTATGATTAGTTACATGACTCATTGATTGGATGGATGTGACCATACCTGAGTCTATTAATCGATCCTTACTAGATGGCTGCATCCATGCCTTGGATCTATATTATTGTATACTCTGTTACGGATGGTTGCGCCCATACCACATATATATCATGTATTTGAGATATCAGTTGTACTTGTCTACGCAGGTTTTTCGACGACAGTGTTTTCAGTTGGACACGTTCTCGTAAATCATTTCACCCCTCTCTCTTGGGCCTCATGCTTTAGGGGGCATCTGTTACACAGTAATTTTTCACCGCCCCTACAATCCCCCATCCCGCACATTGGAGGGCTTATTCGGTGACCTATGAGAAATGACATGACCGGAAACCACTTTCATGGCATCCCCCTTGACAAGGAAAATCATTCCTCTGAAGACAATTTCCTATGAAAAGCCCTAAAAATAGCCCTTTTGGCCTTGGCGCGACTAGCCAGTTCAACCCTCGTGCCAATGGGGGAAATCCACCAAATAGGGTGCGCCAATTTGCGCTCTGTCCCAGTGTATCATCCGTGACAGAATTAATAAGGCTTGTTTTTTAAAAATAAATGGCGGAATTTTGATTCCAACCAACTCCTGAACGAGTCTCTAAAATGTGTTGGGAGGTTTGGCTCTGGATCTCCATGTAGGGGAAGTGGTTTTCCACCTATCATGGAAGCTTCCTTGAGGATAGGGCCAATCCCACCATTGTAGGGATCCCAACTCCCCTTCCACCATCTATATAAGCTTGTCATTTTCCCTTTGCAAGCTAGCCTGAATAGATCTTAATAAATAGTAAGGAGATTATTGTCAGACAGTCGAAGAGAGAGACTTTTCCCATTCCCGACGAGCTTTACTGAGACGTACTCCTCTGTCGACCCACCGAAGGAAGATCCAGCGTCAGAGCTCAGGTTGTATATTTATTTTTTCTGATTCATAATAAACAACTTCGATTATGGTTCCACTCAGATGTTTATGTTTTATGTTATGAGTTGTATCTTCTCTGACTGATAGATAATTGCATGTATTAGGTTTTACGCTTATGTGTTTTTTGTTTTTTCTTGTACGTGCAGGTGTTCGATTGCGTCGAGCGGGAGAATTTTGATCTGCCAAAGAAAGGGACATAAGCGCCATCTCCTCCACAAACGACAGCAACGTAGGACTTAGGGTAGGCCTCTTGTCGTATCTTGGTCTTTTGAAATTAGAAACTTGTGTCTTAGCGTGACTCAGTTGTTGCTAGACCCAATCTGGGCTAGTAGGGATCGCCTCTTTCCGCAGAGGGGATTTACCTCTCCAAGACAAGGATTTTTCCACAAGGCACTGGGGGCTTTTTTACTGGTGAGCCAAGTGCATTACTGCAGAATTCTACAGCTAGGTCGTTGACAACCTCAAGGCAGAATGTAGGGGCAGCTGAGCCTCTTATTCAAGGTCTATCTGGAGGATCTAAATCTATTGTAGGTATTTATAAAGTCTAAGAATTTGAGAAAGATAGGTTATCAACTCCCATTCTTGTTATGGAAAAACCTTTATCCTCAGGAAAGCCACCTTCTGACTTAGATAAAAAGTAAAAATCTATGTTGGAGGAGTATTTTAGCATTTGAGACTATGAAGAAGAAAATTTGTGTGTTTAGGAGTTGAAGTGGTCAGACTACTATCCTACATTTGTCTAGTAAGAAATCTTATTAGCTATGGAGAACAATGAACGTCACATTGAACTTGTTGGGAAGCTTCTAGAGTTTTTCGATTTTGAAAAGACATTTTCTGATAAAGACACAGAAGCTGGACTAATGTTTATTGTAAATGAATTTGAAGATACAACAATTGATGTTCCAATGGCACCAATATTTCTTGGTGAGCTTGTTGGAATGCTTTGTTTAGCAGGACAAACATACTCCAGATTCCTAAAGGATATCATGGTAAAGGTAGAAAAAAAATCAAGGAAAAGGGAAATATTTGATTCAACTCTTCGTATTTATAGATCGAGGCCATCAAAAAGAGAATTAGGTGCTCATGGTGATGACTTGATCGATTGTGAGAAGCTTATTTCTTGAAAGAGCCTCTAGGTAACATTTTAATTGTTTAGGTTTCCAATGGAGATGTGTTGTAACTAGATAGACTTGTGTTGCTATTCCATGTGCATTCAGTTATATATTTTACTAGGAGTCAATATCAATCAAAATGCAAAGAAGGAAGAGAGGTGGATGTGAGTGTAGGATACTTTTGAGAAGTTTAGACTCTTTTAATGAACATGTTATTATGAGTTGTACATTTTTCGAGGTCATGAGGTGTTTTATAATTAGAATCATGTTACTTGTTTATTAGATCTTTTTAAATTTTAGAAACAACGAACATGTTATTGTGAAATGTATATTTTTTTGGGCTTGTTTAGGCTATTTTTTCAATTATTCAATCAAAGCTCCATTATTGGATGTTCTGGTTTAAAATTGGAGTTTGAACAGTGTGATTATTCGACACAACTATATGTTATAGACAACATTGATGGATATTTGCAGTCGAAAAGTATTTATGATGAAATAAACGTAATATTTGATTTGACATTATTTATGGATATTTGTGTCATTGGAAGTTTCTTTTAGCCTGTCATGTGGTTGGTTCATGCAAATCTCTGTTTCATTGGATATGCAGAATTTGAATCTGCATTTTCTTCATTGCAATCTATGTTAGTAGCAAATCACAAAACATTTTGTTTCTTATTCTCTTTTTTTTCTTAAATTTTTCTTACAAACAACTCCACTTTACATTCTCTGAAATATTTTCTACTCAATATGCTATGTTTTTGGTTTAATTTCCTTTTTCACTAATAATTTGGAGATTAAACATTCATAGTTCAATTCCACTCAGCTAAGCATTTTTGTACACTCGAGTTTGTGACTGTGATTAATGCAAATTTATGTTTCATTGGATGTATGGATAATTTCTTTACAATTTTCTATAAATTAAAAATCTCATCAGCACTTCCACAAACCATGCACTCTGGTATATTTATTTGGCAGACTTAATGGATCCTTTAGAAAACTAATTTACCTCTTCAATTGTATGCTCCGAACAATTTTTGCATGTGTTTAATTAGTCACTGATCTATTTATCAGAATGAGATATAAGCAGGATTTATGTTGTCTCTATTTTTTTCACAACTGGGAGGTTTTGCAATCTGATGTCATTTACTTCCATGCCAAATTCCGTAAAGCTAGGAGATGGAGAATGTACTAGCAGTCTTTGATGTGAACTCCATGACCATGCTTGGAAGAGAGATCATCTCTTGAAATTTTTTATTTCCTTAGCTACTAATATAATTTTGAGACATATTTTGTAGAAAAGAAACTCAATCATTAAATATTTGCAAGCAGGTATAATATAGCAAGAACAACAATGAAAGCTAAGATTAGCTGCAATATTTGTGGTTTAATGCACCTTATGGGTTGTGGAAGTAAGATGGACTGTGTTTATAGTAATCTAGGGAAATTATTAAAAAAATTCATTAAGGAAGATTAATGCTTTTCTTGATATGATTTTTTTTGCATGATGTTCTTGTTAAGGACTCTAATCTATGCTGATCTCTTTTCTTAGGCTTAAGTGAAATGCATTTTCCATTTCCAAGAAAATGCTATACCTTGGACTATATGTTGCCTTGTCGAGTAGGATTGTCATTAGAAAATGGACATGCATTCCTCATTGGAATATTTATATTTAGACACACCCATTTTTATTTAGTGTGCCATTACATTCTTCAGAACAATATTTATGCAATTTAATAATGCTTTTTGTTTGGTCTATTAGATTTGCAACAAATGAAGGGAAATAAGTTCTTATGTATGCGATAAATTTTATTTTTGAATGAGTTCCATTTTCATTTTGTGCTGCATTATTGTGCGGACTCCACCATTGATGCTTTTAGATTTTGCATCTGCTACTTTCTTACAGGTGGAATGTTGTTAATAATTATTCAAAGCCTTAAAAACCTTTAGAATTTGTCATGATCAACTACATATCAGCATAATGTCTAAAAGCTTCATGTTACCCCTTTGTAATACATTACTCCATGAATTGGTCAGATTTTACCACCTCTAGACAGATTATATGAAGTGTAACTCCCCGATTTTGAAGAATTTTTTTGTTAATTAGTTACCTCATTTATGCTACATATCATTTTCTATTTTTTTACTATATTTTTATTACTGATTTCCATCAATTATTGGAAATAATGAATGGGAAATATATATATATATATATATATATATATATATATATATATATATATATATATATATATATATATATATATATATATATATATAGTTTTCCATCTAAGTGGAGTTAATCTGGTTAAATATGTTTAAAATAGGCAGTCTTCCAACTAAGTTAAAGTTAAATGTATAGAGAAATTTGTCATCATACTTTATTGCCAATAAAAATTGATATTTTCAAATATATTAATGACTGAATAAGAAAACTCCCCTCTATCTATCTAAATTTCAGTCTCAAATGTATTTATTACCGTGAAATATAAATTCAAATCATCATTGTCCTATTATAAATAACAGTATTATTAGCCAAATCCTATCTATATATATTTCAGTCTGAAATGTATTTATTACTGTGACATATAAATTCATATCATCACTGTCCTATTATAAATAACAGTATTATTAGCCAAATATATGGAGTAATTAATCACTATAATTATATAAACTCTATTTTTTATAATACTAACTATAACTACATTGTTAACTAAAAAAAACATAACATTGAGACTATTTATTTATATATCACTCATGGAAGTCTCTCTGTCTAAAATGAAATTCCAAATCTTAAGTAAGAATGCATTAATAACTGGGTGCAATGTCTACACAATCTCATGTACAATCACTCGTGAAGGAATTAATAACTGGGCCCAATGTCTTCATCTATATTGAAACATTGATGAGAGTTGACTTGTTTTCCTTTGGAAATAATAATTTCATCTAAACACTTTTGGATCTATTGATACAAGTGGTGGGATATCTGTCTCTTAATATAAAAGTGTAAAATCCATTACTAGCGAAACATTCTAACATAAGAATTAATTTATAGCTAAATACACCTTTATGAATAGTTTTGTATTCTTGAATGTTCCTTTGTAGGATCTATTCCATGTTGTGAGAAATATTTTCCAAACACATGGAAAATATAAACATGTCAAATGAACATAGAAACATTTGACATTTAACATTTGTAGGATACTTTATTGAATCTATCAATATTCTCTATAAACTAGTTTGAATAAATTTTCTCCTTAAATTTGAAATTTACCAAACCATTTCTCTTCATCTATATTGAAACATTGATGAGAGTTGAGTTGTTTTCCTTTGGAAATAATAATTTCATCTATACACTTTTGGATTTATTGCTATAAGGGGTGGGATATCTATCTCTTACTATAAAAGTGTGAAATCCATAACTATCGAAACTTTCTAACAGAAGAATTAATTCATAGCTAAACACACCTTTAAGAATAGTTTCGTATTCTTGAATGTTCCTTTGAAGGATCTATTCCATGAAGTGAACAATATTTTCCAAGCACATGGAAAATAGAAACATGTAAAATGAACATAGAAACATTTGAAATTTGACATTTGTAGGATACTTTATTGAAGCTATCAATATGCTCTATAAACTAGTTTGAATAAATTTAAATTTTCTCCTTAAATTTGAAATTTACCAAACCATTTCTCTTCATCTATATTGAAACATTGATGAGATTTGAGTTTTTTTCCTTTGGAATTAATAATTTCATCTAAACACTTTTGGATTTATTGCTACAAGGGGTGGGATATATATCTCTTAATATAAAAGTGTGAATTCCATTACTAGCAAAACTTTCTAACACAAGAATTAATTCATAGCTAAACACACTTTTATGAATAGTTTTGTATCCTTGAATGTTCCTCTGTAGGATCTATTCCATGTTGTGAACAATATTTTCTAGGAACATGGAAAATAGAAACATGTCAAATGAACATAGAAACATTTGACATTTGACATTTGTAGGATACTTTGTTGAAGCTATCAATATGCTCTATAAACTAGTTTGAATAAATTTTCTCCTTAAATTTGAAATTTACCAAGCCATTTATCTTCATCTATATGGAAGAATTGATGAGAGTTGAGTTTCTTTCCTTTGTAAATAATAATTTCATCTAAACACTTTTGGATTTATTGCTACAAGGGGTGGGATATCTATCTCTTAATATAAAATTGTAAAATCCATTACTAGCAAAACTTTATAACATAAGAACTAATTCATAGCTAAACACACCTTTATGAATAGTTTTTTATTATTGAATGTACCTTTGTACGATATATTCCATGTTGTGAATAATATTTTCCAAGCACATGGAAAATAGAAACATGTCAATAGAAAATAAAAGTATGAGACCTCCATCATAACAAGAGACAATAATGAAGAGATTCGCCACATCAAATATAAAATAATCTAAAATAAAGAAGAGATGCAAATATGATGACATTTGATATCAAAACTAAACTAACAATACAATAATATATATATGTAATTAAATATTCATTCATCACCATCATATCCATGCAAAAAAAGGGGTGAGTTAAGATCATCTAGGAATAAACATTATGGACACATTAAATCACCATATCATGGACACATTAAATCACCATAACTTAATTATATAGCAAAGCACCCTTATCCAGTATATCATAATATATTGTTCATACCAACACACATCTAACCATCCACATGTCCATTTATTTGAAAGAAAACCATAATATAGTCTTAAACTATATAAATTCCAATGCATTGTAGCAATTATATGTTCTAACCCTAGAATAAAATTTCATTGTTCATCTTGAACAATGTGTTCCACTCATATGAAATTTTCTAGTGGAAATTTTTCCAGAATGGCATCATGATCATCTATCGATAACCTCCATTGTCGCTAATTTTTTTCTACTCTTCACTTGCTTCAACTGCAACCGAGTTGCTATGACTATATTGGGTATAAATAACCTCTAGCTAGTAATCTTGAAAAATAATATGATCTTTGCATTTCTTTACTTCTTCAAATAAATGTCCCATTAACACCATTGAAACGAATGGCTATGTATAATTTGATGGATCATTATACTCTTGCAACAACGTGGATTTATACATAATGCATCGTAATAAATCATAATGCACTTTTTCTTGATTATTTTCTGGTGCAATGACATTGAAGACATCACATTCTCTAACCATATCAAAAACACGTTCATAACCATTGTCAATCAAAACAAATTCATTGTCCATTTCCTTGTCAGTCATGTTTCCAAATGGGGGCAATTGTGTCAATTCTTCGTGTTTCCATGGTTTAACAAATTTCTTAATTTGGTTTTCACAGTCATCTATGGACTCTGTCTGATCAATACATGAAGAACAAAAGCAAGAACACTTTTGTTTCTCAATGCAATGTATATTTTTCATGTTCTTACTTCTAATTGAGTGTAAAATTATTGTTTGAGGGATTCCAAGGCAATTAAATGGCAACGATCTATCAACATCACCCATTGCAATATTCCAAAAGTACCTGCTTGAGAAAAAAACACACATGTATGAGTCAAATTTTGAACAATATTTAATATTTTTTTGATAACAAAATACACACACATGTATACACATATATATTTAGACATGTATAATATATTGTTAGTTAAATGTGTACGCTTACTTGTGCACATTAGCCATCCTTGGGTTCGATACATGACTTAAATTGTCTTTGCACCAATTAACAACATCTAAAGAATTTACAAGTCGGGAAGCTGAGTGATTCAATTTATGCCTCATAAGTGCACATTTTACGCATGCCCCAACACCATCGTGATATCCTTTTCCATGCACTGTCTCAAATAAATTCCATGTATGTCGAATGTTGGTTCCCTTATGAAGATGATACAACCAAAAGAATGATCTTGTTGATTTAAATTGACCAACACAACCATCTAACCATACCCAATTTTCTTTAAAAGTGACCCTTCATTCCAACAATTCATTATAAATAACATTAAAACAATGTTGAACAAAACATGTATCATGTGTTCGATCATCACTGATGTAGAAATGGTACTCCTTAATCACCTCACGATTATTTTCATCGCTATCAAAACCATCGATATTAAGCTCTGCATGTCTATACAAAATATGCACAAATATAGATTCTTGGTCTCAATTATAATACTCAGTTTGTCTCTCCTTTTGTGGACTAAACGTGTAATTCTCAGCAAAATCAACCACTGATAATATTGTTCCTTTTGGGAACGCATCACGTGATTTCTTGAACTGTAAATCCTGCCATTGTGCTAAATGAAAGTGCTTAATATATTTGTATATTTTCACCCTGAACTTCTCCATAAAAGATGTCACTGAAATGTCGTCATCAAGTAAGGTGATATTTTTTGATGTTGTGCTTGAATCTGAAATAGGAGTGTAAGTAACATTTTCATATCGCTTCCAATTGAGACTAAGATTTGACAGTCTGGGATCATTAGGATCAATGGGATACTTTGCATCGTAGAGTGCGAAATGAGAACATTCTAGGAATTTTCTTCCACCAACACAATCTTTTTTATAAAATAATTTATTATTCTCTCATGCACATAATATCTTCGATAAAATTTCACGAACACTTGCAGGAGGGGGGTCATTTGACCAATATTTTATGCCAAAATTTACAAATTTCTTATAAAATAATTTGAATTCTACATGGTATCGACAACATGTGTCTCGAACAGTGATAGGCCTGACATACCATGGTTTAATATTCAAAAATTTGCTAAGGGAAACCTTCACATCAGTATTACTATCCATAAAGTTCTGGAATAATTTTACTGGACTAACCTATGTTATATGTTTGGCATGAGATTCATGAACTCCCTTAGATATACAGTGTCGCACACCATCCTTTTTCATTTGGCGACACGCGAGAATTAAAATTCCAAAACTCTTTTACCCTATCCCTCAAACATCAAGAAGTCTATCATGATATGGATACCTACAGATATTAGCCCAACATGTAAGTTCATCATTCTCATCTAATTGAATTCTAAATTTTGTATGCCTCCATAAACTTTTCTTGATGTTTTAAGAAATTTTGAAGTTGCTGACATCAACCAACTTGATGATGTTTGTTTCACGAGTACACCTATTAAAAGTGCTCTACGAGCATTATTTTCAACTTGAGATCACTGTTTGGCTATTGTGCCAAGCACCGACATCACATCTTTTTATACCATTTCATTTGCTAAAACCTCTTTCTCACTTTAATGCCCAATAATTCCATAGCATTTCTAAGAGATTTGTGCTTTAAAAATATACTTAACATCTGAGCTTGTGCTATGATAGATTTACCTTCAAAAAGATGTTTCAACCCCTAATTTATTTTATCTCGAACTGTCCTTTCAGCCATTGGTGGTCCCAATTCTTCAATTTTAGTTGGATCCATATTTTCTAGAAAGTTGTAGTCGTATACAACGTTCTTGGAACTTCCAATTAATTGCAGTGAAATTCAAGGTGTGGTGGTATCTTCCTGTGGTTTTGATGTTGTCCCTGCATAAAAAAAAATATTAACTTCTAATTTGAAATTTACATATACATATTTTTAACTATAAAACTTTCTTGAACTACAGTGTTTTTAAAAAAAATACGAAATTCAAATTGAAGAAATTATTGACTCACCAGTGAGATCGATATCAATATTCTCTTGGACATTTGTGTTTTCAATATTCTCGTTGACAAGTTCCTCAACATTCTCTTCGAAATTTGTTTTTTCAATATTCTCATTTACAATTTCTTCAACATTTCTCATTTCCTCGTCATTGTCATGCACCTCTACATCTCTTTCATGATGCTCTACCTCCACATTTATTTCATGGCTTAATATTTCCCTTTCCTCTCACCTTTTTTTTGTAATATCTCATTATTTTCCACTGAATCAGTTCTTTTTCGATCGTGCCTTGATAGGAAATTCCTTTTGTTTCCCATGTTCACAAGATTGGAAACCTAAAATCCAATTCTATTTGGACCAAATACCCAAAAAACATAGACATCAGAATAAGTACTTCATGCTTTCAATAAGAGAGAAAATGAAATAAATAATTAAATTCATAAAGACATTTTGAAAAAATACTTCATGCCTTCATAGAGACATTTTGCAAAAATAATTCATGCCTTCATGCACCCAAAAAAACTTCAAAATAAAATTTCGCCAAAAAAAATTTGCACCCACTTTCAGAAAAAAAATTCGCCAAAAAAATTTTGCACCCAGAAAAACGTTAAAAAATAAATCACCAGAAAGTATTTTGCACCTAGAAAAAATTCACACCTTCGCAGGAAAAAAATTCGGACTCTCACACCTTCGCACTTTTGTTGGTTCAAAATGGTGTGTGGAATTAATCTTTCGAACGAGAGTATTTATATAGAACTATCACCCAAAACATTGCGGCGATTCGATGAATCTTCACAAGATTCCATCGATTTGATTTTAGATTAAAGTTTAATAAACTCTCATCTGAGATTTTATTAAACTCTCGTCTGAGAGTCTACCTTGGGTAAACTCTCAGGTGCAAACTCTCGGCCGAGATTTTGTACAACTTTTGGATGAGAGTTCAGCCGCACAGTTAAATTTAACCTATGGTGGTTTAAACTTTCAATCGAGAGTTTAAAATTTCTCAGCCGAGAGTTTTACAAATGTCTCGCCAGAGAAATTATCTTGGCCGAGAGTTTCTGGTCAATGAAAAACCTAGAAAATTATGCAGTTTTCAGGAACCTGCAAATTTGGAGGGGTGGAACACCTACAAACACAAAATGTTATCTTTCGAACCTGGTACCATTAGATTCATCTCTGAATCTAGTTACTAATGTTGTAATATTTGTGGAGTTTCATGAAAAATTTCAATTTTTTATTAATTTTATACTAAACTGTGTCACTATGGAATTTCATTGTTATGAAAATTGCATTGAATGAAAATTCAATAACTTTAAAATGATAACACCAAAAAAATCAGAAAAATCATATTGCACTTCCTCTCCGTGTCTTCTTCAAAAGGGTATTCTCATTTTTCTTATTGACGATCACATTGAAAATAAAATCTAGGGCTCATAAAATGTACTGAAACATCATTGTTTGTTTGTCTTCGTCTATTTCAAAAAATAATAAAAAATAGTGATTTAATATGAAAATTACTGAAAAATAGTCATTGCACTAGAGAAATCTATTTAGATTATGATGATATGGTTTATTTCCAAAAGATGAATAACCTTCCCTAAAAAACGTTAGGGTTCAAAAAGTGACTATTTATGTTTGCCTGAAAATTTCAAGTGTATGCATTTAGTAAACAACAAATTTACCCCTCTATATGTCAATAATTTTTTTTTTTTTAAATATGAAAATGGAGGTAAGACAATTCTCTACAAATATTGTTTTTATGTCAAAGTGTAATTTGCATTGGAAATATGAGTTTAGTGGAGTTGAAGTTGAAAAAACATAGAAAATTATAATTTTCAACGTGAAAAAAGGGAAAAAAGTGTTTCCCAACTTCATGTTTTCACATAATATGCTTATTTATTTCTTCTCAGAGTTTGACAGTTCATAAGAATGACAACTTTACTTCTCATTTAATTTAGCAAGGCATGCACGGATTGAGGAACTATGCTTTCTTTATCCTATGAGATCTTGTCTCTGAACCATTGTCCTTGCTCCCTTGTTTGAGTGCTCCCTTGAAATACCAGCTTTGTTGTTTTTCATTTAATCTCCAACTTCTCTTCATTTAATCTACAGCTATCGACCTATTCGTTCTTTTACTTCTATGTATTGCACCATCGGAGGCTCAATATATCAATATCATAACTCATAAAAAATGAGTGTTACGATGCCAAATATACTTTATGTGCCTTTATCCCCTTAGTGCTTAGCTCTTGGTTCCTCTTGTCTCCACATGACTATGTGCTAAACAATATCGAAGCCCACTTTATCTGAATGCCATTTTTATTGGAGTTATCATTTCCTCATACTCTGATACCCCGACCTCCGATATGATGTTAGGCTTACGACATCCTTCCATGTGGAGCCTTGTCATCAGCAGACTAGTTTGAGAGGGGATTCATTCCATGCCTTTGTCTCTATTATTTTTTTAATGTTAAATAAACAAGGACTCTATCATTGATTTTGATTGTATTGTAGTTGATTCGTATGCACAATTATTTCATAGCATTCAAGTCTCTACAAGGCATAGTCTCGTTGATGTGTTACTTTTAATTAATTAATGAGACCACTATGATAAATTTTATAAGTAGTTGTTGGTTGACATGGATAATTATGTCTTCTTGAATATGGAGCATGTTATTCTTAGACTTGCATGCACGTTTCATATTTTTTTCTGAGCTTGATGAAGGGAAGAGGAGTTGTCGGAGATGTCTAGCTAGCCACAATGAACAACGTGACTCACTAGAAATAAACCCGGGAAGTGAATCTTCATTTATGTTCAATTAGGTTTATTGGAAAAATTCTTATATTAATGTAAGATGAACCCTAAAAATATCATTCAACTCTTGAAGTTGATTCACAACTAACTCGCACATTTTCATGTCTTTTAGGATATTCTAGTTGCCATTAAATGTTGTTTTCATGTATTATAGGTTTTATTCGCAAACATTAAAACATTTAAAATAAATTATATTTAGAATTTTTTTAATTTGGTTTCTTACTTCTTTCTCACACTAAAATGCCTCCCAATCAGTGTGGTTACGGTTGAACTAAAGGTTTTATATGGGAAGGACACAATTCTTGTTTATATATGTTTGTTGATATCAATTAAAATCATGTTCTTCTCAAATAAAAATTCACAGCTCTATATGGGACTAAGAAAAACATTTTTCCCACCATTATCTTATGTTAGGCTCATATATTGGCTCTATACTAAATATTTATGAAATATCTAGTGCCACATATAAGCCTTGGATATCATATAACATTAGAAAGTTCTCACCGCTTTTAATTTTCAAGAGGTATTATTTTTTGAGCTGTCGGTCACTTTTCAACTTTTCATTCGAAGAGATATTATTCTTTGAGGGGTAGATCACTTTAAAACTTTTCAATTAATGTAATTAAAGCCTCTGGGTGTAGAAAGTTATAATATTTTCATAGTTTTAAGTTTTAGGTTATAATATTTTACTAATAGAATTATAAAACAAAATATAATAAGAAATCCACAAATTTATTTCATGGATAAGTTGTTTCTTTTCCACATATAGACACTCTCTATAACCATTTATAATTTTTTGTAGTTTTAATAGCTTTTCCATATATGGACTCTCAATTCTCATACTCTTTATGATCCTTTCAACCAAATAAGCTAAAATTTATAAAAACAAAATTCATGTATACAAATAAGCAGTGACATGCAATCACATGGCATATAGAAACATCAATTTATAGTTATTCTGGATAGGTATTTCATAAAAATAAAATATTTTTTAAAAATAGTGGTTATTTTTACTAAAGAAATGTATTAAAAAGACGTATTAAAAAGATATATACTTATTATTAGAAATATAATATAGAAGATTTATAGCTATTCTGAATAGATATTTAATAAAAATAGATATTTTTTTAAAATAGAGATTGGTTTTATTAAAAATGTATTAAGAAGAGTCAACAACAAAGTAATTTTGTAATATTTTAATTATTATATAAACACAAAAAATATAATATAAATTAAATGAATGGAAACCTTATAATCTATCTATCTAGTTAGATAACATTTAATATTAAAGCGGATAGTATACAAATCATTATATTTGAAAAGAATTTAAATCTTACAACCGACATACCACTAGACAACATCAAATGTTAGCTAAATGAATAAAGAGGACTACTTAACTAGTAAATCTATCAAAAACTCAACATCTACAAATTAGATAAAACTACAAAATAATTTCAAAATATTTACGGGCGTTCTTATTTGAAAACAATTCCCCTAGTTGTCGATGTGTCCATGTCTAAGCCATTGGATCCGATGTTAGATGATTGAAATGTTTTAGGCCATTAGATCAAGTAAATAGTTTTATATATGTTTTTTATAATGTTAGTTTTTTTCTTGTTAATAAACAAAGTATGATAGAAATGGTGTAATGTCATGTTTAACATTTTGACTATGTCAAATTACACAAAAATAAAAATAAAAGTAAATTAAATAAAAATATTGACATAATGTAATGAACATTTTAACAAGGTTAAAATACAATAAAAAAAATAATAAAATAATAAAATAAAATAATTATAAACTATAAAAACAACCCATGGTATTGACCCATGGTATTCATGTGGAATGTAGTTTATTTTTAAATGTTTATAACCATTATGAACATTTTAACAAGGTTAAAATACAATAAAAATAATAAAAATAATAAAATACAATAATTATAAACTATAAAAGCAGCCCATGGAATTGATGCATCTTATTCATGTGGAATGTAGTTTATTTTTAAATGTTTATAACCATTATTGTTTTAAATTTTACCTAATAAAATACATTTAATTTTTCATACATCCAAATATACATAGTTTTTCTTGTTTTATATTATTTTTGTTACAACTATTTTATTATTCTAGAAATACATGGTTTTTTTTTGTTAATATAATTGATGTTACATATGTTTTAGTATTCACAAGTAGAGTTTCTTAATATATAAAAAATTAAATTAATAATGAATTTTTTTAGAATATGTGATCTTTTTTTAGTTTCCAAATTACACATGATTTATCTTGAGCAATAATGATGAATGTTCATAATTCTGATTTCTTAAATAAAATCAAATTTGCCTTTAATTACCTAATTGTAATAGCTTGTAACTACATAACAATTTGTACCTACAAAATTTTTTTTGTTAATGAATATCAAATTTATTCCCTTAAAAAAAAATTATATAGATATCTTTAATTACTTAATAGTATCTAAAAAATATTACATGTTTTTTACTTTATAATCATAAACAATTTTCATATTATATGGTTTCAAACTTACTCACAGTCATATTGATTTTCTCTACAAATGTTGGAAATTTCATGGTTAATGTAATATAAGCTAAATACAAATTCATTTCTTCTACTCAAGATCAAGAAAGCTATGTTGAGTACCCAACACCACATAACAAGACATGTTTGCCAATTCCATAAATGCTACCAAATCTCTCTCGGTGTTGGATTTGTTTTCTTAATAGCCTTATTTTTACTGTTGTTGAAGTGATGAAATCCACCTCTCCATACATTTTTACGTCGTAAGGCATCTTTATTTGAAAACTCTCCTAACTGATTTTATGTCATAATTTGTGCCATTAGATCCTTTGTTAGATGATTGGATCATGATCAACCATAGATTCGAATTGTGGCAATTCCTTATAACAATAACATTAGTCATCATCCCCACCTGCCCTGCTCTATTATTTGGAGTCTATGATTTGTGTACCTATCAGTACTATATGTTTCGTGATCTTTGGGAAGAAGGCAGGCCACAGGATGCTAAGTTTAAAAGGAAAACACATTGTGATAACCGGAGGATCAAGGGGCATCAACCTTGCTATTTCAATGGAGGTTCTCAAAGAGGGAGGATACATGACCCTCATCTCTAACAGTTCTTCTCAAATAGATGACACCACTACAGACATTGCTCAATAGGGGAAATATTCTTTAGATAAAGTTTGTGTAAAGGTAGGGTTCTTTACATAAATATATGTAGATATTTTTGGTTTAAAAACCTCTTGATCACATTCTTTCTGGTTAAATTTTGCACAAAGGTAGTGTTCTTTACCTAAATTTCTGTACATCTTTTTCATTGAAAACCTCTAATCACATTCTCTCTAGATAAATATTGGACAAATGTTGAGTTCTTTGCATAAATTCCTCTGCAGCTTTTAATGAACTCTGGATCACATTATTTCTATCTAGATCTTCTATGCCAGGGGGTTTATTCATGAAACTATGTGGAATGATCTGAGCTTTGTGGTGAAGGTTGCAGATATGGGGGACTATGAATCCATTTCTACAGCTATAAAAGAGTGTTACAAATGGCGACCTTTTGACGTTGTTATCTGTAACGCAAGAATAGCTAGAATAGGCTACATGGATGAAATCAACATTACAGATGTGGATTCTGTCATCCGCACTAATCTCAGTGGGGTAGTCTACACCGTTCATTCTTCGTTTCCCTTGATTAAACAATGGAGCAGTAAGTCAAATCCGACAACTATTGTTCTCATGGGATCGCTGGCTTCTATGGTATGTAATCATCAAATAATCAAGAAACAGATATGAATCTAAAGTTCATAATAGTTTGTTAAGAGATTTACAATGTAGACTCTAAACTCTTTAAAGTTTGATTAAATAATCTTTCCAAAGGAATTTTTTCCCCAAATTTAATCTGAAAGGATGATAAAATAACATGATGCCAAAATCAGCTGAGGTTCCATGCAAAGCTAACAAGTTGAGTTATACATTTGGAGTAATATAAGAATGCAACATCCATGCTATGGTTGTGGCATATACACATCCACTAAACATGCCCTTAAAGGACGGGTCGAGTGCCTAAGGTTTGAGTTGTCGCCTTTCAATATTCGAGTGACTATTTGATGTCCAGGCTTTGCAAAGACGCCTCTCCTACCAGAAGGTCATTCGAATCTCGTTGCAAAGAAACCTCCCCTACTAGAAGGTTCATTGATTCTCTCTGTAATTCATGCTATTTCATTTTCTTGCTTCTTTATGTGTCCAAATAAGGCGATTTTTTGTTCTTTATTACGAAATATTAAATACACTAAATCTGACTATAAAACACTTCAAACCATTTGAAATCAAGAATATTAAGAAATGACATCAAACCATTACAATTCATAATATTAAGGTAATTTTACCTACTAATGAGTGATAATTACCTAAACCCTAACTACCTCCATAGTTTCATTAAATACACAAGAACCAAAAAGGAAAAGAAGGGAGAAAGGAAGTTGTAGTCGATAGTATATAGTAGAGGCAAGAGAAGTCTATTTTCATAGTGGGACACAAACAGAGCAAGTAGTAACCGAAAAAAATGCTTTTCTACCATCATGATGGCACAAAGCTGTAACCTCATGTGGAGACCTCTGTATAGGTTTCATTTCTCTATTAAAATTATCTTGTAGTTTTTTTAATACAACCAGAAAGGGTTTCTTTCTCTAGTTTTAACACTGTTGAAAATTTAATTTGGGTCTTTATAGTCTTCGGTGATTGTTGCTTTTTCACTTAATATTTAAAATATGTAACATAGTTTGCTGTAGATTTTAAGCTATGCTCAGACTGCATTAACAGTAGTGATTTTAATTGCGAAAAAAAAAAGTTAGTAGTCTTAAACCCATCCATAACACTCAAATATTCCCCATATTTGGTGATCTGTAATCCTAGGGAGAAAGTACAGATCAATGTTTTCAGAGCAAAAAATTGTCTCTTCAACAAAGGGAAGCAAAATATGCTATGTTTTATTTGTATGACTTTATTAAGCACATGGCTAAAATTTCAAACATTGTCAACCCTCAGAATGGATGAAAGGAGTGGCCAGATTTAAATCCTATGGTTGTATGGTTCATTGAGGAATGATGGAATACGTATCATTGTTCTTGTTTTGGGGAATCTTTCATTTTGATAGCAAATTTGTTTAAGGTTATTCAACATTCAGAACTTTTGAAGTAGGTCACTATTTATTTGAATTTATCTTTTTGGCTCTCTCAGATGCTACATCTAGTAGCCATTGTCTAATGGTGGCCTCATGGGAACCTCATCTCAAGAAGCTAGGAAAGAGGAGGGGATTAAGGGGAAGTAACCCTTGTTCTCTTTCTTGCGGAGTTTTTGAGATCTTAAGTTGTATTTTATTTGTGCCTTAGGCATTGTCTTCACATGTATTATATGATGCAATTTGCTTCTATTGTTAAATATGGTTAGAGCTAATAGTATAGATTTTAGACTAAAATGAAATTTAGATTTCCAGCTGTTAATAAGATCACATGTCCAGAATTATGTGGTGTTCTCTATATGATTGCATTCGATAGTTGTTTATGCTCTTTTTCGACTATGCTCATTTGTGCAATGTTTCTTTTTAAATAATGATTCGAATTGGAAACTTAGTCCATTTGACATAGTTGTGTCACTTTTCTGGTTATCACAGTCTTCATAGATCAGTTATTTGACATACAGTTTTGTACTTAGCAGCACATTTCTATTAATTCTACATAGCATTGTTTGGTGTCATTGACATGGTTATAGTGCTTCTAAATTGTGGTTTACTGAGTGATTCAGTTGTCAATAGTTGTTTAAAAGAATTGTTTTATGTATCTTGCATTTGGAGAGAAAATTATTGCAGATTGAACATGTTTTTTTCTATAACTTTTCTTTTAATTACAAATACAAATTAGGACAAGGCACAATCTTTTTTCCTTCCTTTACTAAAATTGACCAAAATCACTACAGATATCTTGCTTAGAAACTATTGAATCTCTTTAAGAATCCAACGGTGTTTCCTTTGCAACATCTAGTGATGGTGCAATTACTAGTTAACCATTTTACAACCAATAGCATAAACACTCAAAAGTTTCCAAATAATAATCCAGAACTCAAAAAAATTCCATTTATAACAACCCCTTTTTATCATAGATAGCAAAACCTTTTATCAATATAAAAAGAAAGAATTAGATAATATGGAAAGAATTAGGTAATCAACATCCATCCTGCCATGCAACATTTAATACCCTTTAAGTGTGAATTGCCTCACCGAACAATGCATATCCACTGTTACACAATAATAAGATGGAAAATGTTCACCACAGAAATATCTCACATGTTTGAATATCTTTTCATTGGTCCCACTTTTGGTCGGGGTTTCAAGAGAATACTCACTCCGGTTAAGGATGGAGAGATGGTGGCCGCACGAAAGAAAAACACCTCTCTCTCTCTGCAACGTTGGGCATCGGAGGATTAAGGTTAGTAAACCATATTTCAACACTTTGTAATCAGATCAGTCACACCAAACGACCCAATAGTTTATAAACGTTCAATGAATTTTGGCACGTTCCTGGAAATAATTTTCGTTGGATCCAACTTGTATTAAAATGGTTGATGAATAGTAAAATGTAAGTATCAACCATTAAATTTGTAAAATCTAATTCCGCAACATTTGAATTCGACTTCGATGAAAAGATCCGTGATTTTACAATAGTCAGTTCGGCTCTTGACTGTCAAAGAAACAAAATACAGACGGCTTACCTCGTTCTAAAGACCAAAGAAATGAATGTGACATGCCTGCCAATAAGATTCGTGCAAACCAAACAAACGTAAAAAGTGATATTAAGACTATTCAACGTTGGACCAGTCGAAGGAATATATAGTGTTCATCCTTGGACTGCTCCGCCACCGTCTCTAAAAGTTTTTCAACTGAATGTATACTAGAGGGCAGTTTTTCAACTGAATGTATACTAGAGGGCTGTGTACTTAGACAGGATTGGAGAAGGACCATTACAGACCAACAGCGAACAGGTCAGTGATTTTTGTTTGATTTTTATTTAAAACAAGGAGTATGGTGGACATGTATTTGACCAGTATTCTATAAAAATCTATTTATATATGTATTCCAATTTCGATTTAAGTATATAAATTTGAATGTAAATTATAGTAACATACTATCCGCATAGATTTATGTAAAAGATGGATTTTTTTTTTTTCGTTGCAAACTTATTTTAGAATGCAAAAAACAATGTGTAATTTTTTACTGTTGAAATTGTATTTTTGAATGTTATAAAGATTACATAACATGTGTATTGAGTTATTTTATATTGATTCATGTTAAAATATTTTATGTAAAACTCACATTGAATGTTTTATCTGTGTAAATTATATTATTTAAGATAGACATCCAAATATTGTATTTATTACTGGAAGAGTGAAAGTGAAATATCAACAAGTGAGTCAATTGTTTTGTTAATAGATTTTTAATTGTTTATTTATATGGTTATTTAATTTTTGTTTTTTTATATAATTTATATTTATATTTATTACATAATTTAAATTTGTATAATGTATGTTGTGTAATATCTTGTATTTTAAAAATTTCAACAGATTTAGTACACTTTAGTGTTTTAGTTAAAAAAAAATACTAGCTGCCTGGAAATGCAGCTTTTATTTATATTAGTAATTAAAGTAATTAAAGAAACTAGTACATGCCCATACAAACATATGGAAATGCAGCTTTTATTTATATTAGTAACTAAAGTAACTAAAGCTAGTACATGCCCATACAAAAATATCTGAACCTTGCAGTAGCATACTAGACTCCTCATTAAAATAGAAAACAAAGACTAGAGCACAATCTTGGACCCTAGATGGATCCACGAGACAAAATAACACCCACTGGGTTTTTGTCCCTGGGATCAAACTGGAACTGGCCACCCCAAGTTCTCAAGACAAACACAATTAGATAGATAAATAAGAATGATTCTCAATGCCTAGCTTATATCCTCTTTTATAAGCTTGATGGACTCTCTAAAGACCTTATTTTATTGTTTTCCCTCGAAAACGAAAGGCAAATACCATGTGTTGATACCATGGGAGAATACCATGGTAAGCCCAAAGATTTCTTGCCCTCAAGTAATTCACTGTTGCATAACATAAGCATTGATACTGGGATCCCATACAACCCACAACCCATTGTGTTATTCCATACCTCCATGCTAAAATATCCTAAATGGATCCCTCAATACCTGGATCCAAAACAATCGTCCAACCAGTCCTTCCTTCGATAGATTCATTTGGATCCCTAACAATCCTCTGGTCAATCTTGGCCCCAATGGATTCTCCTGGGTCCCAATGCCACCTAAGTCCTGGGACCTGTGTGTTATGGTACCATCTCAGCTCTCCATAATTTCTTGTGCCAAAGGGCTCAAGCTGCAATATTCCCTTGCCTGTGAGTATCCTCCTAGGAGTTAACCCATCAATAGAGTACCAACTCATAATCTCTCACCAATCCAGTCCTTGGGAAAGATGAATATCTGCAAATCTACTATGTTGATGTTGCTTGATGCTTGATTCATGTTGCTCCACTCAGTCACCCAACATGATTCATTTGGAGAAATATTCCTTGTTCTTCCTAATGTATAAAGTTGGGTTGGTAGTGTTGCAAGCCTTATATATGTACTCCTGTAGAGGGCTGCTCTGGAACTCCCAACTGTACTCCTCTTGTTGCCTTGTGAGGGAATTGATTCATTCCTCAACACTAGACAACTTTGTTGTTGATTCAGCACATACCCCTATGAGCTCCTCAATTTTTATATTCTCCTATAAGACAATGTCTCATACTATCCAAAATCTCTGCTTCAACATCATAAGCTTTGTCTTGAAAAGCATTGTCTTTTCCTGAAATTCGTCATCTGGAAATTATAGTGTTCAGCTGAATCTCTCGGTATCTATCTACACGAGATGCCCCATGAAGAAAGCTTCAACTTGAACCTTTGACTAACCCTCCATAAATGAATCATCTTGCATATTATATTTGTCATGATGCCTTGCATGATCATGCTCATAAAATCGATTTATTATTGCTTCCTCCTCACTTCACTCGCCTTGAATTTATTCTTCCTAGCCTTATCCACATGTGGGGATAAGTTATCCACCCTATCTGGTTGTCAAACATGGATGTACTGGTGGATTGTTATCTACGCATGATTTCCCATACTCTTTATGGATGTTCTTCATGATAGATATAGACTCAACTATCACGTCATCAGGAGGAATTACCTCCATCCTTTCGCCATGTACTTTGTCAAGGTGTCTGATTATCATTGGCTTGTCCTGCAATTTCCGAAAATCATGGTGTTGTTGCTCACCATTCGTACCTGAATACTTGATTACTTCATAGGTTCTCTTTTGAAAACCGATGAACCAAATTATGGATGAACCCCCATGATCTGAAGAAGTCTCTAACTGTTCTTCTCTTTTTGACTCCTTATCACCTGGACATAAATGGTTAAGAGCCCAAGGTCCCTTGCAGATAAAGCATAGTCATATCCTCCTTAGTTCATTCTTGTTGTAAATTTCGTTCTTGCTTCCTCCATCAATCCTTCTCAAGTCCTTTCTAGTCAATACCCTTCTGAGAAATTTTATGTTTTGCTTGACCAACTTCTCAACTAGATCATAGGCAGTTGGTGATCCCTGTAGTTCTTTTCTTCAAATTGTCAACAATTTTGATCTTAGTATCTTGCAAATTTCAACATCTCCTATGAATAGAGACACAATATTTTGCATGCTTCTTTTGACACAGTATGGATGAGATGATGTAATGTTGGTGTAAAATCTTTGTAGTAACTGAAATATTAAGTCATCTCCTTCCAAATTCAACATAAAGTTGCGAAAGTTGAACTCTGCCATGAGATTTAAAATTCTACACCGCATTTGAAAGGTAGGAAGCATGACGTTATTTGACTCCTGAAGAGCTTACACTATCAGCTACAATATATTTGTCATGAGGTCATCATTGTAGGGCAGTAGCTGCGATGTTAGAGTTATGACCCTGCTGAGACAAGAAGCAGTTGTGAGCTTCACCTCTTTACAAGGATGTCCCCAAAGTTTGGGTTGTATTAATGCAAACGTAGAGAGCCTGAGAGCCCAACCAATTTTCTTCCATTCTGGATGTCCCACCTCGGATAGACATGCGCCTCCTCCAAGTTACAAAGGTCTATGAATGAATTCATTGGTTGTAGCTCGGATCCAAGTGTGAAGAGCTTAGCCCCTCTTCCCTAATCTTCCTTCACTTCCCATGGGTGCTTTTGTTGCACAATGGCATAAATTCCTTTTGAGAAAGGTCTGCTGCTTTGACCATCATTTTGGTCTAAAGAAGTATTATGGTGTAAAGGACCATATATTCTCGCTAGTTCATCGAGAAGTTTCTCGATATTTTCCAAGATCTCTTCAAGAGGACCCATCCTCTCACATATACAATATTAGTTCAAACATTATTATGCCTCCTCAAATTCTGGCCCTCTCTAGCAAATAGCTTTCTAGCCTTTCAACAATAACTATATAGCTTTCTAGCCTTTTAGCCATGACTATATTTGCAAGAAAAATATGAATCTTCCATACAAATGAATAAATATAATGAGAGCACTTCTTTATTAATTTATAGCCTCACTCGAGTACATTTATTCATAAGAGACAGATATACAAACTAGAACGTTGATGGTGTAATAACATATATATATATATATATATATATATATATATATATAATGAAATGGATATATAAACTAGATGTTGTCACTAAAATTACATTTAAAATTAATAAAATAATACTTGCATTAACAATTTAAAAATAATAATAACAAAAAATTCAATGTCTACCATAAGCAAAATACATTACTTTTACATCAATTTTATATATAGATATTAATTGAAAGTATAATTTACTTTATAATATTAGGGAGATATTGAATGTCTTCACTATTTAATATAGAATCTACAAATGATATGTAAAAATAATATCATTGATATTATACGATGTGTAACTCATTCCATCATCCATTAACATGTAATATTTAAAATAAAAATATATCAATAATAAAAAAATATTTTACTCCTAGCTAAAATATTTCAAAATCCAACATATTATATATATATATGATGATGATGATGATGGTGGTGGTTAATGTCCACTGAGACCAAACTTTGGTCTATCAGACCTATAATTTCTTAGTTCTTAATTGTCTAGCTTCTCGTCTTTCTTGGCGAGATTGGTGTTGTAGCTTTCTTTTTCTTCTCTACGATCTTGCAACTTCCTTTATCTTTCACCTCCTTCATCTCTTCTGATTCTTGGGACACTGTTGTCTTATCTTCGAGATCTAGGAGATATGATTTGCTGGTAAATGAAGATTTATTTTGCGCGGTATTCGAATCCTCAAAATTGTTGATGCTTGAGGGGCTGTCGAGTTCATTATTTTGTTGTTGGACGAGGCTTCCCCCCTGCTTGTCTTGAGGGTTGTTTTTTTCTTGCCTGATTTCTTGCGACTCAGAGTTTTCTGGAGAGTATTCTTCATTGAGGATAATGTAATGTTCCTTTTGTGCTACTTCCCACTATGTAGATCTATGGTGATTCTTTCTAGCTTAATTTTTCTGGGAGACTTTTGGGAAATTTTTGGCTAGATGGCCTGTCTCAAAGCAGGATCGACATCTGAAGAGTACACTTTCATAATCAAGTTTCTGGTTCCATACATAGTCTTTGCTTGTTAGGATTATTTCAGCTGGGAATCCGGTGCTGAAGTCCATTTCTACACAGATGCGCTCATAGGTGGTTCTGACATATTCCTCTGTTTCTAGGCACCTGCAATAAAATTTCCCAATTGCATTTCCAATGGATTTTAGCGAGGAGAAATTCCAGAGATGTAAAGGTAGGTTTGGCAATCTAACCCAAACTGGTGTTGAGGTTATGACTGTTGTTGAGGGATTGAATGATGGGTTCCATGGCTTCATGAATAGGCTCGATTTTTTCCAAAACCAAGGGCCGGAATCTAAAATGCATTGTTTGTTTCAGAGTTTTAGAAATCTACTATAAAGAAACCCTTAGCATAGGGGTAGATATTAATTTCATCATAAATGATAGGCTTCCATACCTCCGAGATCCAACTGTGGTGAGCTGTCAGTCGCGGCCAAAAGCCATTAAACCGGCAGATCAAGGCACTTTCAGAAAAATTCAAGGCCTCATACAATGAGGCCTTGACCACCTGCACAGTGGGGGCTTCACTGACAATATGGGCATGAGCTTGACTCTCAGAGGTGGTCAGAATTGTGCCAACAATTATCTTCGCGAAGCTGGGGCCATACTAGAACTTGCAGAAGATACAAGCATGCGGAAGATTTTTTTATGTCCATGCTTGCGGAAGAGATGCGAACCTGTTGTGTAATGGGTTCAAAAAGTTTCTCGTGAACCTGCGGAAGATTTATTGCGAAAATCAAACGTGCAGAAGGTTTATTATATTCTGCGGTAGATGCAAACCTATTGTGTAATGGGTTCACAATGTTTCTTGCGAACCTGCGGAAGATGCAAACCTGCGGAGGATGCTTGGAACCATAAATTAAAGTATGTTTATATAGTGGACCTGCGGAGGATGCGAACCTGCGGAAGATTTATTGCACAACAGGAGTCCAATATTTTTTATTTCACACAAATATTGGCATTATTATCACTAAATCGAATTAAAATTTCTCCAGATGCCCGCTTCCTAGCACGTATGTTGTGAAGAAAAACAAAATAACGTCGAAAATAAAGAGGCTTCGGTATCGTGGACGTCGAAGCCCAGAGGTAAAGGTTTGTTGAGACTAGAAATGCTCAATACCGAACTGCACCGCCAGATATTTATTGGTAAATCTTGGCATAGTCATGCTCCGTTTCCCGACCAGCGATGAGAAACTGAGAGCTTAACACTTTGAGATTTCTCATGCACAAGGATTGAGTCTCGAAAGCCCAATCTCCCTGACCTGCGGCTTCAGTTCGATATTCGGTAAAAATGCCTAACGCACAAAAATGAAAACCGAAAGGAAATATCCTGTGGAAGAACCTGTGGCAAATGCGAACTGTGGCGAACTTCGGCAGATGCGAACTGCGGCAAAATCTGAGCTATATGCTGCCCCTTGCTTTTGCCCCTCGCTTCTGCCGAAGTTTGCACACACATATATTTTCTTATATATTTAACATATAATATTTCAAAAAATAAAAATAAAAAAGTTTAATAAACATTAATTAATTAATATGTATAGAAAGATATATTTTATTTTATTAATAAGTTTTTTTATTTATTTTAAATTAAAGAATATATGAAAATTTTTCAGTATTTAATATAAAATTTATAGATAATATTTAAAAATATCTTTTTTAATAAAATATTTATATATATAGAAAAAAATAATAAATTATTAATATATATTTTCTACTTTACAATATAAGAATCATATATTAACATGTTAATGTATAAAATATAAATCATAAATGAAATGGTTTACAATATAGAAATAATGTATTAACATGTTAATATATAAAATATGAATCATAAATGAAATGTTTTAATATCTAATAACACAAAAATTATAATAATAAAAAAACATTTTATTAGTTTATTTTTCAAAACCAACATAAATTTAACTCGACTCTAAATCGAAAAATCAAATCTCTATATCTAAAAATCAATATAAACATTTCCTCAAATTATTCCATTACAAATGATACTTCTATCCATCGGCTTAAACTCAGCCACGTTCTTAATCTCTGCTACCGTCCAAAAAAGAGTTCATAATGGTTGAAAAACCTCTCTTCCACCTTGACTAAACAACTGCACGAGATTGCTTTCCACGAGACTGGACGTGATGGAAGTCTAGAGTTTCACATCTGGACGGCATCTTAGTTCGCAGAATCGCTTGCCCTTGCCCACGAGGTCAAGAGTTTCGGATCCTGACGGCATCTTGGTTCCTGGCTTCAGGGCAATTTCCAGACATTGTCCACAGACTTGCTCTCCACGTATAGATCTGATATTTGAGGCCGCCTGGACATGATTCCTCGCCGAGTTGCTATAAATTGATGTGTCTATGCAACCCATAAAACACAGACCCAGTTCGCTATTTTGTTAATTCTCCATAGCCTTCATTGGAATGAAGGGTTTTCAGAAAGCCCACGTCGTAGCGGTTCCATTCCCGGCGTTGGGTCACTCCATCCCCTTCCTTGACCTTGCAAAGCTGCTGGCTTTGCAGGGTGCCACAGTCAGCTATGTCACAACGCCTGGAAACGTCAGCCGCCTAGAAGGAGCTCTAGCCGAAGCTCAATCTGCGGGTTTGGATATTCGGGCTGTTGTCCTCCCCACGCCGGCGGTGGAAGGGCTGCAGGAGGGACGCGAGAGCGCCGATGTCATTCCCTCGGCTGATGTCCTTTTCAATCTTGCCAAGAAGCTTGCAGAGCCTTTCGAGCGCTGGTTCCATCAACAGTTTCAAGAAGACACAGCCGGGCCTCGGCCGGTTTGTATTATCAGCGACATATTCATGCTATGGACTCTGCACACCGGGGAAAAGTATGGTATCCCCCGAGTTCTCTTCAATACATGCGGGGCCTTCGCCATGACCCTTCTCGACTCTCTCACGGCTTCGATAAGTAGCAACGCCTTGCAGAAAGAGGGGGACAGCGTTGTTCTGAGCGTGAATCTGCCCAGTCCTCTCAGACTCAATAAGAAAGAGATAGCTACAAGCTACTTCGAGCCCGACAATTCGAACGGCAGGCACCAGCTCGTCATCCAGTGCATTCGATCCCTGAGACGTGGCTATGGAATGCTCATCAATACGTTCGAGGAGCTCGAGGCTCCATATCTAAGGCACTTACGCAGCCTGACCGGGAAGCCCATCTGGTCTATAGGCCCGGTACTTCCACAAAGCTTTTCAGGGAAGGCGGGCAGAGGGAAAATGGCGGACATCAGCGAGGACGAGCTGGTTCGGTGGCTGGATTCTAAGAGGACGCGTTCGGTTCTGTACGTTTCGTTCGGAAGCCAGACTTTCTTATCGGAACTACAGACCGCTGCGTTGGCGAGGGGACTGGAAGCCAGCGAGCAACCATTCGTTTGGGCCATGAAATTCGTCCCCAAACTCGAAACCACGGCGGCAGACGCTGTAAACAACATTCAAGACTATCTTCCTCATGGGTTTACTGAGAGGATGAAAAGCAAAGGGTTAGGGTTAATGATATGGGGATGGGCGCCTCAGCTTCTTATTCTTTCCCACCCGTCGATAGGCGCTTTCATGACCCACTGCGGTTGGAACTCCACTCTGGAGAGTATAACTCTGGGCGTCCCTATGATCACATGGCCTATGTTTGGAGATCAGCACTTCAACTCTAAGCAAGTCGCGGAGCAATTTGGAACAGGACTCCAGTTTTGTGAGCACAGAGATGGGATTCCTGAGGAGGAAAGAGTGAAGGAAGTTGTGAGGCTTATGTTGACTGAAGATGAGGGCGAAGAGATGAGGAGACGTGCAGAGAAATTGAAGGAGGTTGCTTCAGAAGCTGTTGGAGACGGAGGATCTTCGAAAGAGAATTTGCGAGCTTTCCTTGGTGAGATGCAGAAATTGATTAAAATTTAAAACTCAAAATACTAAAAGCGAAATTGCTGATACAGAATTCATACTGAGATTGTGTTGATTATTGAAAATATATATTCAGTAAAACAGAGTAGATAAACATGGGAAGAATGTCGCGGTTACATACGATTAGTTTTCTCAACATTCGGGAGCCCTACTGTGTGGTTTCTTCTTTTATTTAAAAAAAAAAAAAAAAACTACCAAGGATTTCGGATATCATCTGAACCCATAGAAAAAGTCACGCACAGTGAAATAAACAATTTGCGCGTAATATCTTTTGCAAATGTAACATTTAGTTAATTGGGTTTATCTGGCTAACTGGAAGGATAATCAGTATCCTCCTTATTGAGCTAAATTTTAAAAAATAACATAATAAATGTCATTTAAATGTATATATATCGGAATATTATAAGTACAGATTAAAGTTAATCAATATCACCATAGTCCGAGAGCTCGTGGAGGATGAGAGGAAAACGAATAATCTAGGTAAATGTTTTATATAGCACCTTAGAGGGTAATCTCTAATTTAATATTTAAAATCATGGATGGAAATTTCATCGGAGTATTAGTGTTAGTGTTGAGTAGAAAAATAATTTTTAATAGTCTTATTAAAATAATTTATCTATTATATTGTTACTAAATTGTGTCGAACTCTCAAATTTACACATTAGAATTATTTTTATTCTATAAGTAAATCAAACACTCAACCTCACTTTCTTTTCTAAATGAATTAATGCTATCACAACAACGGTGTGAACTCTGAAACCTACTCAACCTCACTTTCTTTTGTGAATGAATTAATGCTATCACAACAACGGTATGAAACTCTGAAACCTACACATGGAAACTATTTTTATCTTTAAATAAATCAAACACTCAACCCCTCCCTCATTTGTGAATGAATTAGTAAAAATTTTATAGATGTAAATTTTTAGAATTCTAACATCTTGTGGAGCTTCATGATAGTATCTAGGCTCTACCCTCTCGCAGATAGAATTCAATTCACTTCCTTTCCATTTTCATTAGGATAATAATGGAGGCTTCTCGTCTTTCTAGAATACCAACTCATGGTTTCTTGAATCATTCTTAAATTATCCTGCCATCGACAAAGAAGCATATATTATATACAAAGAAGTTAAGTACGTCATGCCTTACAGGGAAAATTTTAATGATGGAAATCTATTTTAAATTTTAGAAACCTTGGCGAATCTTATGAGTCCCCAATATGTAGACTATAAAATGTTTGCTGATATTTTCTTAAGATATCCAAATTTCTAATGATTTTATATATTATCTATATTTTTTGGCGATTTTTAGGATAACATAATTGTATACTATAAAATTTGGGCGAAACAATTTTAGAAAAAATTGGAAATTGGCGAATGTTTTTTTGGAAAACCCGTGGAAAATTAGCCCACGTGCGAATATTAGCCCCTAAAATTTTCCATGATGCCCTATATTTTAAAATCCCACACGATCACTTTTGTGCCTCATTCAGTGGTAAGAACACTATTCATGCATCAAGAGTTGGGTGAGAAGAGGCCTAACTCGATGAATTGCTTACAAGAATATGATGTGGAGTTCAAACCAGTTCATACAATAAAGGGTCATGGCCTTTGTAATCTGACAACCAAAGAAAGAGATACTCTCGAGCAAGATATTTTTGGTTGGGAGCAAGAGATAGAAATGTATAATATTGAAAATGTTCCTCAGTTCATGTTTACAGTGCCATGGTATGCTAACATACAGAAATTCCTAGAACATGACACATTTCCCATGCACTTGTCAAATAAATAGAAGAGGGGAATCCATTTAAAAGCTATATCTTACCAACTAGTCCATGGAGTGCTTTTCAGAAAGAACCACAATGGTGTCTTGGTGAGATGCCTTGAGCCACAGGATACATAGAAGTTACTTAGAGACTTTCAAAATCGACTGAAAGGTGGACATTATGTGGGTGACACTACAATGCATACATTTATGAGGGCTCGTTATTATTAGCCCACTCTATTCAAAGATGTTCACGCTTAACTCCGCAAGTGCCCAACTTGTCATAGATGCCTCAGTCATGATCAGAGGCCAACCGCCCCACTGCTACTAGTAGAATTTGAGGAACCATTCCAATAGCGGGTCATAGATGTGATCAAAGAAATTCTTCCCCATTCATCAAAGCAATATCGATATATTCTAACAGCATCAAATTTTTTCACTCGGTGGTCATAAGTAGTTCCCTTCAGACAAGTAAATGATCAATAAGTCATCTAATTTTTGCAACAAATTATTGTAACCAAATTTGGCATTCTAACGTCACTTTTCTTTGATAATGAAACTTACTTTTCAACATTAAAACTTTAATAATTCACATTAAAAAATGGGATTGTATTAAAAGATGCATCTAATTATTACCCGTGCGGAAATGGTTTGCCTGAATTGGAAAACAAAATTCTTATCTGCATAATTAAAAAACTATATTCTCTAAGAAATGGAATTGGTATAACGCTTTGACCATTGCATTATGGATTGATCGTTTAACTCCTAAGCCTTCCCTGAAGACCTCGTCGTACTTTCTGGTTTATGGTAAAGAATTTATCTTGCCCCCGAACCTGAATCTTCTAGCCTTACAAGTCTCCCAATAGTCACAAGGTATTCTTTGCTTTCTGGTTTAGAGAAGGATAGAAACTTCACTCAAACTCGAGGAAGAAAAGCTCAAAACTAAAGAGAGATTTATTGTTTACCAAAACTATGTAAAGTGTTGGTTTGATAAGAAGTCTGTAGGAGAAAAGAGCTTTGATTTGGGTGACCTAGTACTGAAGTGGGATAAAGCCCATGAAGAGAAAGGAAAACACATGAAATTCCAACCTTTATGGATTAGACCATCCATAATCGAAGAAATTCTTGATCATAATACATTCAATTTGAAATCCTTAGACGGGAGGATTGACCCCCTTCCTGTAATGTCCGAGATATGAAGAATTATTTTCAATAGTAGCTACATGCTACTCTTGCTCCTAGGCCTGGTTTGTGCTCCTGAACTGACTCCACCGAGGTACTGTTTGGGCCTACTGGTAGCGAAGCAACACCAAAGATGAAAATTCATATTTTGAATATCATAAACTCGTTGCGTACATTACCATTTCCTGGATTGAAACAATTGTGATATGTTGTATCTTTTGTATGTTAAACCAAGTAGATGAAAGTGAGATGCTATGTATATAACTGAGTCAGAAGGGGGAAGTTAAGGAAATCAATACTTCCTGAAGGTCTAACCCTTTAATTGAAATGTATTCCTAGATAGAGAAGCTGAAGCTCGCTGAGTGTGTCACCAAGTGTTGCCGCTGCTAAAATACCCTCCAAAAAATTTCCTTACATTCAAATTTTAGAGCCTACTTCACCATAGTACCTAGTGTAGCCATGATTGTCAAGTGTCATCTCATTTTATTCTATATGTTTCAAGTGTTATGGTCGTAACATCTTTATTATTGTAAAACGACAAATTTTGGTCATAGTCGCACATATTTCACCCATTGTACTTGGGGAATGCATGTAAAGTGAAATTTTTATGTATACTTATTATTTCTCAAGATTTTATAAGTCTTATTAATGAGTCAGCATGTGTCTCATATAGTTTTATGTCTAAGCTAATCATGTCCACCCATTTCCCTATGTCCCAGACTTAGACAAATTTTGGTTGCAAAGAAAACCCATCAAGCCAAAGAGCACACAAACACACTTTGAAGCCTTCTGCAAAAATACTTCATTGTTTCGAAGTGCTCCATGTGCCCTCAAAGAGTACAAATCACACTCGTTAAGCCCTTTACCCTTATTTTTTTGGAACTGTTCCCTTGAAGAAACTAAGTCTTCCTTTGAGCACACTCCTTCGACTCAAAGAAGTGCACTCTCCTTAAGCGCATGAGTGCACTTCGAAGGAAAAAATATTCTCCCTTCAACATTCATACCTACGCCATGCACCCTACTGGGCATCTTTATGCATGAGCACACCCAAAGGCCTGAAGCGTTCATCCTTCAGCCTTCAAGAGTATGCCATGTGCCCTCCATCTCTCTCTTGAGCGCACAACACACTTGGGAAGCCCGAAGATTTCCCCTCCATCTTTGGGGCTTTCACCATGCACCATGCCTCGACTTCCTCTTTCTCTTCAACACATGAATACATGTTGAAGCCCTGAAGCCTCCCCCCTTTAGCTATTCAAAGTGTTCCCATGTACTTAGAAGCTCTCCTTGTCCCTTTTGAGTGCACTAACAAGCCATGAATATAAAATGTGCATAAAAAATGATAGAATAGGATATTTTTTGGTTGATGGTTTCTTTTCATGAGTGACTGCAGATCCATGTATTCCAGGAATAACATGTCAAGCACACATGAGGGAGATCGGGTAAAGAGAGAAAACAAAGGAAGGATTGAAGAACAAAAAACACATTGTAACCTTGATGATCAAAGAACCCTAAAGACTCCATTAGATAAACAACCATTTGTAAAAGAAATGATTCAGGAAAACATTGAATACATATATAATCATACACACAGAATTGCATCAGAAATAAAACTTCATTTCATTAATATAAAAAAACTAAAGTATTCTTACATACCGGATGGAAATAAACTAGCTCAGGCGATGGTAGTGTATCTCTAAGGAGAGTGTTTGTTTGTATGGGCTTGGCCTAGGTTCGGCTTGTACTTCACATAAAAAAAACCCTCAGACACTGGCCTTTTTGGCAACGACCTACATGCATGTCGCAGTCTCACCCAAGGTGGCTATGAGTGTTTGCAGAACCAAATTTCTGCAGCCTTGAGGGACTATGCGAGGTGGCTTTTACTTCACTTTTATTTGTTTAACTTAGTACTATTGCGCTACATAACTTAACTATTTACTTTGACACATTCGGTTTAACCTAAGTATGTTATAGATCAATATATCTACTCTATCATAACATAAATAGGAGTTCCCATCACAGATAGAAAGAAAATATAAAAATACGCATAAGCACAAAGTAATGCCCAAAACTTCTCATCTTTATTAGAATGAGTCTCTTTAGTACATTCAACTTCTCGACCTGCGCACACAACTACAGGTGGTTCCACACTAAGCTGTTGACTCTTCCAAGGTCTCCGTGCACTCAGCTGTGAATCCTTTATTTAAGGCCCAAAACATAGAACAAAAGATATAAAAACTTGCACTCAATGTCTATGATGATATGATTCTATATTCAACAAAGAATTACATCTCTTTATATAACATTACATCGCTACAAAACCATGGTCCACATACCATGGGATCAACAAAAAAATCAACTAAAAACCCCAAGACCCATTAGAAAATGAGGTTCTTTGACCCACCACATCAAAGCCCCTAGACTCCGCGTAGTATATATGAGCTCGCAGTACCACGCACTATGCTCCTCAAAATGCGAAGTGTTTGACCAAAATTGGACCAATTTAGGTTTCACCCAAAAAAGAGATGTGGCAAATACATGCCTCTGAACTTTGTGTTACAATGAGGCTCGATGGCCTTTTTATCATTGAGAAACAATGAGAAACCCTAAACATCTAAAAACCTAACCCTAGGAGATGAAGCGTCAAAACCTTGTTGGCCCCATGGGGGTAAGTTGGAACGTCAACTTCCTAGGGTCATAACTTTGGCATACGATCTATGTTTGGATATCATAATACCTCGTTTTGAAGATCTTGAAGAGGAGGTCAAAAACAAACTATTAGACTGGTTTGGACTATTTTGGTTTCTCTGGTTTTCCTAAAAACGTCTTTTAGTCCTTTAAAATGGCTCCAAAAGTCTAGGACCCGAAAAATGGCCAAAAATAGTAAATTGTGCTACAATTAAGGAAACTGAAAAATTGAAAGAAACAATGGTCAGGGTCCAAGTGGAATCTGCAGCTAGCCACAAATATCCACCTATATCACTTTGGAGTGTGAATAAATCAACAATCGAAGCCACATGAAGAACAAAGACAGAAGTGGTAGTTATGTCACCACTCAAGAAAGTCCATGTCATCAATCACTATTAGTCCAAGTCATCAAATATAGTGACATTTCGCATTTTCACCACATGATGGCGTCGAAGTTGTGATGTGATTTTTTAATCATTATAAAGACAAATAAGTGGAAGTCCAAGATTCTTTTGTGGACAAAAGATTCATGGAAGTTCAAAATCCATGTAATACCAAAATTCATATGTAATTCCAAGAGTCATTTGGAATTCCAAAGGTTGTATAAGTCCAAAGGTCATTAGGAGTTGGAAAGTCAAGAGTCAAGTTATAAAAGGATCCTAATGTAGAAATTTGAATAATTTGCTGGATTATTCTCCGAGATTATCCTGATTACACACTATTTAAGCTTCATGCATAATACATAACCTCTTCTACAATTGATCATCAATATGCGGAAATAGAAACAGTCGCATGCGCACATAAACACAATAATCAAACACACATATCAACACATGATGTAATGGGGAAAGCAATAGCTGAAAACCCCCAACTATCTGTATAATATTATGATGGAGAACATGTAACAATACATAGCACAATACTCCTCACAAGTACTCAGTACTATCTCCAAAAGCTACACACAAACTATATGAGATTTGAACAAGTCAAGGTTTCAAATCTCCTCCACAAGTCTGCCTGCCTCTACTGCGCAATCCAAGTGAGTAATGAATGAGATCCAAGTTCGAATCCCACTAGCTCCAACTGCGCAATCCTCATTGGCAATCTCCATCAAAGTGTGTGCAAATCTCATGCACAATCAATGGTAACAACTGATAATCAATCACACCCTTTCATCCACCTCTAACACTGGTCTCCACTGAACTGTCCATGCATTGCAGTTAACTGATGTGTTCTCTAGTTGATTTATGAGTTAATAATTAGTGAATTAATTAATAATTAATTCACACCACTCATCACTAGTGTATTTGTCAGTTAGACTAAATACAACTAGTTCAACTAAGATAAACAGAACACAACTCCACCAACTGGCTCATCAACTCCACCAAACTCTGCCACATGAGTTCTAACTAAAGTCAACCATGCAATAGCTCAACTAACCCCTAGGAATAGCGTAATTCCTTCTGTCAGCTGCATGGGCAACATCCAAGCATCAAACTGAAGTGCTTCAAGAGGATAAGATAATGTTTATAGTCTAAAAATTATTAAGGGTTAATAATATTTGACTGTTCTATTTTTAGCCCGACAGTCTAAAAATAGAAACCGCCCAATGTCTAAAAATAGAGGTCCATATATTTTTACCAACTCGACCAATCATCCACAAATAGCATCCTGTAACTCATAGACCATGATCCATATGTCTAAAAATAGACTTTGCGCCAAAAATAGCCTGCGGGCCCACTTAGTGAAGGTGACTTCATTTCACTAAGCTCCATCATCTTGTTGCATTTTCAACACTCCCTCTCAACAAGATATGGATTATCTGCAACCCCTATCATGCCTCTGTGGTATTCGAATTTGTTCCTGGTGAGCGCCTTCGTCAAGATGTCAGCATCCTGATCCTCCGTGGGAATATATGAAAGTAACATGATTCTCCGCTGCACACAATATCTGATATGATGGTACCTGATGTCGATGTGTTTGGATCTATCATGAAATACTGGATTAGCCGAAATTTTAATGCAACTTTGGTTATCACAATAAATCACAGTAGGCTCCAAGTGTGACCCGAACAACCCAACCAAAATCTTCCTCATCCATATGGCCTCGCATGCAGCCAAGCTTGCTTCCATATACTCATCCTCTGCTGAACTGAGTGCCACGGATCTCTGCTTCCTGCTGTACCAAGAAACTGCTGTCGACCGGATACTGAAGATCCCTCCAGATGTGCTCTTTCTGTCCGTTGGGCTCCCTGCCCAATTTGCATCCATGAAGCCACAAAGCTTCACCCCATCCTCCTGTCTGTACCACAGGCCATATCCCGATGTGCCTCTAAGATAACGCAATACATGCTTTCCTGCCTTCCAGAAGAGCTTGGTAGGCTTAACCATAGTTTGCGAAAGCTAGTTAACAGCATAGCATATATCGGGTCGTGTATTGACCAGATACATAAGCGACCCCACCAACTGTCGATAAACAGTGGAATCCACTACCTCCGCTGAAGTAGCATCCTCCTTCCTCCAACCTCCAGGAAGAGGAGTATCAACAGGCTTGCAGCCATGCATGTTGAACTTCTCCAGTTTCTCCCGGGCATACTTACCCTGAGAAACAAATAGTCCATCACTGCGCTGCCAAATTTCCAATCCTAGGAAATAATGAAGGAGGCGCAAGTCCTTCATCTCAAACTCTCTAGCAAGATCCTCTTTGCATGAAAGTATCAACAGCTCATCACCCATCAAAATCAAATCATCTACATAAAGTACAATGATCAACAACTTACCCTCCACCACAATCTGGTACAGGTTAGGATCTGCCTCACTCTTGGAGAATCCAAGTCCGGTGAAATAACTGTCTATCTGTGTGTACCAAGCACGAGGTGCTTGTTTCAACCCATACAGTGCTCTCTTGAGTCGGTACACATGCGACTCACTGCTGAAGATCTCGAAACCTTCGAGCTGCTCTATGTACACCTCCTCCTCAATGACTCCGTTGAGGAACGTAGTCTTCACATCCATCTGATGAATGTGCCACCCCATCTGCGCTGAGAGAGCTAATATCGTCCGTATGGAAGAATACCTTACGACAGGTGCAAAGGTCTCCTCATAATCGATCCCCTCTATCTGTGAGAAGCCTCGCGCAACAAATCTTGCCTTGTACTTCTCCACACTCCCGTCAGCCGCCTGCTTCACTTTGTAGATCCATCTCGAACCCACCACTGATTTCCCTTCCGGTCTTGGGACAATCTCCCATGCACTGTTTCTGACAATCGAATCATACTCTTCCACCATGGCATCTACTCATGCGGGGTCCTCCATAGCTTCCTCGAAAGAGGATGGCTCCATCACGACACATTTTCTCACAAGAACCATGTATCCAGTGTACCGATCTGGTGACTTTCTCTATCTGCGCTGTGCTATAGGTGGTCTTACAACCTTCTCTGCATCTTGAGCCAGTCGCTCAGCTTCTGTAGTGCGCTTGCGCCCTCTGATGGTTGGCGCTGCATGAGTGGTCTCTTCCACTCCATGATCTTCCTCTTGTGGCTGATCCACATCCGGAAGCTCATCCTTAGGAACTAATAGCTCCTCATATGCATGCAAGTGTGGCTCCCTCTCAAGCGAACACTTCATGGCTTTCTCCTCCTGAAATTTGATATCCCGTCGCACAACAGTCTTGCGACTGTCTGGAAAATACACACGATAGTTGTGGGGCATATCGGTGTACCCCACAAATATCCCAACCTCTGCAGTTGGCTCCAGCTTCTTCCTGGCATCCTTCGTCACATGAATGTAAACAGGTGAACCAAAAATCCTCAAATGGGAAATATCAGGCCTCTTACCAGAAAACGCCTCCTCGGGTGTACTCATGCCAAGTATCTTGTCAGGACAACGGTTCTGCACATATACTGCATTATTGCATGCCTCCGCCCACAAGTGAATGGGTAGGCCCCGATCATGCAACATCGCCCGTGCAGCACCCACGATCGTTCTGTTCTTCCGCTCAGCAACCCCGTTCTGCTGTGGGTTATGAGGTGCTATGAGCTCTCTTCGAATTCCTTACGCAACGCAAAATTCCTTGAATTCGATAGAGATGAATTCACCACCATTGTCACTCCTAAGAGCCTTCACAGCTTTCACGATTCCTTCTCAACCGATTACCTTGAACTCACGAAAAGGAACTTTGAGTATGTCTCGCTCTTCTTGCATGAAGAAGATCCAACATGAGAAAAATCATCAACAAAGATCACATAGTACCTGTGCTTTCTTGCTCCGAAGCTACGAAAGGTCCACACACGTACGTGTGAATTATCTCAAGGATCGTCGTGGAGCGACTATCCTTCTCGTGGTGGCTTTCCTGGTACCTACAAGGTACACCCCTTGCCTTTGATGCATTGCGCAAGAGTGCCCTTAGGAAGCCTAGTAGAAATCTGCTGCAGTATCTTCAAAGCTCCATGGTGAAGGTGGCCCAATCTCCGGTGCCACAACTCGCCATCATCCCGGCTCACCACTCCTTTTGCCTTGCATGCCATTGCTGCGCAGCCATCCACATGCAACTGATAAAGGTTCTTGACTCGAACCCCTATCTTCCGGGTTTCTCCAGTAGTCTTATTGCGTAGGAAGGCCTTTCCTTCGCTGAAGACAACATCGTACCCCTTGTCTTCCAACATCGCCACAGAGATCAGATTCTTCTTCAATCCTGGAACATGCATCACTTCCTTCAATACGAAGGGTTTACCAGACTCCCTCTCAAAGGAAATGGTACCGATACCGGTCGCACTGTATCTACCATCATCACCCATCTCGATGTGCACTCCAAGATCTCTCTCATCTAGATCTGAAAATAGATCTCGATCTCCAGTCATGTGAAAAGACGCACCATTGCCCAAGAACCATACTGATCCCATCACACTTGAGACCAAGCATGCAATCAGCGAAAAATCCAGCTCAAACTGCGAGGCTAAGGCCTCTCCCGCTGCAGATCCAACAGCTTGCTTATTTTTCTTCTTCTGCAGACAATTTGTGGCATGATGTCCGTGTTGGTGACAGTGAAAGCACTTCACCTTGGACATGTCCTGCTTCTTGCCTTTCGCACCGAAATGAGAAGCTTTCTTGCTCTTCCCCTTCTTTGCTTTGGCAGCCAAAGTGCAATTTTCTTCATCAGATACCTTTGATGAAGATCCATCTTTGGTATTCCGCCTTATCTCCTCTTGCACAAGATCCGACCACAGTCGCTCCCATCCTGGCAATTTCTCCCGACCATTGACAGAATCCTGATAGGCATGCAAACTCTTCGGAAGACCAAGGAGAGCCAAGCTCACTAGTTCCTCATCATCAACAGTCACTCCCACACTTCCCAGCTCATCCCTACATTGGATGAACTTCGTGAGGTACTTCGGCATACTGTCGCCTTTCTCCATATTTATGTGTCTGAGCTTATCCTTGAGCGCCAACTTCCTCTGGTCGCTCTTGCTCTGGAACAAATCTGTCAACGCTTTCCACATCAAGTATGGAGAAGCTTTTCCATGCATGCTGGATACAATGTGATCCTTCACGCCCTCCAACAGAATTCTTCGACATTTCGCCATCTTCTTTTGCCAAGCCTCAACTTGAGCAGCATCAGTAGGCTTTGGGATATCAGCTTCTATGAACTCCTTCAGCCCGTTATCATCTAATACTGCCTCCATTCTGTCCTTCCATGCAACATAATTCAAACTGCCCTCAAGGGCATATTCCAGTCACAAACCGTTGAAAGACATTTCAACTCTAGCACCAAGAAAACCACTGCAAATTCGAATTCCAAATTCTGCTGCAAATTCGAATTCCAAGCTCAAAAACTCAGCTGCTTCTGGATCTGTGAGAACAAATTATTTCTAGCATAGAGATCGACTGTAGGGGCATTTACTGGATATATCACCTTTCAAAGGAAAGGATGGATCCAGAGGCTACCTGGCCCGATACAGACTCTGTCTACCGAAATAATTGTAATCACTGTAATAGATCCGATGATCAATTCTGCTCTGATACCATGTAGAAATTTGAATAATTTGCTGGATTATTCTCCGAGATTATCTTGATTACACACTATTTAAGCTTCATGCATAATACATAACCTCTTCTACAATTTATCATCAATATGCGGAAATAGAACCAGTCGCGTGCGCACATAAACACAATAATCAAACACACATATCAACACAGGATGTAATGGGGAAAGCAATAGCTGAAAACCCCCAACTATCTGTATAATATAATGATGGAGAACATGTAACAATACATAGCACAATACTCCTCACAAGTACTCAGTACTATCTCCAAAAGCTACACACAAACTATATGAGATTTGAACAAGTCAGGGGTTCAAATCTCCTCAACAAGTCTGCCTGCCTCTACTGCGCAATCCAAGTGAGTAATGAATGAGATCCAAGTTCGAATCCCACTAGCTCCAATTGTGCAATCCTCATTGGAAATCTCCATCAAAGTGTGTGCAAATCTCATGCACAATCAATGGTCACAACTGATAGTCAATCACACCCTTTCACCCACCTCTAACACTGGTCTCCACTGAACTATCCATGTATTGCAGTTAACTGATGTGTTCTCTAGTTGATTTATGAGTTAATAATTAGTGAATTAATTAATAATTAATTCACACCACTCATCACTAGTGTATTTGTCAGTTAGACTAAATACAACTAGTTCAACTAAGTTAAACCGAACACGACTCCACCAACTGTCTCATCAACTCCACCAAACTCTGCCACATGAGTTCTAACTGAAGTCAACCATGCAATAGCTCAACTAACCCTTAGGAAAAGCGTATTTCCTTCTGTCAGCTGCATGTGCCACATCCAAGCATCAAACCGAAGTGCTCCAAGAGGATAAGATAATGTTTATAGTCTAAATATTATTAAGGGTTAATAATATTTGACTGTTCTATTTTTAGCCCGGTAGTCTAAAAATAGAAACCGCCCAATGTCTAAAAATAGAGGTCCATCTATTTTTACCAACTCGACCAATCATCCACAAATAGCATCCTGCAACTCATAGACCATGATCCATATGTCTAAAAATAGACATAGTCTAAAAATAGACTTTGCGCCAAAAATAACCTGCGGGCCCACTTAGTGAAGGCGACTTCATTTCACTAAGCTCCATCATCTTGTTGCATTTTCAACACCTAATTTCTCATGTAAGGGAATTTTAACCTTAGCTTTTCCCACAATGCATTAGAGAGACAAAGTTAGTACATTTGGCGAGCAAGTAGTGGCTCTAATGCTACACTTTTGGAGGTAGTGATGCTCATTGTATTTATGTATCTTGGAAATTTTTCTTAATATTGAAGCCTTCTAGACCAACACATTTTCACACATGGATTGTGGATGTTTATAAGACTATTATTTGAATTTTTATGGTTCATATTTTCTTTCACTTGTACTAGAGTGATTAAACTATTTCGGTGACTTCGGTGCTCAACTTATCTCCTTTCTTGCAGGAAGAGCAGTTGCTCATATCATATCCACATAACTCTGTTGGGCATATGTGGCATTAGTTCCCGATTCATTTTTTGAATTGAGGTAGAGTATAATTAGTAGGTTGAAGCATTAAATGAAGGTGCATTCGATTATACACTAGGTAAGTAGTGGATGTAGGTGGTGCTTGTGGAGGAGGAGCAATCCAATTGTCCAGACCTCCACCCCTTTTCTTTAGGGAGATCTTCATTCCATTCCTTATTTTTTAGATTGTTTTGGATTAAGGTGCCTAAAGATTTATGTGCGGGGGTTGGGATAGATGCCACCTATCAATATTCCCTTCGGGCTAATAGATATGTTCTCACAACCCTTAGTTCTAGTAGCATGGATTTATTAGCCAATGACCATGGGGGAATAAGTATAAGCTACTACTATGTCTACTATACAAGGGGTTAGACTTGTAACATATCCTTATTTTCATCACCTAATCTACAAGCAATTCCATATTCATTACCAATCACTTTAAGCATGGAGTACGACTCGTTAGCCTCAATTATTCTGATGGCGAGAGGAAGGACAATAAGATAAATTTCCCATATGAACTAGAAGACTTCAAACAGAATCACTCGCACATAAACTAGAAGAGATTATTTGACTAGATCAAATGGAACTGAAAGGGATGCCGCCTCTTCCTTTCTCGCTGCTTGCTTTGACTTTGCACTAGGATCTGTGACTCGATCTCGAACCACTGCTATGGGAAAATCATGTGTTGTAATGTTTATAATGATCATTGCATCCACGTGAACTATTTTTCTCAATCTTAGAAAAATACTTACTATTCATGTGTGTCTCCATTAAAGTAGTACTACTACTTCCCTCTTAGAGGCTCACTTTGTTCTCCCCCTTGTATTAAGAGAGCCTTGATACATCTGCAATTTAACATTTACAAGGCACACTTGCTTACTTATTAAAAATGGCATTTGTGCTTCTTTCACATGCTAATAGCTAAAACCAATGCATATCTTTAAGTGAATGATAGTCGTTCCATATTCTGGATGGGACTAATACACCAAACAGTGTGAGGTATGATTGGAATATTATATTAGGGAGATCCCTTTTATGTTGGCCGTATCCAGAACTATCAAAAACGAATTAATCATTGTAGCATATAATCATGTACACTTTGTCCATATGGATACATTTTGTTTCAGAATTGTTCACCTTGTACTTTCCTTTGGCAAATATTTCACATCAATAGAAGTAAACACAATAGCGGAAGTTGTGGATATTTACACACAAGTTCTGGATCATTAAATGACCATATAATCTGATTTGTTCTCAAGTTATAGGCCAATAATAGAGAAAAGGCAAGGATGATAGAAAACACCCATCATATCTCTCTCTCCATAAAAAATATTGTAAAATTCACTTCATGGTTCAGAGCTCACATTAGTTCCTATAGGAATAATATGCATTTGGGTAGTGAGATCGAATTATCTAGGGTAGTTATGCAATCCTACATATTAGAAAACCTTAAGGAACGAGGAGGATTTTTATATATCCAAATGAAACCTTCACACAACTGAAAATTAACTAGGAAGTGGCGTAACTTGTTTTGGAAATTTTCTATTATTTAGACCATTATGATATCCAATTTAAGTATATAAAAAAAGAATTTTTTAAATACTTTAAATACTAGAGGGAGGAATCAATTATTCACTGCTACTTCATGGAACATCCTTAATGAAGATAGTTATATAGTAGACTACTTTTTTGTATAAGGTAAAATGATCTTCTATCCAATATCAAGGTGAAATATAAGTAGAAAGAGAATGACTTATGCAAGAATGAGGGGAAGCATAAGTGCCCTGTCCTTTTATGATATCCAACTCTTGCACACCATGTAACTATAGTGCTTTATCACCCTGGGCTTCCCAGATTTTTTATAATTTATGGAAAATCCATTTTCAATATAAAATTGTAAACCATGATACACACTTAGCAATGAAAAAATCATAGGGTAGTGGATGTCCAATTATAGAAATGGAGAAATCCAAAAATTGTGATTGTGCTAGATCATCTTCAGAGTGTATGCAAATGTGAAGATGACTAATGGAGGGTAGAATAATAGTGCATATATTGGAAATAATATAAATATTATACAACTTCCTCATAATAATTTTAGGGTCAAACTCTCCTTTCACTTAACACACACCTAACAACCCAAGAAAAAAAAAACACAATTAAAACCAAATAACCAAACGTTACAATAAATCTGGAATGAATGAAGGGCCAAAGCATATTAATATCTTTTATTTTTTCCATATTTTGAAAAACCTACAATTTATATTACTAAATGGATGCAATTATAATCCCTCCTAAATGATTATACCAAAAAATCATTACATCAAGATTCAAGATAAGATTCCCCCTAATTTCTTAAGCAAGTAGAGCAAGAGAAAGTGCATGCAAACTACATCCTCCATCCTTTTTTTTTTCATTCAGTTTTTTCTTAATATAATCAAATGAGTTGATCATCATATACCATATAGCTATATAATCCAAAAATTATAACTTATCAATTAATATAAACAATTCTTTGGGCAGATATTCAAACGTCGTGGCAACTCTTTCAACCTAGAAAGTGGAAAATGATCACCATGAAAAATTACCAAACATTATTGAACATATTTAAGGTATGTATATGGTTCATATTTCCATCTTACTTTATTTCATGGTTCAATTAGAAAGGATATCACTTATACATGATACTTTATTATTGAGTCCCATGTTCTATTTTCATCCTTTGCAACTAGAATGAAGAGTTGGATGTGAAGAAATGAAACTAGACAAGCACCATTTTGAACACCATGGGAAGAGAAAATTTTCTAAAACTTACGAGATATAATAGGTAATATATACATTTATTTGGAAAAGACTCCTCTCATAATAGCTATAAGGTCCTAAAATGTCTTACATGAAGATGCTTGGTAAAGTGTGCATGATACCAAAGTGTTGCAATTCATGACATATCAAAATAAGGAACAACAGTCTGAAGCTCATTAGCCTCAATGGTTTCTTAGGAATCCTTCCATGAAAGTTTCTAAATATAGAACATATAATGTAACCTACTATGCCTGCATTCCAATAGCCCAATTCATCGAAGTGAACATTAATTCATTCAATAGAAACAAAAACAGAAAAATAATGCAAACCCTCTTAATCCATTATTCATGAGTAAGTGGATGTATAATAAACAAGTATTTAAATGCATATTTAGAAATGGGAGGATTACAACATCAATGAAGCTATGGAATTATTATAGCTCGCATAAGGATTTTATTCCTCAAATAAAAACATAGTTAGCAAGCATCTATAATAGGGCGATTGAATCGATTTTTCGTTGAGTCTGGACTAGTGGTTGTACAAGTAAAAAACATCCAACCTCTTAATCAGTGATGGAATTAGATATTGTCAATAGGTATGATAGAAACATATTAAATTTCAATAAATAATAATATAGTTATGTTTGAGCCCTAATATTTTCCAACTTGACAAAATCCCCATGTAGGATATACCTTCTCCCTTGAACATATACACAAAGGAAAGAAAAACTAATATGCCTTTACTATTTGGCCCTAATATTCAAGCAAGGATGAGTCATTATTCTTAGGGAAAATGCCTATTTTATCTCTCAAATGTATAAAATCATCAATAGAAGCAAACAATCACTAGCTCCAAGCAATGAAAAGCACTTAGACCTATGGAGAAGGACTATGTTCTTTCTAAAATGTATAAAATTACAAATAGAAGAAAACAATCACTATCGGCAGACTTATAACATGGAAGAAAACATCACACTTTTCATGTGATTATTTTTTGAAATAAGAAACACCACCATTGAAATTTCATAGCTAGATCTAGAAATGGTACACAAATCCTTACCTCCTCTTGGAAGGGAATTTTTTCGATTATGTCCTACAAAATCTAGGATTAGATTCCATCTCATGAAAATTTCAGTGACCATTTTGTTTTTGGTTGTTTTTCAAGAATTTCTGTATTTTTTTGTTGTCTGGCCTCTTTTTTTTGTCATGCGCCTGCTCCATGTTGGCTTGAAAATCTACATCATCACTATATCCGCTACTAGGCCTTGTTCACTCACTAGGTTTTATACCCTATATCACTATGGAGTTTGAATTATTGTTTATATAATTAATTAGTGTTTCATATTATTCCTATATATACTCATGACCCATATATGTCATGTCACTTGAGTCAGGTTTTAAAGGATGTCTCCAATTATGCAAACCCCTCTCAAACTAGTCTCTGTCACGTTTCCCTTCACGGTTTGGACCAAGTCCTCAAATATCATGTTTGTCCCTATTATCACCAAATCCACCATACTTTGGTCATTTCCCATAATTCTCAATTTGGGGTTGGGCATCCCATCCTTGTGGTGGATCATAGTTATCAAGTGACAAGCCTTTCAGATACTGGAGGTTCATGTTTTCCTTGTGTTTGTCTTGTAGGTGGCTCATATTTATGAGATGGAGGGGCATACTTATCCTAGATTTAGGTGCATATCAGGGAAAATTTTAAGGATGGAAAATTATTTTGAAGTTTAAAAAATTGGCGAATCTCACTAGTCCCTAACATGAAAAATATAAAATGTTTATTGATGTATTTGTAAAATTACTCAAATTTATAATGATATTATATATATTTTCTATACAATGTTGGCGATTTGTAAGGTAAAATAATTTTATATTGTAAAATTTGGGCGAATCACTTTTTAAAAAAACAAGATTTTGAAATATGGTCTGAAATATAAGTTCTTCATTTTAATATCCATAAACTTCAACTACTTTAAGGAAAGCTGTGCACATGTGCCATTTCTCCCATAAATTCTTAGGAAACGTTTTTAAAGCATGTACATGTCATGTTAGATTTCTCCCATTAACTTTAAACCATTTTTTTTGTAAGTGCATAAAATATTTTTTCAAAGCATGTAAATGTCATTTCTCTCAAGCTTCAAGGCCTAAAAACTGAACCTAAAGTGGTTGAACTCTCATAGAATTTTGAACTTCCATAGGATTTTAGTATGCCTGCTGAGTGTTCCTAAAGGATTCCTCCCATTAATTCTAGATGTGAATTCTACCATAAAATTTTTAGGTCAAACTTTAAGATAAACCATGCACATGTCATTTATCTCATGATCATGTGTCATTTCTCCTATGAATTTGCAATAAATGTCAATTTAATATATATTTTTATTGAATTAGTTTTTTTTTCAGGGATAAGAAAACAATTAAAGATGGTTGAAAAATAGAAACTATGCATAGAATTTTCTTGCTATCCCAATCCAGGGAAAGTAGTGATTACATATGTGCTTTCCAATATTGCGAGTAGCACAGTCGTCCAAAGGAAAATGAATATACCAGGAAGAACAAAAAACAATGAGGCATATTATATTGGATTGATAGAAGGCTTGGAAACAACTGTAGAGTATGGATCAAATGGAATTGTAGTTTTCACCAATTCTGAACTTGTGTGCAACCAGATGAATGGCGTGTACCAAGTTAAGAAGGAGAGGTTAAAAGAACTGCATGGAATAGCAAACAATATTGTTAGCCAATTTCAATTTTTTAGTATAAGACATTGTTCAAATGTGAATAAGATATCTGCTAATCTAGTGTGTGGGGCAATGCCAAATCATTATTCATCTATCAAAGATGAATTAATAGATGAATTAGAATTATACGGGGCAATGTCAATGCAAGATTCATCTCTCAAAGATGAATTAGTTTTGAGATGCTCTTCTTCAAAAATTCAAGATTCATCTCTCAAAGATGAATTAGTTTTGAGACGCTCTTCTTCAAAAATTCAAGATTCATATCTCAAAGATGAATTACTATTCAGACTCTCTCCTTCAAAATTTATTGATGGACATTGTAACATATCTTGGATATGTGTGTGTTTTGTACTTATAAATGCGTCTTTTTTAATGACCATGTGCTTTTTTCAATTATATACCAAGTGCTCTCCCACCACACCATGTAAAGCGCAACATGGTGAACTTCACATTTGCAACAAGTGGTGAACTTCACATTTTTATAAAATTAAAATGCAGGGACTTCAACAATTTTTTGTTTGAATGGAGTTTCACTTCCTTTTTAATGACAATGTGTTTTTTTCAATTTTATACCAAGTGTGCTCCCACCATGTAAAGCGCAATTTGGTGAACTTATCAATTTCTTAAATTGAGTTTCACACATCAATTAGTGCTTTGAAAGTTGTGTTTTACATCATTTGTGTACAATAAATTACATTAATTTTCTGAAATTTATTTTGAATTTGTTTTAAATTCTAGTCATTTAAAAAAATAATTGTAAATTTCCACCTTAGATATATATATCATGGAGGATGAATAGCGAAGATCGACAGAATCCCATATCTCTACGAGAGGGAGGGATCAAGAATCAAGGGATGTTCATGGTATTTAAATATAATCTTAAATCTCCATACATGTGTGTACATATGGAATTGATTTTTTATCGACTTTGTGAGTTAAATTAGTTATTAATAAGTTTCTTTTTTTATTTTTTAGGAGATAATAGGAGAAGGGTCTTTACTCCATCCATGGAGCATGCCCATGGTTCACCCAGTCATGGTATGTTTCATGCAATTTAATCAATGAATATGTACGTGTATTTATATGTATGAATGTATTTTTCAATTGATTATAAATTCATATTTGTTTATGAATCTTCTCTCTCGTCTCAATAGGTTAGTGGTGGTTCAGATCCCATTAGAGGGCCATCAATAAGTTCTAGCAGGTTGCGTGAAGGTGGTGATATTTATTCCCTCGGAGGCCAATCAATGGCTGGTGGTGTTGGTTCTCAGTAGGGTCGTTCTATTTCTCAACAGTTTCAGGGTGGGGAAGATGCTAGCCAACCACATCGAGGTTGCCATCAATTTGAATATTTTTTCATTCAATTTGTACAAATTTTTTTACATGTGTTTTTTCTAATATAAAAATTTTTATATATTGATGCAGAGGCTGAAATTGCTCCAAATGTTGGTTGAAATAGATGAAGGGCAGAATGCTTCATTCAAGAAGAAGGTTTTCCACCCACCACGACATATCTGGCCGACATTTCCAATATACCATGGGAAATAAAAATGCAACAATGCACCTTAGAAAGGTATCAACAACTTCATGCAGAATTGCAAAGATATCTCGTGTCTTTGACTCTACTTGCTGAGAGTCGAAAAAGCTTGGAAATAGTTACACATTATTTAGGCAAACTAGTAGATTTATACCAAAAGTTTGGGCCAACCACGGATACTTTTGTGGATGTCATGAGAAAAATAAAGGAAACAGTGATGGGACCTGATAAATGGGAGGCTGTTAAAGAAAGAGTGGCAACAACAATGGAAAAGTATATGTTTAATTTTAAAGAAGGGCCGAAAAGAAAGATATTGAAGTTGCAATATTTCAAGCACCTGATATAGCTCACTATTTGTATGATAGACACCTTGCGGCTTATGGAAGACTCCCATTGAACGACGAGGTTCCACTTTATTTTGAAAAATTATTTTATGCAGAATCATTTTTGGAAATGAAACCCAATTACAATGACCTTCTCTATGAATTTTTTGGTCCTGGGAAAAGTCGATTGTGTGACCGTAGGGGCGTTAGGCGTGATGCTGAGTTGCCTCGTCCTGAGCCACCATTAGTTAGTCGATCTGTTTGTGTCGAAAATTTGTGGTCAGAGATGGAAGCCACTTCTCAAATTAGTTGAGAAGCAAGGGATCCCATCATCGACAATGTTCACAGTGGATTGGGTGGAGTCGACGTTTGTCTGAATCGAAAAAGAGCATGCGATAATACATGCACCAATTTTGTGTATTATACAGATGAAGACATTGACAACATGAATGTTGAATATCTGAAGACATATGCAAAGAATTATCGCAATGGTTGGCATGATCGAATTCTTCATGAGGAAGAGGGCATGGGAACGGTATCTGTTAATGGTTAGGATTCAATTATTTTAACACATACATACAATTTGTAATACATATATATATATTTGTATGTACATTAATCTAACAAAAATGTATTATTATATGTTAACATCATTTCTAGTTGTCACACTTGATGAATGAAGAAAATGTTAATATCACGTTTAGAGCCTCAGGTTCAAACAATCAAGATGGGTCTTACCATCAAGATATGTTGGCAAATGTTAGTGTTTTTTAAACATGCTATTTTTAAAATAAATAATTGTGCACACATGTACATTTTCATGTATATATAATAAAATGTTTTAACAGATTCTGATTCCGTCCAATGTTTTTGGGATGTCAGTACCTTCTTCTTCCTTAGGAGATGTACCTTATACTTCCTTAGGATATGTGATAGGTTCACAACAAGTATGGACAATTTTTCACTTTTAAAATTTATATGTTTTTAAGTTATATATATTCCACCTCAAAAAGTTCCATCAAAAAATGAGATATATCTATATCTTGAGTTATTTTAATTTTTTTGAATTTTAGGTTTTTGGAGATTTTCTTTTGGAGCCTCTCTTAGGAGATGTGCCAAATCCACCTGCAGAAGTATTCAATTTTTCACTTTTAAATATATATGTTTTTAATTTATAATTTATAAATTGAAGTTTAAAAGTTTTATTATAAACTGAGATCTTGATCTTGAGTTATTTTATACTAAAATTAATTTTTTAAATTTTAGGTTTCTATAGAGGATTTCGTTTCTCCACGGACTCTAGCGATGGAGATAGGAACATCAACAACATTTCAACCATTTGAACAAGTAGTCTATTTTTTTTTAATATTATTGAAAATAAGTATATATATATATATATATATATATATATATATATATATATATATATATATGCATTTTCAATTGAAATTTTTTTAATATATATATATATATATATATATATAATTGTACATGTATATTGTACAGTTTACTGTTGGAGATGTTCCCATGGGGGAAGTTGTAGCTGACGAGAAACAAATGGAGAGGGAACCTCATGAGGTATTACATGATTTTTTTTTATATTTTGTTTTTTACATGAAGTTCTATATATTCTCACTCAATTTTAAAACATCAAATTTTAATGTTTGTACGTGCATTATGTACAGGTTCCCCATGCTTCGCAGGATAGCTCGCAGATTGAGACTTCGCTAGGAAAGACACTACATCCATCTGTATTTGATGGATGATTTCTAGATTTGATTGAGATTTCTAGTCTTAAATTTACTTATATATATATATATAACTTGATACTTGATACTTTTATATATATATATATATATATATATATATATATATATATATATATATATATATATATATATATATATATATAACTTGATACTTGATACTTGTGATATCTACAAATTTTGGACATATTTTATGTGAAGTACATTTGGATAGTTGAACTACTAGTAATCTTGTGATCTATAAATTAATGCTTTGCTTTTGAACTACAATTGGCATGTGAAGTACAATATATATATATATATATATATATATATATATATATATATATATATATATATATATCTAAAAACAACCATAGGATTCTAGGACTTGTTAGTTGTGTTGAAAACAATCATAAAATTTTAAATGCAATCTATATTATATATATATGTCCATTATTTCTCATCAATGCACATGTATATAAAAGCTACTTTCAGTTCATTCCATTCTAGAACATATATATCCGTACAACATTTTTCATCAATGCACATAGAAAAGCTATTTGAATAATTAATTGTTTTCTAGAACATATATATCCAGTACTTCAAATTTTTTCATCAAAGATGAATTAGAATTAAGCTACTTTTCATCAATAGATATAGAATTTAGCTACTTTTCGTTAATTGCATTCTAGAACATATATATTCAGTACGTGAAACATTTTTCATCAATGCACATGGGAAAACATCTTAAACAATTAATTTCATTCTATAACACATATATATATCCAATACGTGCAAAACTTTTCATCAATGGACATAGAAAAGTTACTTTCATTTAATTGCCTAGAGGATATCCAACCATTGGACAGACAAATTTTGTACTAGATTTTCTATCAGGAATAGGGATGTGGGTCAAATCCCACCAAAATTCGGAGAAGTGCTCCGAGTCTCTTGTTTGAAAGGATTCTTCATAAAAAACTATATTGTGGATGATTTATTTACATTCCATACTTTTTACTAGAAAATCCCACAAGAGAAACTCGTCACATTCAGTCTGTGTATATATCAAGTACGTGCAACATTTTTTCATCAAATGCACATAGAAAAACTACTTTCAATTAATTTCATTCTAGAACATATATATTCAGTACATGAAACATTTTTCATCAATACACATATAGTATTTAACTACATGAATAGTTAATTGCATTCTAGAACACACACACACACACACATATATATCCAATACATGCAACATTTTTCATCAATGCATGAATAGAAAAGCTACTTTCAGTTGATCCTAGTGTGCATGTACCAAAACAACTTGTACATGTGCAAACACTTGCACAGATAACATAACAAGGAAACTCAATTTTTAGTTGAGTTCTCGAAGTTCTAAAACATAATCCAAAGAGAAGAAGCTATTGGGTAGTTCAATCAAAAAAATTCCAATGGAATGACATCTTCAATGATGCATTCATGATTGGATTTTGACATTTTCCATTTCTTAATGCCCGTTTTTCTCTTTGATTGAACCTCTATCAACTTTATGTGTGCTGCACACACCAACTGACTATATTGACAACTTATGACATCAGGTTCATAGTCTTCAAAGTAAACAAAATTCCCACTTTGATTATTTTGTCTGAAAAAATAGCCTTTCAGTATAACAGATCCTCTTTCATATGGAAACCCGTGATCATTATAGTTTTCTAATAATTTCATTTTTCATTCAGTGCAATGCATCAAATAATAATTCACATTTTCATCATTTTCAGTAGGTGCAGTACAATAGAAACATGTTCTGCATAATAAAACAAACTTAACAAACTTAAATGTATTTAAATTTACTTCTAGATATTTATAATTTTAAATAAATTCAAATGTTACCTTCTCTAACAAGGTCAAAAATTTGATCACCATCGGATGATATTATAGTCTCCTTTGATTGCATTTCTTCGAACATTGCAATAGACATTTTTCCCTTTGTATTTATTTCTGTATGTTTCCAATATTTTACATACATTTTGTTTTCACAAACATCATTGGATTCTATGTTGTCAATGAAAACATGAAAAAAACAAGAATATTTTCTTTTGTCCATTGCAAACACATTTCTGGACAACTCTGTTTTAATTGAATGCAATTTTCAAGTCCATTTTATTGTTTCAAAGTCATTTCCAATTGATCTATCTACTTCTTCAATCCCAATATTCCAAAAAAAACGTTATAATATGAAAAATTCAAAGAATAATGTAAATATGATATCAAAATATAATCAAAGATAATCAATGAGAGATAATCAAATTGTGATAAATGTACATTATTTAAAATTAGATATCCAATAAAAATTGAATTGAATATACCTTCACACTTCCCTTGATCGGTTAGTTTCATGGCTTAGAGCATCGATGCACCATTGAACAACTTCTTTATCATCCACAAGTCGGCTTGTAGAGGGGTTAATTTGATATCTTCAAAGTGTTTGTTTTATGCATGCCCCTGCACCGTCATGTTCTCCTTTTCCATGACCAGTCTCAAAGTAATTCCAAAAATGTTTAATGCATGTTTTCTTATGAGGACAACACAACCAAAATAATGATCGTGCAAAGTTGGGTTCACCTACGCATCCATTTGACCATATCCAATGTTCATTAAATGTTATTCCATGACTTTTCAAGGAGTCATAAATTTTTCAAAAATAGTGTTTTACAAAATATGTATCATGTGTACAATCATCACTGATATAATAGTGATATTCTTTAATAACATGTCGATTTTCAGTGGTGCTTTTTATATGATTGACTTTTTGTTCAGCATGACTATATAGAATATGGACGAGCATGGAGACTTGGTCAAAATGATAGTATTCACTTTGAATTTCTTTTTGTGGAACAAATGTATAGTTTTCTGCAAAATCAATTACTAATAAAATGGTCCCTAGTGGAAAAAATTCATGGGATTTTTTGAATTTCAAGTCTTGCCATTGAGCTCTATGGAAATGCTTGGTGTATTTATAAATTTCTGCCTCAAACTTTCTCAAAAATTCTATCACAAAAATTTCTTCTTCTCGTAATTCAATTCTTTAAGCACTATTTGTAGCTTAAATCAATGTATCGATATATTCATATCTCTTCCATTTCACTTTCATGTTGGAAAATGATTGATCATTTTTATCAATACGATATTTGTTTTGAAATTTAGTCAAATTTCCACAATCATCGCATTTTTACCACCAACACATTTATTTTCATAAAATAGTTCTTCACTTTGTATTTCACATAGAATTTGAGATATGAAATCACAGATAGTGGAAGGAGGAGGTGAATCCTTCCAAAATGTTATACCAAAATTAAGGAATGTGTCATAATATAACTCAAATTCCACATGATAATGACAAAAACACGTGTTGCGTACGGTGATAAGTTTTACATACCATGGTTTTTGTTGAACAAAAGCACTGATTGACACAAAAATTTCATGATTCTCTTCTTTGAACTTGTTGAACAACTCTATCCGAGTGGTTTCCAAGAATTTTTTTTCATGTTGTTTGTATTGATTTCATGCTATTATTATTGGCATCACATGCTTTGCAATTGGCGAAACACGCGAATTGTTCTTCCAATATTCATATATTATTTTCTTAACATTTTATCCAAGTCTATCTTTGTATGGTTGCCTACAAATATCTCTCCAACAAGCGAGTTCATAATTTACATCTATTTGCAACCAAAATTTCCGATGTTTTTGCAAAGTTTTTCGTGAGGTTCCAAATGCTCGCACCATAGATTTTACCAAGCGATTCTCTTTAGTACTTGATGAAACCAATGCCATATGTATTTCTCTACATACAACTGATTTTTTTTTTGTCTAGATCTTCTAATTTAATTTATAGCACTATTTATATTTTGTATCACATTTTCCTTAATTTTTTTTATCTTTGGTTATTTTCAAATACCCAATAAAGTCATAGCTTCTTTTAATTTCCTTAATGATAAGAGACCTTTCAATATTTGGGCTTCAACTGTCACAATTTCCTTTATGAAGTACATATCAAAAATGTGGTTAACACGATATCGTATATAATGGTTAGCTCTTTTATCTCCATATGTGTGAGTGTCAACATTTTCTAACATCTCATTATCGACATTGATTTCATCTGTACATATTCGAATGAATAGTACATAATAAGTTTACATATTCAATAAATAACTAAATTAATAAATATATGTATAATTTCAATAATACGTGCATGTGTTCAACATATATATATATATATATATATATACCTTGTGATTCAATTTCTTCACTTGAATTTCTTTCAACATTTTCACCATCTTCAATCATTGGTTCAATATCTCTTTCACTTTCTCTTTCAAAATTTTGTATCTCATCATCAATGTTTTGAGGAATATCTCTATCTGTTTACATTGCAAAATATTTCTCAAATTAGTTCATCAAATAAAAATTAAGCTTCACATTTTATGCTAGGAAAATTTTAAATATATCAAACTCATAATATTTACATTTACAGACATGCTTCAACTTCTAGTTGAGGTTTATTTCCCCCTTCAATATTTGAGAGTGCTTCTATCTTTCTTTAGTGAGATTGTCTTGTCTCTTCTCTACGTTCCTCGGGGTCTCTTTTTCGATCATATTTTCTCGTACAATTCCTTCAATTTTCCATGATAATAGAGTATGAAGTTCAAAAAATTTCCTTCAAAAATTTAGACAAAAACTCAATTAAAAAAAATATTACAAAAAATTTAATTTGAAAAAAACTCATTTTAAAATTTTTGCTAAAACTACATACTTCAATCCTAAACACTTGCTTCAAAAAATCCGAGAAAAAAATGTCTTATAAAAATGAAATGAAGCTCAAAATATTTCCTTTGAAGTCCTACAAAAAAATTTCATCTAAAAAGTTAGACAAAAACTCATTTTAAAAAATCATTATAAAAGATTTACTTCAACCCAAAACACGTACTCTAAAAAAATTTCACTTCAAAAAATGCCTCCAAAAAATTTCTATTGAAAATTAATTCCAACTTCTTAAAAAAACGCACTTTAAAAAATACTTCAAAAAAGCCTCTAAACAAATATCACAAAAAAAATACTTTCAAAAAATGTCCCAAAAATGTCCTTTGAATATTAAGCCTAAAAAGAGTCCTTTCGAAATTAAGCTCAACTCCATACCTTCAAAAATAATGAAAATTAAGCTCAAATCCATACTTTCAAAAAAAATGAAGCCAAAAAAACATCCAAAAAATGTATCACGTATCTCCATGAAAATTAAGCCCAAATCCATACTTTCAAAAAAAATGAAGCCCAAAAAACATCCAAAAAATGTATCACATACATCCAAGAAATGTCCTTTGAATGTTCCTCCAAGAAAAGTCCTTAAACCCAAAACAATTTTTTGCAAAAATGTTCTTTAAATGTACCTCCAAGAACAGTCTTTAAACCCAAAACAATTCTTTGCAAAATCAGATCAAGACCTTTGTAAAATCAGACCAAATGTGCGAAAATATGCGAAAATAATGAATGATTTCGTGGCAATTTATATTGCTGCGAAATGTTTTTTTGGAGGGGCTCCGTGGCATTTTCCGACCGACGGAAAGTTAGGTAAAAGTTCAGCCGAACTTTTATGTCGTTAGACTTGACGAACCGTCGGCGCAAAAAGCAACTTGGTCGAACCAACGCGTCGGCAATTACACAAAACCAAGCTTTGAATACGTATCTGCAACTTTGGACTGGTTAAACTCCATGAAACATTCCGAATTAACTGTCGGAAACAAGATAAGCATTTTCAAAATTGAATCTACTTTCAGGAAATATAACTTTTATGGAATTTCATAAATATTTACTAATTTTAATTAATTTTGTAATAAAATGGATGCAAACAATTTCTGAAGGTCATTATGATTCAGTAAAATCATAATTTTTTATCTTCCAAAATAGATTGTAAAAAAATTGAAAAAATTATGGTGGATTACATTGGTCTGTCATCTCTAATGGGTAGTTTTTATATTTTTAGTTTATAACTTATATGCTAAGAAATTTCTTGCGTCGCGAAACATATTCAAAATATGCATTTTTTTCATATTGGACCAGTTCAAAAAATTCTAGTAATTATGATATGCATCCGTTGGCTTTGTAAATATGACGAAAATGAAGTAGACTCTGTCTAGATTTTCGTAACACATTTTGTTTCTCAAACACACAAATTTTCAAATAATACAACATTGCGTATCAACATAACTTCTTATGAATCCTTTGATTTAAAAAAAAAACACACTTAAAGAAATGCTAAGTTGACATATAAAATGTGTATAAAAAAATTTCAAAAAATAAGTAATAGAAAGCTAACAAAATTTCTGACAACTTTTATTTTTATTGCAAAATGAAATTCTAAACAGAAAAATTGTTTTAGCTTGTAGAAAGTTGAAGAACAGAAAAAAATGAAAGTTTTTTTTCAAAAAGGAGCAAAAAGTGTAACCCAACTTCACATTTTCACAATTAAACAATTTTGATGTTGCTGACATCAACCGACTTGATGAAGTTCGTTTCACGACTACACCTGCTAAAAGTGCTCTACGAGAATTCTTTTCAACTTGAGATCACTTTTTGGCTAGTGTGGCAAGTGCCGACGTCATATTTTTTTATACCATTTCATTTGTTAAAACCTCTTTCTCACTTTTAATGCCCAATGATTCAACAACATTTTTGAGAGATTTGTGCTTTAAAAATCCACGTAACATCTGAGCTTGTGCTATGATAGACTTACCTTCAAAAATATGTTTCAATCCAAAATTTACTTTATCTCGAACTGTCCTTTCAGCCATTGGTGGTCCCAATTCTTCAATTTTAGTTGGATCCATATTTTCTAGAAACTTGGAGTTGTATACAACGTTCTTGGAACTTCCAATTAATTGTAGTGAAATTCGAAGTGTGGTAGTATCTTCTTGTGGTTCTGATGTTGTCCCTGCATAAAAAATAATATTAAATTCTAATTTGAAATTGAAATATACATATTTTTAATTTTAAAACTATCTTGAACTACAATGTTTAAAAAAATATATACAAAATTCAAATTGAAGAAACTAATGACTCACTAGTGAGATCGATATCAATATTCTCTTGGACATTTGTGTTTTCAATATTCTTGTTGACAAGTTCCTCAACATTTCTCATTTCCTCGTCATTGTCATGCACCTCTACATCTATTTCACGATGCTCTACCTCCACATTTATTTCATGGCTTAATCTTTCCCTTTCCTCTCGCCTTTTTTTTTATAAGCTCTCATTTATATCTGCTGAATCAATTCTTTTTCGATCATGCCTTGATAGGCAATTCCTTTGGTTTGACATGTTCACAAAATTGGAAACCTAAAATCCAATTCTATTTGGACCAAATACCCAAAAAAACATAAAGACTTTAGAATAAGTACTTCATGCTTTCAATAAGAGAGAAAATTAAAAATAAATAATTAAATTCATAAAGACATTTTGCAAAAATACTTCATGCATTCATGGAGACATTTTGCAAAAATACTCCATGTCTTCACAGAGACATTTTGCAAAAATACTTCATGCATCCATGCACCCAAAAAAACTTCAAAAAAAAAAAAATTTGCACCCAGAAAAACTTTAAAAAAAATTTCACCAAAAAAATTTCGCACCCAAAAAAACTTAAATTTTTTTTTTTTTGCCAAAAAGAATTTTGCACATAGAAAATATTTGCACCTTGACAGAAAAATAATTCGGACACTCACACCTTCGCAATTTTCGGACCCTCGTAACTTTGCAATTTTCGCTGGTTCAGAATGGTGTGTAGAATTAATCTTTTGAACGAGAGTATTTATATACAACTCTTGCCCGAAATATTGTGTCGGCTTTTGATTAACATTTAATAAACTCTCGTTGGAGAGATTAAAACATTCTCATCCGAAAGTATAATAAAATCTCGGACAAGAGTTTATAAAACTCTCAGACAAGAGTTTATAAAACTCTCAGATGAGAGTTGGCCTTGGCTAAAATATCATCCGAGAGCTTAATAAACTCTCGTCTGAGAGTTTATTAAACTCTTGGCTGAGAGTTGTCTATGGATAAAATCTCAGGTGCAAACTCTCGACCGAGAGTTTTTTAAACTTTCGACAGAGAGTTTAGTCACGCGGTTAAATGTAACCTGTGGTGGTTTAAACTTTCGGTCGAGAGTTTTAAATTTCTTGGTCGAGAGTTTAATAAATATCTCGTCCGAGAAATTATCTCGGCCGAGAGTTTCTAGTCAATGAAAAACCAAGAAAATTTTGCAGTTTTCAAGAAACTGCAACTTTGGAGGAGCGGAACACCTACAAAAATAAAATGTTATATTTCAGACCAAGTACCATTATATTCATCTCTGAATCTAGTTTCTGATGATGTAATATTTGTGGAGTTTCATTAAAATTTCAATTTGTTATTAATTTTATACTAAACTGTGTCACTGTGGAATTTCATTGTTCGGAAAATTGTACTGAATGAAAATTCAATAACTTTAAAATGGCAACACCAAAAAATTCAGAAAAATCATATTGCAATTCCTCTCCCTGTCTACTTCAAATGGATACTCTCAGTTTTCTTATTGACAATCACATTGAAAAGAAAATCTAGGGCTCATAAAATGTACTGAAACATCACTATTTTTTTTGTCTTCGTCCATTTCAAAAAATAATAAAAAATAGTGATTTAATCTGAAAATTACTGAAACATAATCAATGCACTAGTGAAATATATGTAGATTATGATGATATGGTTTATTTCCAAAAAATGAATAACCTTCCCTAAAAAAAGTTAGGGTTCAATGTGACTATTTATGTTTGCCTGAAAATTTCAAGTATATGCAGTCAGTAAACAACAAATTTACCCCTCTATATGTCAATATTTACTTTTTTTTTTAAATATGAGTATGGAGGTAAGACAATTCTCGACTTATATTGTTTTTATGTCAAAGCATAATTTGCATTAAAAATATGATTTTAGTGGAGTTGAAGTTGAAATAACATAGAAAATTACAATTTTCAATATAAAAAAAGAGAAAAAAATGTTTCCCAACTTCACATTTTCACCCAAACATTAAGAAAAATTTAATGGAGGCATACAAAATTTAGAATTCAATTAGATGAGAATGATGAACTTGCATGTTGGGCTAATATCTGCAAGCATCCATATCATGATAGACTTCCTGATGGTGTGAGGGATAGGGTAAAAGAGTTTTGGGATTTGAATTCTCGTGTGTCGCCAAATGAAAAGGATTATGTGTGACGCCGTATAACTAAGGGAGTTTATGAATCTCATTCCGAACATATAACACAAGTCAATCAAGTAGAATTATTCCAGAACTTTATAGAGAGTAATACTGATGTGAAGGTTTCCCTTAGCGCATTTGTGAAGATTAAACCATGGTATGTCAGGCCTATCACTGTTCGAGACACATGTTGTTGTCGACACTATGTAGAGTTCCGATTATTTTATGATACATTTGTAAATTTTGGCATAAAATATTGGTCAAATGACCCCCCTCCTTCAAGTGTTTGTGAATTTTTATCGAAGATATTATGTGCACGAGAGAATAATGAATTATTTTATAAAAAAGAATGTGTTGGTGGAATAAAATGTGTAGAATGTTCTCATTTGGCACTCTACGATGCAAAGTAACCCATTGATCCTAATGATCCCAGACTGTCAAATCTCAATCTGAATTAGAAGCGATATGAAAATGTTACTTACACTCCTGTTGCAGATTCAAGCACAACATCAAAAAAGATCACTTTACTTGACGATGAGATTCCAATGACATTTTTTATGGAGAAGTTCTGGGTGCAAATGTACAAATATATTAAGCATTTTCATATAGCACGATGGTAGGATTTACAGTTCAAGAAATCACGTGATGTGTTCCCAAAAGGAACAATATTATCAATGGTTGATTTTGCTGAGAATTACACGTTTAGTCCACAAAAGGAGATACAAAGTGAGTATTATCATTCAGACCAAGTATCTATATTTGTGCATATTTTGTATAGACATGCAAAGCTTGCTATCGATGGTTTTGATAGCGATGAAAATAATCGTGAGGTGATTAAGGATTACCATTTCTACACCAGTGATGATTGAACACATGATACATGTTTTGTTCAACATTGTTTTAATGTTATTTATAATGAATTGTTGAAATGAAGGGTCACTTTTAAGGAACTGTTGACGGGAAAAATAGTCTGGCCAACAGTAGGGGATCTCCCCGGTAGAAAGTCCCAATTAGACCTTGAACCATTTGGAATAGGGATCCCATCTGGGGTGTGGGCCCGGCTACTGCTTAAGTCACCTTCCCTTTGGTTTCAAAAGAACTCGATCGAACCTGCGGACACACACTTATTCACATGATACAAGATACATGGTTGATGTATTAAACACGTATATAACACTATGCGTAGCAAGACAAATAATAAAGAATACACGCCGAACGAGGTGTTGTTAACAACACATCTTTGGGGTTATGCTTGTAGGCTATTCTGAGCACAAAAAAAACAGTTCTTTATGGCGAGATGCCCCTTTACTTCCTGAAATATAAAAAGAAATGATAATAAACAAAGTCATTAACATCCATTAAGAAAGCGATTAAACTAAACATCATTAACACAAGTACAGGAAACCATAATGCATAAATGATGCCATTAAGAGTGCAGTTTCATTAATAAAAAATGTCTGAAACTGTATAGAAATACTCATAGTGTTCGCACAACAAAACACATCAGATCCAAAAGGAGTTTCAACAGGTATCTGTATTCATATGCAAAAAGAGTGTTATCTTTCAATACAATGTTGTATATCTCTTGAGTCGCAAAAAAGAGATCCTTTACATTTTCCCCAGAGGGGGTTTTATAGATAAAAACTTTCCCTTTGGGCTTCCTGACTCTTCGCCTGTCCCCCTGTTGAGTTGCCTTGCGACCTGGGAGGAAACTGCGACCTACGACCTGGTTGGTGAGTGCGACCTGCGACCTGGCTGGGCGGTACGACCTGCGACCTGCCTCTAAGTGCTACCAACAACCTACTGCCACTGGGTTATGAAGATGAGCGCGCGACTGAGAGGTCAGGGGCATCAATCTGCTTTCCTTTGAGGAAGTCTTGCCAAGTCTGATACTCTGCCGCTATGGGAGAAACTAGAGGGACTTCCTCTTTCAACAGATGCATGCACTCCAAAGAATTTGGGACTAGAGTTTCTTTCTTCTGTGAGATCAAGTTTGAAAGAGAGGTGAGCTTGGTGTAAATCCATACTGGCATGACAAGAAACTAACCCACGTTTTCTCGTGACGCTGCAAGATCAGGAGTGGCAGCAGCTTGCCTAATGGGCTGCAGAAATGACTGGATCTCTTGATCTAACTGATCCCAGGTTTTCGCCTCGTCCAGTGCCCCCAGCGAAGGGATGTAGTGACGGATGTGCATCGAGTCGATGCCACTGATCGGGTGTTCGTATGCAGCCATTACTTTGTCTAAATCCTTGGATATCTTATCCTTGGACTGCATTTTCATTCGGATTTGGACTTTGGCATCTTGCGTATGAATCCAATTCTTCTTTGGAAAATTCTCAGGGGCTTGAGGGTACCGTGCTATCCAGTCCATCATTCAATCCAAGGCAGTCGAGGCTTCCTTCAGCTGCTCGTGCTTCTGCTTAGTCTCTGCTTGCACTCTTACCAATGGGGCGACTGTTTGTTTTATGGTGAACATTTCCCCATACACTTGCCTCATGGTCACCTCTAATGTGTCGAACTCTTTTAGAATGGCAAGCATAACTTCATTGACAGGGGGAGCTTTCTTTTGGAGTTTTTGAACCTCCTCTCTCAATGCCGTCCTTTCCTGTTCCGCCCTTTTTTCCCGTTGCTCTGCTTCTTGTAGTCTGTTTTGTAGAGAAATGATCTCTCTACTCATTCTGGTCACATTTTCTTCCGTGGCCGCTGCGAAAGCTATGCCAGTTGATGCTATCATCACGGGATTAGTCCTAGTATCAAGGACTATGTCTTTTTCGGTTGCGACTGTGGATGCGGTGGAAGGATTTTGTGCCAGGCATCTTCTCTTCTCCTGCCAGATTTTGAAAGAGAACTGATCGAATGTGAGCCTGGTGAGGTCAAATACCTCCTCCTCTTGCCCCTGGGGGGAACTGACATCAGAGAGCGAGGCTCGTGTACTACCCAGAGGTACCTCAAGGGGAGATACCTCGATGTCCTCTAGCATTTCATCCTTTTCTTGTTTCTTCTTCTTTTCCTCCTCTTCCCTTTGTCGGCGTTCGGGTTCTACCTTCTCATGTTCTTTCTTCTGCCTGAGCTCTGCTTCTTCCGCTGCTTCTAATTCAGCCTTCCTTTTCCGCTTAGCTGCTGCAGCTTGCTCAACTTCCACTTTGTCTAGCTCTTTCTTGAGTTCCTGTTCTACTACAGCCTCCGCCTCTTTTTTCTCTTTTTCCTTCTTGGCCTCCTCGGCCTGCTTCTTCTTCTATTCTACTCTTAGGCTCTTCTTGCGCTTATCCTTGTCCTCTTTCATTTTATTTTCTCTCTCTTGCTAGGCTTTGGCCTCTATTTCTTTCTGTTGGGTAGAGTTACTTTTCCCTGTACTGGTCTGAGCCTTCTTAGCTAGAGAGGAAGAAGCACCTCCTAATTCATGACTCCTTGCCTCCAAGGTTTGGTCATCCGGGTCTTCTTGGCCAGAGTCCACCCCCGGAGCAAGTTGTCTATCTGCATTGTACCAGCTCCTTCTTTCATCCTCTCTCGGGCATTCAGTATGCTGATAGTTCCATTTGAATTTAGCCTTCATGCAATGTTCAGGAACTATCCTCTCCGGGTCGTATGTTCATTATTCTAAAGCCCCAAAGTGATAACTTTTCATCTCTTCTCCTTCCGCCTCTACCTCTCTGAAGTCTTTAACTGTATATGCACCGATAGTGAGGGGTAGAGTGGGCCACAACTTCTTCTTACATTTGCACAGTACCCTGGAGAAACCTGACGACATTTGGAAACACACATCCTGCATGAGCATTCTGTCTGTAACAAAATGAGGCATAGCATGTGGTGCCCTGAACGAGCCAAAGACTCGGATGAATGTATATTCGGCGAAAGGGAACCAATGCGTCACTTGTCCTAGCGTCTCCGTCGCTCACCAAGACATGCAAGGAACGTCTTGGCCGAATAATTTTCTCTATAGAGAGAGGATGAACACATGGGAGATCGGCTCTATGTCCTGTTTATACCTGGATTCTCAAAACACCTTGGTTTGTAGATGAATTGCATGGGTTTGTTTGGGATCCCAATTATGTACCCATCCCTCGAAGTGCAACCTCGAACAGACAGCATCCAATAAATAAGAGGCCATATAGAATTCAGAAGGCATTCCTTCATCTGGTACCAATGCCGAGGATAAATTTGTATGCATGGAGGTCATCAATATGCTTGCGCAGTTGAAATGGGTGCTGTGCACTGTGACGTACTCCATGAGAGTTTCCCATGTGTCGTTGAAGGTAGTGGAATCTGGGCACCCGTACAGTCTGCAAAGCATGGCAGCCACTAATCTATATACTTTCCTGAGGCTCGCCACTGGGTATTCCTGGTCTTTCTTGACCTTAAACTTTTCGGGCTCCTCCCACCATTGCCTTATAGTGTCAACTATAGGAACTGCATGAGAAATGGCCCATTCTTCTGTGAAATCTTCTTCTCGCTCCGGCAAAGAGTAATAAACATGGGCGTCTGAGCCTTTTAGCGTTGCGAAAGCTTTGCCTTCGCTATCTCTGATCACAAACTTCTTGGGATGTGTTTTCTGTATGATCCAATCCATCATCTCTGGGCACGGGAATATTGCTGGATGAGCACCTGCGAGATGGAGCTTGGACCTTTTAACCTTTAAGTATATCTCCCGATTGGGGAGGTCTTTCGGGAATTCCATTTTGGTGAACTCTTGGTACACTTGGTACCATTGCATGCTGTCCCCTTTGGCAAATGTGCAAAGGGTATCTCTATATATCGGGGGTGGGGACATTGGCATGTCCATCTCCGTATCTTCCACTTCCAAGTGCTTGTCTTTCTTCCGGGACACTGGGGGTCCCATATCGCTGGAATCTGAGAGGACAGGTATGCACTCCAAGTCTGCTTCAAATTCACCTGTCATATTCATGAAAGAAACCCAAGATAAGAAGGACACCATGATGATACAAGAACAATTACAGTTTAACAATTATTTCAACTCGGACGCAGGAAAAACTGAATAAATGGCCTACTGGGTCACGGGGTCGCAGGTTTTAAGAAATGGCCAAGGTACGACCATGCGACCTTGCAACTAGGTCGCAGGGTCGCGGGGTCGCGGATTGCGAGAAAACGACGAAGATGCGACCTTGTGACCTTGTGACTGGGTCGCTAGGTCGCAAGGTCGCAAACTGCGGGACCAATCGGAAATGCAACCTTGCGAACTTGTGACTAGGTCGCGAGAGTCGCTAGGTCGCAAGTTGTGGAAAAATGGAAGGATGTGACCTTGTGACCTTGCGACTAGGTCGCGGGGTCGCAAGTTTCGAGAAAATAGAGAGAATGCGACCATGTGACCTGGCGACTAGGTCGCGGGGTCGCAAGTCACACTAGGGCCTGCCGGGGTTTTGGGCGCGCGCGGCGTGGAGTTGTTTTTTCCCTTTAACTGGAAAAATACAAGGCTAAATGGGTCCAGGCAGAGTCAAGGGGTAGCTTTTGAAGTAGGGTATAAGCCATGGGAGGCTAGATAAGAAACTATGAGGAGTTGAGTAAGTGTGGTGAAAGCTGGAAACAGAAGGAAACCCTAAGCAAGAAATGGAAACAATGGCTGAGGTAAATGTCAATTTAGAGGCTGAGGAATCCAAGGATTTGGAAAGAATAATTAAAAAAGGAAACAACAGGAGGAAAACGGCAACTTACCTGGGAAAATCGTGCTCTAGTCGACCTGTCAGAGCCGTTTTTTCTATCCGCTGCCTATGCAAAATGCGACCTAGCGACCTCCAATATATAAAAGGGTCGCACGTGCGGGCCATTAATGAGGTCGCAAGGTCGCATGGCGAGGTGGTGTGAGGGGAGTGTGACCCCACGACTTTGTGACCTTGCGACCTCAGGGTCACGGGGTCGCAAGGTCACGGAGTCACGGTTTCCACAAATTTTTAGATTTGCGACTCAGCGACTTAGTCTTCGTGATTTTCTACTTAACTTTTCTTTCTGCTCAAGGGGCTCCAAATTTTTTTTTAAAGTGGGGGTTTTTTTGGAGGATGTTGTAGAGGCTACAACAAATGGCAATTCACTGGTCGAATTCAGAGTCTCTGTTGATGGTTAACCTTGGAGGGGGGAGGGAGGGGCCTTCACTAGCTGTTCCTTTTACCTTAAGGTTGACACTGCCTTGCCTTTGCACCTTGCTGGGTTGCTTGGCTCGCTGGCTTGTTCGGGTGCTGCTTAACCGAATTTCATTCCTTCAGGTCTCCGGACCGAAAGGGTTGGAGAACTACAGGCAGCTACAGGGTCTGGTAGGATTATTTTTTTCTCATCGTGTTGCTTCGCTGCTAGCGAACCTCTCGGTCCCGGTGGAGTCACTGCCTAGGAGTCATGAACATTGCTCCACTGCCAGCGAGCCTGGTCAATACCCCGACGGAGTCCTTACATCACCTCTCTGCGCAGGAAGCCTTTCTAAATCCTTTACCATTTATTAGTGTGCTATTGCACTTATTTTTAATGTGCTTGGGGCACTTATTTAGATGTGCTCATGGCACTTATTTGAGATGGGAATTTTTTTTTTTGCCTGGGCGGATGAGGGATCCTAACTTATTTTACTTGCAGAGAGGTTGCTCCTGGTCTGATATGAGGACTTTGGTTTTTCCCAGATGCCCTGATATAACATGGAGTACCTCTATTCCCTTCTCATCTAGTTACCGCTATATCACGCTTTCCTTTTGCAGACACCCTCTCAAACTTGCTAGGTGGGCTCCTCCCGCTTGATGGCTTGAGCTAGGTCATGTACTGCCTTTAGGTGCCGATAACAAGAAAGATTTTACCACCTTTGTGTCTATCATGAAAGGGCCTTCCATCAGCATAGAACCTGTTGCAGTGTGCCAATTACGTAGCTCTGACAAGTCCTTCTGTTTTTATAAGATATATATATATATATATATATATATATATATATATATATTTTTTTTTTTTTTTTTTTTTGATAAAAGGTACGAAAACGGACACTATGGTACAAGGATAAGATAGCCCTCTACGGGCTGCTAAGTGAAGTAATGTTTGAGGTCATGCCCGTTTACCGGGAGGACCTCGACTCTTCCCTTAAGAGTTTGCAGTCTAAACATGTGGGAACCTAATTTCTCTTTAACTTGGAAAGGACCTGTCCACAGAGCTTGGAACGTGGAATGTTTTCCCTTTTCTTCGTGAGCTTTATCCCACTTCAGGACCAGGTCTCCTACCTCAAAGTTTTTATTCCCTACGAATTTTCTATCAAACCATCTCTTAATTTGGCTTTGGTGGATGGAGAACTTTTCCCGGGTTTTTTGTCTTTCTTCCTCCAACTTCAGTAGGGTGTCGATTCGAGTCTACAAGGTGGGGCATGGGATACCATGAAATTCTTGGGACAGCTGAAGGGCAGGGAGAGAGAAATGGGGAGGAAGAATAACTTCTTTTCCATACACGAGAAAATACAGAGAGGTGCCTAGGGAGGACTTGGGCGTGACACGGTCAGCCCAAAGTGCGTTGTGAAGGGCGTTGTGCCAGTTGCACTGGTGGGACATCAGGGTCTTCTTAATGATGCGGATAATATTTTTATTGGTTGAATCAGCTAACCTGTTTCCTTGTGGATAATAATTTGCAGAATGTTTTAGAACAATACCATTTTCCAGAGCAAAATCATACAATTTGGAAGATGAAAAGTAAGTTGCATTATCAAAAACCAAGGAAGTTGGAACGCCAAACCTAGTGATGATGGAATGAGTGACGAATTCTATTACCTCTTAATCATTGATTTGGCGTAAAGGTGTTGCTTCGACCCACCTGGTGAAATAATAGGTAGCAGTAAGAATGTACCGGTGTTGCTTGGACGAGTGAGGTATGATTTCGCCAATCATGTCCAAACCCCACTATTGAAAAGGTTCTTCCACCGCTACTAATAGTAAAGGGGTGGCTGGCCGCGCTTGCCAGTTTGAAAATTTATGGCACTGAGTGCACTTCTGGACATATGCATGTGCATCTCTGAAAAGGTTTGGCCAATAGTATCCTTCGCGCATTATCTTATGGGCGGTGGTATCGCATGCAAAATGACCTCCAACTGGTTCGTTGTGCAGCTCAGTCATGATTTTCTGCGCTTCATCATGTTCCAAACAGCGTAGCATGACTCCATCGTAATGTTTCTTGAAAAACTTACCCTAGATCAGCTGGTAAGTTGCAGCTTTGAGTCTTATCGCGCATTTCTGCCGGGCAGTTAGAGCAGGGTCCAGGACGCCCTGGGCTAAGTATCCTGAAATGTCAGAGTACCAAGAAGGGCTTCTCTGCTGATGCACGTGGTCACTCTGATACATGTTGATTTATTGTTCCCAACACTCTTCTTCAACTCCATGTGAACTTGCGGCCTCCGCAGCCATTTGGCACAATCCTTGTCCTTTAACGATGTGTGCTGGTTTAAACTCTAAATCATACTCTTGCAGGCATGCAACCCAGTTGCCTCGCCTCTCGCCTAGATCTTGTTGCACAAATAGTGAGTGGATAGATGGGTGGGGGTCGAAAATCGTGACATGGTTTTTCAAGATGTAGGGCCTGAAATGCTTGACTGCTTTGTAAACCACATAGGCTTGCTTTTCGATTTCAGGGTATTTCAATTCAGCTCCTTGTAAACAAGTACTCATGAAGGAAATAGGCCGTTCATCATTGTTGTCGTCTTTCTGCATGAGGATAGCTGCAAGTGATGAATCTGAAGCGAACATATACAGGATAAAGCCTCTGCTAAAATCTGGACTTTGGAGGGATGGCGCTTCAGCTATAGACTGCTTGATTTTGTCGAAGGCCTCCTTCTCTAGCAGATTCCATTTGAACACCACATTCTTTTTTATCATCCCCTACAAAGGCCTGACTATCTGGGTGAAATCTGATATGAATTTACAGACAAAATTGATTTTCCCCAGGAAATATCGCATTGCGTTCTTACTGCTCGGGGGAGGAATTTGGGCAATGGCTTTCGCCTGCTCTGGATCTACAACAATGCCTTGCTTAGTTATAATCTGGCCCAGCAAATTTCCTTCCGCCATAGCGAAAACACTCTTCTTCTGGTTAAGTGAAATCCCATACTTCCTGCACCTCTCGAATATTTTCTTGAGGTGGTGTAAATGATCGCCCCAGTGTTTTGAAAACACGGTGACGTCTTCCAATAGACTACCACGCTCTGCCCTATCAAACCACGGAAAGCTATATCCATGGCCCGTTGGAAAGTTTCCCCCGCGTTTATCAATCCAAAAGGCATGCGCCTGAAGGTGAACGTTCCCCATTTGGTCGGAAAGGTAGTTTTCAGTCTGTCTGGCTCAGGTACGAGCACCTGGTTGTAACCAGAGAACCCATCCAATAAGGAGAACATCTCAGACCTAGACACAGCTTGCAATATTTGTTCCATAGGTGGCACCGGGTAATTGTCTTTATTTGAGGCCTGATTCAAATTCCAGAAATCCACACATAAGCGGATCTCGGCAGACTTCTTCCGTACCAGGACCAAATTTGACACGCATGTGGAATGACGAACTTTGAATATGATGCGTACATCCAAAAGATTCTTAAGTTCTTTTAGAATCATCGGTTCCAAAGTAGGATGCACTTTTCTGAGCTTCTGTTGGAATGGCTTCACGCCTTCCTTCATGGGTATCACGTGCTGAATAATCCGAGTATCGTACATACATAAATCATCATAAGTCCAAGCAAATATGTCTTGATACTTCCAAAATAGTTGGGTGAAGGCCTGTGTCTCTTCATCAGTACAGTCTTTCCCAAGGTTAATGAACTTTGGGTCCTCATCCGATCCCAGGTTCACTTGTCGATGTGCCAAGATGGAACTTTGTACTTTGGTATTTGGGGGGCCACGGAATCGGCTTTGCAGATTGAAGAGCTTTTCAAGTGACACTATCCCCTTGGGCATGCAGTTATCCTTGCGTTTGTCATGCTCTTCCTGCAAATCTTGGTCGTGATCCGCCTCATCAATCGTCGTGTCTTTGAATACTTCAGTGTTGAGCATAAATTCCAATATATGTTGATCATCATAAAAAACGTATAAATTAGTAATATTATCTGGCATGGAGGGTTGATATATAACTTCAATAGAAAAGCCATCCCTCAAAGGGGTAAATCTAGCAGCAGCATTAGCCAGAGTATCAGCTGCTGCATTGTGCATTCTAAGAACAGATTTGATTCCAAACACATTGAAAGCGGAACTAAGACGCCATACCTCTTGTTGATAAGCTTTTAAATGCGGAGATAAACAATGAATGGTATTGCGTACCTGCCGAGTAATGATCTCGGAGTCTCCAATGACTTGTAAGCACCTTACCTTTAAATCCAATGCCTTCTTGAGTCCAAGTATTAGAGCTTCATATTCAGCAGTGTTGTTGGTGCACTGGAACTCAAGCCGACACAAAATCAAGAATTCGTTCTTTTGAGGGTCCAGCAAGATGCAGCCCACGCTAGCTCCGTCATGGGTTTTGTAACCGTCATAGTACAGGGTCCAAACCTCATTTTCTGGCTCCTTTGGGGTTGTAGGTTGGGGCAGGACTTCGCCTTGGTGTGAGACGGGAGTGGCTTGGTCTTCCGCGACGAGTGTTAGTTCAGACTGGATCTCGGGGTCTACTGGAGACTGAGGAGGATGATAACATCCGAAAATGGCTTCCAAGAAGCACATGCCAAGCTCCTCCTGGGAAAAGCTAATGGGTTCGTTAGTAGCATCCAAATTAGTCACAATATATTTCATATATGGTTCACTTTCAACCCTGATTTGGTTATTTCGGCCCTTGTAAGGCAGCCACAGGTGGGACCAGTCAGTGGCAAAATACCCTTGCAGTTTGTTGGACCAGTCTCTGCTAAGTAATAGGCCGTAAGCTTCAGGGATGTCAAAAACCACAATGTCAATACATTGGTGGACTCTAGAATCGAACAAAAGGCAGATGATGACATTATTTAGCTCTCCTACAGCTGGCACTTGCGATCTGTCAAGTTGGATGATCCTCGCGTCAGTTTTCTCCGGCAGATGTTCAGCTTCTTAAAAACAGATAGGGGCATGACGTTTGTGGATGCACCGGAGTCCACTAGACAGTTATGGAAGTTGAAGTTAAAAATCTCAAAAGATAACAGGAAGGGAGGAGTAGATCCCTTGGAGTTTGCATTGATGGCGTTCACAATAGACTGAACACTCGGACTGGCTTGTGCGGACGTATTTCTCACAGGCTTAGTAGTTGAGGTATTGGTGAAGGATTTAAGAATGAGTTCTCGTTGGTTCGTGATGTGGGCAAGCTCGTAGAGGGAGATTTTAGCTCTGGTTTTCTTCATGTCCTCTATAATGTTATAAGTGGAATCAGATTAAGGACAGGGCTTGGTAGTGGTTTTGGGGGACCCCACCGGGAGCTTGATCTTTTGATTTGCTCGGGTGTTGTTATTGGTGGGCTTCTCAGGGGCAGCTTGTTGTTCATTCCCCGGGGGGAGGATTTTCCTTAAGAAATCCCTTTTCTTCTCCTCAAAGGATGGTTCAGGGACCGGTCCTTTGCTCCTAAGGCTGTAGTTTCTTACGGGTTGGGCCTTAGGATTGTCAGCCATGTTGATATCAGTGACGATAAGATTGTTGTCCCCGCGGATAATGTCAAGTGCAAGAACCGAGGACCCTGGTTCTTCATTCGAGGGAAAATCTTCATCGTGGTCCGAAACGTCATCCTCCCCTGCATCCCCTGGGGTTTGATCGTCCAAAAGCTGGTTTACTACTGTAGTCATGCTACCAATCCATTGTGGGCATTTTTTTTCAGAGTGGGTAGCTTGGTGGAAAGAACAGAAGTTATCTTTTCCTATTTCTTCCACATTGAGAACAGTGTTCGGGTTAGATGGAGGTCGGTTGGCGTTGGGGTTACTCTTTCTGAAAAAGGGCTTAGGTGCCTTGGTGCTAGTTGTGGACTCTATACCCTTTCTATTTAGGTCGGAGACTTCATTTTTCAATAGTTTGAGGGTCTTTGCTAGACTCTCGAAGTTGAAAGCATCCTTATCCTTATCCGCGGTTTTGTTTGTGGAGGACTGACCTTTCTTCGCGATTGGTTTGTGGTCATCTCTCCCCTCGTGGTCAATGGCTCCTATAGAAAGCACGTCTCTTTCTATAGCGAGGGCAACTGCGTAGTTTGCTGCAAGGGTGGGCCGAGCTTCGCGTTTTACGAAGACGGCGATATCCCTGGGGAGAGCTTTTGTATAGTAGTCTACGGTAATAGAGTCGTCCAATGCCAGGTTGGGGGGAAAATTTTGCAGTATGGTGGCAAAGCGCTGATTGAAGTCTCTAACCTTCTCTTTCTTATGGCACTTAATGGTACTTAGCTCTGTGAGGAGCATGGAAGGGGTTTTGTCCTCTAAAAATTTCTGCAAGAATGCGCGACGGAATTGGTCCCATGATGTAATGGAGGCACTTGGGAGGGAGCGGTACCAGGTGGCCGCTTTGTTTTCAAGAGTGTGTGGAAACAAAAGGAAAGCAACATCATCTATTTGAACCCTCATGATTTGCAGGGAGATATAGAAGCTGCTTATATGATCCTCGGCCAAGGTGCCTTTCTCGGGATCAAACTTGGGGAGATGCTTCTCAGGGTGCCTAGGCAGGTCGTGGAGGGGGCCCAAATGATCTAATGGGGACTGGGCCATCCAGGCAAGTGGTTGCACTTTCCTTGCCTGCTGGTGGTGCCTGATCTCAGGCTCAGATTCACTCCTCGTACCTGACACCAATGCTTCTCCCTCATGACGAGAGTGTTCATCTTTATATCTCTCCAAACCTCAGTCATGTCTCGAATATCCCGGTTATTGAATGAGGCAGCCCTATTTTGGTTGTGGCGATTGTTGGCATGGTGTCCCTACTTGAAAGCCTCTATCTCCTCTGCCAGGTCATGGCATCTATTCCCCTCACCTTCATTTCTATAGGCTCTATTTCCCTGGCCTTCGTTCCCTCGACCTCTATCTCCATCACCTCCCCCAGGTGGGGGGTGTGCCTAGTTGTTGTTTGGTTGGGATTGGTTGGGCTGAGGGTCGGGGAAAGGTTTAGTTGTACCAAATTCCTCCTCTTCGCCCCCTTCGAGCTCGGGAATCGGTTCGTCACCTTGAACAATGGTGGTGAGGTCTTCAACCATGAGATTCACTAACTAGAGTATGGTACTCACCAGGGCACCATTACGAGTGATGTTTTCAGCCGGGGTCCTAGTATGGGTCAAGAAACTAATGATTGGGGCATATCGTAAATCCCTAATGAGATTCCGGGCAGCTGGGCACAAGGCTCTCAACTGCTCTCTGGTAATTTCATAATATGGAACCTCCTCCGCCGGAATATCTTCCAACGGGGGAGGGATAGTATCATCATTTATGACCTCCCCATGGTGAGTTTGTGATGGAATGTTGGTTGTATTCTAGGAGGATGCCATTCAGGCCCTCCTTCTAGCGCCAATTCTGTTGACGGGAAAAATTGTCTGGCCAACAGTAGGGGATCTCCCCGGTAGAAAGTCCCAATTAGACCTTGAACTGTTTGGAATAGGGATCCTGTCCGGGGTGTGGGTTCGGCTACCACTTAAGTCACCTTCCCTTTCGTCTCAAAAGAACTCGATCGAACCTGCGGACACACCTTATTCACATGATACAAGATACATGGTTGATGCATTAAACACGTATATAACACTATGCGTAGCGAGACAAATAATAAAGCATACACGCCGAAGGAGGTGTTGTTAACAACACATCTTTGGGGTTATGCTTGTAGGCTATTCTAACCACAAAAGAAACAGTTCTTTATAATGAGATGCCCCTTTACTTCCTGAAAGATAAAACAAAATGCTAATAAACAAAGTCATTAACATCCATTAAGAAAGTGATTAAACTGAACATCATTAACACAAGTACAGGAAACCATAATGCATAAATGATTCCATTAAGAGTGCAATTTCATTAATCAAAATATGTCTGAAACAGTATAGAAATACTCATAGTGTTCGCACAACAAAACAAATCAGATCCAAAAGGAGTTTCAACAAGTATCTGTATTCATATGCAAAAAGAGTGTTATCTTTCAATACAATGTTGTATATCTCTTGAGTCCCAAAAAAGAGATCCTTTACATTTTCCCCGGCGGGGGTTTTATAGATCAAAACTTGCCCTTTGGGCTTCCTGACTCTTCACCTGCCCACCTGTTGAGTTTCCTTGTGACCTGGGAGGAAACTGCGAACTGCGACCTGGCTGGGGAGTGCAACCTGTGACCTGGCTGGGCGGTGCGACCAGCGACCTGGCTAGGCGGTGCGAACTGCGACTTGCCTCTAAGTGATACCAGAAATCTACTGCCACTGGGTTATGAATATGAGCGCGCAATTGAGAGTTGAGGGGCATCAATCTACTTTCCTCTGAGGAAGTCTTGCCAAGTCTGATACTCTGCCGCTATGGGAGAAACTAGAGGGAATTCCTCTTTCAACTGATGCATGCACTCCAAAGCATTTGGGACTAGAGTTTCTTTCTTCTGTGAGATCAGGTTTGAAAGAGAGGCGAGCTTGGTGTAAATCCATACTGGCATGACAAGAAACTGGCCCAGGTTTTCTCGTGACGCTGCAAGATCGGGAGTGGCAGCAGCTTGCCTAATGGGCTGCAGAAATGACTGGATCTCTTGATCTAACTGATCCCAGGTTTTCACCTCGTCCAGTGCCCCCAGCAAAGGGATGTGGTGACAGATGTGCATCGAGTCGATGTCGCTGATCAAGTGTTCGTATGCGGCCATTACTTTGTCTAAATCCTTGGATAGCTTATCCTTGGATTGCATTTTCATTCGGATTTGGACTTTGGCATCTTGCATATGAATCCAATCCTTCTTTGGAAAATGGTCAGGGGCCTGAGGGTACCGTGCTATCCAGTCCATCATTCGATCCAAGGTAGTCGAGGCTTCCTTCAGCTGCTCGTGCTTCTTCTTAGTCTCTGCTTGCGCTCTGACCAATGGGGCGACTGTTTGTTTTATGGTGAAAATTTCCCCATACACTTGGCTCATGGTCGCCTCTAATGTGTCAAACTCCTTTAGAATGGCAAGCGGAACTTCATTGACAGGGGGAGCTTTGTTTTGGAGTTTTTGAACCTCCTCTCTCAATGTCGTCCTTTCCTGTTCTGCCCTTTTTTCCCGCTGCTCTGCTTCTTGTAGTCTGTTTTGTAGAGAAATGATCTCTCTACTCATTCTGGTCACATTTTCTTCCGTGGCCATAGCGAAAGCTGTGCTAGCTGATGCTATCACCACGAGATTAGTCCTAGTATCTTGGACTATGTCTTTTCCAGTTGCGACTGTGGATGCGGCAAAAGGATTTTACGCTAGGCATCTTCTCTTCTCCTGCCGGATTTTGAAAGAGAACTGATCGAATGTGAGCCTAGTGAGGTTGAATACCTCTTCCTCTTGCCCCTGGGGGGAACTGACATCAGAGAGCAAGGCTCGTGTACTACCTAGAGGTACCTCAAGGGGATATACCTCGATGTCCTCAATTGTTTCATCCTCTTCTTGTTTCTTCTTCTTTTCCTCCTCTTCCCTTTGTCGGCATTCAGCTTCTGCCTTCTCATGTTCTTTACTCTGCCTGAGCTCTGCTTCTGCCGCTGCTTCTAATTCGGCCTTCCTTTTCCGCTCAGCTACTACGGCTTGCTCAGCTTCCACTTTGTTTAGCTCTTTATTGAGTTCCTATTCTGTTGCAGCCTCTGCCTCTTTTTTCTCTTTTTCCTTCTTGACCTCCTCGGTCTGCTTCTTCTTCTGTTCTGCCCTTAGTCTCTTCTTGCACTTATCCTCATCCTCTTTCATTTTCTTTTCTCTCTCTTACTGGGCTTTGGCCTCTATTTCTTTCTGTTGGGTAGAGGTACTTTTCCCTGTATTGGTCTGAGGCTTCTTAGCTAGGGAGGAAGAAGCACCTCCTAATTCACGACTCCTTGCCTCCAAGGTTTGGTCATCCGGGTCTTCTTGGCCAGAGTCCGCCCCCGGAGCAAGTTGTCTATCTACATTGTACCAGTTCCTTCTTTCATCCTCTCCTGGGCGTTCAGTATGCTGATAGTTCCATTTGAATTTATCCTTCTTGCAATGTTCAGGAACTATCCTCTCCGAGTCGTATGTTCGATATTCTAAAGCCCCAAAGTGATAACTTTTCATCTCTTCTCCTTCTGTCTCTACCTCTATGAAGTCTTTAATTGTATATGTGCCGATAGTGAGGGGTAGAGCGGGCCACGGCTTCTTCTTACCTTTGGATAGTACCCTGGAGAAACCTGACGACATTTGTAAATAGACCTCTTGCATGAGCATTCTGTCTGTAACAAAACGAGGCATAGCATGTGGTGCCCTAAACGAGCCAAAGACTTGGATGAATGTATATTCGGTGAAAGGGAACCAATGCGCCACTTGTCCTAGCGTCTCTGTGGCTCGCCAAGACATGCAAGGAGCATCTTGGCCGAATAGTTTTCTGTATAGAGCGGGGATGAACACTTGGGAGATTGGCTCTATGTCCTGTTTATACCTGGATTCCCAAAACACCTTGGTTTGTAGATGACTTGCACAGGTCTGTTTGGGATCCCAATTATGTACCCATCCCTCGAAGTGCAACTTCAAACAGACAGCATCCAATAAATAAGAGGCCATATAGAATTCAGAAGGCATTCCTTCATCTGGTACCAATGCCGAGGATAAATTTTTATGCATGGAGGTCATCAATATGCTTTCCCAGTTGAAACGGGTGTCGTGCACTGTGACGTACTCCATGAGAGTTGCCCATGTGTCGTTGAAGGTAGTGGCATCTGGGTGCCCGTACAGTCTGCAAAGCATGGCGACCACTAATCTATATACTTTCCTAAGGCTCGCCACTGGGTATTCCTGGTCTTTCTTGACCTTAAAATTTTCGGGCTCCTCTCACCATTGCCTTATAGTGTCAACTATAGGAACTGCATGAGAAATGGCCCATTCTTCTATGAAATCTTCTTCCTGCTCCGGTAAAGAGTAATAAACATGGGCGTTTGAGCCTTTTAGCGTTGCGAAAGCTTTGCCTTCGCTATCTCTGATCACAAACTTCTTGGGATCTGTTTTCTGTATGATCCAATCCATCATCTTTGGGCATGGGAATATTGCTGGATGAGCACCTGCGAGATGGAGCTTGGACCTTTTAACCTTTAAGTATATCTTCCGATCGGGGAGGTCTTCCAGGAATTACGTTTTGGCGAACTCTTGGTACTCTTGGTACCATCGCATGTTGTCCCCTTTGGAAAATGTGCAAAGGGTATCTCTGTACATTGGGGGTGGGGACATTGGCATTTCCATCTCCATAACTTCCACTGCCAAGTGCTTGTCTTTCTTCCGGGACACTGGGGTTCCCATATCGCTAGAATCTGAGAGGACAGGTATGCACTCCAAGTCTGCTTCAAATTCACCTGTCATATTCATGAAAGAATCCCAAGATAAGAAGGACGCCATGATGATACAAGAACAATTACTGTTTAACAATTATTTCAACTGGGACACAGGCAAAACTGAATAAATGGCCTACTGGATCACGGGGTCACAGGTTGTAAGAAATGGCCAAGGTGCAACCTTGCGACCTTGCAACTAGGTCGCAGGGTCGCAGGGTCGTGGATTGTGAGAAAACAACGAATATGCGACCTTGCGACCTTGCGACTGGGTGGCTGGGTCGCGGGGTCGCAAACTGCGAGAACAATCGGAAATGCGACCTTGCAACCTTGCGACTAGGTCGCGAGGGTCGCTAGGTCGCAAGTTGTGGAGAAATGGAAGGATGCGACCTTGCGACCTTCCTGGGGTCTCAAGTTTCGAGAAAACAGAGAGAATGCGACCTTGCGACCGGGCGACTAGGTCACGGGGTCGCAAGTTGCACTAGGGCCTGCCGAGGTTTTGGGCGCATGCGGCGTGGAGTTGTTTTTTCCCTTTAACTGGAAAAATACAAGGCTAAATGGGTCTAGGCAGAGTCAAGGGGTAGCTTTTGAAGCAGGGTATAAGCAATGGGAGGCTGGATAAGAAACTATGAGGAGTTGAGTAAGTGTGGTGAAAACTGGAAACAAAAGGAAACCCTAGGCAAGAAATGGAAACAATGGCTGAGGTAAATGTCAATTTAAAGGCTGAGGAATGCAGGGATTTGGAAAGAATAATAAAAAAAGGAAACAATAGGATGAAAATGGAAACTTACCCAGGAAAATTGCACTCCAGTCGACTTGTCAGAGCCATTTTTTCTATCCGCTGCCTATGCAAAATGCGACCTAGTGACCTCCAATATATAAAAGGGTCTCACGTGCAGGCCATTAATGAGGTCGCAAGGTCGCATGGTGAGGTGGTGTGAGGGGAGTGTGACCTCGTGACTTTACGACCTTGCAACCTCAGGGTCGGTGGGTCGCAAGGTCGCGGAGTCGCGGTTTCCACAAATTTTTAGATTTGCGACTTAGCGACTTAGTCTTCCTGATTTTATACTTAACTTTTCTTTGTGCTCAAGGGGCTCCAAAAAAAATTTTAAAGTGGGGGTTTTTTTGGAGGGTGTTGTAGAGGCTACAACAGGAACATTGGGTATGGTCAGATGGTTGTGCTGGTCAATTTAAATCAGCAAGATCGTTCATTTGGTTGTCTCATCTTCATAACAGAACCAACATTCGACATACATGGAATTTCTTTGAGAGAGGGCATGGAAAAGGAGAGCACGATGGTGTTGGGGCATGCATAAAACATGCACTTAGGAGGCATCAATTGAATCACTCATCTTCCTGACTTGCAGATTCTTTAGATGTTGTTAATTGGTGCAAAGACAATTTAAGTCATGTATCGAACCCAAGGATGGATGATGTGCACAAGTAGGCGTACACATTTAACTAACAATATATTATACATGTCTAGATATATATATATATGTGTATACATATATGTGTGTATTTTCTAATCGAAAAAATATTAAATATTGTTCAAAATTTGACTCATACATGTGTGTGTGTTTTTCTCAAGCAGGTACTTTTGGAATATTTCAATGGGTGATGTTGATAGATCATTGCCATTTAATTGCCTTGGAATCCCTCAAACAAGAAGTTTACACTCAATTAGGAGTAACAACATGAAAAATATACATTACATTGAGAAACGAAAGTGCTTTTGCTTTTGTTCTGCATGTATTGATTAGACAGAGTCCATCGATGACTGTGAAAACCAAATTAATAAATTTGTTAAAACATGGAAACACGAAGAATTGAAACCATTGCCCCCATTTGGAAACGTGACTAACAAGGAAATGGACAATGAAGTGGTTGTGATTGACAATGATTATGATCGTGTTTCTGATATGGTTAGAGAAGGTGATTTCTTCAATTTCATTGCACCAGAAAATAATCAAGGAAAAGTGCATTATTATTTATTACGATGCACTATGTCTAAATCCATGTTGCTGCAAGAGTATAATGATCCATCAAATTATACATACCCAATCGGTTCAATGGTGTTAATGGGAAATTTCTTTGAAGAAGTAAATAAATGTAAAGATCATATTATTTTTCAAGATTACCAGCCAGAGGTTATTTATGCCCAATATAGTCACTTGGTCATAGCAACTCGGTTGCAGTTGAAGCAAGTGAAGAGTAGAAAAAAACAATGACATTGGAGGTTATCGATAGATGATCATGATGCGATTCTGGAAAATTTGCCACTAGCACATTTCATATGAGTGGAACACATTGTTCAAGATGAACAATGACTTTGATTCTAGGGTTAGAACATATAATTGCTACAATGCATTGGACTTTATATAGTTTAAGACTATATTGTGGATTTCTTTCAAATAAATAGAAATGTGGAAGGTTGGAAGGTTAGATGTGTGTTGGTACGAACAATATATTATGATCTACTGGATTAGGGTGCATTGCTAGATAATTAAGTTATGGTGATCTAATGTGTCCATGGTGATTTAATGTGTCCATCATGTTTACTCCTATATGATCTTAACTCGCCCCTTTTTTTGCATGGATATGATGGTGATGAATGAATATTTAGTTAAATGTATATATATAATAATGGATTTAATGGTGATTTAATGTGTCCATCATGTTTACTCCTAGATGATCTTAACTCACCCCTTTTTTTGTATGGATATAATGGTGAGGAATCAATATTTAGTTAAATGTATATATATAATAATGCCCAAGGTACCTGTCCGGTCACAACTTAGAAAACCTAGTACGGGCGCCCAAAAACAAAATGACCTGACTCAAACTCATTTCATCGGCCGCCCACCCAAGGCGTGACACCCTTTGCCCAACCGAATGAATGCACAAGGGAGAAAACGACAAACAGCCCACACGAACATGCACAAGGCACCCATGCGCTCACAACTTAGCAAACCTGATACGGGTGCCCTCAAACGAAACGACCCAACCCGAACTTGTTTCATTGGGCGCCCTCCCAAGGCGCGACGCCCTCTGCCCGAACGAATGAACGCACAAGGGAGCAAACGGAAAATGGCCCGCATGAACATGCACAAGGAACCTGTGTCGTTACAACTTAGAAAACCTAATACAGGCACCCTCTAACGAAATGACCCGACCCAAACACGTTTCATTGGGCACCCTCCCAAGGCGCGATGCCCTCCGCCCGACCGAATGCAAGCACAATGAGGTTAAACGGAAAATGGCCCGCATGAATGTGCATAAGGTACCCGTGCGGTCACAACTTAGCAAATATGATACGGATGCCCTCAAACGAAATGACCCAACCCGAACTCATTTCATCGGGCGCCCTCCCAAGGCGCGACGCCCTCTACCCAACCAAATGAACACATAAGGGAGAAAATGGAAAACAGCCCGCACGAACGTGCACAAGGCATCCGTGCGGTCACAACTTAGCAAACCTGATACGGGCGCCCTCAAACGAACGACCCAACCCGAACTCGTTTCATCGGGTGCCCTCCCAAGGTGTGACGCCCTCCGCCCGACCAAACGAATGCATAAGGGAGAAAACGGAAAACGGCCCGCACAAACATGCACTAGGCACTCGTGCGGTCACAACTTAGCAAACCTGATATGGGCGCCCTCAAACGAAACGACCCGACCCGAACTTGTTTCATCGGGCGCCCTCCCTAGGCGCGATGCCCTCCGCCCGACTGAACGAACGCACAAGGGAGAAAATGGCAAACATCTCGCATGAACATGCACAAGGCACCCTCAAATGAAATGACCCGACCCGAACTCGTTTCATCGGGTGCCCTCCTAAGGCGCGACACCCTCTGCCCAACCAAACAAATGCACAAGGGAGAAAACGGGAAACGGCCTGCATGAACGTGCACAAGGCACCCGTGCAGTCACAACTTAGAAAAACTGATACGGGCACCCTGAAACGAAACGACCTGAGTCAAACTCATTTCATCGGGTGCCCTCCCAAGGCGCGACGCCCTTCGCTCAACCAAACGAACGCACAAGGGAGAAAATGGCAAACGGCCCACACGAACGTGCACAAGGCACCCGCATGGTCACAACTTAGAAAATATAATACGGGCGCCCTCAAACAAAATGACCCGACTCGAACTCGTTTCATTGGGCGCCCTCCCAAGGCGCGACACCCTCCGGCCGACCAAACGAATGCACAAGGGATCAAATGACAAACAGCCCACATGAATGTGCACAAGGCACCCATGCGGTCACAACTTAGCAAACCTAATACTGGCACCCTCAAACGAAATGACCAGACCCGAACTCGTTTCATTGGGCACCCTCCCAAGGCAACACACCCTCTGCCCGACCAAACGAACGCACAAGGGAGAAAATGAAAAATGGCCTGCACGAATGTTCACAAGGCATTCATGCAGTCACAACTTAGTAAACCTGATATGGGCACCCTCAAATGAAACGACCCAACCCAAACTCGTTTCATCAGGCGCCCTCCTAAGGCGTGATGCCCTCCACCTGACCGAAGGAACGCACAAGGGGGAAAATGGAAAATGGCCCACACAAATGTGCACAAGGCACCTGTGTAGTCACAACTTAGCAAACCTGATACGGGCGCCCTCTAACGAGATGACCCGACCCGAAATCGTTTCATCGGCCACCCTCCCAAGGCGCGACATCCTCCGCCCGACCAAATGAACGCAAAAGGGAGCAAATAGCAAACAGACCGCACGAACATGCACAAGGCACCCGTGCGGTCACAACTTAGCAAACCTAATATGGGCACCCTCAAACGAAACGACCCGACCCAAACTCATTTCATTGGGCACCCTCTCAAGTCGCAACGCCCTCTACCCACCCCTTGTAGCAATAAATCCAAAAAAAATTAGATGAAATTATTATTTCCAAAGGAAAAAAACTCAACTCTCATCAATATTTAAATATAGATGAAGAGAAATGGTTTGGTAAATTTCAAAATTTATGGAGAAAATTTATTCCAACTAGCTTATAGATCGCATATTGATAGCTTGAAAAAAGTATCCTACAAATGTCAAATGTCAAATGTTTCTATGTTCATTTGAAATGTTTCTATTTTACATGTGCCTGGAAAATATTGTTCACAACATGGAATAGATCATACAAAGGAATATTCAACATCTTGTAATCGAGATTTACTTAAATCTCTCCAAAATTGTCTTTAATCATTTACATATTGTACACATCCCCTTGTAATATATATTTTGTTTTCTCAATATTTTGAAAGTTTCAACATGTTGTATGGAAAAAATTCTTATACCTTATTTTCTACAAGCTATTAGGGTCCCGTAATTTGGCAGATTGGCAAGCCAAGTGACAGGGTAACATCAAACCAACTTTGGAGCCCTAGGACCTAGCCTTTCTAGACTCAGAGAGGGCTCTCTCTATTATGGAAAGGATGTAAACTTGTTTGATTGTTATGTATTTGATTTTAGGCTATTTGTTAAGTATGTTTTGGTTTGTTTTAGGTTTTTCGAGGGAGAATTGATCAAATAATAAATAGATAAAAACATTGTCAGATCAACTAGGCTATGGGGTCGAAAAGGTCGAGACTGTCTCAAATGGTGGACAAGGTATATTGTAGGGCCGATTTGGTAGAGATAAATGGATTATTTTAGGTGAAGTGAAATGAGATGGACACAAATTTTGTGAGAAACAAAGAGGTTTTAAGCATAAATAGTTTTACAGCAAACATTCATGTGGTAGGGCTAACCGTTGATCACTATAAATGAAACTCAAACTGATAGATGCATAAAATAAACATTCAGACGATACATAGAAGTATAATACCCTCTAAATTTGGGAAAATAACCTTCAGACTTTTGGGAAAAAAAATAAGTCAAACAAACAACTCAATCTATGAAGAGGGAACTCCTAAACATCATATTTTGAGCTATCGGGAACTTTGAACTAAGATTGCAGAGCATGGACAAAGTGAAAGATCGAAACAAGACCTCTTTGGTTTAGCTAGGACAATCAAATATTCAGAGAAAGGTTCCAGTGATGGGGTTTTGGTTAGCTATGAGTAAGTAGGGCATACCGTGAATCATACTAGATAGCATACATAATAACCATTAATGAAATTGATAACAAGTTCTTAGGGTATCAAAGAGCAGTTAAGAATTCTTTGACATAACCAAGAAAGAAGAAAAACATAGAAGCTGTAATGAATCAAGAAACTTGAGGTGCCTCCATGGGCATGTCTCAAATCTATTCTTTACTGACCTACAGAAAGCAAGAAGCATGAAAAAATGTATGATAAAATAAGGAAACAAAACATATAAGGAACACTATACCATTCACCAAGCCATGGAATCCTACAAACAATCCTCTTCCACTATCCAGGTCAAACAAGAAACCATCCACTCCATGAGACAAAGTATTTCTTCAAAGCTTGTAATACTATGTATTGCTCTATAACATCAAGTTCAGCCTCCTTGTTACAATAAGATCTCTTGGAATATATAGGCCAAAGAGAAAGAAACTATCCAAGAGCATCTAGAAGGCCATTGGCCTATTACAAATATCTGATTTTGTCCTTGAGTTTTTGCAAAGCCCAAGGCACAAAATATCTTCAAAAATATCTAATTAAGCTAATAATAGAAATAAATTTGACTTTTAATCGCTGACATGGTGATAAAAATAGCTAAACACACATTTGGAGGAGCATATTCAGAAAACTGCCTTTTTAGCCAAAATACTACAAGAGTGTAGCAGCAGAAAGAAGCCTGTTTTGCAAACAACTTTTGGGGGACTTGGCCCGTGATAACTTGCCTGAAATCCCTAGATGTCTAGTTTCTAGAACTACTTGATTTTTCCCAAACGGGTCCCTAGAAGTATGTCAAAAGGTGGACTGAGTGAAAAAACCCAGGGGGGTCTCATTTGCTGATATGTGAGGTAGAAAGGTGAATTTTCACTTATTTTTGCCTCTTTGGGGGACCAAAAAATCTCCTTTGGATCTGAAAATTTGTGAGTAGCTGCCCCCAAATTTAATCCATCCAAAAAAATGACTTTCATGAGCTGAGGATGGTCCTAGCACCCATGGCAGTGCCTAGAAAAATGTGCAATTATGGCCAAAAAACACAAAAAACAAAATCATGTCAAAAGTTGCTCAATTTTGGCGAGCAAGCCCCTTATGGTTTCTTAGAAGCATGCAAGGAAGCTAAGGCCAAGATTTCAAGCCTAGATATTCCTTTCCCCACTTTTTCTACCAGGCGCCTCTTTCGAGCAGTTTTGAGCCTTTCTTGAGCAAGTTTGAGCTTTCTTCGTGACTGTTGTGTTCTTTCCCTTCACTATTTTGTCCCTCATCACCCTCATGATTACTGCTATGTTGGTTGCCACCATTTTCCTCTTCATGACTGCTATGCTCACTATCATTTTGTTCATGCTCACCATCATTTCCTTCTTCCTCACTGTCATGTTTAGAATTTTCACTTTTTCCTTCATCATTACTACTTTGCTTCTTGTCACTTTGCCCTTCCTCATCATTGCTTTTCTTAGACTTCTCCTTTTCACTCTCAATCATAGGGGATTTTTTCCTTTTAGGAGTTGATTGACTAGAAGAGGGAGAGACATGGTGCGTGGGTGGTGAGGACGACGCATGAGATGGGCCATGAGATGAAGAGGCCATAGTAAAATCTGGATGGGAGATGAAAGAGTCCCAAGAAACTCCATTTTTCTCAAGTTGATGGAGGATGATGATTTTGATAAGGGAATGATGAAACAAACAAGATTTTTGTTGAGCAGAGGGCTTATTTTGGATAGTTGACATCAATTATTTTGTAGAGGAAGAAAGGGAGATTCAAAATCTGGGTCCTCGTGAAGTGCATCAACAGTCGGATATGATATGAATAGACTCTAGAGTATCTCCCTTCACATGTAAAGTATCTCATGATGACCTTCATGAGAAGCGCATAACTATTCAATAGATGAGATAAGGGGAAGATGGCTTTGCATTCATTTTGGTAAGTAGGTTTCAGAAAGGGCTTGTAGTGATTCAGGTTCAAATAGGCTTGCTTGAATCATTTCTCACCAAGATAGGGGATCTTGGTGGCTTTTGATACTGCTTTAGGGCTGAGAATGAAATCAAGGCCTGCTATGTGAATTTTCCCTTCTTGCAGCCTTAGAGCAAACAAATGTGTTAAAGGAGGGTGATTTTTTTCCTCTTGAACTCTTTGGCAAAAATCAAGGCACCCTACTTCATGAAAATTGAAGAGAACCGAAGGGGATTCATTCACCTCCTGAGTTGTAATAGGCTAAAACCTATTGTGATATCCACTTTTTCTATCCTTCTTTGGAGGCATTTTGCTTTTGATACCCTTCACTGACTTACCAAAACAAATGTTCAAATGCACTGAAAAATAGATCCCTTCTTTGAGCATTGATTTTCTCTTTAGTTGGCAAACAATTATTTGTTAAATGAAAACAAATTTACTTCTCTAGCACTGTGTTTTGAGAAAATATGCCTTTAATAAGATCTATTTGGGGTTTTTGAAGACAATTCCCCTTTTGTTTTTGACACTAAAACTCTTTTTTCCCTTTGAAGACGGTGTTCATCTTTTGTTATTCACAACAAGCGACTACTTTCAAACTGACAAAAAGCCTTTATCCCCCAATCACTGTTTCTTTGTGATGATATTAGCAAGCAAGTTCTTTTTGTATGAAGGTTAGTCTTTTTGTCAACAGCAATATCTTCTCTTGTTACTGAGTAAAAGGTCTTAAAAAAAAACTTTGTTTTCTCTCTATAAGACTGTGTTTATCCTTAACTACTCATAGCAAGAAACCCCTCTTAAACTAAAAAACAGACCTTCCTCCTTTAATCACTGTTCCTTCTTCTCTTAATAAACATGATATGTTTAAAAGAAAGTTGTGTTTTTCCCCTTAACTACTTCCAAACCCCTTTCAAACTGTCAACAAGCCTCTTGACAATAAAACTTCCTCCTTTATCACTGTTTCTCTGTATTTAAATAAACATGACAATCTCAATAATAACTGTGTTTTTCTTTAAGCTCTATGTTTGGCTTCTTGGTTTGACAAACAGGTCCTTTACAAACTAACAGACTTCTAGCCTCTTTTTACTGATCTTCTTCTTTAGAATTTGTGATTTTAAAACATATATTTAAATCAAAACTTCTGGCCAAAACATATAAATACCTCTTTGTATGTCTTTAGCTGTACTTGGAGATGAGTTCTTTGCTGAAAATTTGACCTTGGCACCTTGGAAATCTTTGGCAAGTTGATACAAACTACTTTAGTATTGGCATGGGCAAGAAAAAACCCACGTTCAAAAGTGGCCCGGGCGCCGGGCCGTTCAGAGGTGGCCCGGGCGGGTCAAAAATGGGCCATTTGTTTTTAGGAGCAAAGAAGGATTTCCAAAGGTGCCAGTCAACTTTGTGGAGTTTGCTGAGCTAGAATGAGTAAAACAACACAAGCTAGGCAGGAAAAAGCGAAGGCATGAGTGAGAAAAGAGCTGGGAGGATGAGGGCGCCATGTTCAGGAGTGGCCCAGGCGCCGGGCACAGGTGTGTCGCGCACAAACACAGGCACACTGCGCTGTGTGTAAAATTCTACTATGACCACCTATAGGCATGCCGCACAAGGGTACAAGCACGCCGCGCGTCCAAAAAGTGATTTTACTTTCATACCAGGGGCTTAACTGTTTTTCCCTTATTCTAACCAATTTGTCTCCTTTGGAAAGGTGTACTCTTATAGAAACCTGAACATATCTTCCACAGTGATCTCTCCTTTGTTGGTTATTTAGAAAAGAGTTTTAAAATGTATAGATTCTCAAACTCTGTTTCTCATTTGAAAACCCCTTTTTAAAACTAAAATTCACCCCCGGTGATTAGCCTTTTGCTTATGATGAAGTAGGCCTTTTTTCGAAATACTCTTCTGGGCGCTCTTTTATGAGAAAAAGGCTAAAAAAAAATAGTGCTTGTTTCCATGTTCCTGTTACTTTGCAAAACCTTGAAAGAACCCCTTCAGCACTGTATCACTTTGAAACTCTAAACAAGACCCATGTAGTTTGTTTATGAAAAGGGTTCTCTATCTATCTTTTGGAATAGGTATTTAGATAGATTATAATGGTATTCTCCAAGACTGTGACCAAGTATATCATCTGAAATAAGCTCATAAAAACATTACTATGGCAGCCTTTTGAAACTATTACGTAGATCCACTATTTTATGAAGTGAAAGAGGTGTTTTAACCATGATTTTTCTCTGTCTGTGTGATGAAGGGGGCCTCTAAAACATAAAAAAATTACCTCTATCAGACACTATGCCATATTTTCTTTCCTAAGGTGGTCTTTCAATCTTAAAAATTTGAACTTATCATCTGATCGAAAACACCTAAAAGTGCAGACTTCTTGTATCCACCAGGACTTGGTCTCCTACATCTTCTTTTTACCCTTTGAATAAGCTGATCTATATGGAATGTTAATCATTTGGAGAGCTGACCCTCTGCTTTTATGGAGGCCACTGTTGAAGTCTCTTGAATCAACTGTCCTCTTTCCCATGTGACTTTTCTTATGGTAAGTGTCCTTGTCTCAAAAGCATTGTGAAGCCTTTTAAGAGTGAATAACATGACTGGGGAAATGATGAGGGTTACTGTTAGGCACTTTGTATTGACACTTTCTCTTGACTATGTGTAGATCTTATATTTGTCCTGAATAAGGTCCTTGCAAATGTGACCACTCATGTTCATTTAGAATCATTGTTGGGCCCTTATATCATGATGAAGAAGGCCTTTAAACAATGAAAGTTCATCTATCTTAATAATGTTCCCTCTGTCCTTTAAATGAGCTGAAAAATTAACCTTTAGCGCTCTCCCTTTATTAATCACTTGAAGGGAGTATTTTTGATAAACCATAAGGGATCTATTTTAAAAGAAAATTTTCTTTTCCATATGAACCCTCTGTGTGAATGCCTCTTTGCATTAGTTTGCAGAAACCATTTTTAAACCAAGCTTGGTCTGCTACTTTTACCATTCAGATGAGGCTGCTTTAATCAAAATTATAACCTCTGATTTATCCTTTGAAGGAGGCTTTCATAAATATGAGAAGAAAGGCCCTTTAGCACCATCATGTCACTCTTTGGCTTTTGATGTGAAAGAGGCCTTTAACCTATAAAATCTCATTTGTTCACCACTATTTCTCAACTGGTCTTACCAATAAGAACTTTCTCAAACACAACATTGAACCCTAGTGATGCATCTTCTGTTTATATTTGGAGGAGGTGGCGTAAAACAGCCTCTGAAGTTACTTGAAACATTGTTGACCCTCTGCTTATTAGTGAAGGAGGTCACAACAATGTGTCTTTTACCCTCTACTTTTATATGAAGGAGGTTCCATCATTTGTTTCTAACTCTTTTCTCTTTGAAGGAGGTTTCTATCACTGTGTTTCTAACCCTCTACTTATTATTTGAAGGAGGTCATATTAAACACAAAATCTTCATCTATTTCAACACTGTACCTTACTCTGTATGTTTGTTTGAAGAATTTCAATAGGAAAAAAAAGTGGAATTTGACATTTATCATTGATAAAATCACTTGAAACTAATGTCCTCTTGTTTTATGAGGCCTTGTCTTAGATGTATATATCCTTTTGTAAAATATCACTGTGAACACAAGACCAAAAGAAATGTGATTTGTATATGGAGAGTGTTTGCTGCTAGACATCATTGAGCTATCTCTTCCCTTGACTGTGTTTGCAGAGGTATTTTAAAATTTCCTTTGACTAATTTTTCACATCCCAGGTTCAAAGTAACATAAGAAGAAGTTGTCTTCTTATGCCCTACATGATGATGCCCTTTGGAAAGATTAGGCAGCACTGCTTTTGGAGGAGATTATGGAGCATTGCTGATCAGCATCACTCAGTCTTTTTTATTCATGTGACTTGGAGAATGATCTGTGGTCTTCAAGTAGCTTTTGGATTTAAAACCATATATATTAGTTGCTCTTTACTCACTGCACTTCATTTTCTTTATTTATGGCAAATCCCTTCAACATGAGAGACTTTTTTGAACTTGTATCTTTGCTCTCATTTGCATACTGATCAACATTCAATTACACCCCTGCAAAGATGTAAAAACATATGCTTTTGAACCTTGGAGAGCTCCTTTGGTGTTTCATGGACATTTTGCCTAATCTAAGCATATCTCTCCAGATAGTGAACATCCTCATCTTTTCATGATTTGGATCTTTGCTGAACTTCTTCTGAAATGAGACAAAGTGACCTATTAGTGGTGTGTGACCTATGGATAGATCAAGGTTTTTTTTGCAAAACAGGGAAATATTCATGGCTGATTGGTACTAGACACAAGCTTTTTGGCTTAGGATATCTTGGCCAAGGAAAAAATTCCTAAACACCACTATCTAACTTAGAGACAATAGTCACAGATTTTGAGTGTTTTCTTAGGCATGATCAGATTGTCATATGACAAGATGATCAAGGATAGAGTAGCAGACACTTTGTCAACCTTTGGATAGTGAATGGTATGAGAAACAAGAGAAAATGATAGCAGATAATCATAGCTATGACAGCTATAGACAGGGATACTTTGCTGAAGCGAGATATGACTTGAAAACTGAAGACTATTCTTATCATAGGCTAACAGGGAGGGTTAGGAGGACAAAAATTTGTCTGGGATGTTTTCTAGATGACAAGTTGACATATTGAGATTAGCTTCTAGAAAACTCAGCTGAGGAAACTAGTCATCAACAGCAGGTAAAAAATATTGATGACTAACACAAGCCATTTCCCTTTACTTGGAAGTTGCTATTTTAATTTCTATTGGAAACATTTTTATGACTCTTTTCAAGTATCATGAATTTTCTTATTCATAATTGTATTTCTAAATAGTATAATATATAAATCTAACACATGAATAATGTATGTTATTACTTGTAATAATGGTTTCCTCATCAATCATCATGGAAGTATCAAATATAGTTTAAATATTTTTTCTCTATTATTATTATAATCCAACCTCATGAGCATTGGTGCATTAAAGTAGAAAGTGTTCTCTTCCATGTGCTGTACAACTTGTCATTGTCATCCTTAAAACTCTTTTTTATTGAGATATAACCACACCATATAACCAAATTTAAATTAGCGGGTTGTTTTATGTTGATCATGGTCCTCCATATAATAATTTTAAGTTATGTGTAGGTTCTTGCACTTCCAATGGATTTCTCAAATCTTGATTGTGGCCTTAACAATTTTTGCCTTCATAATTATAAATGGGTTTTTAGCAAATATAAACAACAACTAATTAAAAATAATTTTTTTAATGATCCTTTTCAAGTGTCATGAATTTTTCTATGCAATATTGTATTTTAAAATAGCGTAACCTATGGATCTAACACCAAGCATGCTACTACTCATAATAATGGATTTTCAAGATGATCATCAATCATCATGTAAATCTAAAAAAAAATTACCCTTCTTTCTTTCTATTAATAATGTCAAAACTATTCATAAAGGTGTGTTTAGCTATGAATTATTTTGTATGTCAGAAATTTTCGTTAGTAATGGATTTCACACTTTTATATTAAGAGATAGATATCCCACCCCATGTAGCAATAAATCCAAAAAATTTTAGATGAAATTATTATTTCCAAAGGAAAACAACTCAACTCTCATCAATGTTTCAATATATATGAAGAGAAATGGTTTGGTATATTTCAAATTTAAGGAGAAAATTTACTCAAACTAGTTTATAGAGCATACATTGATAGCTTCAAAAAAAATTCTCCTAGTTTTTAAAATTGGAAGAAGGATTAGCTTTATTATTTTATATTTTATTGATGGAGCATAAAACTAGAATTCTAGGAGCATAAAATTGGAATCATAACAAATAGAGGCATATGCACATTGAAAAGAGTTTAAAATAAGTAAAGGAATAAGAATGAATTCAATTATTATGATTAATGATTCTAGGATCATTATCATTCATATGATTAAACAACCATTACGAAAACTAATGTTCGGGGTTCATTTGTAGGCATCTATCATAAGATAACCCTTCAAGGGTTCTTCAAGGGTGTCTTTAATAACCCTTTCCCAAGTAAGATGCATCTCCATAAACTTCTTAATAGGTGCTTCCAAAACTTTCGTTGAGTGTTCATTTTCGAATGCCTCACTTGTCCAAAATAAGTCTCCAACAATGGTCGTGATGTTGGAAAACTCCAACACTTTAACAATATTTGTTGTGTTCCAAGAGTGATGATACACAGTCAAGGTAATTACAACAACCAAGGTCTTCACCATTCCGAGAGGTAGTATTATTGTGTTGTGACTGTCTAGCAAGGAAATCTGACCCAAGAATGATGATGCACAGTCAAGGAAATTACAACAACCAACGACTTTACCGTTCGGAAAGGTAGTATTATTTTGTTGTGACTGTCCAGAGAGGAAGTCTGAGCAAAGAATGATGATACACATTTAGGTAAATTACAAAAATCAAGGTCTCCACCATTCTTAGAGGTACTATCACTGTGTTGAGACTGTCCAACAAGGAAATGAGCAGAAAATCTATACACAGCCCAATACAGTTGTAGTTACTACTAAGGAATCATTGTAATCTTCCACAATATGAGCTTCGGAGTCCACCACAACTTGAGCAAGGATTTCACCACAATGTTAAGGATTCCACCACAGTCTAAGGTAAGCCTTTTGATGACACTGTCTGAAATTAAGAAGTCTGAATTTATGTTGTCATCGTCCTAAGCTATAGCAAGGGACACATAAATACATGTTCATAGCAGAAAGGGCCAATACTCTGAAACATGTTGTAATTGTTACTAAATACTTGGTAAAATTCAATAACTATTTCAAAACATAAATTAATGCTCAAGAAGAATTAAAAGTTAAAATTAAATTTAAAGCAAATTATCAACAACCAAGGATATTGATAAGCAACAAAACATTTAAACCAACATTTTCTAGAATAAATCACTTTCCTCTTATGAAATATTAGATCATTGATTGGAATCTATATAGCTTGGTGGAGAAATATTACAAAATTAAATTTCATTAGTGATATAATATCACTTGAAATTATTCTCTTGAGGACAAACATAACGCTCATATTTTGAAATTTATTTCAACTCGGGAAACTAGACTCCATTCGAGCTTCCACAAAAATAGTAAATAATTGTAATTTTTCTTCCAAGGTCAAATAAATACTCATGTTGAACTTAAAATATATTTGATAGCATGTGGACATAGAGTATACACAATGCACGGAAGAATACTTGACTATGTAAATCTCTCTGACTGTCTCGATTATGAAGTGTTCCCTCCATCAACGGCATATCATAGGTCAATTAAAATGTTAAATATGAGAGGTAAAAATTGATTGTTTGGTCATATTAATCCTCTTCCAACTAATAAGTTTCAAGAATCTTTATTGCCTTCTCATAAATTTCATTATTTCCATGACTTTGCAGGTTCTCAATCTTCTGAAGTCCTTCAGCATCATCAATATATTGTGCATAGAGATTTACACCTCCAGTGTTGCCCAAAACCTTCCCTGCTTCCGCAAATTTCAAAATATTCTCTAGCCCTTCAAGAAAAATAGTTACAATTCTTGGGTTTGGAAGGACTAGAAGATCACATAGAGGCTTAATGCATCCTTGATTCACAATATATCTACAACCAAAACAAGAAATTAGTAGTTTTTCTAGGATGAGATTACCCAATGTTATCCCTGTAACTGTTATGATAAATGACTTTTTATATTGACCATTTATTGACATAGTACTCTGTTGATACTATTGGAAAAATGATTAAATATGAAATGTGAATAGACGATGACTTATAAGATAATTGACAAACCTATCGCATCTATTCAATTTGTTCTTTGCAACCTCCAACATCATTGTAAGTAGCATCTGGATTTTCTTCAACAGTCATCATTGTCACATTGGGATCAATCTTAGGAGGCAAATGGATCTGAATCTGATACTTATTGTGATCAAACCTACATAAAGAAAGAAGACCATCAATCATTACATTGCAGACAAAACCCACAAGGTGTGACCTGAAGCAATCTCTAAATTTTTTTATGACATTAATGCAAACAACATAAAACATTAGAGTTGAAAACATAGTAATGCTTCACTAAGAAGTAATGTGATATCTCATGTGTCAGCGACACTTAGAATTAATGGATAATATCACACTCAACTCTAAAGGAAAGCAAATCCCTAGAAGACAAAGTGAACATAAAAGAATGGTTTTTCAAGGGGGATTTTTTATTAACTAACCCGACACGCATGCCTTATTCAATATTAGTAGGGGAGACTTTATCACCCAGTCCAACCACAAACTGCATTCCAAAGAGACAACTTTGTAAATACTACAGGTAAGTCAATGTGGCTTTCGAGAAACATTGGGTTTTGAATTCATAAGTTTTGTTGTGAGAAAAATACTAATCACTGCAGCTATAGTTTTAGTGTAAGAGTAAAGTAGCAGTTTTTATCCTTACTGCACCTATAAGAGAATAATAAATTTACTGTATGATCACAATACAACCTGGAGAAATAGGCATACCTTGGTAATTTTTTTAACATTTATGACATACTTGGAATCATCAGTTTTTGGATTAATGATCTTCGTGCACCTCGCTACCTGGATGAAGAAACAAAACATATTCAGATCAATTAGATGTGACAGAGACTGATACATGTTTGACCATTTTTACAAAAAAACATTATGATTAATCAAACATAACGAAAACTGATTTGTTTAACATTGTTCTAGGTAAATAAAAATCAATTAACACAAACATGATATGCATCAAAATTTTCCACATATATTACTTAGGAAAATCCAATCCTGGGTCTAATGTTCAATAGTTGACCCCCAAACTAATCTACTCTGAAGCAGGTCTGATATTTCAATGTTCGGCACCTTAGTTGAATCTAATGAAAAATGTAAACTATAAGAGAATTGACAAACCTTTGGCAGATTATTATGTACCATTCCAACTAGCCTTCAAAGGCTTACTCAGATTTTATGGATTAAGAAGCCAAATAAAGTCCACTCCATAGATATTACCACGGTGATTGTGATGGATAATCCACTGGCAAACTAACAGCTCATTAATTAGAAATTTGCAGTTCACCACAAGTTAATTTCATTTTTGTTCCATTTTCAAGAATCAATACCAAAAGGAAAAGGATTGTAAAACCTAAAAACCTATGACTAGCATACAGCTAAATGGTACAAACCTTATGAGCATCGGCATCACTGTCTGTGTAGTGGTGAGCAGTATCATACGAAGAAACAAAACCATCAGACAACAGGAATTTGTAAACATGCCCCCGTTTTCTTCCGTTCCACTCCCCGCATGGTACTACTACTTTAGAAACAGTCATGAAAACAAATACTGTTTAAAGGAATAAAGCACAGAACTTACCCACAGAGAATAATAGGGACAAAAGGAAGCTTATAGTCTTTCTTGTAGGTTTCCAAATACTCTAGGATTTTGTATACCTTTTATAGGTAGATTAATCATATTAATACAAAAGTAAATTAATCATAATAATATCAAATGGATAGGATCCTAATCTACCATAGTTGTTTCACGTTGAACCAAAATTCATTAAATGAATATGAGGAAACCCATACACATTTTATTGAGGTCAATTATGTAGGATAGAAGGAAAAATTAGTACTCATTTCCACATTTTATTCATAAGAGCTTGTAGGCTTTCCAAAGGAGGTGGCATGCCCTACCCCACAATCTGTAAATAAAAAAATATCACTCCCTTGAATGGTTGAAGAATGCCCTGGAGTAGAGGACTACAAGAAAGAGGAGATCAAGTACAGAGGAACAAAGGGAGTGGGTAGCCATATAGGAAATTTAAATATTTTATCCATAGGAAGGCACACCATCTGATATTCATTAGCATGTTAGAGAGGCCACCAAGGCCATGCATGAACTACACATTACTGATTAAATTCCTTAGAGGATGAGCAACACATTTAGTATGGGGGTGATGATGTGTCACATCAATATGTAGATTTGAAGGCCCATTTTTTACCCTCCAACCTATAAAAATATTTTTTCCTCACATTAATTTACATATTTTTGGCTATGATGTAGGAATACTAAAGGGTTCTCGTCATAATTTGTGGCCTAATGAGGTTAATGTACAAGAAAAGAGAATTTTTTAGTACTTTGATGATGAAAATGCATGTTGGAGGAAGCTAGATGAAGTGTAGGAGGCTTGTATCCAAAATAAATAGGACAACGTAAAATAATTTGTACAGATAAATAATGTACTGAATATAGAATATGAGCATAGATTGCAACAGAACGTGAAATTATCCATATAATTGACATGTGATGTTTGGTTATTTAATATTGTTTATTCTGATTATTCTGATTATGACAAAATCTTGTAGTTATTGGCCAATTTGGACCCATACATCCCTTGTCAGATGAGAATAAGGTGATATTTTATAGTGAGATCAACAATTGTTACCTATTTCCCTTTCTTCCTGAGCTGAAAATATCTGAGGAAAATTGCAATAAGTCCTTTAATAAAAAATTCAGTCACTATGGGGTCTCTCACAATATTGTCCTTTTTACATTTTATTTTCTAGTGTCACAACTAGAAAAAATACTAGATGTTATATGGTCACTACAGGACAGTAACGTGTCCTTTTTTACTGTTCTTGAAACCCTAAAAAAAGTAATAGTTGATTGTCAGTTAGTTGATAAATTGCCATAGAGAAATAAATGACCACCTCTATAGTAATACACTTAGATTATCAATTAAATGTAGCTCAAGCAGCTCATAAGAAAAGTTGTTTCCTTCCCCGATCAGGTTCAAATCCCACTTTGTGACATTTTTTTCTCTTCATGAGCCGAATGTTTTTGTGATGCTATCTGGACTTCAGCCCTGAAGAATCCAATTTACCTTATGTAGCAAGATGAGGGGAAATTCCATGTGAGTTTCCCAAAAATAAGCATTACAGTGAATAAAAGTAACATATTTAGATCTATACTCCACAAATCCAAAAAAATTCCAAGACAAATGAGGAGATGCCACCTATTATCATACTTATATACCAAAAAAATTTACAAATGCTTCCCAAAGCGCAAGGGGTTAGCTCAAACTTTTGTCATTGATGTTGATGGGCATTTGTCTAGTTCAGTGCCAGTAGGTGCCTGCTTTGAATCCTCTAGGCTGAGGCACACTAGTCTACACTGACAGGTTTATTAGGGATGTCATCCATGATTGTGAAGAAGCTTCCCTTGTGTTTCCCATAAGTTTTTCCTTGGAAAAAATAAGTACAATGTCTAAAATGGCTCCTAAATCTATTTATTTCTGTGGGGATTTCAGGTTGGCTAGATTCTGAAGACAATGTATTCAACAAAAAGTGGAGAAATGGGTGTATATTTATTATTTGAGAATCATTACATAATCATAACAACTGAGTGCCAAAAAACTGCAGGTAGAAGTACAGAGAATCCTTCTATAAAATAACAAAAAACATGAATTTATATATATTATGATAAAAAATTAAATAAAATGCAGTTAGAGACTAGCATTACACTTCGAATATACCATTGATTTTCATACATAAAATAGAATTTAGAGATTGACAAGAGTATAAAAATGCACCTTGCGATCCCGTTCCTCGGAAAAATACTCTCTATTAACATCACTCCTTGGAATAGCCTCATTGGACTTAATGGCCAAGGTTGTATCTCGAACTTGGACTAGAAATCCATATTCAAGATCAAGCAGACACACCTAACAAACGTTTTTGAGTTTACAGCATGTTTGGAAAACCTCTGTTTTCTTGTACCTTACATCACAGCCTAGTCTCCACCTAGAAACTGTAAATGGTCTGGTGCAAATTTTACACTCTTTGTCAAAATTTTCTTTCGTCTGCACCCAAAAAAAAAAATTCATTTAAACTCAATTCGACCACATATGTCAGTGCTCTTATAAGCCATATATAAATATACATTACATATAGTACACAAGCACTAAAATTTGAAATAAGAAAATTCATGCATAGGAAATAAGTAATGATACAATAAAATAACTAAGAAATTTAAAACTTGATCTCTTTTTTGTTTTACGTAATGATACAATAAAATAACTAAGAAATTTAAAACTTGATCTCTTTTTTGTTTTAAGTAATGATATAATAAAATAACTAGAGAAATAAGACAAGATACTACCTCTCAAAGTCTATCTCTCTACTATTTCAAACTTTCCTACTGTGTTGTTCCTATAGACGTTACATCATAGAGTTGTAAACATTAGCACCTTCCAAAATTTTAAAAAAATTAGATCATCCTTCTTGACCACTTTCTCATGTTTTGATTTGAACATTAAAGTGAGCTAGCAGCCTAGAAGAGTAACTAGCATGGTCAATGATCTCAACTCAACTAAGTTATTGTGCACCACATGCTGGAATACAATCATACCCTGACATTAATGCATACCACATAAAACATTAGAGTTGAAAACATAGTAATGCTTCACTGAGAAGTAAAGTGATATCTCATGTGTCAGCGACACTTAGAATTGATGGATAATATCACACTCAACTCTAAAGGAAAAAAAATCTCTAGAAGACAAAGTGAACATAAAAGGATGGTTTTGCAAGGGGGGTTTTTTAATAACTGACCTGACACACATGCCTTCTTCAATATCAGTAGGGGAGGCTTTATCACCCAGTCCAACCACAAACTACATTCCCAAGAGAAAGATCAAGTTAATAACACCAATTATAATTAGTTGAAAAATACCTCTTGGTATAATAACCAAGTATAATTGACATAGGGATGGTCAATATAAAAGGTCAATAACAACTATAGATCACCAAATGATGTTTAAACATTCCTTCAACAATGTTTGACATCACGCAAACATGAGTTGGAAACATTGACTAATGAGCACTACGTGATATCAATCAACAATGATAAAGAAATTGATGTACACTACATATTGACTATAAGAGTATCCATATGGAGGACTAGAATGACTTATATGTATAGTACAACTCCTACGAAAACTAAAACCCAATTGTAAGGTATTGATGCAAATAGGCGAAACATTAAGGGTGATGTGATCGATATTGCCAATTTTATTCATAGAGTGATCAAAGAAATTACCCTCCCCTCCCTTTTTAGTTTTGGGTATCTCCTTCATGGTTTATAAAACACAAAAGAGAATAAAAGTAAGATTTACAGTTTATTTTTTGTTTACATTAATGAACCCCCACAAAAAAAAGGATACTCGATTTAAGTGTCTTCTTCTTTGTTTAATGATGTGAACGGAGAGATAATGGTATGCTTGGTACGAGGTGTTTTCTTCATGAGTTTTTAAGGACCCTAAAAAATATAAAAGTATGCTTAGAACCCTTCACATATTAATGAGCATGAGAATAATAGAAAGTGAGATTCCTTGAAGAAATAACTAATATAAAGGGTAACAAATTATTTCAAACTAACAAAACCATTGTAAGTAAATACAAGTAGATATGTTATTAGGATTTTGCATAGTTGTTACAGGCTTTTTCTTACACAGTCAGATACTTGGGTCCACCTTGCACTTTTGGAAGCCTCTATGAGCCATAGTATTATTCCTACCTCCTTCGGTGGTGCCCACAACCCTACACCTTCTCCTCTCCAACATTAAATTCATTTACGCTCAGCCTTACCTACTGTTTACACCATTGAAGCTCCTTCCTGTTGGACATGGCTATATACATTTGAAGTATTCACCTTTATGCATACCCATACTCGATTACTCCCCTGCTTGACAACTCCAATTCCATGACAAAGAGCCAAATCCTGTTGAGGTTCCTCTTCTCAAGTAGAAGGGAGTTCTCAAGGCACACTTCAAGCTCATAAGGAAGCACAGAGATATCATTCCCAAACCCCTGCTCCTATACAACAGGAAATCAACTATGTTGATATTGAATTTCATGTTAAACATGATGAGCAAGTTTTTGAGGAGGTCTTCGCCTCTATGGTTGAGTGGGTGATTGATTTAGGCCATACTTTAGGGCGCCAAAACTAATACCTATGTATAAATGAGCTATACTAGAACATGAAATCGCTCCCCAACAATGTCTTACTAGAGCATAATGAAGCTCACAGGGAGATATTATTACAAATTGATGAACTACAAATGGAGCACAAGGATCCTAGTTTGCAACACTGTGACATCTCTACCAAGTTGGCCCTTCAAATTTAATAGATGGGACAAAGAACAAAGCTGAGAACTAAATATAAATCTTCCTAGGGGTTGCATGGTAATAGAATGGGCTTCCACTATTCATGCCATGGACAACGAAACTAAGAACTTGTTGTGAAAGCTTGTGCCCAGATTGAGCATACAATGTTTTAGTATTGGCATGAAGGATTAAGTTCTTAATGAGATCATAGCTTTGTCATTATGAATAAACCTTCAAACCACAGCAGAATACATTAAATCCTATGACTCTAAGAATTGAAGACTGATGCTCAAAAGAGCTTATTCTATTGTAAACTACTGCTTAGTAGAGCTTATTCATTTCCTATCCTGTTGTAGCATGTGCCAAAATAAGGCTACCAGTTGAAATTAGTGAATTAATGCAGCCACCTCATGGATACAATGGTCCTTTCCTCTGTGCTTAGTCATCATGCAAAACTATGAAACCTTGAAACTAATTTTTTTTTAGGATGGAATATTGTCATTACTGGGCTACAATAGAACCTAGGTACTTGCAAATGAAAAATGTCATCAATTTTGATGCAACAGTGGACATGATCTACCATGAGATATGTGTAGCTTTCCTGAAGAGGATTGTTGTGAACTCTGTCAAACCACATATTGCCCCCTTTTCTTGAAACTCCCATTTTTCCTTCACATGAGAGCACATAATATTTTCCAAATGATTGTTGTTAAAGGTTTGTATTGGATAGATGAAAACTTGTCACAAGGGAAGCATGATCTGCAATTCTGTATTTTAAGGAATATTAATACCATAGTCTTCCATAACCATTATTAGGCCACCACAAGTGCTAGTAATGCAACCCATCTAGCAGTTTTGCACCTAAGGCTCTAAGTGATAGGCCTATAGATAGCTGGGGAATGCAGTCCACTGTCATAGCTACAGAGTTTCCCCTGAGAGATCACATCCACATTATTACAGGAAAACAGTTCTGAAGCAGTAATATGTAGTGTAGAGCACTCCTTGCTGGTTATTATGGAGTAGCAAGGCCACTAGACCAAATTATTCCAACCCTAGGTCACTCACTCTACTAGTTCTTATGTTTTAGTAGGGGTAGTGTCTTCCTGGTGTTCTAGGATTTCTTTTGCCCTTACTTGTGTTTTTGGAGTAGAAGGGGTTTGGGTGGTGGTAGGAATGTATCATGTCCTCTTCTTTCCTGGAACACAGGGGGGGCTATTTTTATGCCCTTTAATTCTCTTGGTGGTGGATTTTCTACTAATTATCTCAACGTCAATATCACTATACTTCTATGGTGTAATAGAATTTGTCTCTTCTTCCTTAATATGAATTAGTAGGTACTTTGTAGCCAAGGGATTCATGACAATATATTCTTCCTCCTTCGCAATTGCAATGGGTGGAGTCACACAACATTGGACTCATTTAGTGAAGTTACAACCATTGGAGTTGTAATGACTTCTTCCTAGGATTTTATTTCTTTGTTTAGAGATTGTACCATGAGTAACCTAATAAATCCATGGTGAGAGATGAAATATCTTGGTATGTTTTCTTTTTGTGCATGGGCTTCCTTATTTTGTAGGGACATGAGTAGGAAGTACAACATATTGACATTGTGACAGTGTCTGAGATGGTCAAGGAAACAAATGTCCATATTCGTCTAAGCCAAATGAAGCACCTATATTGTCAGTAACCTAGTGAATTGACTATGGCTCAAAGTTTGTACTGAAAATTAAATATTAGTTTTAGCATTCACTAGATACATAAAGGAACCTCTCAACTGTCTATAAATTCACTAGATAGCCCGTTTATAATGTGGCAATGATACCAACGAAGAAATGGTAAGAGGTTACCATGGTTTAATGTAGACTCTCTGACCTGGAGTCTACATGATCTCCTTGAGGCTCAGTTTGCATCATGTCAATATGGGGTGTAGCTTGACAAGTAGAAACCAAAGTTAATAGAAAATTTTGCGAAAAGAAATATAATAAACATTATAAATATTATTAACGAAAAGTATCGATACCTGTGTCACGACTGGAACCTGAGAAGGAATAATCTCTTCAGGAAGCCCTTGATGTGTAGTGCTAACCTGAAAATTCCATAATGTTAATACTCATGCCATATAAAATTATGTGACATAAATTCAATTTCAATTTGACATACAAAAATATAGATAGATAGAAATGAATGTGGCACTTGTACATGATCATGTCCATGATCTACAGAATGAGGACCAGGGGCAAGGAAATGTTGTTCTAAGAATGTTATAAATTGCATAAGTTAAATAAATATATTGGCGTAAGTTTTTGGAGACTAAATGTATATACACCAAAAACACATGTTACATGCACTCTAGATCATCTTATAAATGTGTATTTTAAAATAGATCAAAACATGCTTGTACATACCTCGCCCATGGTGTGCATTTTTCGTCTAATGGATCACTCATAGAGGTCTCTACATGAATATGCATACTCCATAAGCTCATCTCGCTCCAGCTCCCTCAACCTGTCATCTAGAATACTCACAAATGAATGAACTCCTACACTAGATGAAGGTTGGCTTGTCCCTAAGCCGACTTCCACCCCTCCTAAAGCAGTTGCAATATGTTCTTGTATCTTCTCCCTCGTTTGTGACATAGCACTGGAGATAAGGGCTAAATCCTCTGGAAGTGTAACTACCCTAGGTGGTCGACGTGCTAAACTAGGTGCTGGAGGCCTAAACCCAACATCCCGCATAGCATCAGGTCGTTCATATGTATGACCTTTTCCAACTCCATAGAATTTTGACCCAGTATCTGTATAGTTAGGGTCCATGTGCTCTTAGAATTGAGAAAAAAAAATCCTAACACAATATTGTGGCACCTCATCATTATTTGGGAACTTCTCGTATGCATACAGGAACTTCTCATAAATATATGGTGCAATATTGGGATCATTGATTCTTACAATCTTCAAACATTTTTTGTCTTCAGGCCGCAAGTCAAATAGTGACAAGGCCATTTCTTTAGTGACCTTACTTTTAACTTCATTGTACGAGTGGATACCAATCACTGACACTTTCCTCCTACGCATCATGTCAAAAAAAACTTGGGTTGATGGTCCAACCCCACGATAAGTCTCTATAAAACTCTCCAAATTTTGCAAAACAATTTGGAGACAATTTTGACTAAAGGTAGAGAGATTGCAACTTTTCAATTCAATGTGCAATCTCGTGGAATGCTTCCTCATCCCATCAACAATAAGTAAGGAGATGGTATCTTCCCAAGGCATCTGCTCATGAATATCATGGGGATGGGTGTAAAGGGGATCATAGCTCGGATTTTGAGCAAACTCATGAACCCTATGATCTCTCCCCCTAGGAGGGCGACCACCACCACCTGTAACATGTTAAATTATTGCACATATTAAAAATTAAATAATTTATAAGGAAAATTTGTATTTAAAAAACTTGTCTAGTCATTTGAAAATACTTGGTGGAAAAACTATCTCTTCCTCTTCACTCATACTAGGATGGTTCCCTTCCGAGGAATGAACGTCTCTAACACCCACTGTACAAAACATTAAATTGTTTTATAACACAAGTACATGAGACACACAATAAGTTTCACATTAAACATACATCAAACAATAAATTTTCCTTTAGATTTTACCTGGAGGAGAAGTATCCAAGTGTGTGATGGATGCCATAGGCTGAGACATTGTTCTCCTTTTCCCCTCACCAAAAATAGGGTCAAACTCAACTCCTACATTTGCACCTATGGAGCATAATGTTTTCACATTAAACACATTTAATTTGAAAAAAAAATTCACCTGTTCAACATTGAATATAACGTAAAATTGAACATTTTAACTAGAAATTGATCTAATGTGTACCTATACCGTGTATAATATAATCCTCAGAATGGGCTCTATGAAATTGGGGGTGAATGGGAACAGGTCTATGGGGCTCCTCTTGTTCGATTTCCTATCTGGGTGCACGAGTCATATGAGTGCGTCCACCTGTACAGGACAAAAAAAATTCACATTAATCAATTTTTCACAATGAATAATAAATATAACCTACTTGAAAACATGACATAACTAAAAAGACAATGTACCTGATAATCCTCTTCTCATGGAGGGGTCTCTCTAGGGCTCGCCTGATACCATTGTTGCTATAGTATCAAATCAAATTTCTGTCTCTCATAAACAAATTAGAAAACAAATTATCAATCGACACTCATGTCATCAACCAATGGATAACAGGTACTATAGCTCCAACATTTTGAAGCCAACAACAATATTAGTTATATGGTATAGAAAATATGGTAAGCATTTTTCAATGTCTGGAATTTTGTTAGCAATCTCATATAAAAAGTTAATGTTAATACTTTTTTTATATCTATTTCATGTATCCTAAAATTTTAGTTATTAACCTCAAAATTTCCAAATTTGATTTACAATCCCAATTAAAACCTCTCCTATTTTCCTTTGCAATAAGTTAAATTGTCTCTATGAGGACATGGTTTTTGTCAAAGCTCAAGGTTACAAGGTTGAGGTTACAAGGACACAAGGACATATAGGAATACGTGCTTAGGTTACGATGACAAGGGTCAAAGGTTACAATTATGTGGCGTTGAGGTGGAGCAAGCTATGGACATTAGCATACGAACGGCAGCCAAGTTTACAAAAAACATACATGGACACAGGTCAAGGCTATAGTGACTCACCAAGTTATGGGACCGAGGTTACATGCCATATAAGGAGGTAACCAATGTTCCTCTGCTCAACATGGCTTCTCTCTAACTATGGATGATTAAACTAGATTTTCATGTATTTTCATTGATAAAAAATTCTTGCTCATATGTTTTTATTGATATTGATCTTATAATTTTATGTTTAATGTGTTATAATATGTATGTGTGAACACAATGGCATGTTTAAAAGTATAACTAGGTCGGTCTTCATGTTGACTATGTAATTATATTCTTATGTAAAGAAGTCAAAATAATAAGATGTATTTAAGAGTCATGATCATGAAGGATCTAGTCAACAAATATACTCCAAGATCTTGGAAAAATACCATGAAGAGGTGACTCCCAAAAGATGCACAAATATAATCTTATAAACGCTGAAATATCTATTCTTCATGTCAACCTATAATTAACCATAAATTCGGCTCCCTATTGTGCTGACCGGTCAGCCTAAAAGACAATTAGATTGTCTATATAAATAACCTATCTACGGCTCATTTGAGGAGGAAGTTTTTCGGTCAACCAAGATAGAGCTTGTGGATTTATCGAAGATGTTAAAGCAGCTAAAAGGGATGCAGATTCACCTGAAATATAAGTAACTAAAAGCGTAGACTGAAGGTATAAACTGAAGGTATAGACTGTGGATTGATGAAGCTAGTTTGAGAAGAATACAGTGCAGATACTTACAAGGTTACAATGCATATATCGCAAGGGTTGTGATGAATTCTGAAGTCTAATGAAAGGAAGGTAAATCTATGATTTACCTTCCTATAATAAAAGTATTACTTCTGCTTAAATCATTTGTGTCCTGTACACTTTGGTAATTGACTTGATGAAGGATTAATTAAGAACAATACATAAGCAAACAAGCTCACAAGTAATTATCAAGAAGAGAATTTATAACCCCTCCAGATTCTCAACATGGCTTCATAGCTATGGCAAAAGATGATCACCTTATAGGCAAGAAGATTTTGAAATTAGAGAAAAGTTACTATCTGGGATCAAATTCAGAGAGAAGAATTTTTCTGCTTTCACAAAGAAAAAGTTCGATACAAATTCAGTGATACAAATTGTCAATAGAAATAGCCCACTGGACTTCGCAGAAAAGACATGGACAAAGTTCAACTTGGTCTGAGATTTTCGAACTGAATTACGTTGAATCAAGTTCAGATCTTCCTCAGATATTTTCGGATTATCTTCTGGGTTCAAGTCAAAATTTCAGGAGGTCGAGAAAGGATCATATTACAGGTTCGGAGAAAATCTCAGGGACATAGTGGTTCGGTGCTAGTTTACAGTGCAACTCAATAATAAGTTTACAGTGATACAATGGCTCAGTTCAAGAACAAATTATAGTAGATGCAATTCGGATGATGCCACAGTTCAGTTTTTCGATGTTTTAGGAGATGATGTCTCGATTTAAATGTATGGTTCCATTATTCGTAATCATCAGTATCAAATGGAAGATCACAGGAAGGTCAAGGAACTACGTTTTGGTGTTATATAGAGGTCACAATATAGTGATGTATCATTGTAGTCTTGATGCTGCTACAATGATAACCTTGTACATGAACATTTTCTGGCATCAAAGTGCAGCCTCCTGCAATCAAGGAAGTTTTGGGTTCAATCTACCACATCATGTCCTAGTGAAAAGTAGTGCAAAAAAGAGAAGATCATCATAAGGTGGATAAAAGAGTAGCATCACTATACAAGATCTCAGAATTGGTCAAGGAAGGATATTATCTAAAGACTAGGAACCGAGCTTTCCTAGGACTGGTATAGAAGAGTGCAGAAAAGAAGGCTTTATCATCATTACAAAAAAGATCTAATCCTTACCCTTGAAGAAGATCATTCAAAGAGAAATCACTAACACATATTTTCTCCACCGTCGAAGAAATCAAGATGAAGACTTTATCTTCACTTATCAAGTAAGTATCTTTCATTCTATAATCAAATTTTGTTTAAATGACTTTGTTTTTACAGGGAGATCTATAAGTTGGTTGGGTTACCAAGATTCCTTTCATGAGGAGAATAGTCACAGTCCTCAAATAAAGTAAGGTTAAATGTCACTTAGACCAAATTTATACAAAATTTAGGTATCGAAGAATGAAGGGATATCTTCATAAGATCTTAACTGTGAGATATGGAAAAGACAATAATATGGACAATGTAACAAATAGACAAGAAAAATTACCTCATTCAACTACTGGTCTCTATACTAGGTGGAAAAATACAAATCAAGGGCAAAAATGTTGAAGGATAAAAGACTCAAACATTTGCAAAAGGAAAAAGGGAAGTTGAGGAAATTACAAGAAATATGGTCCTAAAGGGACAATCTGAATAGGAGTAAGAAAAGAATATTAAAGAAAAAAATTACACAAACTTATGAATAAGGAATTAATTTCTGTTGGAAACAATGTAGCATCCTGATCTAAGCATGGCAGGAACTCCTGGTTTTTTATTCTAGTTTCGTTAGACCCTCACCTGGTTGATTTTGGTTCTAATTTTCAAAACAGGGTATCAACATACCAAATGTCAAAAATACTCTTGAACCTACTAATAATGGATAAAATCCTATATTTATTAATCTTAAACTTGGCATGGATGGTTGGGACCTAACCTCAAAGGACTAGGATGACCCACCACCCAATGCTAGGATTTTTAGTCTGGAATAACACTTAGTTAGTATTCGAGGGAAAATTAAACCATGATGAGGTTTACTATGGAGGATCTAGAAATTATAAACGAAATTAAAACCCTTATTGAGAAATATAAATTAGAAAAATGTCAGCCAGAAAGAGATGCAAGATAAGATAGAGAAAAGGAGAGAGACTCTATAGAAATGTAGCCATAATTTTCAAGGTTCCTCCTCTAACTATATAATTTTTAGGGAACACTTTAGACATGTTTCTCCCATTCATGAAAATCATCCCACAGTTTCACTTTCAATTCCACAAACGAAAGAGTATTGTTGGTTTTATTCCACCTTCCTCCAGCACTACCAGTTGCACTTAGCCCACCATTGAAACCATAGGAATAAGTACAAGGAATATGCTTATGAGTACATGGCCAAATTGTGGTATGATGAAGATATCCCCTTCAATATTTCCGACTCAGCTTATTATCAATCTACTCTAGAGGTCATATTTGTTGTTAGTAAGAGCTTCAAAGGCCATTTTTATAGATTTAAAAAAAAAAAAAATGTTTAATCCATAAATGACTAGTTTATAGAGATTAAAAAATCATGGGGAAAAAAAGGGCAATTTTTTTCTCAAATGGATGGAATGATGGAAAGTATCTTACCATGATTAATTTCCTTTTTTATTTTCACACAAGGATCCTTGTTTTTAATATCAATAAATGCATCTAACAAGGATTAATATGCCAACTTGTTATTTCAGCTATGAAATGTGATTGTCCTCAAGCTGGGTGTGGAGAATGTTGTTTAAGTTATGTTAGCCCCCCATAAATTTTTTGAGAAGCAAACAGGGGGCTAAAATGTTTTTGAGCCTTCAAGGAATGAATTTCCCCTGAAAACACATCATCCTTGAAGCCTCCTTGTGCCTTTTGTCCTTTGATAAAATCCCCTCTGCTGATTCCTATTATAAAGCCTCTTTGTTTGTGAAGAAATGCTCAAAGGCCTCTTTTTCCCTCTTATTTCATTCCCCTCTAAGCCTTTGTTTTCACCCTCTTTCCTTCCCCTTCTAAATTCCCCACTCACCCTTCAAATCTTCCTAAATCCCCTTTAAATCCCACATACACCCACTATTTGGTCCGATTCCCCTTTTTCCCTTACCATTACCCTTCCCCAATCTTAAATTTCATTAAAATGGGCCCTAAAACCCACTTTTCACCTTATAATAGGGCCTATCCCCTTTTATGCCAACCCTGAAAACCACTTCCCCATGTGCCCCTAGCACCAAGACCAAGCGCTCAAGTCTTGGGTGCCAATCGCAATCGAAGTTGTCGGGCGGGCAGATCCCTTTGTAACATTGAAAAACTCTGATGCGATTTGGTTATGTTATGAAGACCCGCGACGCGATTTACACTATTGATCTGCTTTTCCAATCCGACGGTCGAGCGCCAATCGCATCCCCACCTCGATCGCGATCGCAAGTTTCACCGTGTCACGCTTTGTTCCGCCCCAATTGCGATTCGCCGATCCAATCACAACAGTCGATCTCCTACCAGATCTGACGGCTGGCGCTCCATCGCATTGCGCCAGTTGCATCGCACCCGCCTTCTGTGCCTTGCAATCACGAGCCTCTGATCCGATCCCAACCGTTCATTTCTTTTGATCCGACGGCCATCGCACTCCCGCTCCGATCACAATCGCAAATTCCAATCGATGCCACTTTCTTCCCTTTGCGATTGCAATCCCCCGATTGAATCCTAGCCGTCCATCCATTCGGAATCAACGGCCCTGATCCCATCGCTCCCCTCCCATCGTTCCTCTCATTTCTCCCCGCCGATTGCTTCTCCACCGTTGATCTATTACCCAGATCCGACGGCTGGCGTTCAATCGCATCCCCTGCTCCGATCGCAATCGCAATTGTCAATCACTGCTACTTTCTGCCCGTTGCGATTACGATCTACCGATTTCCATCTCCTCCGTCGATCCATATCTTGATCCAACGGTCCATATTGAATCACCCTCCGCCCATGTTGGGTCCCACATCAATCCTCGTCTCATATGTTTCACGTGCTTTCCCTTTGTTTTTCGTTCCAAAGCCCGAACCTTTGTTCTGTGTAAATATTATATCATTACGCCCACATTAAAACTTTAATGTTTTTACATTAAAGATTCACGACATTTCTCCACCATTCCTCCATGCCTTCAAAGTATTCTTCCACCGCCTCCATGGATTTTATAACGGGTTTATTTCATTGTGCAGGGTTCATAGAGTATGAATTCACTCTGTCTCTACAGTCACAGCCTCTATGGCTGAAAGTGCAGAGAGGCCATTACAGCAGCGGGAAGATGAAACAACAGAAGCGGTTTTAAGGGATTTGGGCCTGTTAATTAAATATTTAGTGCCTAATCCCGAGTTCAAAGGAAGAAGTGCAATTCGAAGACCAGAACACACGAAACAAAGCTATATCCGTGTTTAACATCAGCAGAGTACTTTTCTCCAGAAAGACTACTTTTCAGCGTTCTCCATGCCTCCTCGAGCCCTTAAGAAGCTAAGTACATTGACGGAAGTTTCTGTTACTATCAAGACCATAGTTATGAGGTATGGAGAGACCTACAGACCTTTTCTACCACGTCTCTTGTTTCAGAAAGCTACCACAGAGCACCAACAGTCGGATTTCTTCAGAAGAACATACTTGAAGTTAATAACAAGACTTCTGGACCATGCTTCAGAGTACACACAGTTAATGAAGAGCCATTCTACGGAATGGGCATTCGACCTACCTCCCCCGGTCGTAATGAGGATCATTTAATGAATATCATCTACTCCTGTTATTCTCCTCTCTTATAAGAATCCCCGAGAACATATGGTGAGGGTTGTTGTTCGGCTGCTGCCGTTGTAGTTAGAGGGATTCAGTTTTGATTGTTAGGATAGTTCTGGGAGAAAGTAGCATAGTAGTTTGTATTGTAGTAGGCTGGGAGGAGAAGTTTGAATTGTAAAAGCCATTGAGCTCAGTGTATGTGACTAGGTTTGCATCAATTAATCAAAGCACATTTCACAGGATCCCGGTCTATTACTATTGGTGATGTTTTCCTAACTCTGTTTATTACATTTTCATATTGTTTCATTTTCTTCTGGCTTGCATTAGAAATATGGAATAGGATTTACCCTTGTTAGGTACCCTATGTCCCTGCTCTCCTTGCCTTCAATGTTTTCTGCTAAATGTGTTATCTAAGGGTTTATTTCCATTAATTGAACCAGTGTAGTGGATGTCATTGCCTGCTCGCTGATGTATGAATTAAATGAATCTGTTCTTAGATGTTCTTGTTGGGTTTAAGCTGGAAGATTTGGGAACACTGGGGATTAGAGTTAGCCATGTCCACTAGGATCCTTGTGCAACCAGCCGACCTTTCTAAAATCTCTCTGTTAAACTTATATCTGTTTTCCCTGGAGTATGTCCAAGAAGGTCTGGAGTTAAATGACCTCTGACCTGATCTATAGATAGAAATTAGGTTGCTTTCCTTCTTTCACTTTCAATCCTTAATGTTCCATCCCACCATCTAATCTAAAAATATCCTTTAGTATTAGATGACTTGCCCTCTGAAAGCTTTGGCTAGTTTTTGCATGTAATCACCTTTCATGACTCCATAGCCCAATGGATGGCACCTTATTGACCTATTCTCTTTGCTGAAACATCCTGCTTCTTTGTTCCTTTTCTCCCATCACTTTCTCAGTCTATGATCTCATGACCAACCCAGCAACCAGCCAACCAAATCATTTAAAACCCCCCTTTTGTGCTTCATAACTAGCCTAACATCTCATTTGAGCTTTCAAAGATATATCATTCTTTGTATTTATAGAGATATCCCTCTCTGGACCCAGGAGGGCTAGATCCTGAGGTCTGAAAGTGGTTCTGATGTTGTCTCATATTTTGGTCTTGCCCATCTGGCCAAAACATGGGAACCCCAATAGGTTATAGCTGATAATGCCTCTAACTATGTTGTTGCTGGTAAGAATTTGGGTGGAAAAAAACCCAACCACACTACAAACTCCATGCATTCCAACTACCTAAACTTTCCATATTTGGTGTCTAATTATTTGGATTTACATTGAAGTCTATGAATATGTATTTTTTAATTATTTTTTTAATATTTTATGTTGTTTTTAGTAAATTTGTTAAAAAACTATTCTATATGGACCACTTTCTTGTTTTGGTTTGGTAGAACCCTTAACTAGTTGATTTTGGTTGTGGTTTTCAAAAAATTGGTCTCACCATACCAAAAGCCAATAAGCCTATTGGACCTACCAATCATGGATGGGAACCAATTATTTTTATCCCTAAAATTGTTTTGTATGATTGGGGCCTAACCCCCAAGGGCCATGGTGATCCACCACACAATGTTGCTTTATGTTTATCCCAAACGTTAAGCCGTTGTACTTTCACATACTATAGATTTTGAAGAATTTGGTAAATATTGTTATTGTTTAAGGGGTGTTGGATAGCCATTTCTAGGAAATTTTCTTTAAGCCCAATCAATTTTGAGAGGGAGTGTTGAAATTTGGAGTAGCTTTGGGATGAACTCCCCCAAGAGAAGCTGAACTACCCCAAGGAGAAACCATCTTGACCCAAAGAGAATTTTTTTGGATAAAGGAAAATTATTATTATTAATGTATTCAAATAGACTTGGTATCCCTCCTATCATTTAATGTGGCATAAAATTTATTTGGGTGAGCAATCATCAAGGTGAATATATTTAAATATTCTTGAGGGAAAATTAAAAGAGGCTTTTCGTCAAATTCAACCTCACAAACGAAGGGTCACATTGACACCAAAAGGCACCCCTTGATTCATCGATCTATTTATATAAATAGAAGGCCTTGGAGCTCATTTAAATCATATTAACTGCATCAGACAAAAGTTAAAAAGGGCTTCTGAGGTAGCTGCAGGATTGAGAGCCCTAGCCGAAGTGGAAAAAGGATATTTTTGGTGTCTATGGTGTATGATCTGATTGGCCAAGGAAGGAGGCTATCCAATCTTGTTTGGAGTATTTATGGGCATATTTGGTGACAAAATCTCTGTGAATAGGCTGCATACTTTCTATGTCTTGGAGGTAAGGTTGAGCCCCTATGGTAACCTATTTGGAGGGTTGTAAGGCATGTCTTGGAGCACCAAATCAAGGCAGGAAACAAGCTAAGTTCGTGGATGATTCTATGCATGCATGAGGGATGATTTTTCTTTGGAATAGGGCTGCATATTCTGATTTGGTTTCCAGAAGGTCGAGCCCTAAATTTGATCAGATCTGAGGTCATTCAATGCTGGAAGAAACCTATGTCTAAGGGCCAAATTTTCTAGTGAAACAATGTTGAAGATAAGGTCTATTTGCAAGTGGTTTGTAAGCTAGAATTGGAGTTGTAGCATTAGCTACAAGAAGCCCTAACCGAGGCTGAATATTTATAGATTAAAGGTGTGCACAGGGCCACGCTTTCATGAGCAAAAGTTAACGTCCTCAAGGGTAATTAATTGTATTCTTTTTCAATTATTTGCTAGAAGATATGGTCTGCCCTTGTATATGTTTAAACAATAATGTTAAGTGACCTAATTATAGTGAATTTGGAGGCTTGTTAGAGGTTTCTTGGTGTGCCCTAGTACTATGAACTATGGAAAACTCGATACAAATAAGTGGACAAAGTATTGCACGAAAATGGTTGGTTGTTAAGCCTCAAAACAAATCCATTCAACCAAAATCATCGAGGCTCAAAATAGAGTCATAAAATTTCATTGTAGAGATATATAAAGATCCATTGAGTAACCTTCCACAGTGAGTAAGAGGCCCTAATCTAAATATAAAAGACTCTTGCATTTACCCCATGCCAAATAAAAAAGATCGCCCTGATCGATGTGAAAGACCCTTGAAAATATTTCAGACAAATAATGATCAATAATAATGAAAGATTCTCCATTCACTATATCTTCTAGGGTTTAAATTTTTATTACAATCATCAAAAGTGTCACACTGGATGGTGTTTTCCTTTTTTGGCTCAGGAGACCTTTCAACAGTTTTGAAACTCGTATATTATGATGTTGTTACTATGGGGTTTATATGCAAGGAAACACATTTTTTATCATGTTTATCTATATCGAGCTACCGCTGCATGTGTTGTTAACAAATTATGTTTAATGATTACAGAGGAAAATTGTGAAACCAATTAATCCGCTCATGGGGTGAAGGTGCCATGTACAGTGAATATGAGAGGAAAATAATGATTGTATTAGCTTCTTTGAGAGGATTACAATAGTTAAATGAGATTGGAAAACCTGGCACAACTTCAAGAATTCAATTTGATCTCTAATTATAATATTGTTCCCTATAGTGATAAGCCTAAAATCCTCAGTTTCTATAATTTGTAAATGAAACTCAGCTCCAGAAATAATATAGAGGTGGATTTGGCCTATTTATAGATTGAGTAACTCACTCCCAAATGGATCTGGAACTCGACCCATGAATGATGAAATTCCTAGAATTGGTCTCCTACAGTAAAAAACTCAGTCTACCAAGGATAGTTTCAGTCTCTGCAATTAAAACCTCCATGAAGAAATGAACCTCGACCTTCAAATGAGAAAAGATGAATTTAACCTTATTACTCTTGTTATGCAATCAAGCTTGGCCCCTTTTATAATTCTTGGTTCAGACCCTGAAGATGATGTTTGGCCTGCAAATAAATGATGCTCTCATCCTAAGATAAGGATAGATTTTATGCCCAAAGATAATTGATCTCGACCTCCCCACATTCTCTAATCTAAATATAAAAGACTCCACCAGATGAGGTTTATATGCAAGGCAACACATTTTTTATCATGTTTATCTATACCAAGCTACCGCTGCATGTGGTGTTTACAAATTATGTTTAATGATTACAGAGGAAAATTGTGAAACCGATTAATCCGCTCATGGGGTGAAGGTGCCATGAACTATTTTATATATCTAATACAGTGTTTTTTTTCTCTAAAAAGGAAATATTCAGTGGCTAGATGAAGAAGCTTACCTGGCTAGGTGATAACGATGGCTCGAATGCTCGGCGGCAACAACTCCATTCCAAAACGACAGCTCCAGTCCAAGAAAACGTGAAAACGACAGCGCGAAAATGTAAACAACAATGCAGAATCCCAGCTGAGTTAATAATTTTAGGGTTTTATTATAAGAATAAAACTCTCGGACGAGAGTTAAAAAAACTCTCGTCCGAGAGTTTTTTTTAACTCTCATCTGAGAGTTTTTTTAACTCTTGTACGAAGGCTTAGAAATCAGTCAGGCCAATAAAACTCTCGGCCGAAACATTAAAAATCTCTCGGACAAGAGTTTTAAAAACTCTCGGTCAAGAAATAGAGTTGAATATCTTCTCGGACGAGAAACTAAAAATTTCACCCAAATTCTAGCCATCCGCCAAAAGGTGTTTCCCAACTTCGGGATTTCACCCTGGTATGAAGTGTAACCTTCTGAGCATTGGACAACTCATTGAGAAAAGCTACAATGTATTCTTTGAGGATGATGTATGTACCATCATGGACATACCACCAAGTAAGTAGAGGATTGCACAAGTGAAGATGACAAGAAACAAAATGTTTCCTCTCAAGATGAGAGCAGATTTGAAGAAAGGAGTTGCATTGGCAACAGTGACACAATAGAGATTTCAAAGAGAAGCAAAGGATGAAAACTAGTTATGGCATTTGAGATTTGGACATCTCAACTTTGGAGGTCTGAATTTGTTGCACAGAAAAGGTATGGTAAAGGGATTACCATTTATTGAAAAGCCAGACAGCCTATGTGAAGGCTGCATCTTGGGAAAACAACATAGAGAAAGCTTTCCATCAGGAAATAGCATAAGGGAAAATGCACCCTTACAAATAGTCCATTATGATTTGTGTGGGCCAATGAAAACACCATCATTAGCAGGAAGCCACTATATGCTGACCTCTATTGATGATTACACAAGAAAAACATGGGTTTATTTCTTGAAGTTGAAGAGTGAAGTGTTTGAGAAATTTTGCCACTTTAAGGCTCATGTAGAGAATCAAAGTGGGCAACACATAAAAGTCTTAAGAACAGATAGAGGAGGAGAATATATCTCCAAATAATTTATGCGTTTTTACAGAAAAATGGGATTCATAAACAATTTACAGCAAGGTATACACCACAGCAAAATGTAGTTGCTGAAAGGAAAAACAGAACCATCATGGACATGGTAAGAAGCATGTTGAAGGCAAAAAAAATTCCAAATGAATATTGGGTTTAAGCTATACATTGTTCAGCATATGTCTTGAATAGATGCCCAACAAAGAGTGTGATGAACAGAGCTCCTGAAGAAGCATGGAGTGGCATAAAACAATTTGTCATCCACATGAGAGTATTTGGTTGTGTGGCTTATGAACACATTCCGGATCAACTGAGAAATAAGTTGGATAGTAAGAGGGAGAAGTGCATATTTGTTGGATACAGTAAATAATCAAAGGCATATAGACTATATAAGCCATCTACCAAGAATTTTATGATAAGAAGAGATGTACAATTTATTGAAGAAGAAGCTTGGGATGGAAGCATTGAGAAAACAGTGAATGTAAAAAGTTGTTTGTCTCATGATGAAGATGATGAAGAAATGGCTGAAAGACATCCCTCATTAGCAGCACCACCTCCACCAACACAAGGACAGCAAGGGACACCACAAGCAGGTATTAAAACACCCTTGAGAAGTGATGACAATGCTTTTCCAAGAACATCACAAGGAGCAGATTTGAGTGCTTCTACAAGCACAAGTTCAAGAAGTGAAAGAGGAACCAGATTCAGAAGTCTGAATGAAATTTATGAGCAAAATGCAGCAAATGAAGGTATGAACTATTTATTTGCATTGTATTGTCATGTAGAAGATCTTATTCATTTTGAAGAAGCAGTAAAAGATAAGAAATGGATAAATGTTATGGATGAAAAGATAAATGCCATAGAGAAAAACAAGACATGGGAACTAATTGATCTCCCAAAAGTCAAAGAAGTAATTGGAGTGAAATGGGTTTATAAGACCAAAAGCAATGTTGAAGGTAAGATTGAAAGGCACAAGGCCAGACTTGTTGTCAAAGGCTACAAGTAGCAACAACGAAGAGATTATGAGGAAAATTTTACACCAGTTGCAAGAATGGAAATAGTAAGAGTAGTGTTGTCCATAGCAACACAACACAAGTGGAAAGTTGACCAAATGGATGTGAAATCAGCATTCCTGAATGGAGTATTGATGGAAGAGGTTTATATTGAACAACCTCTAGGCTATGAGAAAGAAGGCCAAGAGCACAAGGTATGCAGACTGAAGAAAGCTCTGTATGGGCTGAAACAAGCACCAATAGCATGGTACAGTAGGATAGATGCCTATCTACTGGAAAATGGGTTTGAAAAATATGAAGGAGAACCCACATTATACATCAAGGAGGAAGATGGTAATATGCTCATTGTTGTCTTGTATGTTGATGATGTTATATTCACAGTTAATGATGCTTACCTCATTGAAAATTTTAAGAAAACCATGAAAGAAGAATTTGAAATGACTGATATGGGATTGCTGAGATACTTCTTAGGAATAGAAGTAGAGCAAAATGAAAATAAAAATTTTATTTATCAAGCAGAGTATGTTAAAGAAGTTTCGGAAAGATTTAACATGCAAGATTGCAAAGGAGAAATTACTCCTACAGTGATGGGACTGAAACTAATCAAAGAAGACAGCAACAAGGATTTTGATCCAAGTTTGTATAAGAGCATAGTTGGTAGCCTTATGTATTTGACTACAACTAGGCCAGATATTATGCATGTTGTAAGCTTAATTTATAGATTTATAGAAAGGCCAAAGGAGGCACATTGACAGGAAGCAAAAATAATTCTGAGGTATGTGAAAGGAACAAAGAGGTAAGTTGTTTTATACACCACTTCAGAAAAATTTGAATTGATTGGATATAATGGCAGTGATTGGGATGGAAGTATAGATGACAAGAAAAGCACCTCTGGATATGTTTTTCATATGGGATCAGGAGCCATCTCATGGGCTTCTAAGAAATGACCAATTGTGGCTTTATCTACAACAGAGGCAAAGTATGTGGCAGCTACAGCAGCAGCATGTCAAGAAGTTTGGATCAGGAGAATGTCAAGAAGTTTGTGTCATGAACAGGTAAAATACACAATAGTTTATTGTGACAATAGCTTAGCTATAGCTTTATCCAAGAATTTATTGTTTCATAAAAAAACAAAACACATTGATGCAAAGTATCACTACATCAAAGAGTTAGTGAGCAATGGAGAAATAGTTCTGAAGCATTGCAGAATAGAAGAACAGTTTGCTGATATATTAACAAAACCATTAGGGTAGAAGAGTTTTAACTATCTCAGGAAATGCCTGGGTATGCAAGAGAGCAACAATTGTAATTAAGGGAGAGTGTTGGAAATTAATTCCAACTGCATATGTGAAATAGGTGGATGAAAATTAAATTTCTGATGGGAGAGGTAAAGGACAACAACAACAATTTCCAGTTTTGAATTTACACTCTACCTCGCATTCAATTTTTGTTCAATTTACCTGCAAATCCAATTTTTGGTTCACATGGCATAGCCCTGTTCTACATTAAATCTTTGGTTTTAAAACCACGCAACCTCTATCATTTAAATTTCTGTACCCTCGTGTCCTTATCTTCACACCTACCAGCCATGAACCCTCCACCAACCACACTTAACTCCTCACATTCCGACGGCATTCAACATAAGTTATGAGGGTCGAAGTCAACACACCGAAGGAGGTGACATCATCCCTCCTCCAGACAAATCATAGAAGTTCCATGGGGAAAAGAAATGGGCGAGAAGGTTTTCTACGTACTCCACCGAAACTAAAGAGGGAGAGCTTAAATGGATGCAATAGTTTTAATTCAAGACCTCACGTTAATATTTTAAATGTCTTATGTATTTGCTGTGACAAGTTTTTAGTTTTGAAACTTAGGATATATATATATATATATATATATATATATATATATATATATATATATAGTTTTATAATATATATATTATAAACATAATATATTTATAATATATATAAACAATAGTGTGAAATATAAAAGTGTACGCAATATATGCCCAAAGGAAAAAAAAAAGAGAGCAATATACTGTGAGTGAGACAGTAAAGAAGAAGCACTGTGTTTTGAAGCAGTCAAGAAAGAAAAAAAATTTGCATTGTAAATTCAGAACAACTATAGTTATGAAGAAGGTTTTTTTTGTAAAAGTTCAGAGTTTTTTTTTTAATGAAAAAGAGTGTTTACTCCATCCATCTCTGTCCATATTTTATTTGCTAAATCTCTGTGATTTTAAAGGAATTCTTGTCTTCCTCTCAGTTGTTCCAAATTACCAGAAATGCCAACATATTCTGCATTATTAAAAAAAAATTGTGAATCGTTAGGTTGTATGTGGTCTCATCCCAGATAATCTAATTGTACACGTTGCGGTGGTGGTCTCATTCTGGATAGTTGCAACGTTTTTCATTTTGGAGTCGTGGAGGACGTGAAGTAGTGAGTGATTTTCTTGATTTGGTTGGCTTCTCTTTTGAAGAACAAGCATTTCAGCACTTTTATCTAGGATCTTTGGATATAGTAAAAATTAGAGGGCTTTGTTTAGCAACCTGGTCGAATGTTTCATGGAAAAGGTATGAAAAGATATAATCATAATCCACGGTGAATCAGTATGTATTGTTGGGTGATGAATGAATAGGGAAATCTCATGCTCTTTTTAGGCAATGCTAATCGTAGTTGCAAGGCCACTGTTAACACTAAGCTGAAATATGATCCCAAACATGATGTCACTTCTAGTTTCCTACAGGTTCAATCCATTAGTGAAGACGATAACTCTTCCCCTGGATAGTTTCAAACCTCCAATGTGAATATCCCCAATGATCAACAAAAACATAGAGACGTTGTCATAGTGGTGGTTCCGACCCACCCTTCCTGCATTGTTAGAGTTGATCACATTAGAATTTCCATGTAAATATGGATTGGTTCCTGATATTTTTCTTATATTGACATAGCTGATGTAAATTAATAAGTTGTGTTAATGTAAAAAACCTCAACGCATTGTTCACATAGGAATTTTCGGTTAACTCGCCAAAACACCTTCACATTGTCTAATAATATAAGAACGATTTAGTTCCTTGCATTAGATCTCTGACTATTTTAGGAGATTTCATTTCGGTCTAACAAAATCTCCTATGTAAAATTTAAAAAATTTAGTCCGAAAGTTACAATTTATCTCAATTTTCCCATGTTTACAGGGTTGCCATAATTTTTGGTCATCTTTCAAATATATCAAGATTTATTTTATTTTATTTCTTTATTTATTGAGTTTTTCAAGTTGCTAATTTTTTCAATTATTTATTTCAAGTTGTTGATTTGTTCAATTTTTTCTGAATTTTCTAAGTCTGAGTTTATGTTGCTAATATTTACCTATATCTCCCCAATATTTCCTTTTTCTTTCTGTACCCTTGGTAGTATATCCCCTAAAATGATATTTGTGACATTGAGTGAGCCCTTTGGACCAAATGAATTCTCAAGCGTGAACTCTTTTTTTTTGTGTTAATATTATAAATATTTTTCCTTTCAACATTCAGTAATTTAATTGTCTCATACATGTCTAAAAATTTAATATTCTCTCAAAGGCCTAAAAGAGAAGAAAAAGGTGGCTTACATGTAATTAAGTGTGTTATTTTTCTCGAAATGACTAGGAGTAATTTTGTTTTACAAAAAATTTAAATGTAATGTATTATTTATTCAAGACAAATTAGGCTCTCTTTGAGGAATATCAATTGTCAAGTCTACTTACTGTCTTTTCCACTTTTATAACTATGTGGTGGATCTTTTTGGTTCTAACAAAGGAATTTTTTTTTCTTGTTAAGTTTCATTAGTCCCTTTCATAATAATATAATAATATGTATTTAAAACCAAGAAAAAACTATGTTTAATCATATAATATATTAACTAGGAAATATTGGTATTAACCGATGCATATACGTCATCTTATTGAATGGAAATGTTATTTTCTTTTTTGGATGCTAGGACTCTAGAGTGGATGAGGATCATGCTTATCTCAATTTTGATTGGTCTAATTTTCAACTTTTCATAATTCTTTTATAGATGTAAAATGTGATCATTTTATTTGATATTTTCTAAAAGAAACAATTTCTTGTAATGTTTTGGTGGGGGATTTATGTTTGGGTCGGGAGGCAAGAATAAGTACATCTTTAAACTTGCATATTTTAGTAATGGGGCTCAAGTAAATCATGATCTCTTGATTTTTAGAAGGGGTAATTTAGATAGCATGATAGATTTGGCTTTAGATGGTGCAAAATATAATATTTTTGGAATTCAAGAATCAAATTCAGTTGATGAAAAATGGGTAAGGTAAAAAATTAAAGGATGGGCAACATTTGATACACATCTTCCATCTCCACCAAGACAATTCATAACTCTTGGCAAGAATTCGATAAGCGTGGCTAAGATAAATGAGAAGTACACTTGATAAGCAAAAGTTCTTGCACAACGCATGTTTTCCGTATCGCATTCCACATTACATTCTCATAATGGATATCTAAATTTTTAACCAACACATCAACCCCCATTTTCAAAATAAATTGCATAGGTATTTTTCTTATAGAAATATTAACTAGGATTTCTTCGAAGTTCTTGGATGGAATATTTTTATTTGAGTGAAATGATATTTTTATGTTTTAGTTTCTCTGCTATCATTTTCCGGAAATGGAATCATTTTCTTTCAACAACTTCTTTAATTGAAGGCTCACACCTATTAGGATCTATATGGGAACCATACAATACTTTTGTCATTTATAATGCAAGCATAGACCTATGTGATAGAGATTACAAATAGTATGTAAAAGTATGCTTTTAAAGTAGTTCTTATAGTGTTTTATACTTACACAACTTAATGCACATTTGCATAATATTTTATACTTCATCTCCTATGTTGCATTGTTCATCAATCTGAAAAAATTCCATTAGTTCTACTTACACTGTGGACCTTTCTCATCCTATAATGATAATGTAATAGTCTCATGTTGTGCAATATATTGTTCCTAGTTGGAATTTTTTATAATTATTAGTGGATTGCCTATAAGTAGGAAACTATGTTGATATGAAGCACTTTGAAAAAGAAACACTTCTAGTAATTATGGATGTGAATTTTTGTAGGAATCAAGGACAAAAATATAATATCGTACACTCTACTATTGTTTTTTTTTAAGATTAACATTAATGCAAGAGACTTATTGTTAGTTCCAGTATTAATTCTTTATAATTTCCAACAATCATATGTAGCAGTGTATTAACTATTTGGATAGTTGGGTGTATGCTTTTCATAAGGGTTGTTTTTTGCAATATCCTCCACTGCATATACACATATGAGCTATATAGACTCTATCCAAAAAAATCCTACCAATAAGTTAGACATTCATGATATAATATTTGTTGATTCATGTGACTTATTGTTGTCTAGTTGGAAAATATTACTACAACTTGCACTAATATTATTCTATAATCACATTTCCTTAGTTGACCTTTGTTTGCGGTAAACTCAAACCAATCTTGCTAGTAGAATGAATGGTTTTGTTATTTACAACAATTGGTTTGCATGCATATGCGTTTAACTTGTGATTTTTTATTTTTTATTTTATATTCTGAATTCATGTACATGTTCTTGGTATAATAGATAGTATGATAGATTACAATTTGTGATAGAAGTAAGATAGAATAGAAGAACCAATAGATGTCCATTTTAATACAAAATAATGGAAATGAACATGAACATACACACAACTTTGATTTTGTATTATCTTATTTTTTATTCTAAAGGTTATTTGACCTCTTAGGGGTGGATTGAAATGAATTAATACTTCTTGGAATATTTACCTTCAATAACAAGAAGTCTAGAATCCAAGTGTTCGCTCTTGAAATTGAAGTTTCAAAAGTTATTCTTTCCTTAATTGGAATGTTTCAACAACATCAAGATACAAAACTCAATATGAGAAATTTGTTAAATATTAGGCAATAATAAAGAAGAATTAATATTGTAGAATTGGTTCGAGTGCATTTTTCAACATTTAATATAACTTATGTTAGTATCTTACTACCAAATAAACTGGAGCTCAACTATGTAGAAATTATATACAAGATACATGTATATATCCAGATTCTCCTCATCTAACAATATTTATCTTCTAGCTAAATACAAAATCCTTCCACTGTTAATCTTTTGCAGAAATTAAAATCAATTGCAAACACATGAAGAAATAAAAGCAATCGCACATAACACAGTTTTTTAACGGGAAAGCCTGAAGCTAAAAACCCCAACTATCATATATTATGTATCATGGAGATCATGTAACAATCTCATACAATGCTTAGTACATGAAGCTCTCAGTACAATCAATCGTCACACACTAATCAGAAGAAATTTGCAAATGCATGCACTGATTTCTTGCCACCTGATAGCCTGCCTCCACTACGCAATATTTGCTGAAGAATATCTCTGAATGAATTTGAATTACCCTTGCCTTGATTGTGCAATCCTCATTGACAACTCCAATGTGTGTGTGGTGCAATCAATGCATCACTATAGTCACAACAAATATTCCATCTTGCCCTTTCACCTATCTCTCCATTGGGTTTCCACTGGAACTGGCATGCACTGTAGTTAACTTCTGTATTGTTCAATTGATTAATCAGTTATTATTTGTGGATTGATTAACTAATTAATTCACTCCACTCTCACTAGTGTATCATCCAGTTAGACTAGATATAACTAGCTCAACTGAGTTTAACTCCATTAACTGAGTTAAATTGAATAACAACTCCATGAAATACTCTTCCAACTCTGTCATAACTTTACCACTTTATTTATAATTGAGTCCTCCATGCATGAACCACCATTAAACCCTAGGAATTGTGTAATTCCTTCAACCCACTCATTTTCCAAATCTGTACACTGAAATTAAGTGCTCCAAGAGAATAAGTTGATGTTTATTGTTGGATTATTATTAAGAGCTAATAATAATCGACACTTCTATTTTTAGATCGACGATCTATAAATATACTTTTCCCAATATTCTAAAAATATGTTCATCTATTTTCCAACTTGACCAACCATCCACAAATAGCATCCTGCAACTTCTGAAATATGATCACCATGTCTAAAAATAGACTTGCACCTAAAAATAGCCTGCGGGCCCACTTAGTGAAGACGACTCATTTTCACTAAGCTCATCATCTTTTTGAATCTCAACACTCTCTATAAACAAGATAGGGATTATCCTTCACCCCGATCTTGCCTCTATAGTATTCGAATTTTCTCCTGGTGAGCGCCTTCGTCAGAATGTCTGCATCTTGATCTTTCGTAGGAATGTACTGAAGCAACATGATCTTCCGCTGCACACAATCTCTGATATGATGATACCGGTTATCAATATGTTTAGATCTATCATGAATCACATGATTAATCGAGAGTTTAATGCAACTCTGATTATCACAATGTAGCACTATAGGATCTAAATGTGAATCGAACAAACCAACCAGGATCTTCCTCATCCAGATAGCCTCACATGCAACTTGACTTGCTTCCATGTATTCTGCTTTCACTGAACTGAGTGCCATATATATTTGTTTCCTGCTGTAGCAAGAAACTGTTTTAGATCCGATACTGAAAATCCCTCTTGATGTGCTCTTTCTGTCCGTTGGGCTACCTACCCAATCTACATCCATGAAGCCATGCAACTTCACCTCATCCGTCTGCCTGTACCATAAGCCATACTCAGATGTGCCCCTGAGATACCTCAAGACATGCTTGCCTACCTTCCAAAAGAGCTTGGTAGGCTTAACCATCGCTTGTGAAAGCTGGTTCACCGCATAGCATATGTTTGGTATTGTATTAACTAAATACATGAGCGAACCCACCAACTGTCGATAAACACTGGCATCCACTACCTCTGCCAATGTAGCATCCTCTTTCCTCCAAATTCCTAGAAGAGGAGTGTTGATAGGCTTGCAGCCTTGCATGTGAAACTTCTCCAGTATCTCCCGGGCATACTTGCCTTGAGACACAAATAGTTCACCTTCCCGCTGCCATATTTCTAATCCAAGGAAATAATGAAGAGGCCTGAATCCTTCATCTAAAACTCCTTTGTAAGATCTGCCTTGCATGAGTGTATCAAATGCTCATCGCCCGTTAGTATTAAATCATCAACATAAAGAACAATGATTAAAAGCTTACCCTCCACCACAATTTGGTACGGGTTTCCATCCACCTCACTCTTGGTGAAGCCAAGTCCAGTGAAATAGCTGTCGATTTGTGCGTACCAAGCACGAAGTGCTTGCTTCAGCCCATACAATGCTTTTTTGAACCTGCACACATGCGACTCACTGCTGAAGATATCAAATCCTTCAGGCTGCTCATTGTACACTTCTTCCTCAATGATCCCATTAAGGAACGCAGTCTTCACATCCATTTGATGAATGTGCCAACCCATTTGTGCTGAGAGAGCAAGGATGTTCCTTATGGAAGAATATTGTGCGACAGGTGCAAAGGTTTCTTCATAATCAATCCCATCAATCTATGAGAATCTCCAGGAAAAAAATCTTGCCTTATACTTCTCGACGCTCCCATCAACAACTTGCTTTACCTTGTAGATCCATCTTGATCCTACAACTGATTTACCCACCGACCTTGGAACAATCTCCCAAGCACTGTTTCTGAAAATGGAGTCATACTCCTCCACCATGGCATCTACCCATGTGTGCTCCTGCACTTCTTCTTCAAAATAAGATGGCTCTATCACAATACACTTGCTCATCAGAGCCATGTATCTAGTAAATCGGTCAGGTGACTGTCTTTGTCTTCACTGTGATGTAGGGGCTCCTACATTCTGTGCCACATCAAGCTTCAGTCTCTCAACTTTTGTGGTACGCTTTCTGCCTTGTCTAATGTTTGGTTCTGCATGAGTGGACTCCTCCACTCCATGAATCTCCTCATGTGGTTGATCCACATCTAGAGGCTCATCTTTGGGAACAAATAGCTCCCTCTCAAGCGAAAACTTCATAGCTTTCACCTCATTGAATTTTATATCTTGTTGCACCACAATCATCCAAATGTTTGGCAAATACACACGATAATTATGGGGTGTTTATGCGTACCCCACAAATATCCCAACTTCTGTCGTCGGCTCCAGCTTATTCCTGGCATCCTTTGTCACATGAATGCAAACAGATGAGCCAAAAAAATTCAAATGAGAAATATTAGGCTTCTTACCAGTAAAATCTTCTTCAGGTGTACTCATGCCAAGTACTCTATGAGGACAACAGTTTTGCACATAAACCGCAGTGTTGCATGCTTCCTCCTACAAGTGCATTGGTAGGCCCTAGACATGCAACACCCACGATCGTTCTGTTCTTCCTCTCCATGACCCCATTCTGCTGTGGGTTATGAGGCGCTATGAGTTCTCTTCGAATTCCTTCTTTGCTACAGAAGTCTTTGAATTCGCCCGAGATATATTCACCACCATTATCGCTCCATATAGCTTTCACTTGCTTCCCCAACTCCTTCTCCACCAATGCTTTAAACTCAAAGAACTTTGATAATGTTTCACTCTTCTTCTACATGAAGAAGATCCAGCATCTACGAGAATAGTCATCAACAAAAATGACATAATACACCTATTTTGTTGTTGAAGCAAGTGAGAAAGGTCCACACACATCTGTGTGAATTCTCTCTAGGATCACTGAAGCACGGTTCTCCTTCTCATGAAAGGTGGTCTTCAAAAACTTACCCATAGTACATCCCTTGCACTGATCTGACTGCGTAAGAGTACCCTTAGGAAGTCTAGTAGAAATCTGCTGCAAAATCTTCAAAGCACCATGGTGAAGATGGCCTAATCTCCTGTGCCATAATTCGCCCTCATCCTGGCTCACCACTTCTTCTGCTTTTCCCATCATTGCAGCGTAGCCATATACCTCCAACTTGTAGATATTCTTAACTCGAATCCATATCCTCTTGGTTTGACCCATTGTTTTATGTCGTAGGAAAGCTTTTCCATCACTAAAAACAACATCATAACCTATGTCTTCCAACATTGCAACCGAGACCAAGTTCTTCTTCAGACCTAGAACATGCATAACATCTTTCAATAGAAATGGATTACCTGACTCCCTCTCAAAGGTAATGGTCCCAATTCCAGTTGCACTGTATCAAACATCATCGCCCATCTCTATATGCATTTGAAGGTCCTTCTCCTCCAAGTCACTAAACAACTCCTTGTCTCCCGTCATATGGAAAGAAGCACCACTATCAAGATACCACACTGATCCCATTGAGCTTGAAACCAAGCATGTGATCAAAGAGAAATCAAGTTCAAATTGTGAGGCTAAGGCCTCTCCAGCTACAGCTCTAACAGCCTTCTTGTTCTTCTTCTTCTATGGCAGTTAGTGACGAAATTCCCATGTTCGTGACAGTGAAAACACTTCACCTTGGACAAATCCCGCTTCTTGCCTTTAGCTTCAAATTTTGAAGAAAATTTCTTCCCCTTCCCTTTCCTTGTTTTGGCAGCCAAAGTGAAATTCTCTTCATCTTCATTCTTCGATGAAGAGCCATCCCTAGTACTTTGCCTTATCTCCTCCTGCACAAGATCCGACCAAAGTCGCTCCCATCCCAGTAGTTTCTCCTGTCCATTGACAGAGTCTTCATAGCTATGCAAACTCTTTGGAAGCCCAAGGAGAGCCAAGCTCACCAAGTCTTCATCATCAACATTAATCCCCACACTTCCCACTTCATCCCTACAGTGGACAAACTTCGTTAGATATTTTGGAATATTGTCGCCCTTCTCCATTTTTATTTTTCTGAGCTTATATTTCAGTGCCAACTTCCTCTGGTCGCTACTGCTTTGGAACAAATCTGTCAAAGCCTTCCACATTGAAAATGGAGTGGATTTCCCGTGAATTCTGGACACAATATGGTTCTTCACACCTTCCAACAGAATTCTTCTTGTCTTTTCTATCTTCTTTTGCCATGCGTCAAGTAATGCAGCATCGCTAGATCCCAGCTTAGGAACATCGCTATCGATGAACTCCTTTAGTCCATTATCCTCCAGTACCACCTCCATCCTATCCTTCCAGACTATGTAATTTGAGCTTCCATCAAGGGCATACTCCAATCGCAACCCATTGTAAGACATTTCAATGTATACTCAACTGTCGCACCAAGAATTTTCTGCAGCGAATTCGAATTTTCCACCAGCACAAACTCAACAATTCTTCGCAATTGCAATCTTCAATAATTAACACTACTTCGATACCATGTAGAAATTACATACAATATGCATGTATGTATCCAGATTCTCCTGATCTAATACTATTTATCTTCTTTCTAAATACAAAATCCTTCCACTGTTAATCTTTTGCGGAAATTAAAATCAATTGCAAACACATGAAGTAATAAAAACAATCGCACATAACACAGTTGTTTAACGGGAAATCCTGAAGCTAAAAAACCCAACTATCATATATTATGTATCATGGAGATCATGTAACAATCTCTTACAAATCTTAGTACATCAAGCTCTCAGTACAATCAATCGTCACACACTAATCAGAAGAAATCTGCAAATCCATGCACTGATTTCTTGCCACCTGATAGCCTGCCTCCACTGTGCAATCCCTGTTGAAGAATAGCTCTGAATAAATTCAAATTACCCTTGCCTTGACTATGCAATCCTCATTGGCAACTCCAATGTGTGTATGGTGCAATCAATGAATCATTATAGTCACAACAAATAGTCCATCTTGCCCTTTCACCTATCTCTTCACTGGGTCTCCACTAGAACTGACATGCACTGTAGTTAACTGATGTATTGTTCAGTTGATTAATGAGTTATTATTTGTGAATTAATTAAATAATTAATTCACTCCACTCTCACTAGTGTATCATTCAGTTAGACTAGATACAACTAGCTCAATTGAGTTTAACTCCATTAACTGAGTTAAACTGAATAACAACTCCATGAACTACTCTTCCAACTCTGTCATAAATTTTCCACTTCAGTTCTAACTGAGTCCTCCATGCATGAACCACCAATAAACCCTAGGAATTGCGTAATTCCTTCAGCCCACTGATTTTCCAAATCTATACACTAAAATTAAGTGCTCCAAGAGAATAAGTTGATGTTTATTGTCGGATTATTATTAAGAGCTAATAATAATTGACACTTCTATTTTTAGATCAACGATCTATAAATAGACTTCGCCCAATATTATAAAAATAGAATTTCATCTATTTTTCCAACTTGACCAACCATCCACAAATAACATCGTGCAACTTCTGAAATATGATCACCATGTCTAAAAATAGACGTAGTCTAAAAATAGACTTGCACCTAAAAATAGCCTTCGGGCCCACTTAGTGAAGGCGATTCATTTTCACTAAGCTCATCATCTTGTTGAATCTCAACAAACTGGAAGTTTATATTTATAGAAATTTGAATTTCCCCTTACAATCAATGCTCAAAAGTGCATGTCTACAATAGTCGATCAAAGTCAATAAGCATTATTCTAATCATATGCTATGTATGAAGGGAAGAAGTTGTATGATAATACCATTATTCATTGTGTCCTATTTGACCTGTAATTGTTTTTATGAAAAACACATTTAGAAGCATGGATGTAGTTTACCCACTTGTGAAGTAGGGCCATGTTTCATTGACATCATTTGTCTCTTTAATATTGAAGTTGTCTCTTCGGTGTGAGGGCTTGCAATTTTCAATTGGGTTATGTTTAGCATACCATAGCTTTATTGACACACGAGATTATCTTTTTATCAATATAGATGAAGATGATAAGAGGAAAAATTAAATTCTCTAAATATTTCCTAAGTATCTACTTATTTAAAATTACAATACAAGATATAAGTGCACTAATACAATGAAAAAAACCCAAGTCATTTTCTTTTCAAGGAAAATTTCTAGTAATTTTACTTCTGAGATAGGAATTAAATTTAATTTATAGATTCCATGATAATTTCTACTAGCTAATGACCCAAATAGAGATAAGAAAAAAATGAAAATGGATGTCTATGAGACGACCATAGAGGCTAATCATATAGACAGTAAGATCAAAAATATTTTCAGCCTAAAGTTCAACATTGGATCTATAATTTGGCTATTTGTGGACATATACATTATCCACTAAAACAATACGAAAATCCATAACCAACTTATATATATCATTTATATAAATGTAATGAGAGGAGAATATAAGCTAGTTGGAGCTAGGTGTTGTGTATATATTCGAAGGAGGTGTCTTGGTAATTTTCATGCACTTTTTATATGCCTTGGTTCAGCGCAAATCTAATTTTGAAGATGTGGTTTTCTTCTTGACTCATTTCTCTGTAAATATGATCAAAGGTGAGATGTGAAAAATATTATAGCCCATTTTTATGTATTTTGAAAAATAGCATGAAATAATAATTCTGCAAAGAGAAAAAAAAATTCATCCAATTTATGTTGAGAAAATATTCTCCATAAATATGTTACCTCAGAATTCCTATTTCCATAGCGAATTTAAGAGTGAGCGTAAGGGCCATCAGTTCACTAAAGTTTTTGGAGGCGAAGCCAACTCTCACTGAGAAGGATATGGTGTGTGTGTTTTAGATGTTTAGAACCTCTCCAGCCCCTCCTATTGATGGATCATCTTGTGTTTTCCTATCAAAACAAGGTCATAGGAAGCATGTTTGAAAATGTGTCTCTTGAGTCCCTCTAGGATTTTTGAAAGTGTTAGCTCACGGAAACGCTTCAAGTATGGCCAGGCTCTAAATTTATTTTCATTGAGAGGAATGAACCTTGTCCTAAAATATAGAATATATAATGCTTTTTGGATACCATATTCCCCAAATTACTGTAAGGGGAAGAGCCTTAAACTTTTTTGGATGTTGTTTGCTGACATAGATTTTTAAATCTTCCTCTATAGGTGCACCCTTACTCTAGTGTGCTTAGTTATTGGTTGGAATAAACATATCATATATGTTTTGAATTTCATATTATAATTTTTTAGTTGTGCTTCCTGTTTTTACCAAACTGGAAAGAAGTAAATTCATACCAATTGAGATTAAAGAAATCAATGGTTAGATGTAAGAGATGATTCATTTTCATCGAGAATACACTCTAATGTTATTAACTTTTTAGAATAATCAATTGTATGTACCATGAATATACTTTGATATTTGATTTAACTATCTTAAATGGTAGATGAAGTTTCCATAAGTTGGGAAAAAGGCCATCACATGAACCAACTGATTTCTTTTTTTAGATCGATGCTTCATTTGTCCAAATGAGTTTGTCTTATATTTGGGATGAAACTTCATATGGATATATTTGGACAAGTTAAAAGGGAAATAGATATGTTATTAGTAACAATTAATGCCAAGGGCATTGGTCATAAAAATAAAAATATGTTTGTAAGATGCTAAGATAATGTTAATGCTAGAACATTGATGGTGTTAGAAGCAAATTATGAACTATTAAAACTACTCAGATTTCCATTCATGGTCGGGCTATTTTGGATAAATTTATCCTATCGATAATTTGTTTTATTTATAATTTTTCTAAGGTATCACGATTCACATATGGAAGTGTTGGTTTAATGTATACACTTCTGACATTTAGGGACTTGTTTTAGTCCTTTATAATCTTGGTTTTGTTAATATACTTTTCTCATCAATTTTTCATCATCAACAAACTAGTTTGAGAGGGGTTTCATTGCATTCCTGTGTCTCTATTATTTTTTTAATATTAAATAGACAAGGACTCTATCATTGATTTTGATTATATTGCAGTTGATTCGTATGCACAACTCTTTCATGGAATTCAAGTCTCTACAAGGCATAATCTTGTTGATGTGTTAATTTTAGTTAATTAATGAGACCATTGTGATAAATTTTATAAGTATTTGTTGGTTGACATGGATAATTATGTATTCTTGAATATGGAGCATGTTTTTCTTGGACTTGCATGCACGTTTCATATTTTTTCTGAGCTTGATGAAGGGAAGAGGAGTTGTCAGAGACATCTAGGTAGCCATAATTAACAACATGGCTCACTCGCAATAAACCTTGGAAGTGCATATGCATTTATGTTCAATTAGGTTTATTCAAAAAAATCTTATATTAATGTAAGATGAACCCTAAAAGTATCATTCAACCCTTGAAGTTGATTCAAAACTAACTCACACATTTTCATGTCTTTTAGGATTTTTTAGTTGCCAGTAAATGTTGTTTTCATGTCTTTTAGCTTTTATTGTTCACCATTAAAACATTTAAAAGAAATTATATTTAGAATTTTTAAAATTTTCTTTCCTACTTCTTTCTCACATTAGAATGCCTCCCAGTCTGTGTGGTTATGGTTGAGATAAAGTTTCTATATGGGGAGGACACAATTATTGGTTGATATCCATTAAAATCATGTTCTTGTCAAATAACAATTCACAACTCTATATGTGACTAAGAAAAACATTTTTCCCACCTTTATCTTAAACTTTTAAGTTTGTTTGGTTCCTTTTTATGTTAGAATCATATGTTAGCTCTATAATAAATAGTTATGAAAGATCTAGTGCCGCATATAAGCCTTCGATATCATAGAACATTGGAAAATTGTCACCACTTTTAATTTCCAAGAGATATTTTTCTTTGAGCGGTCGGTAACTTTACAACTTTTCAGTCCAAGAGATAGTACTCTTTGAGGCGTAGGTCACTTTAAAACTTTTCACTTAATGTAATTAAGGCCCCTTGGTGTAGAAATTTATAAGATTTTCATATTTTTAAGTTTTAGGTTATAATATTTTACTAATAGAATTATAAAACCAGATATAATAAGAAATCCACAAATTTATTTCATGGATAAGCTGTTTCTTTTATACATCTAGGTCACAGTCTCTATAACCATTATACCTAGGAGCTTTTAAAGACTACTTCATTTAAAATTAGAAGCATCTTCATGCCTGTTGGCATCAACATAAAACTGAAATTATTAGCATATATCATTGCAGTCATGGTTACAATTTTCATGGATTAGGTGGTATGTATAAGCAAGAAAGGATATTAAATTTCGTTATAAGTAATGAAATATTACACGAACTATTCATAGTCCTTAATGATATACTCAAATTTCTTTCACAATACTAATAAAGTGTCTAAAGAAGCCATTATCACTTCCAAAATCACAAATTTAAACATACAAGTTGTAAAAATTGAATTTGTTTCATAAATTTTAATAGAATCATGTGCTCAGATCTAAGATATAGTTCTTAAACTTTGAAGCCTCTTCTTGATTGAAGACATACTAAACTCATAAGATATAGCTGAAGAGAATATATATGTGTGTGTGTCTATGTGTGTGTGTATTTTAATTTAATTTAAAAATAGAAAATTAATTTATTTGAATACATTAAATAAATATTTTTTAATTTAACAAATAATTATATGAAGAAAAGGCAAGGACCATGTTATATTGAAATATTACTGCAATATTGCTCCCTTGAACCTTACAAATCATGAGGCCTATGTTGAAATTAATTTAAATACCTTGTCTGATCATGCCAACATGAATGTCTCATGAATGAAGAAATAGATCGTGATTTTCTACCTTCAAAATAAAAGATATTTTTTGGTGCAGTTAATCCATATTTAATCTTTACCACTTCCTATTGAGTCACCTATGTATCAGTTTTTCATGATCTTTGAAAATATTCAAAAGATCAGTGATCTCCCTGGTGTCTACCATGTTCTTGTTTTTTCAGTGTCGCTGATATGAATTTGGTTTATTTTGTTCTTTGTGAAGGTATGGAGATGTGGCTTTCATCACTTCAAGAGAAGTAGAAATAAGGCTATTGAGAAAATAACTCCAACACCAAGAGAGATTTGGTAGCATTTATGGAATTGGCGAACATGTCTTGTTCTCTAGTGTTGGCTACTCAACATAGATTTCTTGATCTTGTGTAGAAGAAATGAATCTGTATTTAGCTTATATTACATTAACAATGAAATTGCCAAAATTCATGGTAGGCTTTCCATCACATTTGTAGATAAAATTATAACACAATGTCACACTTTTCTTATGAGAGCTAAATGCTCCTATATGCAGGATGGATTTCATCACTTAAGAGCAGTAAAAAAAAAAATTATTACGAAAAATACTCCAACACATTTGTAGAGAAAAGTATAACACAGTATCACACTTTTCGTATCAAAGATAAATGCTCCTATATGAAACAACTAAGGATTTCATCACTTAAGAGCAATAAAAACAAGTTTATTGAGAAAAAAATCCAACATATTTGTAGAGAAAATTATAACACATTATCACACTTTTCTTATCAGATCTAAATGTTGCTATATGGAATAATGATGGCTTTCATCAAGAGCAGAACAAAAATTTTTAATGAGAAAACAACTCTAGCACTGAGAGAGATTTGGAAGCAACTGTTGAATTGGTGAACATGTCTTGCTCTATGGTGTTGGATATTGGGCATAGATTTCTTGATATTGTATACAAGAATGTAAATTTTCATGTAGTTTATACTATATTAACCATGAAATTGTGAACATTTAGGGAACACTTGCCATCACATTTGTAGAGAAAATTACAATAGAGTATCACATTTTTCTTATCATATCTAAATGTTCCTATATGCAACAACTAATGCAAGCTAAAATAAGAAGAGAAATAAGAATCTTGTTTGGGACTTGAGGTAGATTCATTCTCTACACATCTAGAGTAAAGCTTAATAAAACAAAACTCACCATACTTTGAATTTTTGAAATAAATATCTTAAAAATTAGAATATCAATTTAATACATTTTACTCAATTACATATTTAACAATATTCATTTAAAAAAATACAAATACAAATTACTATTTTAAATAAAACTATTCTAAATAATAAAAAAAGTACAAAGAATAGCATTAATTACCATGGCCCTCGTTTACATTCCTCTTATTACTTATGTTTGTAACTTGTTCTTAATAACATAGTGTCAATTTATTAAAACTATAATCTACAAGTCTCACTTTTTATAGCTTTGGTGGAAGGATAGAGTATCTAAATTCCCTTACCCTTTAAGAAGCATCATCAATTACTATACCACCCACCTCGACATCCAATCTAGAAATCTTAGGTTATTCTAAATTGATCAAGAGTATAGAATTTTTAGGGTGGTGTTTTATGTGCACTAAAATTCCCATTAGGTCCATCACTATGTATGCGATTCATTGCAACCTTGGATATATTCTATGAGTTGTGATTTTTTTCTTGTGGATACAACTTAGTTTTGGTTATCACCTAGTTATCATGATTCAAAACTTTGATATCATCTCAGATCCTTATAGCATTAGATATATTCTGTGAGCTAATGTGATGTTTTGTTTGTCACAATGATTAAAAAATCAATTATTATACCACAAGATTGATTTTCTCATTATCTATTTTTTTTATGAACCCTTTAAAAAAACCACAGGAACATTTGATTTTACACTTTGATCTCCCCAACATGGGTGGGGGTTTAAAATATTGGAGAGTAAATTGAGCGGTTATTGTTAGAAATTGTTATATGAGATGGAAAATTTGGATGGTTTGTAGACAATATGGATTCCATAACAGATATCTATTTTGAATTTTTTTGTGTCCCTGGCCATCATTTCAACTGAGAACGTCAATACATCACTATGTGAATGATAAATTATGACATCGCTAGCCATATCATTTGATTGTGGATCAAGTTATAAACTAATAACTTGTGAAATCTGTAGCCATTTTCTTTGATTGTGGGTTTCAAAAACTCGAGAGTAAATTGAGTGGTTATTTTTATAAATTGTCAATGCAACTAATAGGATCCATTTCAACTGAGAATGCCAATGCATCACTGTGCATTTAATAGGATCCATTTCAACTGAGAGTATCAATACATCACTGTGTGAATGACAACTTGTGACATCCCTAGCCATTTTCTTTGATTGTGGATCAAGTTATAAACTAATAACTAGTGAAATCCCTAGCCATTTTCTTTGATTGTGGATCAGGTTATAAACTAGAATATACTCTCTCTTCAAAAGACTCTGGAATATATATTGGATGGATGGAAAGGTTATGGTAAAACTTTTACAAAAAACCCCTTAGGTTTGTTTCATATTACTCTATTGTTAATCATATAGTGTCAATTTTGTAAAACTATAGGACTTAAAAAGGGGAAAGATGTTATGCATAGAACGCAGTGGCCTCACGATGAAGTTTCGGTCTCTGTGGAAGAAGAAGGGTATTTCCAACAGGATGGAAAATGTCGTGGAATATGAAAGCAATTTCATTCATCTTGTTTATGATCTTTTATTATGGGCACGCTATGTCTATAGATAGTAATGATGATATCAAAGCTTACTATCAAGCATGGCTCCTCTTGGATATTATTGACGCTCCAAATAAGAGCACCCACACACACATACACATATATATACTTCTAGGTTGAAATGTGCAAAAGAGTATTATTAAATTCAAAAACTTAAAAAAATACTGGATCATATCATGCAAACTAAATTTATATTTCACATAAGAGCACAAATATATACTTCATATCTAGGAGTATTGTTGAATATTTTTACAACTAGTCATATTGTTGATAGTTTTTTTAGAGAATAATTTGTGCACCTTTAGATAAAATTACATATCACATCTGCCTTCATCTACACTCTTCTTCTATATTCTATTGAGTACGCTATCGACTTAGGGTGTTTCCTTTGCGACATTTGGTGCAAATACTAGTTGCATTTTTGGAATATATAACAAATAAAACCATGTATTTTTGGAATAATAAGATAGTCATTAGAACAAGAAAAACTATGTATATTTGGATGTATGAAAATTTAGATGCATTCTATTAAGTAAAATTTTAAAAGAACAATGGTTATAAACATTTAAAAATAAATTTATTAAATAATTACTTTAGATCTATAATATTTATGAGATGGATCAATTCTCTTTTCACTCTAAAAGAGCTTTGCATATCAATACATTTGATCTCTCTTGGCTCTTGATATTGATCTAGGCCATCTTAATTTCCCCCTTTAAATAAACTACATTCCCTATGAATACCATGGGCCATTGACCCATGGGATTTGCATATCAATACATTTGATCTCTCTTGGCTCTTGATATTGACCTAGGCCATCTTAATTCCCCCCTTTAAATAAACTACATTCCCTATGAATACCATGGGCCATTGACCCATGTATTGTTTTTATAGTTTATTATTATTTTATTTATTATTATTATTATTTATTGTATTTTGACCTAGTTAAAGTGTTCACTACATTATGTCAATCTTTTTATTTAATTTAATTTTATTTTAATTTTTGTGTAATTTGACATAGTCAAAATGTTAAACATGGCATAACATGGAGTTTAATTTTATGATGTAAATTTATTTAAATCTAACAAGTTTTTAATAACATTGTTTTAACTTAAAAGTCACCAAAACCTAAATACTTTATCTTAATTTTCCCCTTTAAATAAACTACATTCCACATGAATACCATGGGTCAATACGATGGGCTCTTTTTATAGTTTATTATTATTTTATTTTATTTTATTATTTTTTATTGTATTTTGACTAATAGTTATTTTCCTTTTTTATAGTGTTTTTTATCCATTTATTTTAAATTAATTGGTTTGGGTGGAGTTTAATTTTTTGTTATAAATTTTATTTAAATCTAACAAATTTTTAATAACATCATTTAAACTTAAAACTTGTGGATCTAATGGCCTAAAACGTTTCAATCGTCTAACATTTGATCCAATGGCTCAAACATGGACACATTGGCAGCTAGGGGAGTTGTTTTCAAATAAAAATGCCTAAAAACGTAATAACTTCAAAATATTTCGCCATTTTACAACCAAGGCACTATAAAATTGCAAATCCACCGTTGCACAATAATAACCTGGGAAATGTTCACCCGAGAAATATCTCACATGTTTGAATATCTTTTCATTGGTCCCACTTTTGGTCTGGGTTTCAACAGAATAAAGAACCGCACGAAAGAAAGAACGTCTCTGTCGCTGACACGTTGGGCGTCGGAGGATTAAACCATATTTGAACACTTTGTAGTCAGATCAGTCACAACAAACGACCCAATAGTTTATAAACGTTCAAGGATTTTTGGCACGTTCCTGGAAATAATTTTCGTTAGATCAAACTTGTATTAAAAAGGTTGATGAATGGTAAAATGTAAGTATCAACCATTAAATTTGTAAAATCTAATTCCGCAACATTTGAATTCGAATGCAGTAGTCTATAATGCAGTTTAGGAAGGTTTTTATGGCAGTTTTCTCCCGTTTAATTTCTCTAAATTTCGGCAGGAATTTAGTGAAAATAGAAATTTGATGGGTAACCTTGCACAATAGAAGTGCCCTAGAGATTTTTTAGGGTGCTGAATCCATATATATAGTCAAAAAAATCAATTTAAATAACAAAAATCAAGATTTTACCTCAATTTGTTTCACCAGATTCCGGCACGTGAAACTCCAAAAAGTCACAGTAAAGACAACTCCAAATCGAATTCGATGAAAAGATCCGTGATATGAAAAGATCCGTGATTTTACAATAGTCAGTTCGGCTCTTGACTGTAAAATAAAACAAAATACAGACGGCTTACCTCGTTCTAAAGACCAAAGAAATGAATGTGACATGCCTGCCAATAAGATTCGTGCAAACCAAACAAACGTAAGAAGTGATATTAAGACTATTCAACGTTGGACCAGTCGGTGGAATATATATTGTTCATCCTTGGACTGCTCCGCCGCCAAGGATTGGAGAAGTAAGGAGGCGAGTAAAGCAAAGTTAGCAAACTCATATTAATGGTTTTCACATTGAAGAAATGAAATTCAGAACAAATCAATATAAGAATTTCTTTTATAATCAATTATACAAATTTCCATTAAAAGAATAAAATAAAATTCTTGGATAATAAGAATGTATTGAAGTACAACTAAAACACTGCATACAAAACAAATAACAAACTTTAGATAACTCCATCTCAGCCTTGATTGCCATGCAAGTAGAGCCATAACTAAACCCTTGACCTAACATTTGAGCTAAAATGAGTTGGTACTCAAGTCTGTCACAATGAAAAAATAACAGAACCTTACCCAAAAGCTGGTCGATTGAAACTTAGCAGATTCCTAAAATCTTGTTTACAGATTTCATAAAGGAAATTGGTAACACAATTTCAAAAATCAGAATATTAGAGTTTAAATGGTGTTTTTGTGTTATTTTATCTTGAAAATAGATTCAACAACTATAATTTAGATTTTCAAAAATTGCTATCAAATTTTATCATAATTTTACTAACATTTCCATTATTTTCCAAACTAATATGTAGTTTTTAAACTACGCACTTACTTACAAAGTATGTGGAAAACATTTCAATTTTTCCTAACCAGCATAGATCCATCTAAAGCACGGATCTAACATGAGCCGAGATAGATCAAATTTCTTTTATTGCAAACTTATTTTAAAGTGCAAAAACCAATGTGTAATTCTTTTACTCTTTAAATTACTTTTTTTTGAATGTTATAAAGATTTCATAACATGTGTATTGAGTGAGTTATTTTATATTACTTCATGTTGAAATATTGTATTTATAATTCACATTGGATGTTTTATCTCTGTAAAACAATATTATTTAAGATAGACATCCAAATATTGTATTTATTACTTGAAGGATGAAAATGAAATATCAACAAGTGAGTTATTTTATATTACCTCATGTTAAAATATTGTATTCATAATCCACATTGGATGTTTTATCTCTGTAAAATTATATTATTTAAGATAGACATAGAAATATTGTATTTATTACTTGAAGGGTGAAAGTGAAATATCAACAACTAAGCTACTTGTTTTGTTAATAATTTTTTTTTAATCTATTTATATAGTTATTTAATTTTTTTTTGTTTGGCCATGAGCTAAATCTATTTTTATTATTTTTTGAAAACGCGACATACTTACACATATCCCTCTTACTGGATGGTGAACAGATATTTGACCAGGATTCAACAAAACCAAACTATTTTTATTATTTTTTGAAAACGCAACATACTTACACATGTCCTTCTTACTGGATGATGAACATGTATTTGACCAAGATTCAACAAAACCTATTCATATATGTCTTCCACATTTAAGTATATAAATTTGAATGTAAATCATAGTTAAGCTATAAGATATGATACTACAAGGAAATTGTTAAAAGAATAAATATGAAAATATTAAGGAAATTGTTAAAAGAATAAATATTATAATAGTATAATTAAAAGAATAAATCAACATAATAATGGTGTAAAATATAAGAAGGGTTTATTAAAAATTATATTTTTAAATAAAATATTATTAACTTAAAATATATATAAATATTTGAATAATACAAATTATTAAAAACATTTATGTATTATAATGTAATATTTATTATATAATTTAAATTTATATAATGCATATTATGTAATATCCCACATTTTAAAAATTTGGACAAATCTAGCACATTTGAGTGAGTTAAAAAAATACTTGCAAACACAAATGGATCTGGAAATGCAACTTTTATTTATATTAGTAACCTAAGAAATGAGTACATGCCCATACAAATACATTTGATCCCCTGCAATAGCATGCTCTGCTACTCATTAAAATAGATAAACCTGAATGATTCCCAATGCCTAGCTTCTATCCCCATTTATAGGCTTGATGGACTCCCTAAAGACCTTATTTTATTATTTTCCCTCCAAAAACGAAGGAAAATACTATGGGATGATACCATAGGAGAATACCGTGAACTGATACCATGGGAGAATACCACGGTACATACCATGGACAAATTTCATCCATTTTGACCAAATCAAGAAAGAAAATATTACAAATCCCCTCGCCCAATGATTTCTTTCCCTCAAGAAATTCACTAATATCCACCATAGAAGCATTGATACCAGGATCCCATACAACCCAATGTGTTATTCCATACCTCCATGCTAAAAGATTCACTAATATCCACCATAGAAGCATTGATACTAGGATCCCATACAACCCGATGTGTTATTCCATACCTCCATGCTAAAAGATCATGAATGGATCCTTCGATACCTGGATCCCAAACAATCCTCCGACCAATCCTTCCTTTGAAAGATTCACCTGGATCCAAAACAATCCTCTGGCCAATCCTGGCCCCAACAGATTCTCTTGGATCCCAATGCCACCTAAGTCTTGGGACCTTTGGGTTATGGTACCATCTCAACCCTCCATCATTGCCCGTGCCAAAGGCCTCAAACTGCAATATTCCTTTTCATGTGAGTATCCTCCTGGGATTCAACCCATCAATAAAATACCAACTTATAATCTCTCGTCATTCCAGGCCTTCTGAAGGATAAATATCTGCAAATCTACTATGTTGATGTTGCTCGATGCTCAATTCATATTGCTCCACTTGGTCACCTAACATGATGCATTTGCAGAAATCTTCCCTTCTCTTCCCAATTTATAAAGGTGGGTTGGTAGTGTTGCAAGATTTATTTATGTAACTTATAAAGGGCTTCTCTAGAACCCCCAAATTTACTCCTCTTGTTGCCTTGTGAGGGACTTGAGTCATTCCTCAACACTAGACAACTTGGTTGTTGATTCGGCAGATACCCCTATGAGCTTCTCAATTTTTATATTCTCCTGTAAGATAATGTCTCATACTTTCCAAGCTCTCTTCTTCAACATCATAAGATTTTTCTTGAAATGCATGATCTTTTCCCGTAATTCCTCTTCTGGAAATTCTAGTACCTTGTTGAATGTCTCTGTATCTATCTACACTAGATGCCCCATGACCACAACTTCAACTTGAACCTTTGAGTGACCCTCCAAAAATGGCTCATCCTGCATATTATATTTTTCATGCTTCCTTGCATGATCATGCTCATCATATCAGTTTATAAATACTAGCTCCTCATTTGATTCACCTTGAATGTATTATTCCTGACCTTCTCCACACATGGGGATAAGTTTTCCACCCTCTCTAGTTGTCGAACATGGATGTATTGGTGGACTATTATCTACACTTGATTTCCCATACTCTTTATCGATGTTCTCTGGGATATCTATAGAATCAACTATCACGTCATCAGGAGGAATTACTATTGAAATTTGCAACAAGTAATAGTGAAATTGGCAACCAGAAAGAACAAAAATGTAGCCACAAAGGCCATGGAATCTTGATGCACCAAGAATGTGGAATTTTTGATGCACTAGAATTTTGGCCGTGGAATGTGAAGCATCTAATTTGTTTTTCCCTTAAATAAATTAGACAATAAATTTTAATTTCATCTCATAACAACTTGTATCAGTTAACTGAGTCACGATCACTGATTTAACTCAAAAAATTCGAGTTGAGGGTCTAAGATGAAACATGTAGAAGGATTCTAATATTTTGGAGGTCCAGCTGCAATTGATGCATTAGTGGGGTGCAAGTGTGAGTGACTTAACTCAACTTATTGAGTTATAATCAGTTTAAGTAGTTCTAACTAAGAGATGAGCTAGTGAGAGGTCTAGTTAATTAAATTAGATTTAATTCACAATGAGTGATTAATCAATTAACTGATAATTCAGTATAAATAGTTGTATGCATGTCAGTTCTGAGGGAGACCCAGTTGAGATAGAGGTTAACGAGAACATAACTATCAGTTGTATTTATAGAAAATTGCCCATGTGCAATTATACAGTCATTGGGATGCCATGATGCATTGCGCAATCAAGGAAAGGAATTATTCCTATTTAATAGGGTCCTAATTCTCTAGGAATTACATGAGAAAGACAGGCTGAAGGACCGATGAGAATTGGCTAAGTACTAGATTGAGTTTTCCTAGATCAGTGTGGGATAGTTGGGAGAGTGTTGGAGAATCTCATGAGAGATTAAGCATTGTATTCTTTCATGATTCCCTTGACTTAATACACAATATAGATAGATGGGTTTTGAGTAGTTTCTTTCCCCAATAAAATCTTGTGTTTTGCGATTGATTTACTTATTTCTCTTACTTGCATGTGATTGAGCGATCGTGTTTTGTATTCCGTAAATGTTGTAGAAGGTTTCAGTATCTTATTTTACTACATTATAACATTGGATTGAATCCGTTGTAGATTTTCTACATGGTATTAGAGTGATATTTATACATGGTACTGAGAGCACCAGGAATCGCAATAGAAGAGAAGAAATTGAGTTTTCCTTGAATAGATTCAAATTTTCAGATTCATTCTTTAGGATCTACAACAGATCAAGATGTCTTTCAATGGCTTGAGACTCGAATATTCTCTTAAGGGAAATTCGAATTATATAACATGGAAGGAAAGGATGGAGGCAGTGTTGGAGGACAACGAGTTGAAGGAATTCATAGATACTGATATCCCCAAGCCTGCAGTAACAAATTCCCAACTTCTTGATGCATGGAAGGAGAAGGTAGAAAAGTCAAGAAGTATCTTGTTAGAGGGAGTTCGAGATCATATTTTCACAAGTATCCATGGGAAGGTGACTCCATATGCTATGTGGAAGGCCTTGAAAAATCTATTTCAGAATAGCAGTGACCATAAGAAGTTGGCGCTAAAGCACAAGCTCAAAAAGATCAAGATGGAGGAGGGTGAGACGATACCAACATACTTGTTGAAATTTAGTCAATGTCAAGATGAGCTTGGAAGTCTTGGTGTGACAGTATCCCTAGATGATTTGGTCAGCCTAGCACTTCTATGCCTTCCCAAGAGATGACATAGTTACCAAGGCTCTGTGAATGGGAAGGAGAAGTTACCAGACTGGGAGAGTTTGTGGTCCGACTTGGTAATAGAAGAAATCAGGTGGAGCACTAGAGACGGGACCTCCAGCAAAGACAAAGAAGAATATTGTGCATTAGTTGAAAAAGGAAAGAAATCCAAGGGAAAGAATTCCCAAGGAAAAGAGGGAAAGAGAGACTTGTCCAAGATCAAGTGTTTTCACTGTCATGAGCACAGGCACGGGCACTATGCCGTGAATTATCGATAGATGAAGATAAGCAAGAAAGAGCCCACGGTTGTAGTGGGTGAAGCGTTGGCTTCATAGTTCAAACTTGATTTTACACTCATTGCATGCATGGGCAACACTGTAATGGGATGCATGTGGTATTTAGATAGTGATGTCTCACTCCACATGACATGGAATAGAGATATCTTCAGTGATATGGAGGAGAATGACATCCAACAGAACATAGAGTTTGGAGGTGAAGGGAGGTATAACACGACTGACATAGGTACAGTTACATTTTAGAGGGGGTCTGGCTTGTTCCAAGCCTAAGGAAGAATCTTCTCTCCGTAGCAGTATTGGAATACCGTGGTTATGATGTCATATTTAGAAAAGGAAAGGTGTTCCTCAGACACATTGCCATGGGATTGGTGAAATATATCGGTGTAAGAGTCAAGAACCTGTATGCTCTCGAGGTTGAGAATGCACAAAAAAATTTGAGGAGCAAAGCAGAGGTTAGTAACTTGATGGTTGAAAGGGAGCCTCTCAACATATAACCTCAGAAGCAGTCTCAGAAGGTTGTGGAGCAGCCACAATTGGAGAAGCAGAGAGGAGACTAAGTGGAAACATCCAATCAAGTATATACCTCCAGTAGGGGAAATTTCAAGCCAAATGGGTAAAGGGAATACATGTAGCTATACCTCCAAGTGAGAGGTGTTGTGATGTGCAGATATAATCCCAAGAAGAAATTTGGGCATGGTCCATTGAGATGGTGTTTCTCATGGGTCGAACCTGGCTATGAGGAGCACACAGTACAATAGTATCAGGAAGGATCGGTTGGATTGATCCAGTCAGATGTCAGAAAGACATAAATCAGAGTGAAAAATGTCAGATACTGAAGTGTAGATTTACAAATGGCAGCAGTGTAAAGGGCGTGGATGAAGATGTCAACAACAGTGCAGAGAATCTAGTAGACAAGTGCAGTAGCTAGTAGTAGTCAGAAGACCCTAATGAAAAATGCATTATACTGATTCAGTTTTTCGGAGGCTATTCATTTTCAGGAGTCGCTGGTGAAAACAACACTAGAGAAGTGTTGCATGAAAAACATTCCAAAGGTACTAGATCAAGATAGATTGGATTCATTTCTTTTTGAGAGGGAGTGTTGAAATTTGCAACAAGAAAAATTGAAATTGGAAGCCAGAAAGGACAAAAAATGCACCCACAAAGGTCATGGAATATTTATGCACCAGGAATGTGGAATTTTTTATGCACTATAATTTTAGACGTGGAATGTGAAGCATCTAATTTATTTTTCCCTTAAATAAATTGTAATTTCATCTCATAACAACTTGTATCTGTTAACTAAGTCACGATGAATGTGTTAGCTCAAGAAATTCTAGGTGAGGGTATAAGATGAAACATGTGGAGGGATTCCAATATTTTGGGGGTCTAGTTCAAGTTGATGCATGAGAGGGGTGCATTTTTTAGTGAGTTAACTCAACTTATTGAGTTATAATCAGTTTAACTAGTTCTAACTGAGAGATGAGCTAGTGAGAGGTCCAGTGAATTAAATTAGATTTAATTCACAATCAGTGATCAATTAGTTAACTGGTAATTCACTATAAATAGTTGCATGCATGTCAATTTTGAGGAAGACCCAGTTGAGATAGAGGTTAAAGGGAACATAACTATACTTTGTATTTATAAAAAATTACCCATGTGAAATTATAGAGTCATTGGGATGCCATGATGCATTGAAAAATCAAGGAAGGGAATTATTCCTATTTAATAGGGGCCTAATTCTCTAGGAATTGTGTGAGCAAGGCAGGTTGAAGGAAGGCTGAGAATTGGCTAAGTACTAGACCAATTTTTCCTAGATAATTGTGAGATAGCAGGTAGAATGTTGGAAAATCTCATTAGAGATTAAGCATTGTATTGTTTCATGATTTCTTGAATTAATACACAATATAGATAGAGGGGTTTTGAGAATTTTCTTTTCCCAAGAATATCTTGTGTTGTGCGATTGATTTACTTCTTTCTCTTACTTACATGTAATTGAGCAATCACGTTTTGTATTTCGCAAATATTGTAGAAGGATTCAATATATTGTTTTAGTACATTATAAGATTGGATTTAATCCGTTGTAGATTTTCTACATTGTATTAGAGCAATATTTATACAATTATCTCCTTCCTTTCATCGTGTAATTTTTCAAAGTGACTGATTATCGTCGGCTTATCTTGCAATTTTCTCTAAAAAGCATGGTGTTGTTGCTCACCCTCGATACTTGAATTCTTTGATCCTTCATATTTTCTCTTCTAAAAACCAGTGAACCCAATTATGGATGAATCCCCATGGTCTGAATAATTTTATAAATGTTCTGCCCTTGTTGCCTCCTTATCACCTAGGCATGGATGGTTAAGGGCCCAAGGTCCCTTGGAGATAAAGAATAGTCCTCTCGTCCTTAGTTCATTATTTCTTCAAATTTTGTTCTTGCTTCCTAAATCAATATTTCTAAACTCCTTCCTAGTCAACACCCTTATGAGCAATTTTATGTTTTGCTTGACCAACTTCTCGACTAGATCATAGGCAACTAATGATCCCTGTGGTTCCTTCCTCCAAATTGTCAACAATTTGGATCTTATTATATTATAGATATCAAAATATCCTTCTAAGAATAGAGACACAATATTTTGCATGCTTTTTTTGACACAATCTAGATGAGATAATGTAATTTTGGTGTAAAATGTAATATTCCCAAATGGGGAAGCAACAATATAGTGCATAAAACTAGAAATAGCAGCATAAATCAACACATAAAATGTAAGAAGATCATATATCCATCATATTAATATCATAGAAGCAAAATGTATACAAGTTCTTGAGGAAATAGTCACTCAAGTTAGGCAAAAACAAGCCTCAAGAGAACATGTACATGAAACATGAAGAACATTGCTACACAATAACACCCAAGGCTATGAAAACGCAGTTTTAATAGAAATAAATGTTGCTGAAGAATTTAAATACATAGATCTGAAGTTATATTGCTCAAATAATTCTGAGAACAGAGATCTAAGCTCCCAAACACGTTTCAAAGATAACCCGGAAATGGTTTCCCGAAATACATAAAAATGCAGAAATACAAATATGGCCCTAGGACTAAATAATATCTGCAACTAGATAGATGATATGAGGTTTCTGATCTGTTCTATAAATGTATGAAAACTCCTCCTATAGATTCTCCAAATGATAGGCTATCCCCTCACTAAAAATCTATCTCCCCCAACTAGGGCTCCAAACCCTCTACTACAACTGCACACTAAAATAACGTAGTTTCTTCAGAAAAATGCGCTGTAACTAATAGCAGTATCTTAGCCTGATGTTGGATGATAAAATAAGGCTCAAGGGCCCTCTTTGCTAGCCTCCCAATGGAAGGAAACTTTCCCCCAATTGAAATCAAGCAAGGAAGTGACCCAAATCAACTCTCCATTGTTGCACCCTGCAACACAACACAATACTCTGTAGAAACTGCATTTTAAAAAAAAAATGTAGCTTGGGCAGATGCCGGATAGTGGACAAGGTAGTGCAATAATCTTCTAAGAGGCCTCTCAAGGAAAGAGGTGGGATTCTCGACCGGGAACACCCTGTGCTAAACAACACTGCAATATCAGCTAAATAGTTGAAGAGAGCAACAAGTCTAAACAGACCATATACAAAATAATAATCCAAAACATCCCCATATGGCTGCCATCCTCTTCCCTATATAATTGATAAGCTTCCTCACCCTTGGCCCCACTCAATTAGGTCACTACTTCCATGCATTCAATCTCCCTCCAAAACTATGTTGTCCCACCTTGAATGCCACTCCTCCATAACAGTGTTGTTGATTTGGTCAAAGTTGACCCAGTCTTCATGATCCAACCCCTTTTCACACCTAAGGGTCTTCAATCCAGCTTTTTAGATGACCTTTATTCACACTGGGAGTGAATTTTATTCCTACTAAGGAGATTTGTGGGTCTCCATAGCCTCTTATTCCTCTATCTAAGAGCAACATCAAAATTTAATATTCCAATTTGCTGTATGCTAATTTAAAAATATTACATAAAATATTTGTAGTAACTGGAAGATTAAGTTGTCGCCTTCCAAATTCAGCATAAAGGTGCCAAAGCTGAACTCTGCCATGAGTTTTAATATTTTGCACCGCTTCTAAAAGGTAGGAAGCATGATATAATTCAACCCCTAAAGGGCTTCTATTATCAGCTACAATATATATGTCATGAGGTAATTATTGTAGGGTAGTAGTGGCGATGCTATAGTTATGAACTTGTTGAGACAAGAAGCAGTTGTGAGCCTGAACTCTTCACAATCATATTCCCAAATTTTGGGTTGTATTAATGTAAGCATAGAGGGATTGAGAGCACAACCAAGTTTCTTTCATTCTGGTTTCCCCACCTTGGACATACATGCACCTAATTCCTCCAACTTATGAAGGTCTATGAATAATTTCATTTGTTGTAGCTCGGACCCAAGTGTGAAGAGCTTAACCCATCTTCCATAATCTTCATTCACTTCCCATGGGTGATTCTGCTGCAGAATTGCATAAATTTATTTTGAGAAAGGCCTGGTTATTTTACCATCATTTTGGTGTAAGAAAGTATTATTGTGTAAAGGCTATATATTCTCACTAATTCATTGAGAAGTTTCTCAATATTTTCTAAGGTCTCTTCAAGATGACCCGTCCTCTCACATATGAAATATTACTTCAAACATACTATGCCTCTTGAAATTACAATCCTCTCTAGAAAATAGTTTTCTAGCCTTTCAACAATGACTATATTTGCAAGAAAAATATGAATCTTCCATACACATGAATAAATATAATGAGAGCACTTATTTATTAATTTAATTTATAACCTCACTCAAGTACATTTATTCATCAGAGGCAGATATACAAACTAGAACGTTGGGTCCCATCAACGTTGTAATAACATAATTGTGGTGCTGGGTCCCATCAACGTTGTAATAACATAATTGTGGCACTGGGTCCCATCAACATTGTAATAACATAATTGTGGTTTTGATATTATAATACTTCCACACATACATGAAGAAGATCCTTGGTTGAGTCACTGTGGGGTGTCTCTCTCAGCCTACTTGAAACTTATGTGGCCACTCTTGAGGCCCATAGTCTTAGAAATTCCACCCAGTGAGATCACAATCTTCGTTCCCTCTGCTTCAAGATATTAACATGCACCGCCAGTGGTGGATGAGCAGTGGTTCGGGGATCCCCTTGCTTGATCAACTTCACTTCTTCATTGTACAACCATCGAACCACATTCCATGGTTTCGGGCAATGAATGAATGTTGGAAATACTCCCAAGAACTGCCATGAATAAAGTGGAAACAACCCACACTTTCAATTGAATTTTTGTGTAGGGAAGGATGAAGCCCGGGATTCAAATCTAGAGGCGTTTCACACAAAATCAAAACAAAGTACCCGAGCCCATGTCTGCATTTAATTTCTTAAACCACTGTCATTGAATTACCATTGCCCGCAGTTCACAATGTGTAAGTTTTTTGGTTTACCATCAAGCCTTTCGCTGAAAGTTATATTTCCGCCGATGCGATATCGACGGGACCCACCATACCTTACTGCAATTGAAAACTGTGCCACAAACCTTTGTATTTCATTTTATCCCTTACATTTTTCACTTTGCACTGACCGTGCTTTACCGCATCGCCGCCTGCGCTTCGCAGATTTCATGTTTTACCATTTTGACCGCTCACAAGTTTGCACTTCGCATGTTTTACTACTTACCTTTAAGCCACCTACAAGTTATTCTATTTATGTTGTGATCCGATCGCAAATGGCATGTGGCAAGCTCAGGAGGATAGCACACATAAAGTGCCCACAAGTTCAGGAGGATAACGCCCACAAGTTATTATGTTTAAGTTGTGATGTGATTGTGTCGTCGCACATCGCAATAAAAAATATTTAAGTTTTCTCGTAAGCGCCCAATTTAAAATTTATAATCGTCGGTATGTGATTTGCGATGGAGGCATGGATGCGATGTGGTTTTGTAGGCGGAACCCATAATATTCGAGGTCCGCCATATTGTGTTTTGTACCCTGTTTCCTGTAGAAACAGAAGAATCGAGCAAAAGGACGATCGGGTTGTTAACTGTCCATTTCTGCATTGAATCACATTTAATCTTTAGGCTTCCACAATTTTTTTATAAAATGAATGTAATTTCATTTTGTAGATTTTGAACGAATGAATGAATTAAAAATAATTCCTCTCTTGTTTTAGCTCGTTGTCTGTCTGTGTATGAATGGTTATTTCTGCAATATTGCATTCTTTGTGTTGTGGGGGAAACACATCCCTCTGCTGTTTGTTTATTCATAATTTCGAACATGGTATTATAGAAGGTATAGGCTCTCAGTGAAAGAACAAGCTCCTTAATGAAGAAGCTGAAAGTTTGTTTGAGAAGCAGTTTCTCCAGTAGTGAGAAGGTGTTGTTACACAGTCAAGATGGCAGAAACAGGCACATGCCTGACTAATCCCCAACTACCAAAGTTCAATGGGAAGAATTATGATTATTGGGCCATTACAATGAAGGCCCTATTTTCTTCACAAGATATTTAGGAGATGGTGGAATATGGTTTCCAAGAACCAAAAAATGCAACAACATATAATTCTTTGACACAATCAAAAAGAGATTTATTGAGAGATAATAAGAAGAAGGACTCTGAAGCCCTCTTCTATATTAATAAGAAGAAGGACTCTGAAGCCCTCTTCTATATTTTCCAAGCAATACATGAGAGTATTTTCCAAAGGTTTGTAGCTACAACAAAGTCCAAGGAGGCATGGTATACCCTCCAGACAGCCTATCAAGGCATGGCAAAGGTGAAGGAAAAAAAACTTCAAATGCTGAGAAGAGATTTTGAAACTCTTTGTATGAAAGAGTCTGATAACATAGACTCATTCTTTACACATGTGATTGGGTTGGTTACCCAAATCAGGTCTCATGGAGAGACACTTGAAGAAAGGAGAATAGTTGAGAAAGTCTTAAGAATTCTATCGTCAAGGTTTGATGCCATAGTTGTGGCCATAGAAGAGACAAAGGATCTATCACAGTTTTCAGTGGATGAGCTTCATGCATCACTAATGTCTCATGAGAAAAAACTGAACAAAGCAACAAACTCCTCATTGGAGCATGCATTTAAGACACACATGTCTTTTGGTCAAGGTATAGGTCGAGGAAGATCAAACTACCAAGGAAGAGGAAGAAGCCCACACAGAGGTGGAAGAAGCAGCCCTGCAAGCACAACTGGAGGGGGCAGCAATCAAAATCCAAGCCAAGGCTCAAGCCAAAATCAAGCACAAGGACATAGGTATGATAAATCTCAAGTCCAATTTCATTATTGAAAAAAGTATGGTCATTATGCAAATAAATGTAGAAATAAGCAAAACGACATGGGTAGTAAACCTCGTGTAAATTTCACAAAATAAAACCAGAACCATGGGAACATGCTATTAGCTTGTAATTTAGCACAAGAAAAACAAGAATATGTATGGTTCTTAGATTCAAGGTGTACTAACCATATGACTGGAAACATAGCAATGTTTTCCTATCTAGATGAAAGTGTAAAATCTGAAGTGACAACGGGTATTGATAGCAAAGTCTCTATCATGGGGAAAGGAAGAGTAAACATACTGACAAAGAAGGGAGAGAATAATTTTGTGCCAGAAACCAGACAACCTATGTGAAGGCTGCATCTTGGGAAAAAAACAAAGAGAATCATTTCCAGCAGGAAAGAGTATAAGGGAAAAGGCACCTTTGGAGATTGTCCACTCATTTTTATGTGGACCAATGCAAATGTCATCATTAGATGGTAGTAATTATGTTTTGACATTTATAGATGATTACACAAGGAAGACATGGGTCTATTTCCTAAAACAGAAAAGTGAAGTGTTTGAACAATTCTACCACTTCAAATCTCTTGTGGAGAAGCAAAGTGGACACTACATAAAAGTGTTGAGAACTGATGGAGGTGGAGAATATATCTCCAAATACTTCCTACGTTTTTGTGGGGAGCATGGAATACACAAGAAATTTACCACAAGGTATACACCTTAGCAAAATGGTATAGCAGAAAGAAAGAATAGGACCATCATGGACATGGTAAGAAGTATGTTGAAGGAAAATCATTTTCCAAATGAGTATTGGGTAGAAGATGTCAATTATGAAACATATATCTTAAATAGATGTCCAACCAAAGGTGTTATGAACAGATTTCCAGAAGAAGCATGGAGTGGAACAAAGCAATTTGTCACTCACATGAGAGTTTTTGGATATGTGGCATATGCACATGTCCCATATCAGTTAAGGAAGAAGTGGAAAGCAAGGGGGAGAAATGTATCTTTCTTGGATACAGTGATGAATCCAAGGCTTACAAGCTCTATAATCCATCAACCAAGAAAGTAATAATCAACAGAGATGTTCAGTTCATAGAAGAAGAAGCTTGGGATGGAAGTTTAGAGAAGAAATTAAATGTGAAGACATGTATTTCACATGAAGACAAAGAGGAATTGATTGCAGAAAGTAATTCCTCAATGGTGGCTCCTCCTCCACCTTCACAAGCTCAACATAGCACACTACAAGAAAGAAATATAACAACATTGAGAAATCAAGAAAGTGCTTCTCCAGGCACACCACATGGATCAGCAACTCCCTTGATTTCAAGTGAAAATCCAAGCACATCTTCAACAAATACAAGAAGACCAAGATTCAGAAATTTAAGTGAAATTTATGAGCAAGAAGAAGTTGATAATAATGTTGGTCTGAATTCTTTATTTGAATTATTTTGTCATGTTGATGACCCAATCCATTTTGAAGATGTAGTCAAAGAAGAGAAATGGATTGAAGCAATGAATCAAGAGATAGGAGAAATAGAAAGAAATGACACATGGGAGTTAGTGGACCTCCCACAAGGAAAATAATTTATTGGAGTGAAATGCGTCTATAAGACCAAGAGAAACATTGAAGGAAAGATAGAAAGGAACAAAGCAAGGCTAGTTGTCAAAGGCTACAAGAAGCAGCATGGAAGAGACTATGAGGAAACCTTTGCACCAGTTGCAAGGATGGAGGCAATGCGGACGGTGTTGTCTATAGCATCACAACAAAAATGGAAAGTTTATCAAATGGATGTGAAGTGAGCATACTTGAATGGAGTGATGAAAGAGGAGGTGTATGTTGAACAACCTCCTGGCTATGAGATAGAAGGCCAAGAACACAAGGTGTATAAGTTGAAGAAATCTCATAATGGGCTGAAGCAAGCACCACAAGCATGGTACAGTAGGATTGATCCTTGCCTGGTGGACAATGGGTTCGACAAGTGTGATGGTGAACCCACACTCTACATCAAAGAAAATGATAGTAAAATTCTTATTGTTGTTTTGTATGTAGATGATTTGATTTTTACAGGCAATGATGTTTCTCTCATTGCTGATTTCAAAGCAGTCATGAAGACTAAGTTTGAAATGACTGACTTGGGTTTGTTAAGATATTTTTTGGGCATAGAAGTAAAGAAAATAGACAAAAGCATTTTTATCTCCCAAGAAAAGTATGTTGTAGAAGTTTTGAAGAGGTTCAATATGCAGAACAACAAGTTGTCATCAACTCCAACTCTCATGGGATTGAAGTTGAGCAAGGAAGATAGTAGCAAGAATGTCAATCCGACATTGTAAAATAGCATGGTTGACAGTCTAATGTATATGACTACAAGTAGGCCTGATATAATGTATGCAGTAAGCTTGATACCCAGACTCATGGAGACACCCAAGGAGACAAATTGGAAAGAAGCCAAGAGAATATTGAGGTATGTAATTGGAACAAAGGAGTATGGTGTTATATACTTCGAAACTGATAATTTTAAGCTAAATGGTTACACTAACAGTGTTTGGGCTGGAAGTGTAGATGACAGAAAAAGCACATCAGGGTATGTTTTTCATTTGGGATTGGGAGCCATTTTGTGGGCTTCCAAGAAGCAGCCAATAGTTTCATTATCAACACAAAAGGTTGAATATGTTGCAGCAACAACAACAACATGTCAAGTAGTTTGGATGAGAAGGATGCTGAGGAAATTTTGTCATGAACAAGACAAAGGAACCACAATTTTCTGTGATAACAACTCAGCAATTTCATTGTCAAATAATTTTGTTTTCCACAAGAGAACAAAGCATATTGATGCCTAATACCATTTCATAAGAGAATTAGTTAACAATGGTGAAATTATTTTGCAGCATTGCAGGTCAGAGGAACAATTTGCAGATATCCTCACAAATCCATTGGGACATAAAAGTTTTGTTTATCTCAAAAAGTGTCTTGGAATGATTGATGGCAGCAGTTGTGATTAAGGGGGAGTGTTGGAAATAATCCCAACAACCACCATGAATAGAGTGGTAGCAGCCCACACTTTCAATTGAATTTTTGTGCAGGGAAGGACGAAGCCCAGGTTTCGAATCTGGAGGCGTTTCATGCAAAATCAAAACTAAGTACCCAAGCCCATGTCTGCATTTAATTTCTTAAACCACCATCGTTGACTTGCCGTTGCCCATAGTTCGCAGCCCGCAAGTTTTTTGGTTTACCCTCAAGCCTTTCGCTGAATGTTATATTTCCTCCGATGTGATATCGGCAGGACCCACCATACCTTACCGCATTTGTAAACCGCACCACAAACCTTTGTATTTTGTTTTATCCCTTACCTTTCACACTTCGCACTTACCACACTTTACCGCATCGCCGCCCTCACTTTGCAAGTTTTATGTTTTACCTTTTTGACCACCTACAAGTTCGCACTTCGCATGTTTTACGAATTACCTTTAAGCCACCCGCAAATTATTCTATTTATGTCTCGATGTGATCAAAAATGGCACGTGTCAAGCTCAGGAGGATAGCACACATAAAGCGCCCACAAGCTCAGAAGGATAGCGCCCGCAAGTTATTATGCTTAAGTTTCGATGTGATCGTGTCGTCGCACATCGCAATCACAAACATTTAAGTTTTCTCGTATGAACCCACATTAATATTTTTAATCGTCGGTATGCGATTTGCAATGGAGGCATGGACGCGATGTGGTTTCGCAGGCGGAACCCATAATATTTCAGGTCTACCATTTTGTGTTTTGTACCCTGTTTCGTGTACAAACAGAAGAATCAACCAGAAGGACAATCAAGTTGTTAACTGTCCATTTCTGCATTGAATCGCATTTAATCTTAGGCTTCTGCCAATTTTGTATAAAATGAATGTAATTTCATTTTGTAGACGGTGCAGGAATGAATGAATTAAAAAGAATTCCTCTCTTGTGTCTAGCTCGATGTCTGTCTGTGTATGAATGCTTATTTCTACAATATTTCATTCTCTGTGTTGTGGAGGAAACACATCCCACTGCTATTTGTTTATTCATAATTTCAAACAATGAAGTGGAAAATTTGTTACCCAACTCATTGAAGAATTTCTCAGCCTCGACCTCCTGTAATGGCACCTTTCTGCACTATGACCGCACTCTCTTTCGTTGATGGTGCACAACGAGGCTCACGTGATTGATGGAGGACGAAGATGGCAGACACCGTACTGCACTCTGCGGTCTTTGGCCCTCCCCTACGCTTAGGAAATCGTCACGATGGAGTTGATGTGAGTAGTAGGGGTACAATGCTGCAATCTTCGGATGGTCATCCCCTGCACTCAGGAAACAATAGATGCAGAATCGATGGATGATCGACCTACTATGATCATGTGCCAGAAAGTAGTCATGACAGGAAACATTGTGAGGGGCTATTGATCAACAGATGTGCTCAACATTCTCGAAGACAGAACACTGAGATCTGGATATCTCCCTCCTATTGCTTTGGGGAAACCATAATCTTAATGAATATAAATTTTCAATCAAGGGATTCTACAACTTCTTTCCTGATCCCCCAAAATATCACGTTGTTCTATTTTTTTATTATTCTTTTTCCATTGATCAATATTAGTAATTATGGACAGATTTGCAATGTAGTGACCGAGGTGCCCACAACTAAGTGCAGTGACGATAATGATATAACAGACTGTATTTTTCAGCCCAATATAAATACTCTCTTTCTTGTTTAAGGGATGAACCGAACTGGGTAAAACATAATTCTTTGTATGGAGAAGGCCCCAAAAAAATACATGGCCTCTTCCAGTGCATAGGAGACATGACAATCGACTAATGTTATACTTGTTGGCAATTGGCAACGAACATGAATAAAGCATCAGGTTCTGATTTGAAGCCCTGAGAGCTGTTGCAGAAAAATATACTTCAAAAATTCTCAATCTTCATATGAATCTGCTCATAATGCTTTATGTTTCGAATATTTCACTTTTTTTTTATCGTTTCCTTCACACTATCTTACGTGATTGATGAAGGGGCGGATGGTAGCCAACTGCTATCGACCTTCTCCTATGCTCAGGTGGTCACGACAGGGACTTGTGAGTAGCACGAGCAACATGGGCTCATAATGCAGTTATCCAATAGCGATTTTGTGCCAGCTGTTGAGGAGGTAAATCCCCTCTGCGGACAAAGGAGATCCCACTAGTCCAGATCGGGTCTAGCAACAATCAAGTCACTCAATGACGTTGGTTCCTAGTTACAAAAAGATAAAGATCGCGATAAGAAGGCTACCTCAAATCCCACGGAGTTATCGTCAGAGAAAATATGATGCTTCCCGTCCCTCGCTTGACAGATCACAATCCTTCTGTTCGACACGTCCGGACACCTATACACATGCAGGGAAATGACGACATACAATGTAACATCTAAAGCATGTAACTATATATCAGTCAGAGAGGATATTATTCATTGTATTACATAAATAAATGAACACATGAATGGAACCAAAATCAGAGTCTCTTATATTATAAATGAAAAAAGGGAGATTACAACCAAATGCTCTGACGCTATGATCTTCCTTCGGCGGGGCTTGCAGTGGAGCGTGTCTCAACAAAGCCTGTCGGGAATCTGGACGAAGCTCTCTCTCTTACGGGATTCTCTTCGGCTTAGCTCTCAATAGTTGCCCAACTATATTTTCCTTCCTACAAGTTCAGCTAGCTTGCTAATGGAGAGGGCAAGCTTTTATAGATGGAGGAAAGGAAGTTGGGATCCCTATAATCATGGGATAGGCCCTATCTCTTAGGAAGGTTCCATGATAGGTATAAAACCACTTCCTATACATGGAGATCCGGAGCCAAACCACTCAACTCCTTTTGATGATTCATTTTGGAGTTTGTTAGAATCAAACATCCACCATTTAATTTTAAAAAACATCCCTTAATAATCTTGGCGTCAGTGAAACAAAGGGACAGAGTGCCAGTTGGCGCGCCCTCTAGTGTGGATTTCCCCCATTGGCGCGAGGGATGAACTAGATAGTCGCGCCAGGGCTAAAACATCTATTTTTAGGGTTTTTCAGAGGAAATGTTCTTCAGGAGAATGTTTTTCCTTATGCAATAGGATGCCATGAAGGTGATTTCAGGACATTTTATTGTTCACAGGTCATGGGAATAGTCCTCCAATGTACGGGACAAGGGATTGCAGGGATGGTGACAAAATAGTGTATAACAGATGCCCCCTAAAGCATGAGGTCCGAGAGAGAGGGGGGGTGAAATGCTTTATGAGAACTCGCCCAACTGAAAACACTGCCTTCAGAAGACCTGAAAATACAAATACAACTAATATCTCTAATACATGATATGTGGTATGGGCACAGCCATCCATAATAGAGTGTAAAATAACCGGGATCCAAGGTATCGATGCAGCTATCCAGCAAAGAAGGATCAACAAGTAGAATCAGGTATGGTCGCAGCCATCCAATCAAATGAGTCATGTAACTAATCATGATAATCCACAAAGAATCCACAGCCTAGATTTTATCAGACAAGATCTAAGGTCTTGCGCTCCATCTCAACCCGAACATAGTACAAGTCCAAGCATGTGAATAAGTGAGCTGAAGTCGAACATGTAAGAACATCGTCTGATTACCAGCCAATAATGAAAGCCATTAACAGACACGAGAGGAACCACCAATAATGAGGATGGCCCTCAAGGTACTATAGGTACAATCCATGGAATGTGAATAGTGAGCTGGCGTCGAACACTCGCAGAGTCATCTGATCGAAGGCCAATAATGAAAACCTTGCGTCGAATGTGAAGAACCTGCCATTGAGGCATGAAAGCTCCAAGGTACCTAAAGGGAGTCTCTAGATCAGCTTCTTGGATAATGAGCTGAAGTCGACAGGAAGTGACCTTGATCGAAGGTGGGCCATAGTGTTTCCCACATCATCAACGCGAGACAGAGGAACATGATGTTTGTGAATCAAGATCAGTAGAGAATCAGAGGGAGGTTGAAAAATGCAAAGGCCAAATTCTCTTGAACATATCGGCGGCACGACACTGGATTTGGAAGTATTTGACATCAAAGGATCAAAGGTTATGATGACGTGGCAAAGAGCAGATGAGCGGTCAAAAGAGATTACCCAAACCCATGGAGGCAAGCAGATAATGAGATGAGATGTCCCCAACCTAACACGAATGCAGACAAGTGCCATGTTCAAGAGTGACATACTGTCGACACGATGGTGATACTGGTTCCATTTTCCCCCACCATTTCTGGTGAGTACCCCAATTATTTTTGGAAACAAGCTTGAAGGGGATAGCATATGCTTGCGATATAAGTTTGTCCTTCAGAAAAATCCAACCTAGTACATTTAACGAGCCCTAGGAAGGAGGAACTCGAGTAACGTCACTATGACAGAGTTCGATGTCATCAGTTTTTAACGAGTCTGACAAGGGAATAAATCAGCATCTTTTCACGTTTAGAGAGTTTGAAAAGATAGCGGAAATGAAAACTCCAGCAGTCCCTTTTCGTAGATACTCCCTCAAATCCTAAAAGGTAGAAAACTATGTCTGAGAGAACCTCCTAGTCGCGATAGACTAGGGTATTCCTTTTTCGTAAATAATCTATCCTAGCCCGAAAAAGGGGTAAACGTATACTGGGTAGATATCACTTCGCAGCCATTTAACGAGTTCAAAATGACAAACATCTTGGCAATCTTTTCAATTTTAGAGAGTCAGAAAAGAGTTGAAAGGTGACTCCTCCTAGAGGAACGAGTGGTATAAAGGGCAGCAACTAGTTCTAGTGATGGTGGAACTACTCAGAACAAGATAAAGGTCAAGAGGCTGGCTAACAAGACCACTCATCACAGCGGTTCCTCAGGAATGGGTAAAACAACCAAGTGAAGGCGTATGATCGGCCAAGCAGATGGGGATGATGGAATGAGAAAACCAGGGCTCATCTGACAAAACAGGCTGATAAAATGGCAATCATGAGAGGTGAAATGGGAAAATTTTCATTTTTGCACAAGCTTGAAATCAGGAAACTCTACTTGAAGTTGGTTTCATTTTTACACAAGATTGAAACAAAGATAAACTATGCTTGAAACCGGTTTCATTTTTACACAAGCTTGAAATGGAAACAAACTATGCTTGAAAAAGTAAGCATGCCCCCAGCATGGTGACTCAATTCGAGGTACATTCCCCCCAAGCTTCAATCCATATGAAAGGCAGATGGACTAAAGGTTCAAATTATGAGATTAAGGGAAAGACTCGAGTGGGATTTTACGAGATCTAAACAAAGACTCGAATTGAATGGGAACGTGTTTCATTGTTTTAACGAGGTTGACACATTAAAAGAACTATCCTCATAAGATCTTGTTTCATTTTTTAAGGAGATTGACACAAGAAAACAAACTCTCCTCCGACGACCTTGTTTCATTTTTTAAGGAGCTTGACACAACAAAATGAACTCTGCTCCAACGAGCTTGTTTCATTTTTCAAGGAGCTTGACACAAGAAAATGAACTCTACTCCGACAAGCTTGTTTCATTTTTGAAGGAGCTTGACACAAGAAAATGAACTCTACTCCGACAACCTCATCATAATGAATAAGAATTCATGGCTTCCAAGAGGTTCTCATCCGATGGAAGGAAAACATCTTGGAATTCTGGACCCAGTGCCCCCAGCACACGATGTACACTAGCACCATAACTAAATACGGGCATACGACAGGTAGCCACATAATTGACATGCGACGGGGATGACATAACCGGAAAGTAAAGATCCGGCAGGGATGATGGTGGACTAGCTGCCATATTCGGACCAAAGAAAGCAAGCTGATCAATGGTCACGATCCGACCTTGGTGCGAAAAACACATCACATGAAAGAGGGAGGATACAAGCGCTCCCATGGAATATGTATAATCGCGGCCCAGGAGTAAATTGAAGTCCAAGGGGCCAGGAACAACCATCACGTCCATATGGACAGTTTTCCCTACCAAAGTAACAAGCAACTTCGGAAGGATCCCTAATGGTTGACTAGTTCTTCTATTAAAGGCCAACAGATTCTGCGTAACAGGCATAATCGGCGGTGAAACAAAAGCTTGCTAAGTAGTTGAGGATAAAATACTAATAGACACACCTTCATCTATAATGGTGTTGGGTACGACCAGATGGGAGGCTTGTACCGTGATCTCAAAGGGCACGTAAGAAGGAAAGCGATAACCTGTGAATCGACCCCAATCGAAGGAAGTGACCAAACTACTTGGAGGGGCTACCATCGAACCGAGATGGTCTTCCCCTGGTGTTATGGGAGAAAAAGGAGCATCCTTCGCCACCTCCATCATGGAGGCAGAATGAGTATCCTCTGGGACCTCCATCATGGGAGGCGGAGGAATAGCTTCCTGGGATATAGGGACAGGAGAATATTTCTCCAAGTCCGAGGAATCTAAAGAATCAAGAATAACTTGAGGGGGATGAGATCCACTCTCGACAGAAAATACCTGATGCACCGCAGACAAGGCCAGCTCAACCAATCCCACGACCAATGGTTGGTCAGGGATGGATTCATGATGGTGAATTTTCGAGGGAGCGGGATCAAGCAAGGATGACTCTTGACTGATCATTGAATCAACTGGTGAAGGACACAAAGAAATCTGTTTGTAACCAGCTGAAGGGCATGGTGCTGAAACATTCGAGTTGTACAAAACTCTCTTGGCTTCATCCATATACGGACAAAGGTGAATGGCATGGTGCCCTTCACACAACTTACAGGGATTGGTGAGCTTACTCTAAATCTTAAGAGTTTTACCAGTACTAGCTGAAGACGTGCCCCCAACCTGACTCCCATAAGCCAAAGGCAACGGTGAACGACTGTTGGACCATACTTCAAGCACCTTGGTAATGCCAGGGAAATCTCGAAGAAGATGGTTTCCCTGGCATAACATTCAAGGTAACTTAAATTTCTGCGGAGGGTTGGAAGGTTCATCGAGAGCAGGTATTTTAGAAGAAATAGCTACAGAATTAGCCTCTCACTTATTTGACTTCTTCTTCTTAGTCTTCTTCTTCTTTTTCTTAGCCACCTGGGTACTAGAATCCAAAATTTCACCAGGCGAAGTAGAAGATGAGGACGAAGAAATAGGCAAAGAAGGGGAGAGGTCCACCTTCGAATCAACATGGCATTGCTCAGGCGGAGGAGTGGATGGCACGGTAGACGAAACAATTCAGACTAGAGAGGTTGAAAACAACCAAACAAGCAACCCAATAGTTAACCCAGGGAGGGATAATGTGGCCATATAAGGAGCACCAATATTTCCTAAAGCAGGAAAAGGACTAGGACTCCCTTCAGAGGGGACTCCTTGATTGGAAAACTCCGAAAAAGCTGCCATCGGAAACAACCTTGAAATAAAACACTAAGGACAAAAATTTTAACCAGGAATATTTCGTGGGTGATTAATTTTTAAGACACTAAAACCAAACTCTGTTGTTTCATATTTTAAGAGTCGAAAAACAGGCAAAGGTGACTCTGTCGCTTTCAGGTTGAACACAAGTTTGAAAGGACAAGAGCTCAATGATATTTTCAGTTAAAAGATTCAGTAAAGATCAAAGTGACTGCTCTGGTAATCTAGGTAAATGGGTGTACCAGACATCCATGAACTGCCATATACACCTTGGTAAAAATGAAAGACAAATCAACCAAGGACTTAATGTACGTGCAGGTAATCTCCCCGAATTTTGTGTCCGGTGTATCACGGGTAAAAGGCGACAGACTCGACTTCCTACAGATAAAGGATTGCAACCTAATGGGGTCTCCCTTTATATACTCAACGATACGGGGAGCACAAGTCCGTACTAGCATTGTTTGTAGCTAGATGGCGAGTGACAACCGCTAGGTTTAAAGACACCGGAACACGTCTCTACCTTAGACTACTAGATGTTCTGTTAATGTTTCAATGTTGGCTTAGGTTAATTTAGTAAATTTTAAAGTTGATCTTCAATTAACGTTTCAATTTCAAGGCCCTATCGAATGTCGGATCTCTTAAAACCTCTAAATGCAAACTACATGCCACTATATATCATTTTTTTTTATGAAGAGCTATCTACGAGAGAGTTGAGAGCTTTTCAAATGACAACGAAATGAACACACAAAGAAATCCAATGCCTTTTCCAATGCAAACTAATGAAACTAGAAAACTCCTCTCTAGAGTTATATAACACTAGTAATGCGATAGAGCTTTCAATTTTCACTAGGCTAATCAAAATGCAAAAGATTTTGTTTTTGTATTTTTCAATATTTTAGAGAAAATGCACTAAATGAATGAAAAACTAATGAAAACACAAATTCAAGAAATGACAGTGGGAGAGCTTAAACAAACAAGTTCACTCAATAAAAACACACACAATCAAGACTCAAACCGATGACGAAATCCCTCAAAGCGAAGAATAATCTCGAAAGAGACTCAAACAAACCGTGTAATCTAGGCATGGAGTAACACAAAGCAAAATTGAACGAAAGAAAGGACAATCACTCAATTAACGCAATGATTCAATGGTATTGAACAAGACGAATGCAAAGAAGCAGAAACAAAATTGACCGGGCAAGCAAAGACTCAAAACTCCCACGGGAGGCTCAACACACTGAAGCACCTAGAAGCCCTAGGGCTAAAATGAAAAACTGATAATACAGGGCAAAAAACCAGAGGAAAAGGGCCAAACACAGTAAAAAATGACTCCAAGGCACTCAATCAATCAGAAAAAAGACACCAGGACCAAAACTCAAGCTCAGAAAGCCCAAGAATAGGCAAACCCTAAAACCAAGCAGGGTTGGCGCGCTTGTTTGGCTGTAATCTGTGCCAAACAGGGGTTGGCACGAGTGCCTAACCAGAAACAAGCACCAGTTGGCGCAACTCTCAGGATAAAAATCGCGCCAAGCCAGTTTACCCTAGTTAAATGATAAAAAAGGAGAAACTGAGACTAGATTTGGTCTTCTGGGGGCTGAACAAGGTTTTAACACCAAGGAAGATGAACTAGAAAAGAAAATAAATCAATCAAAAGCCAAAAAGCAACCCAAAGGAGGAAGGACTAACTCCCACTGGTCCCCAGCGGAGTCACCACATTGTTGAGGAGGTAAATCCCCTCTGCGGACAGAGGCGATCCCACTATCCTTAGATTGGGTCTAGCAAGAATCAAATCATGCAATGACGTTGGTTCCTAGTTACAAGAAAGACAAAGAATGCGATAAGCAGCCTACCTCAAATCCCACGTTGTTGTTGTCGATGAAGAAGCGGTGCTCCTCATCCCTAGCCTGATAGATCACAATCCTTCCGTTCTTCACGTCCGGACACCTGTACACACACAGAGAAATGATGAAATACAATGTAATACTTAAATCATGTAACTATATATCAGTCAGAGAAGATATAATTCGTTGCATTACATAAAAGAGTAAACACAAGAATGGAACCAAAATCAGAGTCGCTTATATTATAAATGACAAAAGGGAGATTACAACCAAATTCTCTGACGCTATGATCTTCCTTCAGCACGGCTTGCAGCGGAGCGTGTCTCAACAAAGCCTGTCAGGAATCTGGACAAAGCTCTCTCTCTTACGGGATTCTCTTCGGCTTAGCTCTCAATAGTTGCCTAGCTATAGTTTCCTTCCTACAAGTTCAGCTAGCTTGCTAATGGAGAGGGCAAGATTTTATAGATGGAGGAAAGGAAGTGGTTTTCCACCTATCATGGAACCTTCCTAAGAGATAGGGCCTACCCCATGATTATAGGGATCCCAACTTCCTTTCCTTATGATTGTAGAATTCTATGAATATAAGATGCAATTCTCATACATCATGTAATTAAATAGATTTCATCATATATATATATATATATATATATATCAATGTTTATTAATTGTTATTAATATTATAAAACTCATAAAAAATATAATTTTGAAATCATAAATTACATTAATTTTTTATTTAATATGTTCATATTTTAAATAGTTTATATATATATATATATATATATATATATAATAATGTTAAGAAGCGCTTTATAATCAAGTATAAATGAGATGTTTTCACTAAGGTTACATTTAAAAATAATAAAATAATACTTGCATTAACAATTTAAAAATAATAATAACAAAACAATCAAGGTCTACCATAAATAAAATACTTCGATTTTCACATTAATTTTATATCAATTTTATATATAGATATTAACTGAAAGTATAATTTAATTTATAATATTAGGAAGATATTAAATACCTTCACTAATTAATATAGAATCTGTAGATGTGTTAAAATTCGAAGAAACCTAATATATTCATAAACTTAGCAGCTCACAGGTGAGCTTTCACAGAGAGACTACCTTAGAGAGAACACTCTTCTTTGATCATTATTGATCAAGAATATATAGGTTTAAATATGCATTGGAGATTTAGAACTAACTCCTAAAAAGTAGGATCTAATTCCTAAACTAGGATACACACACAACTTATGAAACGGACTCTCTCCAATAATACATTCTCCATTAATTCCAACACTCCCCCTTAATGAGAAAGGGTTCAATAATACTCCTAACATCTCCCTAAATAATTCAAATTTATTTCTTCCAAGGGGCTTGGAAAAATAGCATACGCCTGTTTGTCTTAGTCTGAGCTAGGCTTACAAGGGTACATAAAAAATACTTGATAACTGAGCTTTCATTTTTGTCTTCTTGTTAAGGAGTCCATGCTTGGCCATTTTCCGGTGAAGTTTCATCTTCACTTTTCTTTCCATAACATAGTGGTGGAGATTCTCCTATTTTTGACATTTTCTACCCCAAAGGTGGACCACTTGAACTCTTAATTTCCTCTTTCTTTATCTCGATTGTAGGCTAACATTTATTTGTATCTAATCTTGCATGTTTTTGGGACTTCTACTTTTCCTTAATGTTTTCACATGCTTCTTGGTTTCCAATATCTACATACTTAAAAACAATTTTAGACTCATAAAGAGGACCATATTGGCCCTTGCGATCCGAATCCTTTAAGAGAACTTTCATTTCTTCACCTTTCTCTGCAGACATAGTTGGTTGATCTTTGTCTTCAACCTCCTTAATCAATTTTGTTGATGCAAACATGTTGTCTTTGATTTGATTTGTATATAAAGATAGGATTTTATTCTCACTAAAAAAAAAACTCATCAATAAGATGCTTTTCACGCATCAGATTGATCCGCTCATCATGAGACACATAGTTCTCATCAAAAATGACTTCAGGGAAGCTTTCTTCATAAAAGTTTTCAGATTCTACATCAACAATTTTTTCTTCATTATCACATGCTTCAATGTCAATTACAGGCACACATTCATCATCCATCATTGCAAATTCAAAGTTTTCATCTTTATTTTCACACTCAGTTATGAGATTGAAAGCACAACCATCATTTTCAAGGACAATACTTTCATCATTTTCAGCCTCATTCAAATTGTACTTCATTTCTATAATATCCCATAATACTTTTGCACTCTGAATTTCACCATATTCATGTAGTATATTGAATAAGATTCTTTCATCTAATGCAAATGTTATAATGTGTAATGATGAAGCATTTGTACTCATATCATGGTTTGATTTAACAAAATCATCTTCAACATAATTTAATAAATCTACCTTCCATAATATTGTTTTCATTTCAGTTGCCCAAATTTCATAATTTATACTTGAAAGAGAGGGTAGATTCAACATTAACCTCTTAACGATTTCATCAAATTACAGATATGCATTATGATCCTTGACATGATTAGCTATAGGTCCATCAATGTCAACCAAAAACTCTTCACCAATTTTAGCTAAAAAATATATCGCATTGTCTCTCTATTATCCTTATACATTTTAGTTTTCTTCTAGACTGTTTTAGTCTCCCTTTTTGACCCATTATTGAATATGCCACCAAACCAAATTCGGTGGCCTCCTTTGTTTACCCATTACTAAATACGCCACCAAATAAAATTCATTCAGTGGCCTCTAAACACTCCTCAGCTGTATCACATAGTCCACTGGATCACACACATGGGCACAACTATGTGTACAACACTCATGAGCTCTTTATGGGTCCATCAGATAGAAAATTAACAAGTTGAAGAGATCGACAAAGCCACAAGGAAAACCAACAATTTGTGGCTCTTCTCTATGCAGATTTTCATCCAATCTTGTTACAGAATTGCTATCACTATTTTACACAGACTTTGTAAAACAACCACACCATGATTAATGCAATAGTGACAAAAATTATGTCAGCCTCGTCACAGTGATAGGATTCAAGGCATTGATTATGATCTTCCACTAGCACTCGATGATTTCGTAATATCATATCCAATATTCTTCAATGACACTAGAATCACAACCATAAACAATTTGAACCGAAGTAGAGAACCACAAACCAAAGAGAAGGGAGAGGCTGCCCTCTGCGCCACAAATTCTGGTAAGGGATGGCACTATTGACTCTCCGACTTGTCTCAATGTGCAACAAATCTTTACGAATTTATCCACGAATCAAATTGTTCCTTCGACCACCACTAGAAACGATGTCAAAGGCCACATAAGTCTAGCATTGATCCTAAACTGCCAACATATGTCCAATCAAACAACGCTCCTATGTGCTATATGTTGCACAGTGGATGAAAACTCCACACTCGATTAGAAACATGCACTCGATGACAACCTTCTTGAAAATTGAGCAACAGATTAATAAAAAAAACTTGATAACAGAGATTTATAGCACCTCAATTACAAGCTTTGACACCTTAGCTACAGGCACCACTGAAGCACACAGGTTGATCCACCACTTTCGTTGTGTATATCACACACGCACGCTATGAATGCACCTCCAAAACACACAGACACACCCACCTGATCTCCTGCAGCTCCAAACTCTAGTTTGTTGAACGAAATTCTCTATTAAATAACCCTTCAACCGTGGCACCGAACTACACACCCAAATCGTCCCTCCTTAAGCAGTCTTCACACCAACATCCACACCACGGTCAAATGGCTTGGATCTTTCCACAGTCTCTATGGCTTCAGACATAGGCGGATCATACAATATCTAAACCAGTCACTTGAACATGCTAGTCAACATCTCTGCCATGGATATCATACTCGATGCTGCTCCTTTTTCATGCCACAACTGTTGGAATTTAATTTCCAACTGCCCAGTGAAGTCTGCAGGACAGGGAGTTAATGAGAAAAGATTGAACGACGGTGAAGTTAAGTTTGTTTATTTTGAAGAAGTGAACAAAGTATTTTCTGTGTGAGACAGAGAAGAGTGATTTGGACACTGCGTGTGAAGCAGTTCCATCTTTGTAATCTTCCAGCAGTGGGAAGTTTTCAGATTGTAATAGATTTTTATTTTTAATGAAATAGAAGAAATTCCAACATGGTATCGGAGCTAATCTAGGCTCTTTGAAGAGTTCAAAGAAGCTGAAGAAGAAGACATGTTGCAGCGTTTCTCTCCAGTAGCGTGAAAAGCTCAACAGTAGTCAAGGTCAGGTATTTCTCAAAGATATTAGTGTTGTTGCTTTGTATTTTAAAGAAGTTTGTTCTTTCAAGAAGGAAAGACAGTTTGTTAAAGTCTGAGTTCAGTTTAAGAAGAAATGGCTGGACCAAGCACTGGTATGAATCTTGGAAGTGTTCAGCTTCCACAGTTTAATGGAAAGAACTATGATTATTGGGCCATTACCATGAGATCCCTGTTTGTTTCACAAGACCTATGGGAACTAGTAGAAGATGGTTTCACAGAACCAGCTGATGAGTAGGCTTTTAATGCCTTAAGTCAAGCAGAGAAGGATGTGTTGAAGAATAATAGGAAGAAGGATGCCAAAGCTCTCTTCTGTTTGTATCAAGCTGTAAATGAGAGTGTGTTTCCAAGGATAGCAGCAGCTAAGAAATCCAAGGAGGCATGGGAAATTCTGAAAGTAGCCTATCAGGGTATGGAGAAAGTTAAGACAACAAAGCTTCAGTTGTTGAGAAGAGATTTTGAAACTCTTTGCATGAAAGAGTCAGATAATGTAGACACATTTTTTACACATGTGATTGGGATTGTAAATCAGATAAGATCCCATGGAGAAACTCTTGAAGAAAGAAGGATTGTGGAGAAAGTTTTGAGATGCTTACCCTCAAAGTTTGATGTAATTGTAACCACCATAGAAGAGACCAAAGATCTCTCACAGTTCACAGTGGATGAACTTCATGCCTCACTAATAACTCATGAACAGAGATTAAGCAGAGATGAAACCTCATCTCTTGAACATGCTTTCAAGACCCAAATGCCTTCAGGAAGAGGAAGAGGTCAAGGAAAAGGAAGAGGAAGAGGCAGAAGTCAAAACAGAGGTGGAAGGAACAACCCTTCACATTCACATGGAAGGAGCAACAATGAAAATCAGAGCCATGGCCAATGCAACAGCCAGCAAGGTGGACATCAACACCAACATGCTCATGGACAAAGGTATGACAAATCCAATGTCCAGTGTCATTATTGCAAGAAATATGGGCACTATGCCAATGAATGTAGAAAGAAGCAAAATGACATGAAGAATAGGCAGAATGCTAATGTAGCAAAAGAGGAAAAGAACCCAAGTAATGTGCTATTAGCTTGTAATGTAGCACAAGATAAAGAAGATGATGTTTGGTTCTTATATTCTAGATGTAGTAATCACATGACTGGCAACAGAGCAATGTTTGCCAATCTTGATGAAGAAGTTAAATCTGAAGTGACCACAGGGACTGATACTAAAATCTCTGTCAAAGGGAAAGGCAGAGTAAGTATTCGAGCAAGGAATGGGGAGAAAAAATTTGTTCCTGATGTGTATTATGTTCCAGGTCTGAAATGTAATCTTTTGAGCGTTGGGCAGCTCATAAACAAAGGTTACAATGTTATATTAAAAGATGATGTGTGCACCATAAGAGATATTCCTCCAAGTAAGAAAATCATTGCTGAAATACAAATGACTAGCAATAGAATGTTTCCGCTCAAGCTCAACATTGACTTGAAGCAAAAAGGAAAGAGCATAGCAGCTGTAACACAAGAAGCCTTCCAGAAGGAAGAGAAAGATGAAAATTGGTTATGGCATTTGAGATTTGGACATCTCAATTTCGGAGGATTAAATTTGTTGCACATAAAAGGAATGGTAAGAGGTTTACCACTGATTGAAAAGCTTGACAGCCTATGTGAAGGCTGCATCTTGGGAAAGCAACACAAAGAAAATTTTCCTTCAGGGAAAAGCATAAGGGCGAAAGCACCTTTGGAGATAATCCACTCAGATTTATGTGGGCCGATGCAAACAGCATCAGTTTCGGGCAGAAATTACATGCTGACCTTCATTGATGATTTCACACGAAAAGTGTGGGTTTACTTCTTAAAATATAAGAGTGAAGTCTTTCAGAAATTTTGTCATTTTAAAGCTCTTGTAGAAAAACAGAGCGGACTTCACATTAAATTCCTCAGAACTGACAGAGGAGGAGAATACATATCAAAAGAATTTCTGCGTTCTTGTAGAGAAAACGGCATACACAAGCAGTTTACCACCAGGTACACGCCACAACAGAATGGAGTGGCTGAAAGGAAGAATCGAACCATAATGGAGATGGTGAGAAGTATGCTAAAGGCAAAGCACTTGCCGAATGAGTATTGGGCAGAAGCAGCAAACTGTGTTGTATATATTTTGAATAGATGCCCCACAAAAGCTGTGATGAACAAAGTTCCAGAAGAAGCGTGGAGTGGCAGAAAACAGGGAGTCACCCACATGAGAGTTTTTGGATGTGTGGCATATGCACACATTCCAGACAAATTGAGAAAGAAGTTGGATAGTAAGGGGGAGAAGTGCATTTTCCTTGGATATTGTGAAGATTCCAAAGGATAAAGATTGTATAACCCATCCACAAAGAAGTTTGTGATAAGCAGAGATGTGCAATTCATTGAAGAGGAAGCATGGGATGGAAGCATTGAGAAAACAGTCAATGTTAAAAGCTGTTTATCTCATGATGAAGATGAGGAAGATGTGGTTGAAATCAACAACCCATCTGTAGCACAACCTCCACCAGCACAAGGACAGCAAGGGACACCTCAAGCAGCAGCAAGAACACCCTTGAGAAGAAGCGGGAGTGCATCACCCAGCACACCACATGGAGCAGAAATGAGTGCTTCATCAAGCACGGCTACACCAAGTGAAAGAGGAACAAAATTCAGAAGTCTTAGAGAAATTTATGAGCAAGGAGAAGAAGATGAAGGTATGAATTCCTTATTTGCTTTGTATTGTCAAGTTGATGATCCTATTCATTTTGAAGATGCTATTAAAGATAGAAAATGGATAGACGCTATGGATGATGAAATAAATTCCATAGAGAAGAACAAAACATGGGAGTTGGTTGATCTCCCAGAAGGTAAAGAAGTCATTGGAGTTAAATGGGTCTATAAGACCAAGAGCAATGCTGAAGGAAAAATAGAGAGACACAAGGCCAGACTTGTTGTCAAAGGTTATAAGCAGAAGTATGGGATTGATTATGAAGAAACTTTTGCACCGGTTGCAAGAATGGAAACAGTAAGAGCAGTGTTGTCCATAGCAGCACAAAAAAAATGGAAAGTATACCAGATGGATGTAAAATCTGCATTTTTAAATGGAGTTTTAATTGAAGAGGTATATGTGGAACAACCTCTCGGATATGAGAAGAAAGGCCAAGAGCATAAGGTCTGCAAATTGAAGAAAGCTCTTTATGGGCTGAAACAAGCACCAAGAGCATGGTACAGCAGAATAGATTCTTATCTATTGGAAAATGAATTTGAGAAGTGTGAGGGAGAACCCACCCTCTACATCAAAGAAAAGGATGGTAAGCTGGTAATTGTTGTTTTATATGTTGATGATGTAATATTCACTGGCAATGATGATTATCTCAGTGAAAATTTTAAAACAGTCATGAAAGATGAATTTGAAATGACTAACATGGGTTTGTTAAGATACTTCTTGGGAATAGAAGTGGAGCAAGGTGAGAAAGGAATTTTTATTTCTCAAGCAAAGTATGTAAATCAAGTTTTAGAAAGATTTAATATGCAGGAGTGCAAAGCTGCAATTACTCCCACAGTAATGGGATTGAAACTCAGCAGAGATGACAACAGCAAGGATTTTGATCCAAGTTTATATAAAAGCATAGTTGGTAGCCTCATGTATTTGACTGCAACTAGGCCGGATATTATGCATGCTGTTAGCTTAATTTCCAGATTTATGGAGAAGCCAAAAGAAGCACATTGGCAAGCAGCAAAGAGAATTCTGAGGTATGTGAAAGGAACAAAAGGATTTGGTATTTTATATACTACTTCAGAAAATTCAGAATTAGTTGGATACACTGACAATGATTGGGCTGGAAGTGTAGATGATTGGAAGAGCACTTCCGGTTATGTTTTTCATATGGGTTCAGGAGCCATTTCATGGGCTTCTAATAAACAGCCAATTGTGGCATTGTCTACAGCAGAGGCAGAGTATGTGGCAGCTACAGCAGCAGCGTGTCAAGCGATTTGGATGAGGAGAATGTTGAGAAGTCTATGTCAAGAACAGGGAAAAGGGACAGTAATTTATTGTGACAATAGCTCAGCTATTGCATTGTCAAAGAACTCAGTATTTCATAAGAGAACAAAGCACATAGACACAAAATTTCATTATATCAGAGAGTTAGTGAACAATGGAGAAATAATTTTAAAACATTGCAGAACTCAGGAGCAGTTCGCTGATATTCTGACCAAGCCATTGGGACAGAAGACATTTGAATTTTTGAGGAAATGTCTGGGTATGACAGATAACCCAGCAGTTGAAATTAAGGGGGAGTGTTGGAATTTAATTTCCAACTGCCCAGTGAAGTCTGCAGGACAGAAGTTAATGAGAAAAGATTGAACGGCGGTGAAGTTAAGTTTGTTTATTTTGAAGAAGTGAACAAAGTATTTTCTGTGTGAGACAGAGAAGAGTGATTTGGACACTGCGTGTGAAGCAGTTCCATCTTTGTAATCTTCCAGCAGTGGGAAGTTTTCAGATTGTAATAGATTTTTATTTTTAATGAAATAGAAGAAATTCCAACAACAACAATCAGCAATAGAAACCGTTGCAACATACAAGTTATAGTATTAGTCAACATTAACTTGTAGCCGAAACAGTTACAATTTTCGGAGATTTAGGCCTTGACTCCAGTTGCACCCTCTATAAAACAACAATTTCTTGACTATGTATCAAATACACAGTGCCCAATTCCCATGGCATCATTGCCAACCACTTTTATAATTCGCAACAAATGATGCCCACAAAAATGGAAACACCTTTCAACAAATCGGAGCTATTCTAGACATGCAACAACAGTTACATGCACACTCCACAAATGTGCTTCCAAACTTGTGCCACTCTGATCTACAGTTCTAATCTGTTATGCTCAATAATATTCCTTAGGAATACATGCACTACCTTCCACTGGGGTTGCCACAAATACAGGCACCACTCAGTTGTAGGCATACAACGACACCACCGCCACAAATAGATCAGAACATCGCCGAAAACACCATCATTTTTGGGAGAAGTGTGGGAAAATCCTATTGGAAAATCCACCTAAAACCCACTCGACAGCATTAATGCTCGGTGGATAGATGCACTCATCCACCAATGCTCCCGCTGTGCATCCATGGCAGGCATTGACTCAATCTTTCATGCAAAATTCAATCTTTCATACGCCACCAGGCTGTTGAAATTTCTGAGTATTTCAAACACACAGAGGAAAATAAAATTCCTCAACCAAACACAGAGAAATCAGTAAAATTAGTGTGGACAGAGATAAGAAGCAACACTCTATTTCATTAAAAAAACTCTGTTACAATATGAAAAACTTCAGAACTGCATTGTTCTGGTTTACAAAATAAATCTTGAAGTTGCTTCACTCACAAAGCGTTACAAAATTTTGCTTCTCTGTCTCTCCTTTTTTTTTCTTCCTTCGAGCTCAAAAACAATACACACAGTCCACAACACCAAATGCTTTGTTGCTGCTCTTCTTTTATATAATAAACTTTATATATATATATATTATAAACATTGAATTTTTATAATATATATATATATATTAAAACATATATATATTGACTTAAGTCTAATACTTTTATAAAAATGCGTTGTGGCATTAAAGAAAATATAAAACAAAAACTTAAAGTTTAAAACCTTAATTTAAATGTTTTTTCACAGATTTCAAAACGAAAAATAAAACCATCTTGATGAATTTATCACATCCATCAGAGCTATTGCTGACTGGACTCTTCAAACTTGTGATCGGGCTCCTATTGGCTAGCGGTAGACCCCACGGTGGACTCAAAATGAATTCAAGCATATTTGATAAAGCCTTATCGCATCCATTTTCCGCTAGGCTGACTGTACACCCAAGAAATGCGATAGGCACGCTATTGGTTGATGCTTTGTCGTGTTGGCATTGTGGGGACCTCCATTCATTTTGCGGGTGAAGAGCTGTGATGACAAGGCCTGAGGTTTGTGCGATCATCGTGTGATTGGATGGTGGTGTGAAGACGTGGAGCATGGGCTCCACAAGCTGTGACTTGGCTCATTCAAATCAAAGTCAAAATGGAGATAAAGGGTCTATGGTAGGTGGAGGGATTTAAATGCAGGTATGGCGCGGTTTAAAACACGGGTTGCTGGGTTGTAAAGGCAGGTAGGTGAAATTTTAAATAAAGGATGGCATGGTTTGAAGAACCATGAATTTTCATAGCAAGAACAGGCCTACGGCCTTTAACCAAAAAATGATTTTTCACAGAGGTATGGCTACGGCCTAAAAATAAATTTAGTTTTGTAGAGTTTTAAAGATGAAGTGAAGTGTAAACAAAAATAATGAACACTTTTCATTGTTGTCCTTTGTATAATTCATATCAAAGATTTAATTCTTCTTCCTGCACAGTTTTGCAGTTGGAGTTAATATTTCCAACACTCCCCCTTAACTTCAAGTGTTGCATTCTCCTGCATACCTAAACATTTTCTCAAATAATTAAAACTCTTATGCCCCAATGGATTTGTCAATATGTCAGCAAACTACTCTCTGTTCTGCAATGTTGCAGAACAATTTCACCATTTCTCACTAGCTCTCTGATGTAGTGATACTTGGCATCAATGTGATTCGTTCTCATGAAACATTGAATTCTTTGATAAAACTATAACTGAGCTATTATCACAATCAATTGTTGTGCCTTTTACCTGTTCATGACACAAACTCCTCAACATTCTTCTCATCCAAACTACTTGACATGCTACTGCTGTAGCTGCCACATATTCTGCCTCTGTTGTTGATAAAGCCACAATTGGTTGTCTCTTAGAAGCCCATGAAATGGCTCCTGAACCCATATGAAAAACATATCCAGATGTTCTTTTCTTTTCATCTATACTTCCAGCCCAATAACTGTCATTATATCCAATCAATTCAAAATTTTCTAAAGTGGTGTACAAAATACCATACCTTTTTGTTCCTTTCACATACCTCAGAATTCGTTTTGCTGCTTGCCAATGTGTCTCTTTTGGCATTTCCATAACTCTTGAAATTAAACTCACAGCATGCATAATATCCGGCCTAGTTGCAGTCAAATACATAAGGCGACCAACTATGCTCTTGTACAAACTTGGATCAAAATCCTTGCTGATGTCTTCTTTGCTTAACTTCAATACCATCACTGTAGGAGTAATTGCTGCCTTGCAATCCTTCATATTAAATCTTTCCAAAACTTCATTCACATACTTAGCTTGAGAAATAAAAATCTTATTTTCATTTTCCTCTACTTCTATTCCTAAGAAGTATCTCAACAATCCCATATCAGTCATCTCAAATTCATCCTTCATGACTGTTTTAAAATTCTGAATGAGGTAAGCATCATTACCTGTGAATATCACATCATCAACATACAAAAAAACAATGAGAATCTTACCATATTTTTCCTTGATGTATAATGTGGGTTCTCCTTCACATTTTTCAAACCCATTTTCTAGTAGATAGGCATATATCCTTCTGTACCATGCTCTTGGTGCTTGTTTCAACCCATACAGAGCCTTCTTCAATTTTCATACCTTGTGCTTTTGGCCTGCTTTCTCATAGCCCAGAGGTTGTTCAACATAAACCTCTTCCATAAATACTCCATTCAAGAATGATGATTTCACATCCATTTGGTAAAATTTCCACATCTGTTGTGCTGCTATGGACAACACTGCTCTTACAATATCCATTCTTGCAACTGGTGCAAAATTTTCCTCATAGTCTCTTCCTTGTTTCTTCTTGCATCCTTTGAAAACAAGTCTGGCCTTGTGCCTTTCAATCTTACCTTCAACATTGCTCTTGGTTTTATAAACCCATTTTACTCCAATAACTTCTTTACCTTTTAGGAGATCAACTAATTCCCATGTCTTATTTTCCTCTATGGCATTCATCTCTTCATCCATAGCATCTATCCATTTCTTATCTTTTACAGCTTCTTCAAAATGAATAGGATCTACTACATGACAATACAATTCAAATAAAGAGTTCATACCTTCATTTTCTACCTCTTTCTCATAAATCTCATTCAGACTTCTAAATCTGGTTCCTCTTTCACTTGTTGAACTTGTGCTTGTAGAAGCACTCAAATTTGCTACTTGTGATGTGCTTGGAGAAGCATTGTCATCACTTCTCAAGGGTGTTCTCTTCCTGCTTATGGTATCCCTTGCTTTCCTTGTGTTGGTGGAGGTGGTGTTGCTAATGAGGGATTTATTTCAGCCATTTCTTCCTCATCATCATCATGAGACAAACAATTTTTTTCATTCACTGTTTTCTCTATGCTTCCATCCCAAGCCTCTTCTTCAATAAATTGTACATCTCTTATTATCATAAATTTATTGGTGGATGGGTTATACAATCTGTATGCTTTGTATTCTTCACTATATCAAACAAATATGCACTTCTCCCCCTTACTGTTCCAACTTCTTCCTTAGCTGATCTGGAATGTGTGCATAAGCCACACAACCAAAAACTCTCATGTGGGTGACACATTGTTTTATGCCACTCCATGCTTCTTATGGAACTATGTTCATTACACTCTATGTTGGGCATATATTCAGAACATATGCTGCACAATGTACAGCTTCAACCCAATATTCATTTGGAAAATGTTTTGACTTCAACATACTTCTTACCATGTACATGATGGTTCTATTTTTCCTTTCAGCAACTCCATTTTTTTGTGGTGTATACCTTGCTGTAAATTTCTTGTGTATCCCATTTTCTCTGCAAAAATGTAGAAATTATCTGGAGATATATTCTCCTCCTTTGTCTATTCTTAGGACCTTAATATGCTTCCCACTTTGATTCTCTACAAAAGCCTTAAAGTGGCAGAATTTCTTAAACACTTCACTTTTAAATTTCAAGAAATAAACCCAAGTTTTCCTTGTGTAATCATCAATAAATGTCACCATATAATGGCTACCTTCTAATGATGGTGTTTGCATTGGTCCACACAAATCTGAATGGACTATTTCTAAGGGTGCCTTTGCCCTTATGCTCTTTCCTGATGGAAATATTTGTCTGTGTTGTTTGCCCAAGATGCAACCTTCACATAGGTTGTTTGGTTTCTCAATCAATGGTAATCCCTTTACCATTCCTTTCCTATGCAACAAATTTAGACCTCCAAAGTTGAGATGTCCAAATCTCAAGTGCCATAACCAATTTTCATCCTTTGCTTCTCTTTGGAATGTCTCTTGTGTCATTGCTGCCATTGCAGCTTCTTTCTTCAAATATGCTCTCATCTTGAGAGGGAACATTTTATTCCTTGTCATCTTCACTTGTGCAATGCATTTCTTGCTTGGTGGTTTATCCATGATGGTACATACATCATCTTCAAAGAAAACATTGTAGCCTTTCTAAATGAGTTGTCCAATGCTCAAAATGTTGCACTTCATACCAGGCACATAGTAAACATCTGATATGGATTTTCTTTCTTCTTTCTTTGTCAAAACACTCACTCTACCTTTTCCCATGACAAAGACCTTATTGTCTATCCCAAATGTTACTTGAGACTTTACATTTTCATCAATCATGGAAAACATAGAAATGTTTCTAGTCATATGGTTGCTACATTCTGAATCTAGAAACCATATATCTTCATTCTTTTCTTCAACCATATTACATGCTAAAAAAAAATTCTCCTGACTGAGATTTTCTTTTGTAAAATTAGCACTGGGCCTACTACCCATGTCACTTTGTTTCTTCCTACATTCATTGGCATAATGGCCATAATTCATACGGTAATGACATTGTACTTGGGATTTATCATACATTGGCCTTGGTTCTGATTTTGATTGCTGCCCCTTCCATTTGTATTTGCAAGGTTGTTTCTTCCTCCTCTGTTTTGGCTTCTGCCTCCTCCTTTTCCTCTGTAGTTTCCTCTATCTTGACATCTTCCTCTTCCAAATGACATTTGGGTCCTAAAGGCATGTTACAAAGATGAGTTTGTTGTTCTACCCAATCTTTGTTCATGTGACATCAATGATGCATGAAGCTCATCAACAGTAAACTTTGATAGATCCTTTGTCTCTTCAATCGTTGTTACTATCACATCAAATATTGAGGGTGATATCCTCAATACTTTCTCCACTATTCTTCTTTCTTCTATTTTCTCTCCATGAGATCTCATTTGGGTAACCAACTCAATCAACAATGTGAAGAATGAATCTATTGTGTCAAATTATTTCATGCAAATGACTTCAAAATCTCTTCTCATTAATTGAAGCTTTGTTGTCTTTACCTTCTCCATACCTTGGTAGGTTGTCTGGAGGGTGTCCCATGCATCCTTGAACTTCTTTGTTGCTACAATCCTTGGAAATAAACTTTCATGTACTGCTTGATAGAGATAGAAGAGGGATTTTGAGCCCTTCTTCATATTACTCTTCAGCAAATCCTTCTTTGCCTGTGTTAAGGCATTAAATACTTGTTCATCTGTTGTTTCTTCAAAACCATCTTCAACTAGCTTCCATAAGTCTTGAGAGGCAAACAGGGCTTTCATTGTGATTTCCCAATAGTCATAGTTCTTCCCATTGAACTGTGGGAGTTGAGTATTTCCTATACTCATGCTTGTGTTGGCTCCTACCTTAGCTTGCTTACTAAACTATGCTAAAAAACTTGATTGTGTTTTTAAATAAACTGTCTCTCTACTGAGAGATAAACTTTGTTCTGTAAATACCTTGTTTTGTTGAAATTTCACTTTGCTGGTCAAAAGCTACAACAACTCCTTCCTTAAACTTCTTTAGCAAATGTAAAGAGACTGGACTAGCTCCGATTCCATGTTGAAACTTCTGAGTATTTCAAACACACAGAGGAAAATAAAATTCCTCAACCAAACACAAATAAATCAGTAAAATTAATGTGGATAGAGATAAGAAGCAACACTCTATTTCATTAAAAAACTCTGTTACTATATGAAAAACTTCAGAAATTCATTGTTCTAGTTTACAAAGAAATCTTCAAGCTGCTTCACACACACAGCATTACAAAATTTTGCTTCTCTGTCTCTCCTTTTGTTTTCTACCTTTGGGCTAAAAAAAAATACATACAGTCCACAACACCAAATGCTCTGTTGCTACTCTTCTTTTATATAACAGTCTTTATATTATATGCATATTATAAACATTGAATTTTTATAATATATATATTAGAACATACATATATATATTGAATTAAGTCTAAAGACTTTTATAAACATGCATCACAGCATTAAAGAAAATATAAAACAAAAACTTAAAGTTTAAAGCCTTAATTTAAATGTTTTTTGCGGATTTCAAAACAAAAAATAAATCCATCTTTTTAAAAAGAGAATCCATATAGGTAAGTTAGTTTCAAGATAGAGGAATAACCCATTTCAAGTATTTTCATAACCCAACGTTTTGGACTACATAAGTGAGTCCATCCTCAGGGGTAAATGCCTATTAATCTTTGAAAGATTTATGAGGATTTGCCCTAATCCTCACAAATATTTCAAAGATTATTAGGCGTTTACCCCTGAGGATGGATTCACTTATGTAGTCTGAAACGTTGGGTTATGAAAATACTTGGAACGGGTTATTCCTCTATCTTGAAACCCATCTTTATGAATTTATTGTATCCATCAGAGCCCTTTATGAATAGACTCTTCAACCTTGCGATCGAGCTCCTATTGGTTGGTAGTAGACCCCACGGTGGACTCCAAATGAATTCAAGCATATTTGATAAAGCCTTATCGCATCCATTTTCTGCTGGGCTGACTGTACAACCAAGAAATGTGATAGGCACACTATTGGTCGATGCTTTATCGTGTTGGCATGGTGGGGACTTCCATTCATTTCGGTGAAGAGAGGTGATGACAAGGCCTAAGGTTTGTGTGATCATCGTGCGATTGGATGGTGGTGTGAAGACGTGGAGCATGGGCTCCATAAGCTGTGACTTGACTCATTCAAATCAAATTCAAAACAGCGGTAAAGGTTCTATGGTAGGTGGATGGATTTAAACACAGGTATGGCATGGTTTAAAATAGTGGTTGCAGGGTTTTAAAGGCGGGTAGGTGAAATTTTAAACAAAGGATGGCATGGTTTGAAGAATCATGACTTTACACAGCAAGAACAGGCCTACGACCTTTAACCAAAAAAATATTTTCACAAAGGTATGGCTACGGCCTAAAAAAGAAATTTACTTTTGCAGAGTTTTAAAGACGAGGTGAAGTGTAAACAAAAATAATGAAGACTTTCTGTTGTTTTCCTTTGGAGAATTCATATAAAAGATTTAATTCTTCCTCCTGCATAGTTTTGCAGTTGGAGTTAGTATTTCCAACACAGGCAGAGTACATGTTCTAAGGCTCACGGCTCACAAAGGTTCCACTTGCACTATGCAAGAAAACTCTGAGGCCCACAATCCAAACCTTCCACTGTAGCGATCCAAGGTAGTAAGCTTTCAATATTTCATTCATCATTCACCTGTCTCAGCAAAATCCTGTCGGAAACATTCACTTTGGGTAGATCCACACTTACGCAGTGGGCAGATCCTCACTTCCTGCCTCGAGTCCATGGGCAGATACACTTAAACTCGACAGAGTATTCACCGTGGCAGCGTTCAATGTACACAGCGTTGGGACCTCTTTACCACTACTTCGCTTACAGCAAATACCATTGAAGCTAAAAAAATCTAGACTGTGAATCACAAGAAGAAGACGATGAAGAAGTGTACGAATCTTCATCCTTCTCATTAGATTCCACTGTTTTAACTGAGATGAACTCCTTACTTTTATAGTGCATTCTTTTTAATGTTGAGCTCTCCAAACAAGTAATAGAGTAGTTATTTTACATAGCAACATCAATCCATAGAGTAGCGAGACATCTCAACCAAAGTGATGATCCTCGTCTAAACACTTGTAAGACATGATGGCAGATCTTTGAGTAGTTTCAGGTTCACAGAAAGCTTACAGACCTTGAGAAGCACATGGAAAATTAGGTAAAATATCACACTGCAAACTCTAATCAAATTCTATATTATGAATCAAGGAAATTACACACATATTTATACAAGCAATAGTCTCAAGATAGGAATTCTATCTTGGACGTACAATAATGTGGTTGAGAGATTCTCTCAACCACACACTAAACTAGGAGAAACTATATTCTAGCTACTTCCTATTATGTAGGAACAAACTCCTCAAATGGAGAATTACAACCATATACAAGTAGGAATTAAATATTTCTAACTCCCCCCCTTAATGACTACTAGTCATGATGTTAATTCACAAAGTCTGGTTGTGGTCAAACATAACAAAGAATATGTCGACGTCCATATAAAAGAGCAACCATCCACCGGAATGCATGGGTACCAACCGCTGCAACCGCTAGTCCTGTAGGATGTCCTTTGCATACATGATTTTGTCGACCATTATCACTGCATATATGTACCTACAAATCCACCACCATTGGGCGAATTGCATGTGCATAATCTCCAAAACACGATCTGCCTCTCCCAGACAGATCCACAACTTCCAATCTGCAACTCCCGCAGATCTTCCAACGAAGGTGAGGCTTCCCGTGGATCTTCCACTGAAGGTGAGGTTGCGTCTTCCCGAACAAAAAATTCGCGCCAAAAACAAAAACTGTGCAAGGTAGAATCTTGACGCAGGTTTATCGTGCACTTCCGCCCAGTCCCGTGATTTGGTGCATTGGCACGAGTATGTACTGAACAGACACGCCAATTGTGCTTCTCAGCACAACTGTCAGCTAAGAAAGCACGCCAACCCCCTTCTGCTCAGAGATTAATGAATCATCTGAGACCGCGAGCCAGGTGTTACTACAGTCCACCTGTTCGATCGAGCACAAAGCTCTGTGAGCACATAGCTCTCATGTACACGTGGCCACAAAGGAAATTTTAGCCACGAAGGTGATCCAACCACAATGGCTCTATAGGTGGTTTCTGGATCACCACCAACCAACCACAAAGGCGATATATGTGTGGTTTCTGGCTCACCACAAACCATTACAAAGTGGTTTTAAGATCACCACGAACTTTCAAATTCCTTTACAAGGCTTACATTTCATACTTCAATATTTTGGAGTTTGTGGGTACATATAATGACCATTACAACAACCATCTAGACTTGCTTATAACATGTTAGGAATTATATTCCACAAACCACACTAACTCAAACAAACATCTACTGTGTTGTCCACCATAAACGTTATTGCTGCTCCTTTACCTCATCTTTTCATTGTTCACATCTTGGGCATCTTTGTCGTTATCAAGTAAATTCTTGGAACTCCACGTTTCACCTGTCATTTGTTAGAGTAGCTAATTCTAACAAAATAACTTTACCTACATTGAGTTAGCTAGGCTCAATAAGGCTCAATAATCTTTAAACATGATTCCAAGAAACTAAATAAAAAACATAAATTCTCCACATTAATTTCTTTGTCTCTGCCCGAAGATGATTATTTCCCAACCATAACAGCAACTATTTAGAGTCTGGATCACTGCTCTTTCTACGAAATGCCAGATTTGTAGTGCAGAGGCATAATTTGAACCTGGGGCACAAATTCACTTTCAGGCCTTCAGCCGAGCCCTGTTCTGCTTAGCAATCTTTGTCCATTTTGTATGGAAAGAACCAGGGCGATCGATCCGTTCGTAGGTATGTGCACTGAACAGGTCCCGTTGTGCCTGGACAAGATTAGCAGGTAACCGGGCGCGGCGGTAAGTATCAAAATAGGCAAGACTCACATTCATACCCGGAGTGCTGATGCCAGCACTGATTGCCAAATTCACCACCCTTCTCCAAGCATCTTGTCTCTCGACCATCTCTCTCGCAAACTCTGGATCAACCAAGAGGCTTGGAAGCTGTGGGTTCCGTTCGTAGGCCTTCTTGATTCGATCCAAGAAAACAGCCCTAATAATGCACCCACCTTTCCAGATACGGGCCAGTTCCCCAAAGTTCAGATTCCACCCCTTTTCCGCACTCTTGGCACAGAGAAGATTCATCCCCTGTGCATAGCTGCAGATCTTCGAGGCATACAGTGCCTTGCGGACATCATCAACCACTTGCTTCTTGTCCATAGTTCCCCCACCAGCCAAGCCATCAGACAGGGCAGCCTGTTTGAAAATCTTCGCAGTAGCCTCACGATCCTCCTTCAGGCCACTTAGATACCTGCAATCAAGTGAGGAAGCAATAGTGGGGGCTGCAACAGAGAGCTCTGCAACCTGCTGCATGGTCCATTTTCCTATCCCCTTCATGCCAGTCTTATCCAATATCTTATCCACAAGCTCCACATCACTATACTCATCCTTCACAGTGAAAACAGCTGCAGTTATCTCAACCAAAAATCTCTCGAGCTCACCTCTATTCCACTTTACAAAGGTCTACGACAGCTCCTCATTGGTCAGACCCCCAACATACCTGAGCACATCATAGGCCTCAGAGATTAACTGCATGTCTCCATACTCGATGCCATTGTGAACCATTTTTACAAAATTCCCGGCACCTCCAGCCCCCACATACGTAACGCAGGGCCCGTCGTCCACCTGCGCAGCGACATTGGTGATCACGTCTTCAATATACCTGTAGGCCTCGAGGGTTCCTCTGGGCATGAGCGAAGGGTCGTTGCGAGCTCCCTCCTCGCCTACGGAGACCCCCATTCTCCTCACGTGTGGGCCTCATAACTAATTGTCGCCATTCTGCAACAAACTCCAAATATTGCCCCACGGTACAACAAAAAATGAGGCCCGCTAGAGATATTACTGCGTAAAGCAAGAATAATAACCAAAATTTTGGCTAACATTAATTTCTTTGGTTCCAAGCCTGCTAGCGGCCTTCTCCAAAATTGCAAGCCTAAGGGCAAACAGAGTAATTTTCTTCTCGGGAGCTGTGACCTTATTACTACGACTCCGGGACACTCGAGCTTCGATTGTCTCACGCTCACCACACGAGCTGCTTCAATCGAATTTGATTGGTATTCCCACGAGAATCCATGATCTATGTTATGGAACAATGGAACAGGCATCAATACAGTCAGGGCCGATATGGTTGTTGCAGGGAAGAAGGGAAGAGATCTGACCCAAATCGCAGCACACAGCCGTAGACTCCCCCGAATTTGTGGAGACGACCTCCTATGGTCAGATCAGCGTCCTTTGCAATGGACTTTCACATCACCTTCACCTGCTCTTCGCTATGGGCCCACGTATGTGCTACTGTGAATCATTTCAAGGCCCACGTATATACTAATATCAACGTGCTTCGCCCCAAAGAGTATTGGGATTACGAGTAGCTCGCAGATCCATGAAAAAACGCAGGTACCATGCCTCCTTCGAAACGCAGCGGCCACACCTTTGAACCATAGCACCCACAGTCTTCAATCTGCTGTCAGTCGCTCCTCACACAGTGCTCCTCAGGGAGGCAACACTCTTTCTCAAATGGACAAACTCAAAAAAATAAATTAAAAAACAAAACTCTCTTATTTTCTATTTCCCTCAACCCACAAGGGGTCGAGGCCCACGCTCTGATACCAAGATAAAATATCACACTGCAAACTCTAATCAAATTCTATATTATGAATCAAGGAAATTACACACATATTTATACAAGCAATAGTCTCAAGATAGGAATTCTATCTTGGACGTACAATAATGTGGTTGAGAGATTCTCTCAACCACACACTAAACTAGGAGAAACTATATTCTAGCTACTTCCTATTATGTAGGAAAAAACTCCTCAAATGGAGAATTACAACCATAGACAAGTAGGAATTAAATATTTCTAACTAAATTTGTGTTTCTTAACCAACAGCACAGAAGGAGTCCACCAAACAAAACTCACGCTGGCAAAGATCTCCACATGACACTGCCACCGCCGCACGAACGGACACCACCACTGCTCCAAGATCCCGACGCCACCGCCACCAACACTCTTCACTGTTGCGCCATGCAAATTTCCACCACGCAGCTTAACCACATTGACTGTTAAGAAAATATCCTTCGTTGCCTCTCCTCACCCTACCTGCCAAGAAAATTTTCTTCGCTGGCTCTCCTCACGAGCGATGTGGGCAGCTGAGTGACACGATAACTGATGAGTCGAGGGCAGATTCGCAACAGGAACAAACTAGCGCCGTAAGTGACATCACCGCCGCTGCGGGTAGATCTGAACTTTCGTTGTGTAGATTTTACACTTATTTCCACCACCGTTGCTCCAGAACGTGCAGATCCACAAAAAAATTACGAAAAGAATAGCCAGATACACAACACTGTCGTCATGTTTACCAATTCACGCATGCATTGGCTTTCACTGCTTTTCTGATTATCATGATCTCCAAGGATCCCTCATTTTCTAAAAGCACCGAGCCTTACATACACATATTGATAATGTTTACCAAGACGCCACGCTCTCGCTCCTCTATCGCCATGCGCTTAGCCTCCCACACTACGCCACAGAGAAAATCACAGCTCGCCTTCAAGGACACGACCCTCACTTAACATACATCACACACATGCCTCTAATCCTATGCTTTGATACCATGTTAAAATTCCAAGAAACTTAATATATTCAAAAACTTAGTAATTCAAAGAGAGAATATTTTTCTGTCATCATTGTTCACTAAAAATATATAGATTTACATATGCATAGGAGAGTTAGAACTAACTCCTAGAAAGTAAGAACTAACTCCTAAACTAAAATACACCCACAACTAATGAAACAAATGATATTATGTGATGTGTAACTAATTCCATCATCAATATTTAAAATAGAAAAATATAGATAAGAAAAATAATTTACTCCTAACTAAAATATTTCAATATCCATATTAAATAACATAATATTATATCAATTTTATATAATAAAAAAAAAAACCATCTTATATATTTAACATATGATATCTGAAAAAAAATATAAATAACAAAAGAAAGATTAAAAAAGATTAATAATTAATATATATAGAGAAAGATATATTTTATTTTATTAGTTGGTTTTTTTTATATCAGGTAAAGAAAATATGTAATTTTTTCAATATTTAATATGAAATTTATAGATAATATTTCAATAAATATTTTTTAATAAAAATTATATAAAAAAAAATAAGAGTAATAAATTATATATATGGTTTCTAAAAGTCATGTATTAACATTTTAATGTGTAGAATTATCAATTAAATATTTATTATATAAAACAAATACAAAAAATACAAAAATTTATAATCAAAATTTGTTATTAATTTATTTTTCAAAACAAACATAAATTCAACTTAACTCAAATCAAAAATATAATCTTATATCTGCATTTAAAAATCAAAATAAACATTTCCTCAGATTTTACCGCATCATATTATTGTTACAAATGATACTTCCTTTCATCCGCTTAAACTCATCCTCGTTATTCCTCTCTGCTAGTGTCCAAAAAAGAGTTCATAACGGTTGAAAAACCTCTCTTCCACCTAAACTAAACAACTGCACGAGATTGCTTTGAACGAGACTGGAAGTGATGGAAGCCTAGAGTTTCACATCTGGACGGCGTCTTAGTTCGCAGAATCGCTTGCCCTTGCCCACGAGGTCAAGAGTTTCGGATCCTGACGCCATCTTGGTTCCTAGAATCAGGGAAATTTCCAGACATTGTCCACAAACTTGCTCTCCACGTATAGATCTGATATTTGAGGCCGCCTGGACATGATTCCTCGCCGAGTTGCTATAAATTGGTGTGTCTATGCGACCCATAAAACACAGACCCATTTTGCTATTTTGTTAATTCTCCATAGCTTTTATTGGGAATGAAGGGTTTTCAGAAACCCCACGTCGTAGCGGTTCCATTCCCGGCGTTGGGTCACTCCATCCCCTTCCTTGACCTTGCAAAGCTCCTGGCTTTGCAGGGTGCCACAGTCAGCTATGTCACAACGCCTGGAAACGTCAACCGCCTAGAAGGAGCTCTAGCCGAAGCTCAATCTGCCGGTTTGGATATTCGGGCTGTTGTCCTCCCCACGCCGGCGGTGGAAGGGCTGCAGGAGGGACGCGAGAGCGCCGATGTCATTCCCTCGCCTGATGTCGTTTTCAGTCTTGCCAAGAAGCTTGCAGAGCCTTTCGAGCGCTGGTTCCATCAACAGTTTCAAGAAGACGCAACCGGGCCTCGGCCGGTTTGTATTATCAGCGACATATTCATGCTATGGACTCTGCACACAGGGGAAAAGTATGGTATCCCCCGAGTTCTCTTCAATACATGCGGGGCCTTCGCCATGACCCTTCTCGACTCTGTCACGGCTTCGATAACTAGCAACGCCTTGCAGAAAGAGGGGGACAGCGTTGTTCTGAGCGTGAATCTGCCCAGTCCTCTCAGACTCAATAAGAAAGAGATAGCTACAAGCTACTTCCAGCCCGACAATTCGAACGGCAGGCACCAGCTCGTTATCGAGTGCATTCGATCTCTGAGACGTGGCTATGGAATGCTCATCAATACGTTCGAGGAGCTCGAGGCTCCATATCTAAGGCACTTACGCAGCCTGACCGGGAAGCCCATCTGGTCTATAGGCCCGGTTCTTCCAGCAAGCTTTGCAGGGAAGGCGGGCAGAGGTAAAAAGGCTGACATAAGCGAGGACAAGCTGGCTCGGTGGCTGGATTCACAGAGGCCACGTTCGGTTCTGTACGTTTCGTTCGGAAGCCAGACCTTCTTATCGGAACTACAGACCGCTGCGTTGGCGAGGGGACTGGAAGCCAGCGAGCAGCCATTCGTTTGGGCCATGAAATTCGCCCCCAAACTCGAAACCACGGCGGCAGACACTGTAAATAACATTGAAGGCTATTTTCCTCATGGGTTTACTGAGAGGATGAAAAGCAAAGGGTTAGGGTTAATGATATGGGGATGGGCGCCTCAGCTTCTTATTCTTTCCCACCCGTCGATAGGCGCCTTCATGACCCACTGCGGTTGGAACTCCACACTGGAGAGCTTATCTCTGGGAGTCCCTATGGTCACATGGCCGATGTTTGGAGATCAGCACTTCAACTCTAAGCAAGTCGCGGAGCAATTTGGAACGGGACTCCAGTTTTGTGAGCACAGAGATGGGATTCCTGAGGAGGAAAGAGTGAAGGAAGTTGTGAGGCTTATGCTGAGTGAAGATGAGGGCGAAGAGATGAGGAGACGTGCAGAGAAATTGAAAGAGATTGCTTCAGAAGCTGTTGGAGACGGAGGATCTTCGAAAGCGAATTTGAGAGCTTTCCTTGGTGAGATGCAGAAATTGATTAAAACTCAAAATACTAAAAGCGAAATTGCTGATACAGAATTCATACCAACGATTAATTGAGATTGTGTTGATTATTGAAAACAGAGTGGATAGAAAGGGGAAGAATGTCGCGGTTACATACAATTAGTTTTCTCAGAGTTCTGGAGCTCTACCGTGTTGTTTCTTCTTTGAAAAAAAAAAAAAAAGCCACAAAGGATTTCCGATATCATCTGAACCCAGAGAAAAAGTTTTGCACAATGAAATAAATAATCCGCGAGTAATAATTTTTTTGCCAATGTAATATTTATTTTAATAATATTATTGGTGCGCTGCTAATTGGGTTTATCCAGCTAACTGGAAGGATAATCATTATCATCCTCATTAACTTAAAATTTCAAAAATAATACAATTATATATATATATATATATGGAATACCAGCTGAGCTAACTGGAAAGATAATCATTATCCTCTTCATTAAGTTAAATTTTCAAAAATAATATAATAAAATCTATTTTGTATATATATGAATAATATTATAAGTATAGATTCAAGTGAATAAATATCACCACTTAATATACTCCCACAGCACGTGGAGGATGGGAAGAAAAGAAAGAATCTAGGTAAAAGTTTTATAGAGCACCTGAGAGGGTAATCCTAATATCGAAAATCATGGATTTTCTCCTTTTGTTTTCCAGATAGAGTGAGTTTACGCTTGGCCAGATCTGATCGGGTGGAAATCTGATATCCGTGCCATATTGGTATTAGTCTAATGCAGAATGGACAAATAATTGGTCTACCTATATAATGATGTCACTAAAATTGTGTGAAACTCTCAAACTTACACATGAAATTATTTTTATTCCATAAATAATTCCAACACTCAATCTCTCAAACTTACACATTGAAATTATTTTTATTGCTTAAATAATTAAAACACTCAATGTGTCTCTCTTTTCTGAATGAATTACTGCTATCTCCCATTTTGTATAAACAACATATGCCATACAATCATGTTTTGGCATGAAATTTCATCTATATAACAAAGACATTTTCTATATAGGTCAGCCTATGGTATACTCATATGTTTAATCATGATAGGTTATTTTGTATATTGACCATGTACCATTTTATTAAAAATATACATTTGAAATTATATGTACTATGAAACTTACCCATGGAAATTATTTTTATCCCATAAATAATTTAAACCTTCAACCTTTCTATCTTGTGAATGAATTAGTAAAAAGTTTACAGATGTAAATTTTAAGAAATCTAACATCTTGAGGAGCTTCATGATTGTATCTAGGCTTGACCCTCTCGTGGATAAAATTCAATTCATTTCTTTTCCATTCTCATTAGCATAGTCATGGAAGCTTCTCTTCTTTCTAGATTACCAACTCATGGTTTCTTAAATCATTCATTTCCACAAGGGCACGAAAGTATTACCAAAACATATCCCTAAAATATTTCCCATATAAATGTTTGCAAGTATATTCATTATCCTGCTAGAATGTGTGTGTTTTTTTTTTTTTTTTGCAAACCAAATTCTTTTCAAACTGGAGTACAATGCAAGAAACACTCTACCAGGATGTGTACTAGGTTTATAATAGAAGCCAAATACCATGTGAGAAAGAAAGATTTAGCGTGTTAGGGCCGATGATAGAAGTGGCGACTATGCCTGACATCATATGATGATTAGATCATTGTTTCTACACTTTTTCGGACAGTATGGTAGAGCTTCATGGTTTTTATTTCCATTTCGCCTGCCATCCATGGCCTATGTGCATGTTGATTTTCTTAGGCGATTTTGTTTTAAATTTTGTTCAAAAGGCTTTGCAAAAATTTTCTTCTATCCAAACCATCAAATCTTCATCATCCACATTAACCATAACAGTCATTATAACAACAATGAAATCCATCTCGAGAGGAAAATGGCTTCGAAGAGTGTGTGGTCAAAGGGGCTCCGAGCCCACTACACGGAGACTAAAGGAAAATGACAGTACTAATGTGTCCATATGAACATTGAAGAGAATATTGAATGGTTCCCAAATCAAACGAGATTCATGTACTTGAATACACCTAGTTATTAAACATTGTGTGTTCCTCCCATTAAGGTGACTAATGAGTTTTTGATGATGTAGATCCAGATTAAAATATGTACCTATTGACGATGATGGAAATTTTTCAACCAAGGGGGTCTCCCCAATGTGAATTCCCAATTACACTTCATAGTTTAGAGTAGGAGCCTCATCCATAGTATTGGCTCGGCTGCCATGTATCCTTGTAGATTTTCCTTGGATATAGATTTGAGCACAAGAGAGTAATACACAGGTATTTTCAGATCAACAAGTGAGTATTCCTTGTGAAATTTTCAGTTGCAGAAAGTATCAAATTCCTTCTATCGAAAAGGGAGGAGAAAAGTGGACCCTTTAAATACAAGTAATAGTACTAATCTAGAAAAGGCACACGGGCATATACATGAGAATGACTCGCTAGTCGACCAACAAAATAGTTCATAAGGAAGCAACGATTGTTAAAATGAAAATACAACACACCTTCAACAAGATAAGTACCAAAGCCATCGAAATATATCAAATTCCTTAGTACATATGAAAATGACATACATCACAAACATTCAAAGAATAGTATTACAATATTCATGACATATGCATGAAAGCATGATGGCTAAACGAGCTTCTGAATTAAGTAAAAGTTCCAAGATATGTCAAGACAATGACACCACTAGCCCCAATAGTGGAGCATTAGAGTAGTCACTCGCTCTTCCAAAACATCTATCTTCCGCTCCAATGTCTGGTAGGAGGAGCCAAGGTGAAAAGTCCTTTGCATGAACAATGAGGGTGTATATATAACAAATGTGGTGATAATTCACCTCCCTTGTGACTCTTGGACTAACCTCATAATTATTTGACTTCTCTATGACCTTTTGACTTCCTACATGACTTGTCACATTACATGGATGACTCTTGGACTTCCACTTTATATTACATTTGTCCCATTAAAACTTTAAAATAATCCACCCAGTAATGTGGCACATAATGACTCATGACACGACATGACATGACACAACACTACTGACATGGACTTTGTGATGACATGACAAGTCACCCTTTGTTGCTAATTTATTTGTCTTCTTGAAAGATGGTGCATGTTCTTTGTTGTGTAACCAACTCCAAAAATATAAGAAATGAGATATCAACGCCTTAGAAATAAGCCACTTCGAGGGGGCAACCTCCAATACATTACATGAATGAACAATTCTTGGATGATACAATTTACAAAACCTCCTTTCTATATATAGGAGTCCATGGGGCCATAATGTAATCCTAGTGGGCCACAATGTAATCCTAGCCGACCTAACAATAATAATTTAAAGGCACAATAATAACAAAATGGGGGTTACAAGGGTACAATAATAACAATAAGGGGGTTACACTAACAACAATAAGGGACTATACTAGTAATATAGGGACCTAACATGCCCCTCTCCTTCAAAAAAAGTGTTCTCCTCAACGCTTGAGTAGCTCTGGGTGCTTTTGTATAAAATTCTCATCCTCCCATGTAGAATCTTCAGTGGGTAAGTTCTTCCACTTGATGAGATACTCTGAAATTGATCGATTCCGTAGTTGTCGAGTTCTTGTTTCCATGATTGCTTCTGGTTCCAATATGATTTTCCTTCCTCATCAAGTTCTGGAAATATTGTTTGAACTGGAAGATTTTCACCTATAACCTTCTTTAAGCATGAAACATGGAAAATTGGATGTACTCGCGAAGAAGCGGGAAGCTCCAATTTGTATGCCATAGTACCAATCTTTTGCAACACCTTGTAAGGACCATAGTACTTTGGCGATAATTTATTATCCTTCTTAGCTTGCTTGAGGGGCATTTGTTTATATGGTTGTAGCCGTAAAAATACCCAATCTCCTACATCAAAACTTCTCTCGCTGCGATGTTGATCTGCCTGTTGTTTCATTCGATTTTGTGCCAAATTAAGGTTATCCTTTAAGAGTTGGAGAACTTCTTGTTGATGCTCGATGTGATCTTCCACTGCTTGAACCTTCGAATTTTCCCTTAAAGATGATGTGATGGATGGTGGATGATATCCATAAAGTGCCATAAATGGGGTCATTTTTGCTGCAGTATGGAAGGAAGTGTTATACCACCATTCGGTGAGAGGTAACCACTTGACCCATTGTGTTTGTTTATCAGATACAAAACAACGAAGATATCCTTCCAAACATTTATTTACTATCTCAGTTTGACCATCAGATTGAGGATGATAAGATGAGCTATGAGCTAATTGAGTACCCCAACAAGAAAATAACTCCGTCCAAAAATTTCCAGTAAAAATGGGATCTCTGTCGCTCACAATAACCCTTGGGCTTCCATGTAGCTTTTGAATTCTTTCCATAAATGTAGTAGCAACTATACTTGCTTTAAATGGATGAGATAATGCACAAAAGTGTGCATACTTGGTAAGTCTATCAACTACCACCATGATGACACTCTTTCCTTCGGACTTAGGTAAACCTGTGATAAAATCCATTGAAATCTCCTCCAACGTTGACTTGGAATGGATAAAGGTTGTAGAAGTCCCGGGGTCTTAATTGTCTCAACTTTATTCTGCTGGCAAACCAAACATTCCGCCACAAACTTTTGAATATCAGATTTAAGGCCATCCCAAAAAAAAATCTTTCTTCACCCTGTGGTAAGTTTTTAAAAATCCTGAGTGTCCTCCTAAAGGAGAAGTGTGCAATTCCAGAAGAATCTTTTGTTTTAGTTGGGAATTCTTACAAAGATATAAGCGATCTTTGTACCATAAGGAATCATTTTTCCAACTAAATGTATCAGATGTACTAGGATCTTGCTGCAACTTTTGAATGAGTGTCCATACATCTTTCTCCTTCTTCCATTCATCTCTTGCTTCGGTTATCCAATCTGGTTGGATAATAGAAATGGCACAAAGCAATGCTTCCACCTCTTCATTCTTTCTTGAGAGTGCATCTGCAACAACATTAAACTTTCCTTTTTTGTAGATTATTTCAAAGTCATAACCCAACATCTTTGTGACCATTTTTGCTGCTCTTCTGAAGATAGTCTTTGTTCCAAAAAGTGTTTAAGACTATCATGATCAGTTTTTACCTTGAAGTGTCTTCCCATTAGGTAAGTTCGCCATTTCTTTAGTGCATGCAGTATTGCTAACATTTCTTCTCATAAATAGGTTTTTGTAAATACTTTCCTTTGATTGGACGACTTTCAAAAGAAATGGGTCTTCCTTCCTGCATTAAAACTGCACCAATTCCATTTCCTGAGGCATCACATTCCACAATAAAGGTTTTTGTGAAGTCTGGCGTAGCTAAGACCGGTGCTAGGCACATTGCCTCTTTAAGATGTTCAAAGGCCTTAGTTGCTTCTGGAGTCCATGAAAATGCATCTTTCTTCAATAATGTTGTTAGAGGTGCTGCTATTCTTCCATAATTCTTAACAAACTTACGATAATAGCCTGTTAACCCGAGAAATCCTCGCAACTGCTTTATTGTCTTAGGGACTTTCCATTCCTTAATGGCTTTAATTTTATTAGGGTCTACTTTAACACCCTCGTGGGATATAATATGACCCAGATATTCCACCTCTTGTACTCCAAAGAAACATTTGGATGCTTTTGCATATAATTGTTTCTCTTGCAATAGTTTGAGCACCCTGTCAACATGCTCAACATGATCCTTCCAAGACTTTCTATAGATTAGTATATCATCAAAAAATACTAGCACAAATTTTCTAAGGAAGGGTTTGAAAATGGAATTCATCAACCCTTGAAATGTAGAAGGTGCATTGGTAAGGCAAAAGGCATGACCAAAAATTCATAATGACCCTCATGAGTTCGAAATGCTGTTTTTGGAATATCTTCAGTCTTCATTCTAATTTGATGATATCCTAAATGAAGATTCAACTTGGTAAAATAAATTGCTCCATGTAATTCATCCAATAATTCATCAATCACAGGAATGGGAAATTTATCTTTAATGGTGAGCTTATTGGGCTCCCTATAATCCGGACACATTCGCCATGATCCATCCTTCTTGTGTACCAATACTACAGGAGCAGAGAAAGAACTTTGACTAGGTTGAATTATACCCGCCTCTAACATTTCTGCAATCATACGTTCAATTTCTCTCTCTTGGAAGTAAGGATATCTATAAGGCCTGATGTTTGGAGGAACACTTCCTGGAATCAAATGAATAGCATGATCATGATCACGAATAGGTGGGAGTCCTTTGGGAGTTTCAAACACCTTGGAATGATTGTCCAAGACTTGTTGGAGATCTGCAGAAATAGATGAGTTTGATGTTGGAACTTCTAGTGAGCATAATTGTGCAATTACGCCTCGTTGTTCTTTCTTTAGAAGCTTTGTCATGACATTAGAGCTTATTATCATTCCTGGCTTCCCTGCAATACCCCGTAATTCGACTTCCTTTCCTTCTGAAAAAAATTTCAAGAAAAGTTCTTGAAAATTAAAAGCTACCGTCCCCAAAGATTGTAACCATTGTACTCCTAGTACAACATCAACACCTCCCATAGGAATGGAAAGCATTGGACTAGTCAATACATATTCCCCCATGGTTAGCTTGATATTATTGCATTTTCCAGAGCAATTTATAGTTCCTCCATTTGCAACCATCACTTGACATTCTGGTGCTGGGTATAGGAAACAATTTAATTCCTTGGCTACCTTACAATGAATAAAATTATGGGTGCTACCTGAATCAATCAACACTATTACCCTTTTCTTCTTGATTTGTCCTACTATCTTGAGAGTTTGAGGAGTGGTAATTCCGGCCAGTGCATTACATGATATGGTCGGATTCATTTCTTCCTCTTCTATGGCTGGTTTCTGGTGTATATCCTCTTCTTTTTCATTTTCTTCTTCTTCTTCACAATCTATGTAAAATAATTTCTTTTCAGCACACTTATGACCTTTAGTGTATTTGCTATCACAACTGTAGCAAAGCCCTTTTGCTCTTTTTTCTTCCAATTGTTGTAGTGTCAACCTTGTAGGTTGTGGAAATCTAGGCGTAGCAACACTTCCTTCTTTATAGAATTGAGTGGTAGGCTTCCTTGTCGCCATAATTTTACATTCAACTTTTCTTGCCAACCTGAATGCCTTCTCCAATGAATCGGGTTCCAAAACACGAACTTCATGTTGGATGTTATCCTTTAGAGTACCTAAGAAGAGATCAATCCTGTGTTCCTCTGGAATATTAGTTACCCTTATATTCAATTTTTGGAAGTCCTCAATGTGTTGCCCCACTAAACCTTTTTGTTTGAGATTTATCAATTGGCTAAAGAAGGTGTTGCTCTTTGTATCCTCATAATGTGCTATCATTTCCTCCGTAAAAATTGACCAAGTGACAATTTTTTTACGGGAACAAAGCCATTGATACCATACAAATGTATTTTGTTCTAAATGTAAAGTTGCAATGCGTACCTTTTGTGTGTTTTGCACGTTATGGAGATCAAAATATTGCTCCATCTGTAGTATCCGTGTTACAGGATCCTTTCCATCAAACTTCCTCATATCCATCTTTGGAATATGGTGGTTCTTCCCGCCAACATTAGAGTTTATGAAATCACAATTAACATTTATTTTGTTCTCATCATGAGGTTCTTCTACTATATTTTCACCATTAGGAAACCTTTCTTGTACAAACTTTGTCAAACCTTCCATGTCTGCTTTTAGAAAATTCTTCATGTTTTCCATTTTCTCATCGATCTTAGCTTCCATGTCATCAATCTTAGCTTCCATGCCCACTTCCATGCCATCCATCTTGGCTTCCAAACCAATCATCTTAGCTTCCACGCCTTTCTTCAAACCATCCATCTTAGTTTCCACGCCTTTCTTCAAAACTTCCATTTCATTTTTTGTTGTTCTTTGAGAGAGCGAAATTTGCTCTTGTAATTTTGATATGTCATGTTGCCATTCTTCATCTTCATGAGTCATAGTAGAGCCTTCTGAAGGCTTAATGGGTGTTGAATTCTTTTTAGGGGCCATTTTATAATCCAATACTGATATCTATTCTACAATATGCCCTTGGGATCAATTTAACTTGATTATTCAAACAAGACTTGTGCAATTTGAAAAAAATACACACCTTTTTCTTGCTTTGAGGAGCTCGATATTTAAATTGTATTATCTTTGTGATTTCAGATCTTCAATATCTAAAATTCAGCACTGTAGTATCCCTCTGAATTTTCTTTTGAATGCCACAGGTATGACCTGATTTGGATTCTCCAAGACAAAGTTGTGTCCAATCTCCCACAATGACCTAATTATGGACTAGTTCAGTAGAGCGAACTTGTACGACTTGCCACGTGTCACTGTTTCATCTTTTGTCTCTGAAATTGATAGCCAATAAACTGCAGTCTGTTTACTTTTGACCACTTTTTACGGCACTCCAATCTGATGCCCAGAGAGAGAGTTATTGAACTTTTCCCACGATCACCTCTTTGAGATGCAATTCAGGAGCCTGAAAAAGCACTACCTTCCACAGATCATATCTCCAAAAATATTGCGAACCAAGCTCTGAAATTTTTGGAAGAATTTCCTCAGGATTTCAGCTTTGCACCATATGAATTTCAGATTCTGAACCTTCGTGAAAAAAAAATTATAGCGAAAAATTCACGATGACTTTGTTTAGGGAGCTTGAAAAATACCTAACTTCCACGGATGATGTCTCCGAAAATATTGCTGTGAACCAGCTCTGAAATTTTTAGACACGCTTCTCCTCAGGATTTGACTTCGCACCCTAAAATTTCAGCTTCTGAACCTTCGTAGAAAAAAAAGTTATTGCGAAAATGCCACGATGACCTGTTTGGAGCAGCGAAACCCTAGAATCCAAAGCTCTGATACCAAATGTTATGAAACCAACTCCAAAAATAGAAGAAAAGAGAGATCAACGCCTTAGAAATCAGCCACTTCGAGGGGAAACCTCCAATACATTACATAAATGAACAATTCTTGGATGATACAAATGACCAAAACCTTCTTCTATATATAGGAGTCCATGGGGCCATAATGTAATCCTAGTGGGCCACAATGTAATCTTAGCCGACCTAACACTAATAATTTAAGGGCACAATAATAACAAAATGGGGGTTACAAGGGTACAATAATAACAATAAGGGGGTTACACTAACAACAATAAGGGACTATACTAGTAATATAGGGACCTAACATTCTTATTCTTCCTCGTCTTCATGACTTGAAGATAAGGAGTCCTCAATGTGATATTGATCTTCTATCTTCTATTTTAAATTTTTTCTCCTTCGTCTTCTTTCCTAATGATCATCTAGTTTCTTAAGCTCCATAGGTAACTTCTAGTATGGTCTCCTTCTCCATCTCCTTCATCATCATCCTTTCATAGCATGAAATAATACATGTGACTGAAATCCACTCATGACAAGACAAGATCAATTTGATAAATTCCTAATCTAACAAGTTTCATGAAATAACTTGTTAGGGATGGAACTGGTGACTAGTGGAGTGACTGACTCAAGGATTGTGTAGTTCCAAAGGCCAAGGTCCAGGAATGAGGCTTGATACTATGCAATCTACAGTTCATAATGGCCAAGGTCAAAGGATTGTGCATTTGAGGGGCTCAAGAGCTTAAGACTAGGGTTTGAGGCTTGAAGTTTACCAGTGCGCAATTATGGAAGGACTGATTCAAGGAACTGCGTATTTGAGGGATTCAAGGGGTTAATCTTGAGGCTTAAGCCTTGAGGTTTCCTAATGTGTATTTTTAGAGGAAAAACTAGGTGATTGCGTAGTTGAGGGGCTCAAGGGCTCATGTTTGAGGCTTGAGGTTTGAAGTTTCCCAATGCGCAGTTTTGGGAGGAGAACAATTTGGGATATTGTGCAATGTGCAGTTCTAGCTGGAAGAGACTGTGCATTGTGTAGTGCCAAGAGACAAGGTTTTTTCTTGAGGACTGAGACTGCACAATGCGTATTTGAGGAGATTTGGAGCTTGGATGAGGCTGAGTGGCCTAGTCGGTTAGTTTTCCTAGTTTTGACTAAGTGTGGGATCAATGAGATGAAGTTGGGAAGGAACAAGACTTTAGCATAATCAGACACTTGTATCACTTGGCGACACAACATAGGACACTTAGAATACATGAACAACATACTTTACTCATTGTGACGACATTGCGACAACTCATTCTAAGTGCGGTTCTAAAGATACACTTTGCGACGACAACGATGACACTTGTGTGACAATGTTTGAAACTTTGGGAATGATTGCAAAACATTTTTACATGATAAGAAAAACTCACTAACACAAGTAATACCCCTTGAAATAAATTGAAAACTACTTTTATACGATGTCTGATGTCTGCCATGCTAAAAGATGACATTTTCTATATGAAACGAAATGTGTGAACGACGCTTATGATATGTGAATGATAGTGAAAGAGACACATGCCAGAGTGAAGATAAAATATAAAAAACACTAATTAGAGTGAAGGAAAGAAAAAGAGATAGTCGAAAACATGAAAATGACACCTACGAAAGCGAAGCTGTGCAAAAGCGATAGTTTAAAAAAATCACCGAAATAGAAGTACAAATGAATTCATTACAGACTGAGCATGTGTGCGCAGGGGACATAGACACTTACAATCCAAGAAAGGAGCTCAAAGACTTAACAAAATATCAACTGACCAAGAAGTGACTACAAAACGACCGATTGCAAGATCTACATAGGCTTCAAAATTCAAATATAGTCAAAATTTCAAAGGATGTTTCTCATAGTGAAAACAATACCTAATTACGAAGAGTTATCTCAACACAAATAATTCATTAAAGGTATTGTATGCATTTTTTAAATTTAATAATTATAATAATATAATTAATCCAAATTTTATTAACAAAATAAATAAAAAAATTGTAATACATAAAATAATAGGAACTAATACTAATGTGTATGTTATATTTAAAAGGAGATGTGTTTACTAGGTTTATTAAAAGAAAAATATAAAACAATATAAATTAGCGTTTAGCGTAAAACACTAACTAGGTGATGAGGAAGATTATAAAAGGTTAAAATTTTCGTTTACTTATTTTATAAAATAGTATAGTGTAAAGATTCTAAGGTTTTAGTTATTTTTGGGTTAAGGGTTTTTTTTCACAAATTATGAAAATAAAATAGTATAGTGTAAAGATTCAAAGTTATTAGTTATTTTTGGGTTAAGGGTTTTTCTTTCACAAATTATTAAAATTGCATATTTGAATAGTTGTATAATCCCTATAACCACAGTGTCTCAAGAGTTTATGGGGGCACTAATTCTATTTATGCATTTGAAATAATGCAAAATTTTGATGTCACTATGAATTGCCTCATTGGACTCAATGAAAAAGGTGACATATAACGTCTAGAATATGTCATATTAGATTCTAACTCAATCATATAAAATTCCAAGGAGATAAAGCCTTAAATATTCAAACCCTAACTAGAGGGGATGAGGTGGGAAAAGGAATAAGCGCGCCTATATCAACCCTTCATGCTTGAGCGTCCAAGAGAGCCAGGAGTTGGACGAGTCGAGTCACTGAACGAGACGAGTATCGCTTGATTTGTGATGATTATGTGACAATCTTGGATGTGCTTCCCAAATGGGTCAAGAGATTTCAAGTGGAACGAGGGCACCCGAGTCAGCACAAGCGCGTCTGAGTTGAAGTCGAGCGAGGGTTCCTAAGTCAACATGAGTACACCTCAGGTGGAACGAGGGTACCAAGCTCAAACGAACGTGCCCGAGATTGAGTGACCCTCCTCGAACTGGAACAATCGTGTTGGAAACGAACGTGGATGAGATGAAATGAGCTAGCTTGATCGAATTTGGGATTTCTGCATTGAGTTTACAATGGAACGAAAGTTGGCGTAGAGACGAAGCATCAACCCTCCACTCATTGTGGATGATTATAAGTTAACATGTGGAACAAACACAATGGAAGGTAGATTTTTGAACGGATGGATAGGAATATGGAACAAACAATATAGAATGGTTTTGGGCTACCATATTCCCCAATTTACTCCAAGGGGAAAGCCTTAAACTTTAAACTTTTTTGGATGTTGTTTGCTAAGATAACTCTTTAACGCTTCCTCTATAGGTGCACCCTTCCTCGAGTGTGCTTAGTTTTGTTTAGGTCTAGAATCTCAATCAATCATTTTATCCTAAAATATTGGTTCGAATAAACATATCATAAATGGGTGAAATGGGTGAATTTGAGATTATAAATTTTTAGTTGTGTTTCTCGTTATTACCAAACTAGAAAGAAGTAAATTTATACTAAATAAATGGTTAGATGTAAGAGATGATTATTTTTATTTAAAAGACACATAAGGTTATTACTTATTTAGAATAATCAATTGTATGTACCATGAAGAGACTTTGAGATTTGGTTTAACTAACTTAAGTGGTAGATGAAGCTTCAATAAGTTGGGAAAAAGGCCATCACATGAACCAACTAATTTATTTTATTGGTTCGATGCTTCATTGCTTCAAATGAACTTGTCTTATAGTTGGGATGAAATTTCATATGGATATGTTTTGACAAGTTACAAGGGTAATAGATATGTTATCAGTAGTAATTAATGTCAAGAGCACTAGTCATAAAAAGAAAAATATGTTTGTAAGATACTAAGAGAATGTTAATGGTAGAACATTGATGGTGTTAGAAGCAAATTATGGACTGTTAAAACTGGTCAGATTTCCATACTTGGTGAGTCTATTTTGGATAGATTTAACCTATTGATAATTAGTTTTATTTAGACTTGTTCTAAGGTATCACGATTCGTGTATGAAAGTGTTGGTTTAATGTATACACTTTTGACATTTAGGGACTTGTTTTAGTCCTTTCTAATTTTGGTTTTGTGAATATAATTTTCTCATCGACAGACTAGTTTGAGAGGGAATTCATTGCATTCCTTTATCTCTATTATTTTTTTGATCTTAAATAGAGAAGGACCCTATCATTAATTTTTTTCCTGTTGTAGTTGATTCATATGCACAATTCTCTCATAACATTCAAGTCTCTACAGGGCATAGTCTTGTTGATGTGTTACTTTTAATTAATTAACAAGACCATTATGCTAAATTTTATAAGTAGTTTTTGGTTGACATGGATAATTATGTCTTCATGAATATGGAGCATGATGTTCTTGGACTTGCATGCAAATTTCATATTTTTTTCTGATTTTGATGAAGGGAAATGGAGCTTTCAAAGATGTCTAGATGGCCACCATGAACAACCTTAATCACTTGCAATAAACCCTGGAAGTGCTTCCATATTCTATGGTACTATAGACAAACTAAGATTGTTAGATGGTGACATTTTATTGTGTTGTTGATTTATTTCCTTGTTTTTTATGTTCAATGAGGTTTATTGGACAAATTCTTATATTAATGTAAGATGAACCCTAAAAATATCATTGAGCTCTTGAAGTTGATTCACAACGAACTCACATATTTGCATGTATTTTAGGCTTTATTGGCTGCCATTAAATGTTGTTTTCATGTCGTTTAGGTTTTATTGACTGCCATTAAAACATTTAAGAAGAAATTCTATTTAGAATTTTTTTAATTTGGTTTCTTACTTCTTTCTCACACTAGAATGCCTTCCAGTCGGTGTGTTTAAGGTTTAACTAAAGGTTCTGTATAGACAGGACACAAGTCTTGTTTATATATGCTTGTTGATATCAATTAAAAATGTGCTCTTATCAAATAACCCTTCATAGTACTATAAGCGAGTGAGAAAAGAAATTTTCTCATTTTACCTTAAATTTTTAAGTTTGTTTTGTTCTTTTCTATGTTAGACTCATATGTTAGTTCTAATATACTCTATAGTTATGAAAGAGCTAGTACCACATATAAGCCTTGGATATCATAGAACATTAGAAATTTGTCACCACTTTCAACTTCAAAGAGATATTATTCTTTGAGTGGTGGGTCACTTTACAACTTTTCATTCCAAGGGATATTCTTCTTTGAGGGGTGGGCCCGTTTACAACTTTCCACTGAATGTAATTGACACCCCTTGGTGTAGAAAGTTATAATATTTTCATAGTTTTAAGTTTCAAGTTACAATATATTACTAATAGAATTATAAAACCAAATATAATAAGAAATCCACAAATTTATTTCATGGATAAGTTTTTTCTTTTCCACATCTACACTCTCTCTATAACCATTTTTAATTTTTTGTAGTTTTAATAGCTTTTCCACATATGGATTCTCAATTCTCACACTTTTTATGATCCTTTCAACCAAATAAACTAAAAACTATAAGACCACAATTCATGTATACAAATAAGCAGTGACATGCCACCAAGTGGCTCTTGTTGGAAATATACGATGGAAGATTTATAGTTATTTTAGATAGATATTTCATAAAAATAAAAGTTATTTTTAATTAAAAAAATACATTAAGATAATGTATGGAAAATATTTATTGTTATTTTTGAAAATGCAGTATAGATGATTTATAGTTAGTCTCGATATATATTTAATAAAAATAGAGATTAATTTTATTAAAAAGAAACAACAATAAAGCAATTTTATAAAATTTTAATTATTCCATAAACACAAAATATATAACTTAAATTAAATGAATAGAAATCCTATAATTTATCTATCTAGTTACATAATATTTAATACTAAAAATGATAATATACAAGTCATCAAATTCGAAAGAAATTTAAATCTTACAACCTACCCAACTCCCACCCCACAACATTAAATGTTAGCTAAATACATAGACAAAGCTAGTTTACTTAGCTAGTTTATCTATCAAAAACTCAACAACTACCCAATTAGATAAAGTCACTAAATATCTCCAAAATTTGAGCCATTTTACAACAAATAGTCAAAGAGCAGAAAATCATTTATGGTAAATCTGTCAAGCTCAGCATCTACCTTATTAGATAAAGGCACTGGAAAGTTTGAAAATATTGACCCATTTTACAATAGATATGCCCCACCGAACAGTGCATATCCAACCTTACACAGCATTAATTGATGCTTAATAGGATGGTGGAAAATGTTCAGCGGAAGAAATATCTCGCATGTTTGAACATCTGCTCATTGGTCCCACTTTTGGTCGGGGGTTTCAAAAGAACTCACGGGTTAGGATGGAGAGATGGTGGCCGCACGAAAGAAAAACACCTCTCTCGCTGACAGGTTGAGCGTCGGAGGATTAAGGTTAGTAAACGATATTTGAACACTCTGTAATCAGATTAGTCACACCAAACGACCCAATAGTTTATAAACGTTCAAGGATTTTTGGCACGTTCCTGGAAATAATTTTCGTTGGATCAAACTTGTATTAAAAAGGTTGATGAATAGTAAAATGTAAGTATCAACCATTAAATTTGTAAAATCTAATTCCGCAACATTTGAATTCGAATTCGATGAAAAGATCCGTGATTTTACAATAGTCAGTTCGGCTCTTGACTGTCGTAAAAAACAAAATACAGATGGCTTACCTCGTCCTAAAGACCAAAGAAATGAATGTGAAATGTCTGCCAATAAGATTCCTGCAAACCAAACAAACGTAGGAAGTGATATTAAGGCCACCATCATTTTCTGAGCACTATTCAACGTTGGACCAGTCGGCGCGGAATATAGGTTCGTCGTTCTACTGAACCGCTGTCGTCCCAAGTATTTCAACTGAAAAATTGTTCTGGGACTGAACGCTCAAGATTGGACCACAGGCGAGACAAAATCTCATTATTTCATTAATTTAAATTAGTCTGAAAAATAATTTAGATTCACTAAAATAAAAGTAATATAATTTTTTAATTACATTGCATAATTTTGGTATAGAGGGCTGTGTACCTAGAGAGGATTGGAGAAGTAAGGAAGCCAGAAAAGCAGGATTAGAAAACTTCTATCAATTTTTGTCACTGTGCAGAATTTAAATTCAAAACAAATCAAGAAAACAACTTTATTTATAACCAATTATACAAATTTACATTAAAAAAAAAATTGTTTGTTAATAAGAATGTATTGAACTACAACTCAAACACTACATACAAAATAAATAACAAACTTTAGACAATTCCTTCTCAGCCTCGATTGCCATGCAAGTAGAGCCATAACTAAACCCTTTGATGTAGTTTCATTAAGGTAGAGCCATCAATGTGATAAGCTAGTTACATGTTGTGGCTTGGGAAAAGGACTAGCAGTCCAAAGAATTTGACGACTTTATTTCTTAAATTATTTTGTTAAGTTAATTTGGGCTAACATGGCCATTGTAATTTGCAGATTAAAAGAATAATTAAATTAGGATTAGTTAAGTTTTTAGTTGAATAAATTGTTCTGAAACTGAATGACAGTTTCTCAACTATATGGGGATTTTGGAAAGACATAAAGCCAAACCAAATCCACCATTGCGGGGTTCTGCCATCCATAGAGAGAGAGAGAAGAGGAGGGGAATAAGTGTGCGAGAGAGGGGTGAACAAAGAGCAGAAACAAAAGTAAAATCCAACCGACCAAGGGCTTGACTCTGTGTATTTCATCTATAAATTAATTCCAAGTGTGTTGGATCTTGATCAAGCTCTCTGTTTTAACCCATTTGTTTTATTTCCTTATCGAAATCGAGTATTCCATTTAATCACACAACAAGAAGGTTAATTTGGATTTTTTTGTTTGTATCTGTGTATTTTGTATATCCATGTTATTTCTATTAATGAATAGACAGATTGAGCGAGAGGATGAGGTTCCTGTGAACTTCACACAGGCAAAGCTATGGCACAGATCGAGGGATGAGATCCACGTGTTTACTCATTGAATGAAGCTCAGGAGGGATAGCGTTGAAGGATTCTGAAGAATCTGAGGTGGAGTAGCGTGAAGAAAACGGTAGTGCAGAGTGGCGACTGTTGAAAGAGGAGCAATCGACTAAAGACAGAAATACTTAGAAGAATTCCGAGAGAGGAATCGACGGCGAGGATTGAATTGCAAAGTCGAGGGTTTAAGATTTGACGGCAGATATTAGAGCGAGCGGAAGAGGCGAAGAAGAGCCGCGAGAAGGTAAACGGACGGTCGCGATTAAATCGTAGATCCGGGGAAGAAAGATGAACGGTCATGATGACTTCACAAGTCAGACAATATGATATGCGATGAATTGGTGGAGACAGACGTGAGCCGTTAGATCTGTTGAACCCTTAGTTAAACTGAGAGGGGGGGGGTGAATCAGTTTAGTGCATTCAGGGTCTTGTAAAACTTTCTTTTACACTTATTTACATCTTCATTTTGTGATCAACTTAATGTACAATGGAACAACAATCTTAATAAGTGAGCAACAGGTATTAAGTAGATTAAATATAGAATATTAACACATAATCATCATGCACATAGAAAACAAATATAAGTGGAAACCCATAAGGGAGAAAACCACATCTTATTATTGTTGTGATGCAAAGGCAAGCTCCAACTCCCTCTCACCACTGATTTTCTGTAGGCTCCAACCTACAGGAGGCTACTACCTCAATTCTGCAAGCTACAAATTTCAAGGAAGCTCCAACTCCCATCTATTTTCTGCAGGCTGCAACCTACAGGAGGCTCCTACCTCAGCCAGCTACAACTGGACATCGATCAAGCTACAACTTGATATGGAAGCACCAACTTCCTTACACTACAATGAAAACACATGCTGATTTACCTGGATATCAGCTCTATTCTGTTCCTTCTTCACTGCTGTCCTCCAGCCTTCATATCTACCTTATATCATCTTTGAATCTTCACAGCTTCTCTATCTGCTCCTTCTTCTTCTTACCCTTTCTAACCTCCTGCAGCTCTCTTACATTCTTCGACTTCCTCTCTCATCCATTCTGCAGTTCTCTAACTCCACTCTTTCCACTGATATTACATCTCTTATACAGATAACTCCTGATTGATTGCATTCTACACGGAATCTGAAGTGAACAGGCACGACTCTTTGCCTTCCACCATCTCATTTTCTCGTTCATCATTTTAGGAGGTTACAACAATGTCTACTCATTTCAGAATTAAATTGGAGTTTTTCTTTGCCTACGGAGACTTGCCTTTACATCACATACACTAAAAATAATTAATTCATTTACATTGACAGTTACAGCAAATATGTTTCGCTTAACCCTTTCAGCTCTTGGCTCGCTGTGTATTTGTCTTTTTGTTGTTGTCACTGTCTTTTCAGTTTCTGCTATTTATATTCTAGCTCTGCTGCATAATTACCCTGTTTCTTCCATTATCTATGTCTTTTGTGCTGCGTTCACATGCATATCAACCTTTCATCAATCGGACGGTCATCGAACTCTGCCTTTTCTTAACTTTCCAATCTGACGGAATTCACACAGAAATTTGCATGTTATTTAATTGTTCCCAACCTACGCAAAATAAATGGTTTTAGAATGCCATGCGTCGCCCTCTTAACACTATCATGTTCATTTCACCTTTTACCACTTATCCTCCAAAAGCGGTGCGAGGGGTCCCACCAGGCTGTATCTCGACTTTTAGGCTATTTCTCTTTTTCTTCGTTTCTCTTTTGCTCTTTCATCCTCCCGATGCGATTTCTCAAAAGGAAACCTTATACCTTCGGATTTGAAATCATGTAGACTTTATCTTTGAAATATATCGCATCCGAGACTCTTTTCGCATTTCGCACTTCATCCTGAGCTTGCGATGAGCAATATGCGATTGGGTACCACTTGACTTTATCGCTACTTCGCATCGCAACTCTCATGACTTCTAAGATTGTGCGATATCTCTCCTGCCCCGATTGCGATATGTGGTTGCATCGCATCGCATCCATCGCATCACATCTCATCGCCACTTCGCGGTATGCGATGAACTTCGCATCGCCGATGTGCGATATTGTGCTATGCTACCATGTGTCCCTTCGCATCGCCACATCGCATCGCAAATTAAAACAATTACATTGTGACTTGCGATTTCGATCTCCGCCGATGTGATCGTCACCATTGATCTGCCCAGATCTATGGTCCTTGCTGCTGCTGGCACTTCCAATTGGTTTCTACCCTGCTTATCTTGCAATGAATCTTATCCATTCATTTCTTGCCTTTGTGTTGCGATCTAATCGTGACCGTCCATTAACCTCACTTGGAATTCTTCTGCTTTAGTTTATTTTCTGTTTGTTTACGCTGCCCCGCTCTGTGACACTGGTCCCTCAACACTACTCCTCTTGAGCTTGTTCTTTATTCTAAGTGCGTTGATCTCTCTTGAGCTTGATCTTCTATTCGTTATTCACTCCGACTTGGAAATTCTTTCGCTTGCTGCATGCCTTTGCTACTTTGTTAACTGCATTCTCTCTGCTTTAGGTTATGCTTCTATCGATGTTGTTTTGCCTCTATGGTGATACTCCTTTCTGCTCCTTTGCCATCAATGACAATATTTCCAACAAGATCATGCAACATATCAACAACAGATGATGAATCATGATTTCACATTTCGCAAATAATAGCGGATACCGTTAAGAGTTCACACAGTATGTTAAATGGGTTGCGATGCGATGCGAGAAGGATGAAGGATGCGATGTGATGAGGGGGAGCCACGTGTCAGCTTTACGCAATAGCACACTTTGCAAGTTTTGTAGTTTAGCGTATTCGTAAAGAGTTAAAAGTTGCAGGGAGGCGATTGCAATCACTTGCGATTGGTTCGAAGTATGGTGGGACCCTCTAGCAATAAATCCGTGAGTATGTAACGTTTTTTGGGTTATTTTAATTCTATTATAAAGAGCATTTTTTGATCGCTTTGCGTATGTATGTTATTTAACTCTGAATTGTAATTCCGTTGTGTATAAGGAGTTTATGTGGGTCCTAACCCACATGTCCATAGATTACTTGTAAACTACAATTACGGCTGGATCAATTGGTATCAAAGCATACAAGATCTAAAAGGAGGTGTGAAGGACTTTGAACTAAGCAAAGTTGAGAAATATTTCTCATTGATTCTAATCGAGTGAACCTTACGAGGTAAGACTGTGGGCTGAAGACTTATGAAAAATAATAAGAGCTACAACAATATGGATGAAGTAGTAGCATAGAAAATAATTAGCAACAGAAGTGAAAACATCTCAGCAAGAAGATCACAGCCTTTAAGGGCAGTGATGAAGGAAGCTATCAAGGGTTTCTAGGAGTAAAAATAAGTGTGTTCAGAACGTAGTATTTCAACTGAGGTTGAAATATAAGAGGACAGTAGTGTTCTAAAGTGAAGATGAGTTGTGAGGGTGAGCCTAGAAGGAGCATAGAGGAGTGTCGAAGGAGGGTTCTAGATTGAGGACCGGTACTTGCCAAAAGACCAAGCATAGAGGAAGTTTGGTGAGGTAAGATGTAGCAGGAGGAACTGTTACTGCAGGGGCTAGTGCATCTCATAGAGGGTGAAATAACTCAAGAATATAACTATTGAAAGTCATAATAAAGGTTAAGGAGGCAACCTCAAAGTGAAGAAGGAATATGCAAATACAAATGGAATATGGAAGCAGATGACTAATGAATAATATAAGAGAGAAATAGTTGATATGAGAACCCATCTTGATCTATTGATGGATTTGGCACTACACAGGAGTGATGAAGACCAGAGGTGTGGATGGATTACGAGGAAGAAATTGCAGTGGCATGGGCTGCAGATGAAGGAGCATAGGTTACATGCTCAAGAAGAAGAAGCATTACTCAAAGCAGAAGAGTATGAAAGGAAAGTTATTTCATATGAACTGGAACATGGATTGTTTTTTGAAGAAAATGATAATAATACTAACAGGAGGTCTATTGAAGAAATTACAAGTATGGAGGATGAAGGACAACCATTAGGAATTCTCATGGAAGATAGAGGGCAACATGAATATGCAATGATCATAACATGTGATCAAGAAATGGAGTTCCTAGAAGAGATGTCCAAATTCTCAAAGGAGATAGAGGAGTTTTTGGAGCATGTGGTTACAGACATTGAAGAGGATGAAGAATATAAAAGAGGTTTGTTGCAGCTCACAAGATGGATCAGGATGATTCCACAAAGGGAATAAGAAGATATGATCATTGCTGGTTATCTGAAAGGTTCAAGGAGGAGTCACAAACAAAAGAAAGAAATCAATAGAGATGCCAGTAAAACACTAAGCACGGAAAAGCATGGTGTGGTATCTACAGACACGTTGATGGAGTCAGCTTGTAGAGATGGATTTTTTATAGTCCATGATGAACAAAGAGGATTTCATAAAGGAAAGAAGACTATGGCTACTGAGAGTCATAGTAAAGGTTCTAAGGGAGATTATGAAAGATACAGTAAGGATAAAATTGATAGAGAATTAGATGAGATAAAAGTGCAACAAGAAGTGTTGAGAGAATTCATATAGGTATTTATGGAACACCAAAGGTATGATTGGATTCTTCGGAAGAAAAGATTCAAGTGGAGTGAGTTGCGGAGTAGGCTGAGACATGAAACACGTGTACAACTATAAGAAGAACTCAGAGGAGCTGAGTTGCAGCATAGCATGTGTGATGAGGAAGAGATTTACTTATGTGAACCTGAGCAAGGGTCCATTCTTGGTGATAGTAGTAATGAGGATGAAGACATGAGACCACCTGATGGTTTCATGGATCCTTGGAAGGATGAGAACCAACGGAAAGAGCTGATGTTTGTGACAACAAGAGAGGCTATAGATCCTTATGGTTTTGAAACAAATGATTATTGTATGTTTGCAGGTGAAATAGATAAAGAAAGAAAATTTGTTGATGTTGTGATTAAGGATGAAGGGAGAGGACAAAATATGAATTTTTTTCAAGAAGAAATTGAGACAATTGAGTCTCATGTACATGCACATGTACAACTAAGTGAAAGCAATGATTTCCAGCCTACTATGAAAGCTAAAAACAAGGAGGACTTAGCTTATGATGATGGCCAAGAATAGAAAGGGGAAAAATATGATATCAAGCATTCATATGTTATGCTTGAGAAAGTTGAAAATAAGACCAATGAAGAATTTCTAAAACCTGAAAAACACTTAGAACAACAAGAGAAAGATTTGGTGATTGAGTCATCAAATAAGAACACTAGGTCTTGTGAGCTTAATGCTGACAATTTGAATGTGTTTGCAAGTTTTGTAGAAGACAATACATCTCTTGAAATTGTCTCAAGTAAAGGTGAAGTTTATCTAGTAACGCAATAATGAAGAAGAAAATTGTAAAACAAGGTATGATGAAGAGTGTCTTTCTGATGAAGACCAAGTTGAGTTGTTGCAGCAGAAGGAATTCATAAGTTCCTTATTTAAAGAAGGGTGTAACTTTAATAGAGATGAATTAGTAATGCCTCATGAGATGAAATTTTTTCTTGATGAGGACAAAGAGGAATCGACTTACTTAAATAGTCAAAGGAAGATTGTTGGACGGAAATTTAGGACTGTCATAGAAATAGAGAATCAGAATTTTATTCTGATTAAATATGAAGAAGCAGTGTCACAAAGAGGTTTGCTTAATAAAAAGGAAGAAGAAAGCCATAATGATGAAAGTGAGGTAGTTATGTCTCAAGCTAAAGGAAAGTTAGTCCTAGAAGTTGAAAATACTGAATTGACTATTAGGACTAGTCAAGAAGCAGAAGGACAATAATGGAGTGTTTTCAAGGAAGAGGAAGAAAGTTATGTTGAAACTATAATACAACATACTGAAGAGGCACTTGAAGGGAATTAAGTAATTAGTGAATGGCTGAGTTGCTTGCTGAAATCATTTGAGCTAGAGAAAGAGATTGCAGACAATAAGATGGGACCGTTTCAAACTATAGTTGAAACATAGATAGATACTAGTTTCCCAAACTTAATTATGTTAACTAGTACACAGGAAAGAGTGAATAAATATATTACTATAGTCAGAGAATTAGAAGGAAATTTACCTTTTGACAGTAAATTTGCAAACAAGGAAAAGAAGAGTGATGTTGCAAATGGAGATATCTTCAGAGATATTCAGGATGTTTGTGTGGCAGCAATGTCCAGAGTAATATTTGCAGCTATATCTAGGATCGAGTGTAGTAGAATGTGTTAGCAAAGGACTGTAAATAAGATTAGATTACAGCAGAAGATTGAATTGCAAGAAACCATAGATGAAATATGGGAGTTAATGCAAATACCTAAGAAGAGTTACAGCAAAATGAAGAAAGAATTCCACTATGGAATTGTTTGGAAAGTCAAGAATAGTGAAGGTAGAAGTAGTGGAGCACTACGGTACAAATTATGGAATCCTAGAATATTGAAGCTAAATAATGGTAAAGACAATGTAGCTTATGGACAACAGAAAAATAGAGTTTTGGATCCTAGAATATTCAAGCATTGAAGACACATGACCAGGAGGTCATGAATTCTTATACCTTGGGAGTCTGATGCAGGAGCATTAAGGTAGAGCGAGCAATGTGACAAGTTGGTCGCATGTTGTGGCTTGGGAAGAGGACTAGTAGTCCAAATAATTTGAATACTTTATTTTTTAAATTATTTTGTTAAGTTAATTTGGGCTAACAGAGCCATTGTAATTTGTAGATTAAAAAAATAGATAAATTAGGATTAGTTAAGTTTTTAGTTGAATAAACTATTCTGAAACTGAATGACAGTTTCTTAACCACATGGGGATTTTGGAAAGACATAAATCTAGACCAAATCCACCATTAAGGGTTTCTTCCATCCATAGAAAGAGAGAGAGAGAAGAGGAGGGGAATAAGTGTGGGAGAGAGGGGTGAACAGAGAGAAAAAAAAAAAAAGTAAAATCCAACTGACCAAGGGCTTGACTCTGTGTATTTCATTTATAAATTAATTCCAAGTGTTTTGGATCTTGATCGGGCTCTCTGTTTTAACCCATTTGTTTATTTCCCTGACGAAATTGAGTATTCCATTTAATCGCACAACAGGAAGGTTAATCTGGATTTTTTTGTTTGTATCTGTATATTTTATATATGCGTGTTATTTCTATTAATGAATAGACAGATTGAGTGAGAGGATGATGTTCCTGTGAACTTCGCACAGGCAAAGCTATGGAAGAGATCAAGAGATGGAATCTGCGCATTTACAGACTGAATAAAGCTCAGGAGAGATAGCGATGAAGAATTCCGAAGAAGCTCAGGAGGATTTGCATGAAGAAAATGGTAGTTCAGTGTCGAGACTACTGAAAGAGGAGCAATCGACTAAAGACGGAAATAATTAGAAGAAATATGAGAGGGGAATCGATGGCGAGGATTGAATCGCAGAGTCGAGGGTTTAAGATATGATGGCAGAGATTAGAGTAGGAAGAAGAGGTGAAGAAGAGCCGTGAGAAGGTGAAGAAGAGCCGTGAGAAGGTGAATGGATGGTCGCAATTAAATCGTAGATTCAGGCGTGGAAGATGAATGGTCATGATGACTTCACAAGTCAGAGAGTATAATATGCGATGAATTGGTGGAGACAAACATGAGCCGTTAGATAATGCAACAGATCAACGATGGATGATGAATTGTGATTTCGCATTTCACAAATAATAGCAGATGCCGTTAAGATTTCACATGGTATGTTAAATGGGTTGCGATGCGATGCAAGAAGAATGAAGGATGTGATGTGACGAGGGGGAGCCACGTGTCGGCTTTGCGCTATAATGCACTTTGCAAGTTTTGTAGTTTAGCGTATTCGCAAAGAGTTAAAAGTTGCGGGCAGGCAATTGCAATCACATGCAATTGGTTCGAAGTATGGTGGGACCCTCCAGCAAGAAGTCTGTGTGTATGTAATGTGTTTTGGGTTATTTTCATTCTATTATAAAGAGCAATGTTTGATCGCTTCATGTATGTATGTTATTTAACTCCAAATTGTAATTCCAAAGTGTATAAGGAGTTTATGTGGGTCCTAACCCACAATTACACAGATTATTTGTAAACTGCAGTTACAGCTGCATCACTCTTAACCCAACCATTTGAGATAAATGAGTTGGCACTCAAGTCTGTCACAACCAAAAATAACAGAACCCTACCCAAAAAGCTAGACCATTGTAGGAGAAATTTGGCAAACTTCCAAAATCTTGTTTATTGTAGGAGAAATTTAGAAAAATTCCAAAATCTTGATTACCTATGTCATAAATTTTCCTTGACTACAGATATTTTGGTCATAAATTTGCCTTGATTCCAATTTTTTTAGAGGAATTGGTAAGAAAAAATTCAAAATTTGAGAATATTGGAGTGATTGAATAGTTTTTTTGATGAGAGAAATAGATTAAGCACTATCAAAAACTTCGAGCTCACTCAAAATCCTGAAATTTGATAACAATAATCCAAATTTTCAAAAAATTCTGCAAAATTTTATCATAATCTTACCAAAATTTGCATTTTTTTCCAAACTAATTTATTACTCTTTACACATAAACATTCACAAAATATGTAAAAAACATTCCAATTTTTCCTCCTCACATCCACAAATGCCATTACATACCAACAACGAACACGTCAATGGTTTTTATTTAAAACGAGGATGGTGGACATGTATTTGAACAGTATTCTACAAAAACCTATTCATATATGTATATATCTTTCATCTTTGATTTAATTATATAAATTTGAATGAAAATAATAGTAAAACTATAAGATATAAGACTACAAGGAAATTGTTAAGAAAGAAAGGCTTTCTAAAAATTTATATTTTTAATTAAAATATATAAATTATATTATATATATTATTAAAATGTATATATATCATTAAAATATATAAATTATATTATTTTTTTTTGTAATTTTGGCAGCATTTTTCTATTACTTATATGTAAAGGAGGTTCCAAAATATGTATTTGGTGATCTCAACTTGCCTGTAGGAAACCAGGATTGTTGGCCATCGATCAATGTCATAAGCCATCCAAAATTTAAATAGTTTGAGAATGTCCAACCAAATTTTAAAAACTATCATCTCTACTTTACATATATTCTTTATACTGTGAATGTAAATTTTATCGAAAATCATTACGAAAAAACAACATACATTTTATAATACTCCATGACTTGCAAAAGTCAATCCTCGGGTGATTCGATCGGGCCAGGTCCATAGCACTCCATCCTGACATCTCTTGCTACTACATACTCTGCAATTTATTTTCCATGCATCTGAGAAAGACATTTCAGTGGAACAATTGCACCTGGACTCGCTGAATTTACTTCTGATTAACTGGCAGGCTCGACTCTTCTTGGAGGGGCTTGTGATGGCTGGTTAGTGAGGTAATTCCCATTGTTCTTGCATATCCGTCATTGTTCTCACCAGGAGGTTTTTCATTATCCGGTAGGTTTAGATGCTTTGTTTGAAAAATATTAGCATCCTTATAGTGTTTCTAGAGACCACTCCTAGGAGTTCCTAGGATTTCCCACAGCTTGAATCACTCTAGTGTTTCTGGAGACCACTCCTAGGGGTTCCCATAGTTTGAATCAGTTACTATGTTGTCTTAGCTTTCAATTCTACTTCCCATCTAGAAATTTCCTATTTAATCTATAGAATATACTAATTTTAAATAATTTACATTCATATATTAGATTATATTAAATTACATTGATACAGTAGTAATAAAAAAAACAATTATAAAAAATTAAAATATAGAAAAAAAAATTGAATATTACAAACTATTTAAAATGTATATGCATTACAATGTAATATTTATTATATAATTTAAATTTATATAATGCTTTTTGGTTCAAGAATAACCAAAATTACTGATGGAAAATATAGTTATGAATGCATTTTTATTTTAGAATTTTAACCGAGGATAGTAATGCTCATATGAAAATATATAAAATAATGTTGACTAATAGAAAATACCCTAATAACAAGTCATAACTTGGTTGCAAAATTCACATATGAAATCTCCTCTTTTGATAATGCATTTCTTGTGAACATGCTGAGTATCCAAATAAACATATGTTTTGTATTAACTGGACAACCGCAGACCTTCAATTCAAAACCAAAAAAATAACATACTCTCATATCAATCCCACTAAACTAAATTCTATCCCTTCAAGGTGCCAGAACAGACACATTATATCTCCATATTTTCCTTTTAGTCCTCTTTTTATAATAAATATTGTATTAAGCTATTATGAGATCTCCACAATCCATTTGATTTATGTTTAAAAGAAAAATGACAAACTTTAATAAAATGCGCTGATATTCAAAATTTTGAAAAAAAATAATTACAATGATATCAAAATATGTTAAAATAAGCTATGTACTTTAGTATTAAGGGTTTGTTATATTTAGAGAGTTATTCTACTAAGTGTTAAGTGTTGATTGATGTTGAGTTAAGTTATAGTAGAATTTGTTGAAAGATAATGGAGAATCCTTAATTAGTGAGAGTTGGTTCACGACACCTTAGGATAGGAATTAGTTTATATTTCTTAGGGTATGGTTCGAATTTCCCTACATCTATGTATGTTATATAATGGTTGAGTTGTATTGAGAATGTAGAGCGTTATGCAGAGCCAGACTCTCCTGGTTCAAACTCTCTTTCGTAGAGCTGACCAATGAGTTTTATTTGTTTATTAATTCAAACATCATATTTTATCATGGTATCAGAGCTCCAGGGTCGAATCATAGCGGAAGTGCTATGATCCCTGCGAGTATCCAGGTGGCAAAGGATAAGCCCCTTATGACTAAGTGAAATTTTTTTCTGGTAATTGATCGGATCATTGCGGGTTATTTAGGAACAGTCATGCCGATCATCGTGGTTCCTGTAGTAAGAGTCGCTTCGATCATCATGGTTCTTGCAACAACAGTCGCGCCGATAGCGTGGATTTGAGCAGAATAGAGGCGCCAACAAAGGAAAGTCTTACTGGGTTTTATTTCCGGCGCAATAGTCACGGAAATTGGGTCAGTTAGTGCGTTGAGGAGATATAAAACAAATTTTTTCCAGTGTTTAACCACTGATGAAGGAATTAATCTGGTGAAAGGTCGCCGATGAAGAGATGCAGTGAAAGTTCGTTGATGAGGGAAGAGATCTGAAGCAGATATTGCTGGTGTAGAGAAGTCAAGAGTCTATTGTACAATGTGCAAAACAACCTGCTGGGTTCAACGCATATCAGGTAGATCTGTATCGTTATATTGCTTTCTGTAAGGATCTAGGGTAGATCCATAATTTTTTTTCTTTTTTTCTCTCCTGTCAATTGCTCGAATTTTTTTTGAATCTTCAAGATGAATAATCAAATAATCAAAGCATACTTGAACAAGAGCAACAAGCTCGATGGTTCCAATTACTCCAATTGGAATTTTAAGATGCAGACTGTGTAGAAGCGCAGAGTTCTTGGATGATTGCAAATGGGGATGAGTCGAATCCAGCAGTAGGAGCTATTTCACCCACAATGACTCAAGACTGGGAGAAGAGAGAGGGAAAATAAAATACATTGTTGAATATGTCAGTGAAAGACTGCATCATACCACATGTTAGAGAATGCAAATCAGCAAGCGAAATTTGGACGGTATTGAAGGATTTCTATAAGATCAGGAATACAAATCGTCCTCTATCCTTGAAGATAAATATTCTATCCATAAAGATGGAGGAGAATGAAACAGTTGCTTCTTTCATATCACGGATCAAAGATCTGAAGAAAAAATTGGCAGATATCAATGAAATAGTAGCAAATGTAGATTTGGTCTCGATTACCATGAATGGTATAACTGATGATTACCAAATGTTCATCACTGGGATAAGTGAAAGAGGGAAAATCCCAAAGTTTGAAGAACTGACAGGAATACTAATGCAAGAAGAAGAAAGAAGATTGACTCTAAAACCCTATAGTGCAGATCTTGCGTTAATGGCAAAGAAGAAATTCTTCAAAGAAAAAGGAAATCCATCACAACAAAATGGAGTAAATCCACAGAAAAGAACGAATCAAGCTCAAGGTATGGATCCGAATAGAAACGACTCTGTAGTAAAATGTTTTTATTGTGGAAAAATCAATCATATGGCTAAGGAGTGCAGGAAAAAGAAATTTCATGAAGAACAACAAAGACATAAAATACATGGAGGTCATTTCACAGATGATGACCATGTTTAGGACTTCAGATTGTTCATGGAAAACTTTGATGAAAATGTCGAAGCAAACATCTGGTATGTGGATTCGGGAGCATCCACACATATGACAGGAAACAGACAATGGTTCAAAGATTTTAAAGAAACCAACAAACGAGCACAAATATACCTTAGTGATGATAGAAGCTATGAGATCAAAGGGTACAGGAACATTCCTGTTACCGTGCCTGATGGTCATATCAAATATATCCAAAATGAAATGTATGTTCCCGAAGTTACAAATAATCTGATTTTTGTATCCATGATTACAGATCAGAATCTTAAGGTAGAATTCTTTAAATCTGATTATTATAAAAAAAAAATTGTTGGATGGTATGAAGACTATTGCTTAAGGAATTCGAACAGGAGGTCTGTACAAATTGAATGTGAGGACAACACCAGATCGAGCTCTGACAACATCAAGGTTGAATAAAGAAGAGCTATGGCACTAAGGACTTGGTCACATCAACTTCGACGATTTGTTGTTACTTCAGAAAAAGGAAATGGTAAGAGGTCTTCCTACATTAAAACAAGTATATAATGATTGTGATGCTTGTGTGTTAGGAAATATGCATAGAGAATAATTCCTTATTCAAGTAGAAAAGAAAAAGAGATATATACTTGAATTAGTGCACACCGACCTATGTGGACCTATGCAAAAAAATTCATTAGGAGGTGCACTGTATTTTCTATTGTTTGTTGATGACTGCACAAATTTTTCTTAGGCATATTTTATGAGTAAGAAAATTCACTCATTTGAATACTTTAATATGTTTGTTGATATCAATTAAAATCATGTTCTTGTCAAATAAAAATTCACAGCTCTATATGGGACTGAGAAAACATTTTTCCCACCTTTATCTTAAAATTTTAAGTTTGTTTGATTCCTTTTTATGTTAGGCTCATATGTTAGCTCTATACTAAATAGTTATGAAATATCTAGTGCCGCATATAAGCCTTGGATATCATATAACATTAGAAATTTGTCACCACTTTTAATTTTCAAGAGATATTCTTCTTTGAGCGGTCGGTCACCTTACAACTTTTCATTCCAAGAGATATTATTCTTTGAGGGGTAGGTCACTTTAAAACTTTTCACTTAATGTAATTAAGGCCCCTTGGCGTAAGTTATAAGATTTTCATAGTTTTAAGTTTTAGGTTATAATATTTTACTAATAGAATTATAAAACCAAATATAATAAGAAATCCACAAATTTATTTCATGGATAAGTTGTTTATTTTCCACATCTAGACAGTCTCTATAACCATTTGTATTTGTTTGTAGTTTTAATAGCTTTTTCATATATGGACTCTCAATTCTCACACTCTTTATGATCTTTTCAACCAAATAAGCTAAAATTTATAAGAACAAAATTCATGTATACAAATAAGTAGTGACATGCAATCACATGGCATATAGAAACAAGAATTTATAGTTATTCTGGATAGGTATTTCATAAAAATACCTATATTTTTAAAAAATAGTGGTTATTTTTACTAAAGAAATCTATTAAAAGACGTATTAAGAAGATTTATAATTATTATTAGAAATATAATATAAAGGATTTAGAGTTATTCTGAATAGATATTTAATAAAAATAAATATTTTTTTAAAATAAAGATTATTTTTATTAAAAAATGTATTAAGAAGAGACAACAACAAAGTAATTTTGTAATATTTTAATTATTATATAAACACAAAAAATATAACATAAATTAAATGAGTGGAAACCTTATAATCTATCTCTCTAGTTAGATAACATTTAATATTAAAGTGGATAGTATACAAATCATTATATTTGAAAACAATTTAAATCTTACAACCTGCATACCACTCGACAACATCAAATGTTAGCTAAATGAATAAAGAGGGCCACTTAACTAGTAAATCTATCAAAAACTCAACATCTAACAAATTAGATAAAATCACTAAATAGTTCAAAATATTTAACTATTTTACAACCAATAGCATAAAATCATTTATAATAAAACTGTGAAAAACTCAACATCTATCTTATTAGATAAAGACACTCGAAAGATTCAAATTAATAATCCAAAACTCCAAAAACATCCCATTAAAAACAACTCCAACTCCTTTTTATCATAGATAGCAAAACCTTTTATCAATATAAAAAGAAAGAATTAGATAATATGGAAAGAATTAGGTAATCAACATCCATCCTGCCATGCAACATTTAATACCGGGTAAGAGTGAATTGCCTCACCGAACAATGCATATCCAGTGTTACACAATAGCAAGATGGAAAATGTTCACCAGAGAAATATCTCACATGTTTGAATATCTTTTCATTGATCCCACTTTTGGTCGGGGTTTCAAGAGAATACTCACTCCGGTTTAGGATGGAGAGATGGTGGCCGCACGAAAGAAAAACACCTCTCTCTCGCTGACACGTTGGGCGTCGGAGGATTAAGGTTAGTAAACGATATTTGAACACTTTGTAATCAGATCAGTCACACCAAACGACCCAATAGTTTATAAACGTTCAAGGATTTTTGGCACGTTCCTGGAAATAATTTTCGTTGGATCAAACTTGTATTAAAAAGGTTGATGAATAGTAAAATGTAAGTATCAACCATTAAATTTGTGAAATCTAATTCCGCAACATTTGAATTCGAATTCGATGAAAAGATCCGTGATTTTACAATAGTCAGTTCGGCTCATGACTGTCGTAAAAAACAAAATACAGACGGCTTAACTCGTCCTAAAGACCAAAGAAATGAATGTGAAATGCCTGCCAATAAGATTCGTGCAAACCAAACCAATGTAAAAAGTGATATTAAGGCCACCTTCATTTTCTGAGCACTATTCAACGTTGGACCAGTCGGCGGAATATATATTGTTCATCCTTGGACTGCTCCGCCACGGTCTCTAAAAGTTTTTCAACTGAATGTATACTAGAGGGCTGTGTACCTAGACAGGATTGGAGAAGGACCATTACAGACCAACCGCGAACAGGTAGTGATTTTTGTTTGATTTTTATTTAAAACTAGTACTTGCTCATTTATTAAAATGAGCCGAAGGACACCGAAGGCGTGTCGTCGAACTCGGGGGAGGTGAGATGACAGCACGCGAACGAAATGACAGCAGCACGGGCAAGGCAAGGAGTCGACAGCAGGAGTAGGATGCCTGCCAAGTGTCAAATTTTGACAGGGCGGAAGGGCGAATCTTGAGCAGATGTGGATTATTGGGATTGGCCGAGATGAACAGTGTTTTCCAGCCAAAACCACCAAAGAGAACACCTTCGGTGTAACAAGGAAGGTGGTGGACATGTATTTGACCAGTGTTCTATAAAATCTATTCATATATGTATTCCAATTTCGATTGAAGTATATAAATTTGAATATAAATTATAGTAATATATTATCAGCATAGATCCATGTAAAGGATGGATTATCTATTTATATATGTATTCCAATTTCGATTTAAGTATAAAAAATTTGAATGTAAATTATAGTAATATACTATTAGCATATATCCATATAAAGGAGGGATTTAACATGAGTTGAGAGGGATCAATTTTTTTTTTTTTTGCAAACTTATTTTAGAATGCAAAAAATAATGTGTAATTTTTTACTATTTAAATTGCATTTTTGAATATTATAAAGATTACATAACATGTGTATTGAGTCATTTTATATTAATTCATGTTAAAATATTTTATGCATAATCACATTGGATGTTTTATCTCTGTAAAATTATATTATTTAAAATAAACATGAAAATATTGTATTTATTACTGGAAGAGTGAAAGTGAAATATCAACAAGTGAGTCAACTGTTTTGTTAATAGATTTTTAATTGTTTATTTATATGGTTATTTAATTTTTGTTTTTTTGTTTGGCAAACATGAGTGAAATTTTTTTCTTTTTTCTTTGAGAACATGATATACTTACACATGTCCTCAAACTGAATTGTAGAATGAAACTGTCGGCTCAACAAGGAAATTGTTAAAAATATAAATATGAAAATATTATAATTAAAAAAATAAATAAATATAATAATGGTGTAAAATATAAAAAGGGTTTATTAAAAATTCTAATTTTAAATAAAATATTATTAATTTAAAGTATATATAAATATTTGAATATTACAAATTATTAAAAAAAAACTATGAATGTAATATTTATTATATAATTTATATTTATATTTATTACATAATTTAAATTTATATAATGTATGTTGTGTAATATCTTGTATTTCAAAAATTTCAACAGATCTAGTACACTTTAGTGTTTTAGTTAAAAAAATACTAGCTACCTAGAAATGCAGCTTTTATTTATATTAGTAATTAAAGTAATTAAAGAAACTAGTACATGCCCATACAAAAATATGGAAATGCAGCGTTTATTTATATTAGTAACTAAAGTAACTAAAGCTAGTACATGCCCATACAAAAATATATGAACCTTGCAGTAGCATGCTAGACTCCTCATTAAAATAGAAAACAAAGACTAGAGCACAATCTTGGACCCTAGATGGATCCACGAGACAAAATAACACCCACTGGGTTTTCGTCCCTGGGATGAAACTGGAACTGGCCACTCCAAGTTCTCAAAACAAACATAATAAGATAGATAAACTAGAATGATTCTCAATGCCTAGCTTATATCCTCTTTTATAAGCTTGATGGACTCTCTAAAGACCTTATTTTATTGTTTTCCCTCGAAAACCAAAGGCAAATACCATGGGTTGATACCATGGGAGAATACCACGGTAAGCCAAAAGATTTCTTGCCCTCAAGCAATTCATCGTTCCATAACATAAGCATTGATACCAGGATCCCATACAACCCACAACCCACTGTGTTATTCCATACCTCCATGCTAAAATATCCTGAATGGATCCCTCAATACATGGATCCCAAACAATCATCCAACCAATCCTTCCTTCGATAGATTCATCTGGATCCCTAACAATACTTTGGTCAATCTTGGCCCCAATGGATTCTCCTCGATCCCAATGCCACCTAAGTCCTGGGACCTATGGGTTATGGTACCATCTCAGCTCTCCATCATTTCCTGTGCCAAAGGGCTCAAGCTATAATATACCCTTGCTTGTGAGTATCCTCCTAGGAGTCAACCCATCAATAGAGTACCAACTCATAATCTCTCGCCAATCCAGTCCTTGGGAAGGATGAATATCTGCAAATCTACTATGTTGATGTTGCTTGATGCTTAATTCATGCTACTCACTTGGTCACCCAACATGATGCATTTGGAGAAATATTCCTTATTCTTCCAAATGTATAAAGTTGGGTTGGTAGTGTTGCAATCCTTATATATGTACTCCTGTAGAGGGCTGCTCTAGAACTCCCAACTGTACTTCTCTTGTTTCCTTGTGAGGGACTTGATTCATTCCTCAACACTAGAAAACTTGGTCATTGATTCAGCACATACCCCTATGAGCTCCTCAATTTTTCTATTCTCCTGTAAGACAATGTCTCAGACTGTCCAAAATCTCTACTTCAACATCATAAGCTTTGTCTTGAAATGCATTATCTTTTCTTGAAATTCCTCATCTGGATATTATAGTGTCCAGCTGAATGTCTGAGTATCTATCTACACCAGATGCCCCATGACGACAACTTCAACTTGAACCTTTGACTAACCCTCCAGAAGTGAATCATCTTGCATATTATATTTGTCATGATGCCCTACATGATCATGCTCATAAAATCAGTTTATTATTACTCGCTCCTCACTTCACTCGCCTTGAATGTATTCTTCCTGGCCTTATCCACATGTGGGGATAAGTTATCCACCCTATCTGGTTGTCAAACGTGGATGTAATGGTGGATTGTTATCTACGCATGATTTCCCTTACTCTTTATGGATGTTCTTTGTGATAGATATAGACTCAAATATCACATCATTAGGAGGAATTACCTCCATCCTTTCGACATGTACTTTGTCAAGGTGTCTGATTATCATCGACTTGTCCTGCAATTTCTAAAAATCATGGTGTTGTTGCTCACCATCGGTAACTGACTACTTGGATCCTTCAAAGGTTCTCTTTTGAAAACCGATGAACCAAATTATGAATGAATCCCCATGATCTGAAGAAGTCTCTAGCTGTTCTTCCCTTTTTGGCTCCTTATCACCTGGACATAAATGGTTGAGGGCCCAAGGTCCCTTACAGATAAACCATAGTCCTATCCTCCTTAGTTCATTCTTGCTGTAAATTTTGTTCTTGCTTCCTCCATCGATCCTTCTCAAGTCCTTTCTAGTCAACACCCTTTTGAGAAATTTTATGTTTTGCTTGACCAACTTCTCAACTAGATCATAGGTAGTTCGTGATCCCTGTGGTTCTTTTGTTCAAATTGTCAACAATTTTGATCTTAGTATCTTGCAGATTTCAACATCTCCTATGAATAGAGACACAATATTTTTCATGCTTCTTTTGACACAGTATGGATGAGATGATGTAATGTTGGTGTAAAATCTTTGTAGTAACTGAAAGATTGAGTCGTCTCCTTCCAAATTCATCATAAAGTTGCGAAATTTGAACTCTTCCATGAGATTTAAAATTCTACACCGCATTTGAAAGGTAGGAAGCATGATGTTATTCGACTCCTGAAGAGCTTATACTATCAGCTGCAATATATTTGTCATGAGGTCATCATTGTAGGGCAGTAGTTGCGATGTTAGAGTTATGACCCTGTTGAGACAAGAAGCAGTTGTGAGCTTGGCCTCTTTACAAGGACGTTCCCAAAGTTTGGGTTGTATTCATGCAAACATAGAGTGCCTGAGAGCCCAACCAAGTTTCTTCCATTTTGGATGCCCCAACTCGGATAAACATGTGCCTCTTCTAAGTTACAAAGGTCTATGAATGAATTCATTGGTTGTAGCTCAGATCCAAGTGTGGAGAGCTTAGCCCCTCTTCTCTAATCTTCCTTCACTTCCCATGGGTGCTTTTGCTACAGAATGGCATAAATTCCTTTTGAGAAAGGTCTGCTGCTTTGACCATCATTTTGGTCTAAAGAAGTATTATCGTGTAAAGGACCATATATTCTCACTAGTTCATCGAGAAGTTTCTCGATATTTTCCAAGATCTCTTCAAGAGGACCCATCCTCTCACATATACAATATTAGTTCAAACATTATTATGCCTCCTAGCAAATAGCTTTCTAGCCTTTTAACAATAGCTATATAGCTTTCTAGCCTTTCAACCATGACTATATTTGCAAGAAAAATATGAATCTTCCATACACATGAATAAATATAATGAGAGCACTTATTTATTAATTTATAGCCTCACTCGGGTACATTTATTCATAAGAGGTAGATATACAAACTAGAACGTTGATGGTGTAATAACATAATTATGATATATATATATATATATATATATATATAATGAAATGGATATATAAAGTAGATGTTGTCACTAAAGTTACATTTAAAAATAATAAAATAATACTTGCATTAAAATTTTAAAAATAATAATAACAAAAAATTCAATGCTTACCATAAGTAAAATACATTACTTTTACATCAATTTTATATATAGATATTAATTGAAAGTATAATTTACTTTATAATATTAGAGAGATATTGAATGTCTACAGTATTTAATATAGAGTCTACAAATAATATGTAAAAATAATATCATTGATATTATATGATGTGTAACTCATTCCATCATCCATTAACATGTAACATTTAAAATAAAAATATATCAATAATAAAAAATATTTTACTCCTAGCTAAAATATTTCAAAATCCATATTAAATAACATATTATATCAATTATATATATATATATGATGATGATGATGATGATGATGATGATAGTTAACGTCCACTGAGACCAAACTTTGGTTTATCAGACCTATAATTTTCTTAGTTCTTATTTGTCTGGCTTCTCGTGTTTCTTGGCGATATTGGTGTTGTAGCTTTCTTTTTCTTCTCTACGGTCTTCCAACTTCCTTTATCTTTCACCTCCTTCATCTCTTCTGATTCTTGGGACATTGTTGTCTTATCTTCGAGATCTGGGAGATCTAATTTGCTGCTAAATGAAGATTTCTTTTGCGCGGTATTTGAATCCTCATAATTGTTGATGCTTGAGGGGTTGTCGAGTTCGTTTTTTTGTTGTTGGGTGGAGCTTCCCCCCTACTTGTCTTGAGGGTTTTTTCTTTCTTGCCTGATTTCTTGTGACTCAGATTTTTCTAGAGAGTATTCTTCCATGATGACAATGTAATGTTCCTTTTGTGCTCCTTCCCACCATGTAGATATATGGTGATTCTTTCTAGTATAATTTTTCTAGGAGACTTTTGGGAAATTTTTGGCTAGATGGCCTGTCTCAAAGCAGGATCGACATCTGAAGAGGACACTTTCATAGTCAAGTTTCTAGTTCCATAAATAGTCTTTTCTTGTTAAGATTATTTTTTTCTGGGAATCTGGCGCTAAAGTCCATTTCTACACAGATGCGCACGTAGGTGGTTCTAACATATTTCTCTGTTTCTTGGCACCTACAGTAAAATTTCCCAATTGCATTTCCAATGGCTTTTAGCGGAGAGAGATTCCAGAGATGTAAAGGTAGGTTTGGCAATCTGACCCAAACTGGTGCTAAGGTTATGACTGTTGTTGAGGGATTGAATGATGGGTTCCATGGCTTCATGAATAGGCCTGAGTTTTCCCAAAACTAAGGGCCGGAATCTAAAATGCATTTTCTGCTTTCAGAGTTTTCAAAATCTACTATAAAGAAACCCTTAACACAGGGGTAGATATTAATTTCATCAGAAATGATAGGCTTCCATACCTCCGAGATCCAACTGTGGAGAGCTATCAGCCGCTGCCAAAAGCCATTAAACTAGAAGATCAAGGCACTTTCAAAAAAATTCAAGGCCTCATCCAGTGAGGCCTTAACCACCTATACAGTGGGACCTGGGGCTTCACTGGAAATATGGGCATGAGCTTGACTCTTAGAGGCGGTCGGAACTGGGCCGAAAATTATCTTCGCGAAGCTGGGGGCCATACTAGAACCTGTAGAAGATGCAAACCTGCGGAAGATTTTTTATCTCCACGCCCGCGGAAGAGATGCGAACCTATTGTGTAATAGGTTCACAAAGTTTCTCGCGAACCTGCGGAAGATGCAAACCTGCAGAAGATTTATTACGAAAATAAAACCTGCGGAAGGTTTATTATATTTTGCAGCAGATGCGAACCTGTTGTGAAATGGGTTCACAATGTTTCTCGTAAACCTGTGGAAGATGCAAACCTGCGGAGGATGCTTGGAACCATAAATTAAAGTATGTTTATATAGCGGACCTGCGGAAGATTTATTGCACAACAAGAGTCCAATATTTTTTATTGCACACAAATATTGGCATTATCATCACTAAATCAAATTAAAATTTCTCCAGATGCCCACTTCCTAGCACGTATGTTGCCAAGAAAAACAAAATAAAGTTGAAAAGCAAGAGTCTTTGGTATCGTGGACGTCGAATCCCAGAGGTAAAGGTTCGCTGAGACTAGAAATGCTCAATACCGAACCGCACTATCAGATATTTATTGGTAAATCTCGAGATATTCATGCTCGGTTTCCTGACCAGCGGTGACAAACTGAGAGCTTAACGTTATGATATTTCTTATGCACAAGGATTGAGTCTTGACAGCCCAACATCCCGGACCTACGGCTTCAGTTTGATATTTGGTAAAAATGCGTAACGCACAAAAATGAAAACCGAAAGGAAATATCCTGTGGAAGAACCTGCGGCAGATGTGAACTGCGGCGAACTTCGGCAAACTTCGGCAGATGCGAACTACGGCAAAGTCACAGCATCAAAATCTGGGCTATATGTTGCCCCTCGCTTTTGCCTCTCGCTTCTGCCAAAGTTTGCATATATATATATATATATATATATATATATATATATATATATATTATTTTTATTTTTTTTCTTATGTATTTAACATATAATATCTCAAAAAAATACAAATAACCAAAAAAAAGTTTAATAAACATTAATTAATTAATATATATAGAAAGATATATTTTATTTTATTAATATGTTTTTTTCTGATTTTAAATTGAGAAAAATATGAAAAAAATTTCAAAAATATATTTTTTAATAAAATATTTATATATATGGAAAAAAATAATAAATTATGAATATAATCATGTATTAACATATTAATGTATAAAATATGAATCATAAATGAAATGTTTAACAATATAAGAATAATGTATTAATATGTTAATGTATAAAATATAAATCATAAATGAAATGTTTTAATATCAATTAGATGATGATGATGATGGTGGTGGTTAACATCCACTCAGACCAATTTTTGGTCTATCTGACCTAAAGAAAAAGTTATTTAGTTTGATTTAAGATTTTATTCCTATGCTCAAAAAGCTTGAAGAGAAGCCTCCCGAGCTCACTATAATTTTGACATTTTAAAAGGCTAGGAAGGTCAGTATTGCAACAAAGATTATGAAATTGAGCTCTAATGTGGTTGTACGCGGGGCACTCTAAGAGGAAGTGATTTTCATCCTCAATGTTCATATTCTCACAAAGATGGCAAATCCTTTCCATCCATGTTGTTTTAGGAATTGTCCAACGACCTGCTTCACTATGGAGCTCATGAGAGTTTGTTCTAATCTTGACAATATTAATTTTCTTCTTTGAACTATTTAAATCAGATAGATACTTTTGATCTTCTAGGGTGAAGTTGATGACCTCTTTATAATATCGTAATTTTCTTTTAGCTCCTAAACATATATTATATAAACAAAATAAGAAAAACACAAAAATTATAATAAAAAAACATTTTATTAGTTTATTTTTCAAAACCAACATAAATTTAACTCGACTCTAAATCTAAAAATCAATCGAAAAATCATATCTCTATATCTAAAAATCAAAATAAACATTTCGTCAAAGCATGATATTATTCTATTACGATCTAAAAAATCAAAATAAACATTTCCTCAAATTATTCCATTACAAATGATACTTCCATCCATCAGCTTAAACTCAGCCACATTATTAATCTCTGCTACCGTCAAAAAAAGAGTTCATAATGGTTGAAAAACCTCTCTTCCACCTTGACTAAACAACTGCATGAGATTGCTTTCAACAAGACTGGAAGTGATGGAAGTCTAGAGTTTCACATTTGGACGACATCTTAGTTCCCAGAATCGCTTGCCCTTGCCCACGAGGTCAAGAGTTTCGGATCTTGACGGCATCCTGGTCTCTAGAATCTCTTGAACCTGATCAGGGCAATTTCCAGACATTGTCCACAAAATTGCTCTCCACGTATAGATCTGATATTTGAGGCCGCCTGGACATGATTCCTCACTGAGTTGCTATATATTGATGTGTCTATGCAACCCATAAAACACAGATCCAGTTCGCTATTTTGTTAATTCTCCATAGCTTTTATTGGGAATGAAGGGATTTCAAAAACCCCACGTCGTAGCGGTTCCATTCCCGGCGTTGGGTCACTCCATCCCCTTCCTTGACCTTACAAAGCTCCTGGCTTTGCAGGGTGCCACAGTTAGTTATACCACAACGGCTGCAAATGCCAGCCGCCTAGAAGGAACTCTAGCCGAAGCTCAATCTGCCGATTTGGATATTCGGGATGTTGTCCTCCCCACGCTGGTGGTGGAAGGGCTGTAGGAGGGACGCGAGAGCGCCGATGTCATTCCCTTTGCTGATGTCGTTTTTAGTCTTGCCAAGAAGCTTGCAGAGCCTTTCGAGCACTGGTTCCATCAACAGTTTCAAGAAGACACAGGCGAGCCTTGGTCGGTTTGTATTATCAGCAACATATTCATGCTATGGACTCTGCACATAGGGGAAAAGTATGGTATTCCCCGAGTTCTCTTCAATACATGCGGGGCCTTCGCCATGACCCTTCTCAACTCTTTCACAGCTTCGATAAGTAGCAACGCCTTGCAGAAAGAGGGGGACAGCGTTGTTCTGAGTGTGAATCTACCGAGTCCTCTCAAACTCAATAAGAAAGAGATAGCTACAAGCTACTTCCAGCCTGACAATTCGAACGGCAGGCACCAGCTCGTCATCGAGTGCATTTGATCTCTGAGACGTGGCTATGGAATGCTCATCAATATATTGGAGGAGCTCGAGGCTCCATATCTAAGGCATTTACGCAGCTTGACCGAGAAGCCCATTTGGTCTATAGGCCCAGTACTTCCACAAAGCTTTTCAGGGAAGGTGGGTAGAGGGAAAATGGCGGACATCAGCGAGGACGAGCTGGTTCGGTGGCTAGATTCTAAGAGGACGCGTTCGGTTCTGTACGTTTCATTTGGAAGCCAGAACTTCTTATCGGAACTACAGACCGTTGCGTTGGCGAGGGGACTGGAAGCTAGTGAGCAGCCATTCCTTTGGGCCATGAAATTCGCCCCCAAACTCGAAGCCACAGTGGCAGACACTGTAAACAACATTGAAAGCTATCTTCCTCATGGGTTTACTGAGAGGATGCAAAGCAAAGGATTAGGGTTAATGATATGGGGATGGGCACTTCAATTTCTTATTCTTTCCCACCCGTTTATAGGCGCTTTCATGACCCACTGCGGTTGGAACTCCACGGAGAGTATTGTTAAAGAATATAATCCCAACCACTTGCTAGGTGTCGAAACCGTCAACCCAAGTGTCCAGTTCAATTTTAGTTACTCCAGTTTAGTCGAGTTACACTACAATTATTTACTACTGATGTTTCCAATGTAATCCTCTGCTCCAATTCTTTTCAGTTTTTTAGTTCTTGTCATGGTATCGGAGCTAGTTTGCATAAGCCTCCCCAGAGAGCAGCAACAGAGCCACGCTGGAGCAGTAGAGAGGAGAGGCGAGCCTGCATAAGACTCTTTGACAGAGTAGCAGAAGTTTGAGGAGGTTAAAGACACCTCTTGGGAAGAAGCAGAAAAAGAACGAAAAAGCCAAGCCAAGGTCGTGAAGGCGCCAGCGAAACGCATTGCAGAAAGACTGTTTGAGAAGAAAGCAAAATTAAAATTTGTGCACTAACACACTGCATGTTAAGAAGCTCAGTGTTATACTAACGCACTGTTGGAGAAGCAGCTCCGCAGGAGCCAAGAGCAATCGGCCGCGTTAGTTCCATTTACTCACACCAATTTCCAACTATCGCGGAGGCCGAGGTGAATCAGCCGCGTTAACGGAAACGCGGGTCCATTGTGGAGCGTATGGGTTAACGTCAATTAATCCGCAATTCATGAAGGTAAAAAAAAAACTTCAAAGTGATTTAAAAGGTCAACGTATTCAAGGGTTTTAAAAAGAATGAGTGGCATGAATGTATGGCATGAATGTATTCGCATGTGCATGATTCGAAGAAAGTGTTTTTATTAAAAACTTTAAATTTATGAAAGGAAAAAGGGGACGTGACTTTTAAAGATTTATTTTAAGATTTCTAAAAAAGGAAGAAACCCATTTTAAAAAAAAGGGATTTTAATTCTTTTTGCCATGAATGTGAAAGGAGAGAAGAAATTTTTTTTTTGGAGTTTAAAAAAAAAAAAAAACTTAAAATTGTGAGTGTGAAAGCCTTGTAAAAGAGAATTTTTTTTTAGAAGAAAGGTATTTGATGCATATCTAGATTTGTCTATTTCTGGAAACCAAACAATGAGGTCATGGGAAAAGCTAAGAGGCTAAAGCAGAAACAAAAGATGTTCAAGATTTTTTAGTTCTAGAAATAAAGAGGCAAAAATATGCCTATGCATTAAAATGCATAAAAGAATCTGTCAATGACAGCATTCTCCCTTTGATCTCAGATGCCAAGATAGCCAAGGAGGCATGGGATACCCTTGAGATATGTTTTGGTACAAGGGGGAGCATTGAAGTTGAAGGTGAAGGTAGATCTGTAGCAGTAGATATACAGCCAGATGAAGCGTCAGAAGCAGCAGAGAGAGAGAACGAAGATGCTTCTCAACCCCACTGTACACAGCTACATGTGGACGATGATTTGATGATTCCAACAACAGAGCTTGTTGATGAAGATTTGATGATACCAGCAACATGGCTTGCTGATGAAGACTTGATGATTCCAGCAACAGAGTTTGCTGATGATGACTTGTTGATTCCGACAACACAGCTTGCTGATGAAAATTTGATGGTTGATGTTAACTTTGATAATGAATTTTTGGCTAATGATGACTGTTTGCAGATGATGCAACAAAAACATGATATTGACATGATGTTATTTGGTGAGATAAGCCCACTGTAGTTAGTGGATGACAACCTGATTGCACCAGCACAGGTTAGTGAAGAAAAGACAGAGACAGAAACAGAGATAAAGACAGTCTGCAAAGGGAAAGCAGAAACAGAGAAAGAGGCAGAGAAGGAAGCGCAACAACATAAAGCTCTCATTGCAGAGCAGAAGGAAGAAATAGAGGAAGAAGCAGATAAGGAAACACAACTGGAGAAAGCTCTCACTGCAGAGAAGAAAGACCAGAACGAATGTCGTTCTGAAAATATTTTTTATTCTAACATTGATTTCAGGGTGTAGGTACACAGATTGATTATGAAGAAGAGTTAAAGTTTATTGAAACATGGCTTGCAACACCATGTCTGGATGAGATCTACAGAGAAGATGTAGATATGAATGTTGAAGACAACATCCATGATGAAAATGTGAATGAAATTTTCATGCATTGGAGTTATGAAGAGATAAGATATTGTTCTAATCATATGTTGCAGCAGATTGATGATGAAAACCGCATTACGGAAGACAATATGTGGCAGCAGCCCACATTTCTTGAAGATGTCCAGAACATGCTTAGACTGCCTAGAACAATAGAAGACTTGCACCAGCAAATGAAGAAACAGAGTTCTTAAGGATATAGCAAAGCGAAAAATCTGAAACAATTCAGAGGCTACAGAATTTGGAAAAATAAAAGAAGAAAACAAAATCTAATTGAAGTCAATTTTTTTTTAAATTGTAAGCCTTGCTGAGACATAGACCAGCAGGTATCTAAATTCTATTTTTATGTGGTTGTAATTAAAGGGGAGTGTTAAAGAATGTACTGCTAGGTGTCAAAACCGTCAGTCTAAGTGTCCATTTCAGTTTCAGTTACTCCAGTTTAGTCGAGTTACACTACAGTTATTTATTACTGATGTTTCCAATGTAATCCTCTGCTCTACTTCTTTTCAGCTTTTCAATTCTTATCAAGTATAACTCTCGGCGTCCCTATGATCACATGGCCTATGTTTGGAGATCAGCACTTTAACTCTAAGCAAGTCGCGGAGCAATTTGAAACAAGACTCCAGTTTTGCGAGCACAAAGATGGGATTCCTGAGGAGGAAAGAGTGAAGGAAGTTGTGAGGCTTATATTCACTGAAGATGAGGGCGAAGAGATGAGGAGACATGGAGAGAAATTGAAGGGGATTGCTTCAGAAGCTGTCGGAGACGGAGGATATTCGAAAGAGAATTTGCGAGCTTTCCTTAGTGAGATGCAGAAATTGATTAAAAGTTAAAACTCAAAATACTAAAAGCGAAATTGCTGATATAGAATTCATACCAACAATTCATTCAGATTGTGTTGATTATTGAAAATATATATTCAGTAAAATAGAGTAGATAAACATGGAAAGAATGTCACGGTTACATACGATTAGTTTTCTCAGCGTTCGGGAGCCCTACTGTGTGGTTTCTTCTTTTATTAAAAAAAACAAACTACCAAGGATTTCAGATATCATCTGAACCCATAGAAAAAGTCACGCACAGTGAAATAAATAATTTGCGCGTAATATCTTTTGCAAATGTAACATTTAGTTAATTGGGTTTATCTGGCTAAATGGAAGGATAATCATTATCCTCCTTATTGAGTTAAATTTTAAAAAATAACATAATAAATGTCATTTTAAATATGTATATATATCGGAATATTATAAGTACAGATTAAAGTCAATCAATATCACCATAGTCCGAGAGCTCGTGGAGGATGAGAAGAAAAGGAATAATCTAAGTAAATGTTTTATATAGCACCTTAGAGGGTAATCTCTAATTTAATATTTAAAATCATGGATTTTTGTTTTCAAGATAGTGGGAGTCTACGTTGGGTTGGATGGAAATTTCATTAGAGTATTAATGTTAGCGTTGAGTAGAAAAATATTTTTTATTAGTCTTATTAAAATAATTTATCTATTATATTGTTACTAAATTGTGTCAAACTCTCAAATTTACACATTAAAATTATTTTTATTCTATAAGTAAATCAAACACTCAACCTCACTTTCTTTTTGAATGAATTAATGCTATCACAACAACGATGTGAAACTCTGAAACCTAATCAACCGCACTTTCTTTTGTGAATGAATTAATGCTATCACAACAACGGTATGAAACTCTGAAACCTACACATGGAAACTATTTTTATCTTTAAATAAATCAAACACTCAACCCCTCCCTCATTTGTGAATGAATTAGTAAAAATTTTATGGATGTAAATTTTTAGAATTCTAACACCTTGTGGAGCTTCATGATAGTATTTAGGGTCTACCCTCTCACGGATAAAATTCAATTCACTTCCTTTCCATTTTCATTAGGATAATCATGGAGGCTTCTCATCTTTCTAGAATACCAACTCATGGTTTCTTGAATCATTCTTAAATTATCCTGCCATCGACAAAGAAGCATATATTATATACAAAGAAGTTAAGTACGTCATACCCTACAGGGAAAATTTTAATGATAGAAATTTATTTTAAAGTTTAGAAACATTGGCGAATCTTATGAGTCCCTAATATGTAGACTATAAAATGTTTGCTGATATTTTCTTAAGATATCCAAATTTCTAATGATTTTATATAGTATCTATATTTTTTTGGCAATTTTTAGGATAACATAATTGTATACTATAAAATTTGGGTGAAACAATTTTGGAAAAAACTAGAAATTGGCGAATGTTTTTTTTGGAAAAACCGTGGAAAATTAGCCCACGTGCGAATATTAGCCCCTAAAATTTTCCATGATGCCCTATCTTTTAAAATCCCACACAATCACTTTTGTGCCTCATTTAGCGGTAATAACACTATTCATGCATCAGGAGTTGGGTGAGCAGAGGCCTAACTCGATGAATTGCTTACAAGAATATGATGTGGAGTTCAAACCATTTCATACAATAAAGGATCATGGACTTTGTAATCTGACAACCGAAGCAAGAGATACTCTCGAGCAAGATATTTTTGGTTGGGAGCAAGAGATAGAAATGTATAATATTGAAAATGTTCCTCAGTCCATGTTTACAGTGCCATGGTATGCTAACATACGGAAATTTCTGGAACATGACACATTTCCCACGCACTTATCAAATAAAAAGAAGAGGGGAATCCTTTTAAAAGCTATATCTTACCAACTAGTCCATGGAGTGCTTTTCAGAAAGAACCACAATGGTGTCTTGGTGAGATGCCTTGAACCGCAGGATACATAGAAGTTACTTAGAGACTTTCAAAATCGGCTGACAGGTGGACATTATGTGGGTGACACTACAATGCATACATTTATGAGGGCTCGTTATTATTAGCCCACTCTATTCAAAGATGTTCACGCTTAACTCTACAAATGCCCAACTTGTCATAGATGCGTCGGTCATGATCAAAGGCCAACTGCCCCACTGCTACCAATAGAATTTGAGGAACCATTCCAATAGCGGGTCTTAGATGTCATCAAAGAAATTCTTCCCCATTCATCAAAGCAATATCGATATATTCTAATAGCATCAAAAAATTTCACTCAGTGGTCATAAGTAGTTCCCTTGACACAAGTAAATGATCAATAAGTCATCTAATTTTTGCGACAAATTATTGTAACCAAATTTGGCATTCTAACGTCACTTTTCTTTGATAATGAAACTTAATTTTCAACATTAAAACTTTAAGAATTCACATTAAAAAATTGGATTGTATTAAAAGATGCATCTAATTTTTACCCGTAGGGAAATGGTTTGCCTGAATTGGAAAACAATATTCTTATATGCATAATAAAAAAACTATATTCTCTAAGAAATGGAATTGGCATAACACTTTGACCACTGCATTATGGATTGATCATTTAACTCCTAAGTCGTCCCCGAAGACCTCGTCGTACTTTCTGGTTTATGGTAAAGAAGTTATCTTGCCTCTGAACCTGAATCTTCTAGCCTTACAAGTCTCCCAATAGTCACAAGGTATTCTTTGCTTTCTGGTTTAGATAAGGATAGAAACTTCACTCAAACTCGAGGAAGAAAGGCTCAAAACTAAAGAGAGATTTATTGTTTACCAAAACTATGTAAAGCATTGGTTTGATAAGAAGTCTGTAGGAGCAAAGAGCTTTGATGTGGGTGACCTAGTACTGAAGTGGGATAAAGCCCATGAAGAGAAAGGAAAACACATGAAATTCCAACCTTTATGGATTAGACCATCCACAATCAAAGAAAATCTTGATCATAATACATTCAATTTGAAATCCTTAGACGGGAGGATTGACCCCCTTCCTGTAATGTCCGAGATATGAAGAATTATTTTCAATAGTAGCTACATGCTACTCTTGCTCCTAGGCCTGGTTTGTGATCCTGAACTGACTCCAGCGAGGTACTGTTTGGGCCTACTGGTAGCGGAGCAACACCAAAGATGAAAATTCATATTTTGAATATCATAAACTCGTTGCGTACATTACCCTTTCCTGGATTGAAACAATTGTGATATGTTTTATCTTTTGTATGTTAAACCAAGTAGATGAAAGTGAGATGCTATGTATATAACCGAGTCAAAAGGGGGAGGTTAAGGAAATCAATACTTCCTGAAGGTTTAACCCTTTAATTGAAATGTATTCCTAGATAAAGAAGTTGAAACTCGCTGAGTGTGTCACCAAGTGTTGCCGCTGCTAAAACACCCTCCAAAAAATTTCCTTACATTCAAATTTTGGAGCCTACTTCAGCATAGTACCTAGTGTAGCCTTGATTTTCAAGTGTCGTCTCATTTTATTCTATATGTTTCAAGTGTTATGGAATGTTCTCAAGTGTCGTCACATTGATTAGAACATCATTAAGTCCATTTCATGGTCGTAACATCTTTATTGTTGTAAAACGACACTTTTTGGTCGTAGTTGCACATACTTCACCCATTGTACTTGGGGAATGCATGTAAAGAGAAATTTCTATGTATACTTATTATTTCTCAAGCTTTTATAAGTATTATTAATGAGTTGGCATGTGTCTCACATAGTTTTATGTCTAAGATAATCATGTCCACCCATTTCCCGATCTCCCAGACTTAGACAAATTTCGGTTGCAAAGAAAACCCATCAAGACAAAGAGCACACAAACACACTTTGAAGCCTTCTGCAAAAATACTTCATTATTTCAAAGTGCTCCATGTGCCCTCAAAGAGTGCAAATCACACTCCTTAAGCCCTTTACCCTTCCTTGTTTGGAACTGTGCCCTTGAAGAAACTAAGTCTTCCTTTGAGCACACTCCTTCAACTCGAAGAAGTGCACTCTCTTTAAGCGCGTGAGTACACTTCGAAGGAAAAAATATTCTCCCTTCAACATTCATACCTATGCCATGCACCCTATTGTGCATCTTCAGTGCATGAGCACACCCAAAGGCCTGAAGCGTTCATCCTTCAGCCTTCAAGAGTACGCCATGTGCCCTCCGTCTCTCTCTTGAGCGTACAACGCACTTGGGAAGCCCGAAGATTTCCCCTCCATCCTTGGGGCTTTCACCATGCACCATGCCTCGACTTCCTCTTTCTCTTGAGCACATGAATACATGCTGAAGCCCTAAAGCCTCCCCCCTTCAGCCATTCAAAGTGGTCCCATGCACTTAGAAGCTCTCCTTGTCCCTTTTGAGTGCACTAACAAGCCATGAATATAAAATGTGCATAAAACATGATAGAATAGGATTTTTTTGGTTGATGGTTTCTTTTCATGAGTGACTGCAGATCCATGTATTCCAGGAATAACATGTTGTTGAGATTCAACAAGATGATGAGCTTAGTGAAAAGAGTCACCTTCACTAAGTGGGTCCGCAGGCTATTTTTGGCGCAAGTCTATTTTTATAATATGTCTATTTTTAGACATGATGATCATATTTCAGAAGTTGCAGGATGCTATTTGTGGATGGTTGGTCAAGTTGGAAAAATAGATGAAATTCTATTTTTAGAATATTGGGCAAAGTCTATTTATAGATCGCTAATCTAAAAATAGATGCATGTAAATTTATTATTAACTCTGTATAATCGGTCGCTAACAACAACTTATATTCTTGGAGCACTTAGGTTGATTTTGCACGGAGATGTGGCATCGGTGGGTAGAGATACACAATTCCCAAGGGTTTACTGGAGCTAATTCATGGAGGACTCAGTTAGAACTCAAGTGGCAGAGTTATGACACAGTTGGAAGAAGTAGTTCTGGAGTTGTATTTAGTTTAACTCAGTTAGACTCAGTTGATCTAGTTGTATCTAGTCTAACTGAATGATACACTAGTGAGAGTGGAGTGAATTAATTAGTTAATTAATTCACAAATTATAACTCATTAATCAACTGAACAATACAACAGTTAACTATAGTGCATGGCAGTTTCAGTGGAGACCCAGTGGAGAGGTAGGTGAAAGGGCAAGATAGACTATCTGTTGTGACTATAGTGATGCATTGATTGCATCACACACACATTGGAGTTTCCAATGAGGATTGCGCAGTCAAGGCAAGAGTATTTCGAATTCATTCAAAGCTATTCTTCAGCAGGGATTGCACAGTGGAGGCAGGCTAGTAGGAGGCAAAGATCGGTGCATGGATTTGCAAGATTGGTCATGATTAGTGTATACTGTACTGAGAGCTTGATAAGCTTTGTATGAGGATTGTCATATGATTTCATGATACATAATATATAGTTGGGGTTTTCAGCTTCAGGCTTTCTCGGCTAAAAACTGTGTTATGTGCGATTGATTATTTTTGTTTATGCTTCACATGTGTGTGCAATTAATTTTTCCACAAAATATTAACAAGTGGAATTGATTCAGTATTTTGCATAAAATTAAATAGTGTGAGATCAGGTGAATCAAGGACATATGCATGCTTAGTGCATATAATTTCTACATGGCCTCAGAGCATTGTTGATTGAAGATTGCAATTGTGAAGTGAGTTTGTGTTGGTGGACAATTCAAATTTGCTACAGAAGATTCTTGGTGCAGAAGTTGAGTATACATTGAAATGTCATTCAATGGGTTGCGATTGGAGTATGCCCTTTAAGGGAGCTCGAATTACATATTCTGGAAGGACAGGATGGAGGCAATGCTGGAGGATAATGGACTAAAGGAGTTCATCGATAGCGATGTTCCTAAGCCGGGATCTAGCGATGCTGCATTACTTGACGCATGGCAAAAGAAGACAACAAAGACGAGGAGAATTCTGTTGGAAGGTGTGAAGGACCATATTGTGTCCAACCTTCATGGGAAATCCAATCCATTCTTAATTTGGAAGGCTTAGATAGACTTATTCCAAAGCAGAAGTGACCAGAGGAAGTTGGCACTTAAAGACAAGCTTAGAAAAATAAAAATGGAAAAGGGCGACAATATTCCAAAATACCTCACGATGTTTTTCCACTGCAAGGATGAACTGGGAAGTGTGGGGGTTACTGTTGATGAAGAATACTTGGTGAGCTTGGCTCTCCTTGGGCTTCCAAAGAGTTGGCATAGCTATGAAGACTCTGTCAATGGATGGGAGAAACTGCCGGGATGGGAGTGACTTTGGTCGGATCTTGTGCAGGAGGAGATAAAGTGGGGTACTAGGGATGGATCTTCATCAAAGAATGAAGATGAAGAGAATTTCGCTTTGGCTACCAAAGAAAGGAAAGGGAAGGGGAAGAAACATCCTTCAAAATTCGATGCTAAAGGCAAGAAGCAGGATTTGTCCAAAATTGATGTTTTTTCACTGTCACGAACATGGACATTTCACCACTAACTGTGCACAGAAGAAGAAGAACAAGAAGGTTGTTGGATCTGCAGTTGGAGAGGCCTTAGCCTCGCAATTTGAGCTTGATTTCTCCTTGATCGCTTGCTTGGTTTCAAGCTGTATGGGATTGGTGTGGTATCTTGATAGTGGTGTGTCTTTCCATATGACGGGAGACAAGGAGTTGTTTAGTGACTTGGAGGAGAAGGACCTCCAGATGCATATAGAGATGGGCGACAATGGTCGGTACAGTGCGACTGGAATTGGGACCATTACCTTTGAGAGGGAGTCCAGTAATCTATTCTTGTTGAAGAATGTCATGCATGTTCCAGGTCTGAAGAAGAACTTGGTCTCAGTCGCAATGCTGGAAGACAAGGGTTATGATGTTATTTTCAGTGAGGGAAAAGCCTTCCTTCGACATAAAAAAATGTGTCAAACCAAGAAGATAGGGGTTCTAATTAAGAATCTCTACAAGCTGGAGGTAGATGGCTACGCTGCAATGGTGGGCAAAGCAGAAGAAGTGGTGAACCGGGATGAGGGCGAATTATGGCACAGGAGATTGGGCCATCTTCACCATGGCGCTTTGAAGATTTTGCAGCAGATTTCTACTGGACTTCCCAAGGGTACTCTTGCGTAGTCAGATCAGTGCAAGGGATGTACTATGGGAAAGTTTGTGAAGAACACCTTTCATGAGAATGAGAACCGTGCTTCGGTGATCCTGGAGAGAATTCAGACAGACGCGTGTGGAACTTTCTCGGCTACCTCAACAACAAAACACAGGTATTATGTTATATTTGTTGATGAATATTCTCATAGATGCTGGATATTCTTCATGCAGAAGAAGAGTGAAATGTTCTCAAAGTTCTGTGAGTTCAAGGCATTGGTGGAGAAGGATTCGGGGAAGAAAGTGAAAGCTCTACGGAGTGATAATGGTGGTGAATACATCTCGGGTGAGTTCAAAGAATTCTGTAGCAAAGAAGGAATTCGAAGAGAACTCATAGTGCCTCATAACCCACAGCAGAATGTGGTCACGGAGAGGAAGAACAGAACGATCGTGGGTGCTGCAGAAGCTATGCTTGAGAGGGAGCTAGACTTGCATGCAGAAGAGGAACTTCTTGTTCCCAAAGATGAGCCTCTAGATGTGGATCAGCCACAGGAGGAGATTCATGGAGTGGAGGAGTCCACTCATGCAGAACCAAACATCAGACAAGGCAGAAAGCGTACCACAGAAGCTGAGAGATTGAAGCTTGATGCGACACAGAATGTAGGAGTCCCTACATCACAGCGCAGACAGAGACATTCACCTGACTGATTTACTGGATACATGGCTCTTATGAGCAAGTGTATCGTGACAGAGCAACCTTCTTTTGAAGAAGCAGTGCAGGAGCCGACATGGGTAGATGCCATGGTGGAGGAGTATGACTCCATTTTCAGAAACAGTGCTTGGGAGATTGTTCCAAGATCGGTGGGAAAATCAGTTGTAGGATCAAGATGGATCTACAAGGTAAAGCAAGCTATTGATGGGAGCATCGAGAAGTATAAGGCAAGATTTGTTGCCTGGGGCTTCTCACAGATCGAGGGGATAGACTATGAAGAAACCTTTACACCTGTCGCACGGTATTCTTCCATATGGACCATCCTTTCTCTCTCAGTGCAGATGGGTTGGCACATTCATCAGATGGATGTGAAGACTGTGTTCCTTAATGGGATCATTGAGGAAGAGGTGTACATTGAGTAGCCTGAAGGATTTGAGATCTTCAACAGCGAGTCGCATGTGTGCAGACTCAAAAGAGCGTTGTATGGGATAAAACAAGCACCACGTGCTTGGTACACTCAAATCAACAGCTATTTCACTAGACTTGGCTTCACTAAAAGTGAGGTAGATGCAAACCTGTACCAAATTGTGGTTAAGGGTAAGCTTTTGATCTTTGTACTTTATGTTGATGATTTAATACTAACAGGTGATGAGCAGTTGATACACTCATGCAAGGCAGATCTTGCAAAGGAGTTTGAGATGAAGGATTTGGGCCTCCTTCATTATTTCCTTAGATTGGAAATAAGGCAGCAAGAAGGTGAACTATTTGTGTCTCAAGGCAAGTATGCCCGGGAGATACTCGAGAAGTTTCACATGCAAGGCTGCAAGCCTATCGACACTCCTCTTCTAGGAAATTGGAAGAAAGAGGATGCTACATCGGCAGAGGTAGTGGATGCCACTGTTTATCAACAATTGGTGGGTTCGCTCATGTATTTAGTCAATACAAGACCTTACATATGCTATATGAACCGCCTTCACAAGTTTGATGGTTAAGCCTACCAAGCTCTTTGGAAGGTAGGCAAGCATGTTTTGAGATATCTCAGGGCACATTTGAGAATGGTTTATGGTACAAACAGATGGATGAGGTGAAGTTGCATGGTTTTCATTTGGATGCAGACAAGTGTAGGACCAACGCATTTAAAGAGCACATCAAATGGGAATTTTCAAACATCGGATCTAAGATAGTTTCTTGGTACAAGAGGAAACAAATATCCGTGGCACTCAGCTTCCAATGCAAGTAGAATACATGGCAGCAAGTTAAGTCGTATGAGGCTATCTGGATGAGGAAGATTCTGGTTGGTTTGTTCGGTTCACATTTAGATCCCACAGTGATACATTGTGATAATCAGAGTTTCATTAAACTCTCGGTTAATCCTGTGTTTCATGATAGATCTAAACATATTGAAACATAGAGATTGTGTGCAGCGGAAGATCATGTTGCTTTAGTACATTCCTACGGAGGATCAGGATGCAGATATTCTGACAAAGGCACTCACCAGGAGAAAATTAGAATACCATAGAGGCAGGATCGGGGTGAAAGATAATCCCTATCTTGTTGAGAGGGAGTGTTGAGATTCAACAAGATGATGAGCTTAGTGAAAAGAGTCGCCTTCACTAGGTGGGCCCGCAGGCTATTTTTGGCGCAGCAGTCTATTTTTAGACTATGTCTATTTTTAGACATGATGATCATATTTCAGAAGTTGCAGGATGCTATTTGTGGATGGTTGGTCAAGTTGGAAAAATAGATGAAATTCTATTTTTAGAATATTGGGCAAAGTCTATTTATAGATCGCTGATCTAAAAATAGATGCATATCAATTATTATTAGCTCTTAATAATAATTAGACACTAAACAACAACTTATTCTCTTGGAGCACTTCAGTCCAGTGCACATATGTGGCACATCAATGGACTGAGAGAATTACACAAGTCCCAAGGGTTTACTAGAGCTAATGCACGGAGGACTCAGTTAGAACTCAAGTGGCAGAGTTATGACACAGTTGGAAGAAGTAGTTATGGAGTTGTATTTAGTTTAACTCAATTAAACTCAGTTGAGCTAGTTGTATCTAGCCTAACTGAATGCTACACTAGTGAGAGTGGAGTGAATTAATTATTTAATTAATTCACAAATAATAACTCATTAATCAACTGAACAATACAACAGTTAACTACAGTGCATGGCAGTTTCAGTGGAGACCCAGTGGAGAGGTAGGTGAAAGGGCAAGATGGACTATCTGTTGTGACTATAGTGATGCATTGATTGCATCACACACACATTGGAGTTGACAGTGAGGATTACGCAGTCAAGGCAAGAGTAATTCGAATTCATTCAAAGCTATTCTCCAGCAGGGATTGCACAGTGGAGGCAGGCTAGTAGGAGGCAAAGATCGGTGCATGGATTTGCAAGATTGGTCTTGATTAGTGTATGATGATTATACGGTATTGAGAGCTTGATAATCTTTGTATGAGGATTTTCATATGACTCCATGATACATAATATATATTTGGGGTTTTCAGCTTCAGGCTTTCCCAGTTAAAAACTGTGTTATGTGCGATTACTTTTGTTTATGCTTCACATGTGTGTGCAATTAATTTTTTCCGCAAAAGATTAACAAGTGGAATTGATTTAGTATTTTGCATAAAGTTAAATAGTGTGAGATTAGGTGAATCAAGGAAATATACATGCTTAGTGCATATAATTTCTACACATGGCAAGCACACATGAGGAAGATCGGGTAAAGAGAGCAAACAAAGGAAGGATTGAAGAACAAATAACACATTGTAACCTTGATGATCAAAGAACCCTAAACACTCCATTAGATAAAAAACCCTTTGTAAAATAAATTATTCAGGAACACATAGAATACATATATAAACATACACACAGAAGTGCATCAGAAATAAAACTTCATTTCATTAATATCAAAAAACTAAAATATTCTTACATACCGGATGGAAATAAACTATCTCAGGTGATGGTAGTGTATCTCTAAGGATAGTGTTTGTTTGTATGGGCTTGGCCTAGGTTCAGCTTGTACTTCGCATAAAAAAAACCCTCAGATACTGGCCTTTTTGGCTATGACCTACAGGCATATCATAGTCTCACCCGAGGTGGCTATGAGTGTTTGCAGAACCAGATTTCTATAGCCTTGAGGGACTATGCGAGGTGGCTTTTACTTCACTTTTCTTTGTTTAACTTAGTACTATTGCGCTACATAACTTAACTATTTACTTTGACACATTCAGTTTAACCTAAGTATGTTATAGATCAATATATCTACTCTATCATAACATAACTAGGAGTTCCCATCACAGATAGAAAGAAAATATAAAAATACGAATAAGCACAAAGTAATGCCCAAAACTTCTCATATTTATTAGAATGAGTCTCTTCAGTACATTCAACTTCTCGACCTGCGCACACAGCTACAGATGGTTCTGCACTAAGTTGTTGACTCTTCCAAGGTCTCCGTGCACTCAGCTACGAATCCTTTCTTTAAGGCCCAAAACATAGAACAAAAGATATAGAAACTTGCATTCAATGTCTATGATGATATGATTCTATCTTCGACAAAGAATTACATCTCTTTATATAACATTACATCGCTACAAAACCATGGTCCACATACCATGGGATCAATAAAAAAATCAACTAAAAACCCCAAGACCCATTACAAAATGAGGGGCTTCAACCCACCTCCTCAAAGCCCCTAGACTCCGTGCGATATATATGAGCTTGCAGTACCACACACTACGCTCCTCAAAATGCAAAGTTTTTGACCAAAATTGGACCAATTTAGGTTTCACTCAAAAAAGAGATGTGGTGAATACATGCCTCTGAACTTTGTGTTACAATGAGGCTCGATGGCCTTTTTATCATTGAGAAACAATGAGAAACAATGAGAAACCCTAAACATCTAAAAACCTAACCCTAGGAGATGAAGCGTCAAAATCTTGTTGGTCCCATGGGGGTAAGTTGGAACGTCAACTTCCTAGGGTCGTAACTTTGGCATACGATCTATGTTTGGATATCATAATACCTCGTTTTGAAGATCTTGAAGAGGAGGTCAAAAGAAAACTATTATACTAGTTTGGACTATTTCGGTTTCTCCGGTTTTCCTAAAAACGTCTTTTAGTCCTTTAAAATGGCTCCAGAAGTCTAGGACCTGAAAAGTGGCCAAAAATAGTAAATTGTGCTACAATTAAGGAAACTGAAAAATTGAAAGAAACAATGGTCGAGGTCCAAGTGCAATCCGCAGGTGGCCACCAATATCCACCTATATCACTTTGGAGTGTGAATAAATCAACAATTGAAGCCATGTGAAGAACAAAGACACAAGTGGTAGTTATGTCACCACTCAAGAAAGTCCATGTCATCAATCACTATTAGTCCAAGTCATCAAATATAGTGACATGTTGCATTTTCACCACATGATGGCATCGAAGTTGTGATGTGATTTTTTAATCATTGTAAAGACAAATAAGTGGAAGTCCAAGATTATTTTGTGGACAAAAGAGTCATGGAAGTTCAAAATCCATGTAATACCAAAACTCATATGTAATTCCAAAAGTCGTTTGGAATTACAAAGGTTGTATAAGTCCAAAGGTCATTAGGATTTGGAAATTCAAGAGTCATGGGGATGTGAAAGGTCATGCCTCAAGTTATAAAAGGATACTAATTTCTCATGTAAAGGAATTTTAACCTTAGCTTGTCCCACAATGCATTAGAGAGACAAATTTAGTACCTTTGGCGAGCAAGTAGTGGCTCTAATGCTACACTTTTGGAGGTAGTGATGCTCATTGTATTTATGTATCTTGGAAATTTTTCTTAATATTGAAGCCTTCCAAGCCAACACATTTTCACACATGGATTGTGGATGTTTCTAAGAATATTCTTTGAATTTTTATGGTTCATATTTTCTTTCACCTATACTAGAGTGATTGAACTATTTCGGTGACTTCGGTGCTGAACTTATCTCCTTTCTTGCAGGAAGATTAGTTGCTCATATCATATCTGCATAACTCTGTTGGGCATATGTGGCATTAGTTCCCGATTCAGTTTTGGCATTGAGGTAGAGTAGAATCAGTAGGTTGAGAAGAATTAAATGAAGGTGCATTTGATTATACACTAAGTAAGTAGTGGTTGTAGGTGGTGCTTGTGGAGGAGGAGAAATCCAATTGTCCAGACCTCCACCCCTTTTCTTTAGGGAGATCTTGATTCCATGCCTTATTTTTTAGATTGTTTTGGATTAAGGTGCCTGAAGATTTATGTGCGAGGGTTGGGATAGATGCCACCTACCAATATTCCCTTCGAGTTGATAGATATGTTCTCACAACCCTTAGTTCTAGTAGCGTGGATTTATTAGCCAATGACCATGGGGGAATAAGAATAAGCCAATACTATGTCTACTATACAAGGGGTTAGACTTGTAACATATACTTAGTTTCATCACCTAATCTATAAGCAATTCCATATTCATTACCAATCACTTTAAGCATGGAGTACGGCTCGTCAGCCTCAATCATTCTTATGAGGAGAGGAAGGATAATAAGATAAATTTCCCATATGAACCAGAAGACTTCGAACAAAATCACTCGCACATAAACTGGAAGAGATTCTTTAACTAGATCAAATGGAACTGAAAGGGATGCTGCCTCTTCCTTTCTCACTGCTTGCCTTGACTTTTCACTGGGATTTGTGACTCGATCTCGAACCACTGCTATGGGAAAATCATGTGTTGTAATGTTTATAATGATCATTGCATCCACGTGAACTATTTTTCTCGATCTTAGAAAAATACTTCTTATTCATGTGTGTCTCCATTAAAGTAGTACTATTACTTCCCTCTTAGAGGCTCACTTTGTTCTCCCCCTTGTATTAAGAGAGCCTTGATACTTCTGCAATTGAACATTTACAAGGTGCACTTGCTTGCTTATTAAAAATGGCATTTATGCTTCTTTCTCATGCTAATAGCTAAAATCAAGGCATATATTTAAGTAAATGATAGTCGGTCCATATTCTGGATGGGACTACTACACCAAACGGTGCGAGGTATGATTGGGATATTATATTAGGGAGATCCCTTCTATGTTGGCCGTATCCAGAACCGTCAACAACGACTTAATAATTGTAGCATATAATCATGTACACTTTGTCCATATGGATACATTTTGTTTCATAATTGTTCACCTTGTACTTTCCTTTGGCATATCTTTCACATCAATAGAAGTAAACACAATAGCGGAAGTTGTGGATATTTACACATAAGTTCTGGATCATTAAATGATCATATAATCTGATTTGTTCTCAAGTTATAGGCCAATAATAGAGAGAAAGAAAGGATGATAGAAAACACTCATCATATCTCTCTCTCCATAGAAAATCTTGTAAAATTCACTTCATAGTTTAGAGCTCACATCAGTTCCTATAGGAATAATATGCATGTGGGCAGTGAGATCAAATTATATAGGGTAATTATGCAGTCCTACATATAATAAAACCTTAAGGAGCGAGAAGGATTTTTATATATCCAAATGAAACCTTCACACAACTAAAAATTAACTAGGAAGTGACGTAACTTGTTTTGGAAATTTTCTATTATTTAGACCATTATGATATCCAATTTAAGTATAAAAAAATAGAATTTTTTAAATACTCTGAATACTAGAGGGAGGAATCAATTATTCACTGCTACTTCATGGAACATCCTCAATGAAGGTAGTTAGATAGTAGACTACTTTTTTGTATAAGGTAAAATGATCTTCTATCCAATATTAAGGTGAAATATAAGTAGAAAGGGAATGACTTATGCAAGAATAAGGGGAATGATAAGTGCCCTATCCTTTTAGCATATCCAACTCTTGCACACCATGTAACTATAGTGCTTTATCACCCTGGGCTTCCCAGAGTTTTTATAATTTATGGAAAATCCATTTTCAATATAAAATTGTAAACCATGATACACACTTAGCAATGAAAAAATCATAGGGGAGTGGATGTCCAATTATAGAAATGGAGAAATCCAAAAATTTTGATTGTGTTAAATCATCTTCAGAGTGTGTGCAAACGTGAAAATGACTGATGGAGGGTAGAATAAATAGTGCATATATTGGAAATAATATAACTATTATACAACTTCCTCATAATACTTGTAGGGTCAAACTCTCCTTGCACTTAACACACACCTAACAACCCAAGAAAAGGAAAACACAATTAAAACCAAATAACCAAATGTTACAATAAATCTGGAATGAATGAAGGGCCAAAGCATATTAATATCTTTTCTTTTTTCCATATTTTGAAAAACCTACAATTTATATTACTAAATGGATGCAATTATAATCCCTCCTAAATGATTATACGAAAAAATCATTACATCAAGATTCAAGATAAGATTCCCCCTAATTTCTTAAGCAAGTAGAACGAGAGAAAGTGCATGCAAACTACATCCTCCATCTAGTTATTATTTTTTTTTTCTTAATATAATTAAATGAGTTGATCATCATATACCATATAGCTATATAATCCAAACATTATAACTTATCAATTTATATAAACAATTCTTTGGGCAGATATTCAAATGTCGTGGCAACTCTTTCAACCTAAAAAGTGGATAATGATCACCATGAAAAACTACCAAACATTATTGAACATATTCTGGTATGTCTATGGTTCATATTTCCATCTTTCCTTATTTCATGGTTCAATTCTAAAGGATATCACTTATACATGATAATTTATTATTGAGTCCCATGTTCTATTTTCATCCTTTGCAACTAGAATGAAGAGTTGGATGTGAAGAAATGAAACTAGACACGCATCATTTTGAACACCATGGGAAGAGAAAAATTTCTAACACTTATGAGATATAACAGGTAATATATAAATTTATTTGGAAAAGATTCCTCTCAGAATAGCTATAAAGTCCTAAAATGTCTTACATGAAGATGCTTGGTAAAGTGTGCGTGATACCAAAGTGTTGCAATTCATGACATATCAAAATAAGGAACAACAGTCTAAAGCTCATTAGCCTCAATGGGTTCTTAGGAATCCTTCCATGAAAGTTCCTAAATATAGAACATATAATTTAACCTACTATGCCTACATTCCAATAGCCCAATTCATCGAAGTGAACATTAATTCATTCAATAGAAACAAAAACAGAAAAACAATGAAAACCCTCTTAATCCATTATTCATGAGTAAATGGATGTATAATAAACAAGTATTTAAATGCATAATTAGAAATGGGAGGATTACAGCGTCAATGAAGCTATGGCATTATTATAGCTCGCACAAGGATTTTATTCCTCAAATAAAAACATAATTAGCAAGCATCTATAATAGGGCGATTCAATCGATTTTTCAGTGAGTCTGGACTAGTGGTTGTACAAGTAAAAAACATCCAACTTCTTAATAAGCGATGGAATTAGATATTTTCACTAGGTATGATAGAAACATATTAAATGTCAATAAATAATAATATAGTTATGTTTGAGCCCTAGGATTTTCCAACTTGACAAAATCCCCACGTAGGATATACCTTCTCCCTCGAACATATACACAAAGGAAAGAAAAACTAATATGCCTTTACTATTTGGCCCTAATATTCAAGCAAGGATGAGTCATTATTCTTATGGAAAAGGCCTATGTTCTCTCTCAAATGTATAAAATCACCAATAGAAGCAAACAATCACTAGCTTCAAGCAATGAAAATCACTTAGCCCTATGGAGAAGGACTATGTTCTTTCCCAAATGTATAAAAGCACAAATAGAAGAAAACAATCACTATTTGCAGACTTATAACATGGAAGAAAACATCACACTTTTCCTGTGATTATTTTTTGAAATAAGAAACACCACCATTGAAATTTCATAGCTAGATGTAGAAATTGTACACAAATCCTTACCTCCTCTTGGAAGGGAATTTTTTCGATTATGTCCTACAAAATCTAGGATTAGATTCCATCTCAGGACCATTTCAGTGACCACTTTCTTTTTGGTTCTTTTTCAAGAATTTCTGTATTGTTTTGTGGTCTAGCCTCTTTTTTTTTGTCATGCGCCTGCTCCATGTTGGATTGAAAAACTACATCATCACTATATCCGCTACTAGGCCTTGTTCACTCATTGGGTTTTATACCCTATATCACTATGGAGTCTGAATTATTATTTATATAATTAATTAGTGTTTCATATTATTCCTATCTATACTCATGACCCATATATGTCATGTCACTTGAGTCGGATTTTGAAGGACGTCTCCAATTATGCAAACCCCTCTCAAACTAGTCTCTGTCACATTTCCGTTCACGGTTTGGACCAGGTCCCCAAATATCATGTTCGTCCCTATTATCACCAAATCCACCATACTTTGGTCATTTCCCAGAATTCCCAATTTGGGGTTGGGCATCCCATCCTTGTGGTGGATCATAGTTATCAAGTGACAAGCCTTTCAAATACTGGAGGTTCATGTTTTTCTTGTGTTTGTCTTGTAGGTGGCTCATATTTATGAGATGGAGGGGCATACTTATCCCTATATTTAGGTGCATATCAGGGAAAATTTTAAGAATGGAAAATTATTTTGAAGTTTAAAAAATTGGCGAATCTCACTAGTCCCTAACATGAAAAATATAAAATTTTTATTGATGTATTTGTAAAATTACTCAAATTTATAATGATATTATATATATTGTCTATATAATGTTGGCGATTTGTAAGGTAAAATAATTTTATATTATAAAATTTGGAGAATCACTTTTTTAAAAAACAAGATTCTGAAATATGGTCTGAAATAGAAGTTCTTCATTTTAATATCCATAAACCTCAACTACTTTAAGGAAAACTGTGTACATGTGTCATTTCTCCCATAAATTCTTAGGAATTTTTTTTAAAGCATGTACATGTTATGTAAGATTTCTCCCATTAACTTTAAAGCATGTTTTTTGTAAGTGCATAAAATAATTTTTCAAAGCATGTAAATGTCATTTCTCTCAAGCTTTAAGGCCTAAAAACTGAACCTAAAGTGGCTGAACTCTCATAGAATTTTGAACTTCCATAGGATTTTAGTCTGCTTGTTGAGTGTTCCTAAAGGCTTCCTCCCATTAATTCTAGATGTGAATTCTACCATAAACATTTTAAGTCAAACTTTAAGATAAACCATGCACATGTCATTTATCTCATGAACATGTGTCATTTCTCCCATGAATTTGCAATAAATGTCAATTTAATATATATTTTTATTGAATTAGTTTTTTCAGGGATAAGAAAGCAAATAAATATGGTTGAAAAATGGAAATTATGCATAGAAGTTTCTTGCTATCCCAATCCAGGGAAAGCAATGATTACATATGTCCTTTCCAATATTGCGAGTAGCACAGTCGTCCAAAGGAAAATGAATATACCGGGAAGAAAAAAAAACAACGAGGCATATTATATTGGATTGATAGAAGGCTTGGAAACAACTGTGGAGTATGGATCAAATGGAATTATAGTTTTCACCAATTCTGAACTTGTGTGCAACTAGATGAATGGCGTGTACCAAGTTAAGAAGGAGAGGTTAAAAGAACTGCATGGAATAGCAAACAATATTGTTAGCCAATTTTAATTTTTTAGTATAAGACATTGTTCAAATGTGAATAAGATATCTGCTAATCTAGTGCGTGGGGCAATGCCAAATCAAGATTCATCTATCAAAGATGAATTAATAGATGAATTATTATTATACGGGGCAATGTCAATGCAAGATTCATATCTCAAAGATGAATTAGTTTTGAGACACTCTTCTTCAAAAATTCAAGATTCATCTCTCAAAGATGAATTAGTTTCGAGACGCTCTTCTTCATAAATTCAAGATTCATCTCTCAAAGACAAATTAGTGTTCAGACTCTCTCCTTCAAAATTTATTGATGGACATTGTAACATATCTTGGATATGTGTGTGTTTTGTACTTATAAATGCATTTTTTTAATGACCATGTGCTTTTTTCAATTATATACCAAGTGTGCTCCCACCACACCATGTAAAGTGCAACTTGGTGAACTTCACATTTGCAACAAGTGGTGAACTTCACATTTTTATAAAATAAAAATGCGGGGACTTAACAATTTTTTGTTTAAATGGAGTTTCACTTCTTTTTTAATGACAATGTGTTTTTTTCAATTTTATACCAAGTGTGCTCCCGCCATGTAAAGCACAATTTGGTGAACTTATCATTTTTATAATTTTTTTTTCTTAAATTGAGTTTCACACATCAATTAGTGCTTTGAAAGTTGTGTTTTACATCATTTGCGTATAGTAAATTACATTAATTTTCTGAAATTTATTTTGAATTTATTTAAATTCTAGTCATTTAAAAAAATAATTGTAAATGTCCATCGTAGATATATATATCATGGAGGATGAACGACGAAGATCAACAGAATCCCATATCTCTACGAGAGGGGGGGATCAGGGATCAAGGGATGTTCATGGTATTTAAATATAATCTTAAATCTACATACATGTGTGTACATATGGAATTGATTTTTTATCGACTTTGTGAGTTAAATTAGTTGTTAATAAGTTTATTTTTTTATTTTTTAGGAGATAAGAGGATAAGGGTCTCTACTCCATCCATGGAGCATGCCATGGTTCACCCAGTTGTGGTATGGTTCACGCAATTTAATCAATGAATATGTAGGTGTATTTATATGTATGAATGTATTTTTCAATTGATTATAAATTTGTATTTGTTTATGTAGCTTCTCTCTCGTCTCAAGAGGTTGGTGGTGGTTCAAATCCCCTTAGAGGGCCATCAATAAGTGCTAGCAGGTTGTGTGAAAGTGGTGATATTTATTCCCCCGGAGGCCAATCAATGGCTGGTGGTGTTGGTTCTTAGTAGGGTCGTTCTGGTTCTCAACAGTTTCAGGGTGGGGAATATGCTAGCCAACCACATCGAGGTTGCCATCAGTTTGAATATTTTTTCATTCAATTTGTACACATTTGTTTACATATGTTTTTTCTAATATATAAAATTTTATATATTGATGCAGAGGCTGAAATTGGTCCAAATGTTGGTTGAAATAGATGAAGGGCAGAATGCTTCATTCAAGAAGAAGGTTGTCCACCCACCACGACATATCCGGCTGACATTTCCAATATACCATGGGAAAGAAACATGCAGCAATGCACCTTAGAAGTGTCAACAACTTCATGCAAAATTGCAGAGAGATCTTGTGTCTTTGACTCTACCTGCTGAGAGTCAAAAAAGCTTGGAAATAGTTACACATTCTTTAGGCAAACTAGTAGATGTGTACCAAAAGTTTGAGCCAACCACAGATACTTTTGTGGATGTCATGAGAAAAATAAAGGAAACAATGATGGGACCCGATAAATGGGAGGCTGTTAAAGAAAGAATGGCAACAATAATGCTAAAGTCTATGTTTAATTTTAAAGAAGAGACGAAAAGAAAGATATTGAAGGTGAAATATTTCAAGCACCCTGATATAGCTCACTATTTGTATGATAGACACCTTGCGGCTTATGGAAGAATCCCATGGAACAACGAGGTTCCACTTTATTTTGCAAAATTATTTTATGCAGAATCGTTTTTGGAAATGAAACCCAATTATAGCGACCTTCTCTCTGAATTTTTTGGTCTTGGGAAAGGTCGATTGTGTGACCGTAGGGGCGTTAGGCGTGATGCCGAGTTGCCTTGTCCTGAGCCACCATTGGTTAGTCGACCTGTTCGTGTCAAAATTTTGTGGTCAGAGATGGAAGCCACTTCTCAAATTAGTCGAGAAGCAAGGGATCCCATCATCGATAATGTTCACAGTCGATTGGGTGGAGTCGACGTTTGTCTGAATCGACAAAGAGCACGCACCAATTTTGTGTATTATACAGATGAAGAAATTAACAACATGAGTGTTGAAGATCTAAAAACATATGCAAAGAATTGTCGCAATGGTTGGCATGACCGAATTCTTCATGAGGAAGAGGGCATGGGAATGGTATGTGTTAATGGTTAGGATTCAATTATTTTAACACATACATACAATTTGTAATATATATATATATATATATATATATATATATATATATATATATATATATATACATTTATTTGTATGTACATTAATCTAACAAAAATGTATTATTATATGTTGACACCATTTCTAGTTGTCACACTTGATGAATGAAGAAAATGTTAATATCACGTTCGGAGCCTCAGGTTCAAACAATCAAGATGGGTCTTACCATCAAAATATGTTGGCAAATGTTAGTGTTTTTTAAACATGATATTTTTAAAATAAATAATTGTGCACACATGTACGTTTTCATGTATATATAATAAAATGTTTTAATAGATTCTGATTCCGTCCGATGTTTTTGGGATGGTAGTACCTTCTTCTTCCTTAGGAGATGTACCTTCTACTTCCTTTTTTGGGATGGCAACACCTTCTTCTTCCTTAGGAGATGTACCTTCTACTTCCTTAGGAGATGTGCCAGGTTCACAACAAGTATGGACAATTTTTCACTTCTAAAATTTACATGTTTTTAAGTTATATATATTCCACCTTAAAAAGTTCCATTAAAAAATGAGATATATCTATATCTTGAGTTATTTTAATTTTTTTGAATTTTAGGTTTTTGGAGATTTTCTTTTGGAGCCTCTTTTAGGAGATGTGCCAAATCCACCTACAGAAGTATTCAATTTTTCACTTTTAAATATATATGCTTTTAATTTATAATTTATAAATTGAAGTTTAAAATTTTTATTATAAACTGAGATCTTGATCTTGAGTTATTTTATACTAAAATTAAATTTTTTACTTTTAGGTTTCTATAGAGGATTTCTTTTCTCCGCGGACTCTAGCGATGGAGATCGGAACATCCACAACATTTCAACCATTTGAGCAAGTTGTCTATTTTTTTTTATTGAGAATGAAGGGTTTTCAAAAACCCCACGTCGTAGCGGTTCCATTCCCGGCCTTGGGTCACTCCATCCCCTTCCTTGACCTTGCAAAGCTCCTGGCTTTGTAGGGTTCCACAGTCTGCTATGTCACAACAGCTGCAAACGTCAACCGCCTAAAAGGAACTCTAGCCAAGCTCAATCTGCTGGTTTGGATATTCAGGCTGCTGTCCTCTCGACGCCAGCCGTGGAAGGGCTGCAGGAGGGACACGAGAGCACCGATGTCATTCCCTTGCCTAATGTCATTTTCAGTCTTGCCAAGAAGCTTGTAGAGCCTTTCGAGCGCTGGTTCCATCAATAGTTTCAAGAAGACACAGCCGGGCTTCAGCCGGTTTGTATTATCAGCGACATATTCATGCTATGGACTTTGCACACTGGGGAAAAGTATGGTATCCCTCGAGTTTTCTTCAATACATGTGGGCCCTTCGCCATGACCCTTCTTGACTCTGTCATGGCTTCGATAAGTAGCAATGCCTTGCAGAAAGAGGGGGACATCATTGTTCTGAGCGTGAATCTGCCTATTCCTCTAAGACTCAATAAGAAAGATATAGCTACAAGCTACTTCTAGCCCGAAAATTTGAATGGTAGGCACCAACTCTACATCCAGTGCATTCGATCTCTGAGACGTGGCTATGGAATGCTCATCAATACGTTCGAGGAGCTCGAGGCTCCATATCTAAGGCACTTACGCAACCTGACTGGGAAGCCCATCTGGTCTATAGGCCCGGTACTTCCACAAAGCTTTTCGGGGAAGGCGGGCAGAGGGAAAATGGCGGAAATCAGCAAGGACGAGCTAGTTCAGTGGCTGGATTCTAAGAGGACGCATTCGGTTCTGTACGTTTCGTTCGGAAGCCAAACTTTCTTATCGGAACTACAGACCATTGCTTTGGCGAGGGGACTGGAAGCCAGCGAGCAACCATTCATTTGGGCCATGAAATTCGCCCCCAAACTTGAAACCACGGCGACAAACACTGTAAACAACATTCAGGACTATCTTCCTCATTAGTTTACTGAGAGGATGAAAAGCAAAGGGTTAGGGTTAATGATATGGGGATGGGCGCCTCAGCTTCTTATTCTTTCCCACCTGTCGATAGGTGCTTTCATGACCCACTGCGGGTGGAACTTCACTCTAGGGAGTATAACTCTGGGTGTCCCTATGACCACATGGCCAATGTTTGGAGATCAACGCTTCAACTCTAAGCAAGTCGCGGAGCAATTTGGAACAGGACTCCAGTTTTACGAGCACAAAGATGGGATTCCTGAGGAGGAAAGAGTGAAGGAAGTTGTGAGGCTTATGTTGACTGAAGATGAGGGCGAAGAGATGAGGAGATGAGCAGAGAAATTGAAGGAGATTACTTCAGAAGCTGTTGGAGATGAAGGATCTTCGACAAAGAATTTGCGAGCTTTCCTTGGTGAGATGCAGAAATTGATTAAAAATCAAAATACTAAAAGTGAAATTGCTGATACAGAATTCATACCAATGATTCATTGAGATTGTGTTGATTATTGAAAATATATATTCAATAAAACAGAGAAGAAAAGAAAGAATCTAGGTAAATGTTTTATAGAGATAAATTAATATTGAAAATCATAGATTTTCTCCATTTGTTTTCCAGATAAAGTGAGTTTACGCTTGGCCAGATCTGATCTGGTGGAAATCTGATATCCGTGCCATATTGACATTAGTCTTAATGCAGAATGGACAAATAACTTTACGCTTGGCCAGATCTGATAGGATCTAGTAGGAGGACCCAAGCTAACTTTAGTCTTAATGTGTGGTAGGAGAAGCCAAGCTAAAAAGTCCTTTGCATGAATAATGAGGGGTATATATAGCAAATGGGGTGATCATTCACCTCCCTTATGACTCTTGGACTACCCTCATAATTGTTTGACTTCTCTATGACTTTTTGACTTCCTATATGACTTATCACATTACACAAATGACTCTTGGAATTCTACTTTACATTACATTGATCCCATACAAAATCTAAAATAATCCACCCAATAATGTGGCACATGATAACTCATGACACGACATGACATGACACTACTTACATGGACTTTGTGATGGCATGGAAGGTCACCCTTTGCTATTAATTTATCTTTCTTCTTGAAATATGGTGCATGTTCTTCTTCTTCCTCATCCTCATGACTTGAAGATAAGCAGTCTTCAATGTGATATTGATCTTCTATATTCTATTGTAAATGTGTACTCCTTCATCTTCTTTCTTAATGATCATCTAGTTTCTTCAGCTTCATAGGTGTCTTCTAGCATGGCCTCCTTATCCATCTCCTTCATCATCATCCTTTCATAGCATGAAAGAATACCTACGACTGAAATCCACTCATGAAAAGACGAAATCAATTCTATAAACTCGTAATCTAACAAGTTTCATGAAATAACTTGTTAGGGATGGAACTAGTGACTAGGGAGTGACTGACTCAAGGATTGTGTTGTTCCATAGGCCAAGGTCCCGGACTATTACACAACATTTTGTCACCGTCCCTACAATCCCTCGTCCTGTACATTGGAGGACTATTCCCGTGACCTGTGAACAGTAAAATGTCCTGAAAACACCTTGATGGTATCCTTCTACATAAGGGAAAGAATTCTCCTCCAGAACATTTCCTCTGAAAAACCCTAAAAAACCATGTTTTGGCATTGGCACGGGTAGCCAGTTCATCCCGCGTGCCAATGGGGAAAATGTACACTAGTGGGCGCGCCAGCTGGCGCTCTGTCCCTGTGTATTGCCCACGCCAAGCCTATTTTGGAATTTTTTTAAAAATAAATGGCGGAAGTTTGGTTCTAACAACTTCAGAATTAATCATCAGAAAGAAGTTGGGTTGTTTGGCTCCAGATCTCCTTGTTTAGGAGGTGGTTTTCCACCTCTCATGGAACCTTCCTATGAGATAGGACTCTATCCCATGATTATAGGGATCCCAACTTCCCTTCCTCCCTCTATAAAATTCTGCCCTCTCCATTTGCTAGCTAGCTGAAATTTTGGGAAGGAAATTATAGCTGAGTAACAATCAAGAGCAGAGCTAAGGTGAACCCTGTGAGAGAGAGAGAGTTCTGTCAAATCCCTGACAAGCTTTGTGAGACACGTCCTGCTGGGGCCCTGTCGAAGGAAGATCACGACGTCAGAGCATCGGTTGTAATCGTTCTCTCGTATCTTAATATACATGACTCTACTATTGGTTCCATGATTTCGTTCGTCCATTATATAATGAAATTTCATTCGTTCCTCTCTGACTAATCGATAGTTATAAAGTGTGAAATATTGTGTTGCATGTTGTCTCTCTTCTTTGCATGTGTACAGGTATCTAGATGCCACAAGCTCACGGATCGTGACCTGTCCAGCTAGGAACAGAAGCTCCATTTCTTCTTCGACAATAGCAACGAAGGAATCATGGTAATTGATCTATCACGATTCTATCTTTTGTAACTAGGAATCAATAGCTTTGCGTGTTTCGATTGTTGCTAGACCCACTCTAGGGCTAGTGGGATCGCCTCTGTCCGCAGAGGGGATTTACCTCCACAACAGGGACTGAGGCTTGATACTATGCAATGCACATTTCAGGATGGCCAGGGTCAAGGGATTGTGCAATTGAGGGGCTCAAGAGCTCAAGACCAGGGTTTGAGGCTTGAGGTTTCCCAATGCGTGGTTCTGGAAGGACAGATTCAAGGAAATGTGTATTTGATGGATTCAAGGGGTTAAGCTTGAGGCTTGAACCTTGAGGTTTCCTAATGCGCATTTTTCAGAGGCTAGTCTAGGTGACTGCGTAGTTGAGGGGCTCAAGGGCTCATGTTTGAGGCTTGAGGTTTGAAGTTTTCCAATTCGCAGTTTTTGAGGAGAACAAGTTGGGCCATTGTGAAATGTGTAGTTCTAGCTGGAAGAGACGGTGCATTGCGTAGTGCCATGAGACAAGGTTGTTGCTTGAGGACTAAGACTGCACAATGTGTATTTCAGGAGGGTTGGATGAGTTTGAGTGGCCTGGTTGGTTAGTTTTCCTAGTTTTCACTAAGTCGTGAAAGAACAAGACTTCAACATGATAACACACTTATATCACTTGACGACACAACATAGGACACTTAGAATACATGAAAAACATACTTTACTCAATACAACAACATTGTGACAACTCATTCGAAGTGTGGAACTAAAGAAACACTTTGTGACGACAGTGATGACACGTGTGCGAAAATGCTTGAAACTTTAGGAATGAGTGCAATACATGTTTACATGATAAGAAAAACTCACTAACACAAGTAATACCCCTTGAAATAAATTGAAAACTAATTTTATACGATCCATGACGCCTACCATGCTAAAAGACGACATTCTCTATATGAAAAGAAAAGTGTGAATGACGCTAGTGATATGTGAATGATAGTGAAAGATGTAGAAATTTTCTGAATAATGATTAATTATCCACCGAGACTATCCTGATCACATACAATTCGAATTTATATGCAACACATAATCTCTTCCACTCATATCATCACACATGCGGAAATAAAATCAAGCGATAACACATCAAATCATCATACACATTAACACAGTATGTATGGGGAAAGCTTATATCTGAAAACCCCGCAGCTATTGTGTATATTATAATGGAGAAATCATGTAACAAACTCAGTACAATACTCCTCACAAGTACTCAGTACTTTCTCATAAAGTTACACACAAACTAGCTTGGTTTTGAACGGGTTACTGGTTCAAAACTCACCACTAATTTCCTTGCCTCTATTGCGCAATCATGGCCTGTCTATATAGAGATCCAAGGTTCGAATCCCCTTGGCTTGACAGCACAATCATCATGGGAAATTCCTCCAAGTGTGGTGCAAATCTCATGCACAACTGATGTCGCCACTGATAGCTAACTCCACCCTTTC